>OX638303.1:15355151-15955151 GCA_951812265.1 Taphrorychus bicolor
CGGTCTATACTCGTTCCAACTTTATAGGCCGTCAACGTTGGAATTTTGAAAAATAAAGAATCCCCCCCCCCCCCCCTTTTGAACATTTTCGAAACAATGTTGAACATTTTGTTTGCTGTTTTCGATAGATATTAGACAATTTCGTTTCCCATTGAACGAAACAAAGTTAGTACGAGCGAAATTAGTCCCATAACTGTTTTTTTTTTAAAGCTTCGAAAAGGCGTTTTAAAAGTACCTAAAAATTGCCCATCGAAGGATTCTATCTCCGAAACTATTGAACTGAAAGGATTTTTTTTTTGATGGTGGGTCAAAAAAGATTCATTCCATTCGGTCGTTAGAAATTTGAAAAAAAAAAGAAAGAATACCCACCCCCCTTTTGAACGTTTTCAAAAAAATATTAAAATGTTTTTTTTTTGCTGTTTTGATAGAAATTAGACAATTTCGTTTCCCTTTAAACAAAACAAACTTAGTACAAGCGAAATTAGTCTCAAAACTGTTTTTTTAAAAGTCTCAAAGGGGCGTTTTAAAATTGCCTAAAAATGGCCTATCGAAGGGTTCTATCTCCAAAACTATTGAACTGGAGGGACTTTCTTTGATGGGAAGGCCCTTTGAAGGGTTCTATCTCGGGAACTGTTGAACTGAAGGGACCTTCTTTGATGGAGGGTCAACGAAGACTTCGAGGAGAACCAAAAACTGTTAAGACTCATTCAAATGGGTCTATTCGTTTCAAATTTATGGGCCGTCTAATTTGGAAATTTGGAAAAAAGAAGGAATACCCCTCCCCCCCCTACCTTTTGAACATTTTCGAAACAATGTTGAAAATTTGTTTTGCTGTTTTGGATAGAAATTAGACAATTTCGTTTCACTTTGAACGAAACAAACTTAGTACGAGCGAAATTAGTCCAATAACTGTTTTTTTAAAGCCTCAGAAGGGCGTTTTAAAAGTGCCTAAAAATGGCCCATCGAAGGGTTCTATCTCCGAAACTATTGAACTGAAAGGACTTTCTTTAATGGAGGATCAAAGAAGACTTCGAGGAGAACCAAAAACCGTTGGATTCACTCGAATCGGTCTATTCGTTTCAAACGTATGGGCCGTCAAATTTTGAAATTTGGAAAAAAAGATGGAATGGGGGGATTACTTCCTTTTGAACATTTTCGAAAAAATTATAGAATTTTTTTTGCTGTTTAGGTAAAAATGAGACCATTTTGTTTCCATTTAAACGAAACCTACTTTGTTGGAGCGAAATTAGTCCCATAATAGGTTTTTTAAGGTCTCGAAAGGGCGTTTTAAGAATGCCTAAATATGGCCCTGCGAAGAGTTCTATCTCCGAAACTATTGAACTGAAAGAACTTTTTTGATAGGATCGCCCTTTGGAGGGTTCTATCTCCGGAACTGTTGAACTGAAAACCTTTCTTTGATGGAGTTCAAAGAAGACATCGAGGAGAATCAAAAACTATTGAATTCACTCGAATCGGTCTACTCGTTCCAACTTTATAGGCCGTCAACGTTGGAATTTTGAAAAAAAAGAAAGAATCCCCCCCCCCCCCCCACCATTTTGAACATTTTCGAAACAATGTTGAAAATTTTGTTTGCCGTTTTTGATAGAAATTAGACAACTTCGTTTCCCATTGAACGCAACAAAGTTAGTACGAGCGAAATTAGTCCCATAACTGTTTCCTTTTAAAGCTTCGAAAGGGCGTTTTAAAAGTACCTAAAAATTGCCCATCGAAGGATTCTATCTCCGAAACTATTGAACTGAAAGGACTTTTTTTGATGGAGGGTCAAAAAGATTCATTCCATTCGGTCTATTGGTTCCAACTTTATAGGTCGTCAACGTTGGAAATTTGAAAAAAAAAAGAAAGAATACCCCCCCCCCCCCCTTTTGAACGTTTTCAACAAAATGTTGAAAATGTTTTTTTTTGCTGTTTTGATAGAAATTAGACAATTTCGTTTCCCTTTGAACAAAACAAACTTAGTACAAGCCAAATTATTCTCAAAACTATTTTTTTAAAAGTCTCAAAGGGGCGTTTTAAAATTGCCTAAAAATGGCCTATCGAAGGGTTCTATCTCCGAAACTATTGAACTGAAGGGACTTTCTTTGATGGAGGGTCAAAAAAGACTTCGAGGAGAACCAAAAACCGTTAGACTCACTCAAATCGGTCTATTCGTTCAAATTTTTGGGCCGTCAAATTTGGAAATTTGGAAGGAAAAAAGAAGGGATACATACCCCCCCCCCCCTACCTTTTGAACTTTTTCGAAACAATGTTGAAAATTTTTTTTGCTGTTTTTGATAGAAATTAGACAATTTCGTTTCCCATTGAACGAAACAAAGGTAGTACGAGCGAAATTAGTCCCATAACTGTTTTTTTTAAAGCTTCGAAAGGGCGTTTTAAAAGTACCTAAAAATTGCCCATCGAAGGATTCTATCGCCGAAACTATTGAACTGAAAGGACTTTTTTTGATGGAGGGTCAAAAAAGATTCATTTCATTCGGTCTATTGGTTCCAACTTTATAGGTCGTCAACGTTAGAAATTTGAAAAAAAAATAAAGAATACCCACCCCCCCCCCTTTTCAACGTTTTCAAAAAAATGTTGAAAATGTTTCTTTTTTGCTGTTTTGATAGGAAATTAGACAATTTCGTTTCCCTTTGAACAAAACAAACTTAGTACAAACCACAGTAGTCTCAAAACTATTTTTTTTAAAGTGTCAAAGGGGCGTTTTAAAATTGCCTAAAAATGGCCTATCGAAGGGTTCTATCTCCGAAACTATTGAACTGAAGGGACTTTCTTTGATGGGATGGCCCTTTGAAAGGTTCTATCTCTGGAACTGTTGAACTGAAGGGACCTTCTTTGATGGAAGGTCAAATAAAACTTCGAGGAGAACCAAAAACTGTTAGACTCACTCGAATCGGTCTATTCGTTTCAAATTTATGGGCCGTCAAATTTGGAAATTTGGAAAAAAAGAAGGATAACCCCCACTACCTTTTGAACATTTTCGAAACAATGTTGAAAACTTGTTTTGCTGTTTTGGAAAGAAATTAGACAATTTTGTTTTCTTTTGAACGAAACAAACTTAGTACGAGCGAAATTAGTCCCATAACTGTTTTTTTAAAAGCCTCAGAAGGGCGTTTTAAAAGTGCCTAAACATGGCCCATCGAAGGATTCTATCTCCGAAACTGGTGAACTGAAAGGACTTCCTTAAATGGAGGATCAAAGAAGACTTCGGGGAGAACCAAAAACCGTTGGATTCACTCGAATCGGTCTATTCGTTTCAAATTTCACCGTCAAATTTAAAATTTGGGGAAAAAGATGGAATGGGGGTATTACTTCCTTTTGAACATTTTCGAAAAATTTATAGATTTTTTTTGGCTGTTTTTGGTAAAAATGGGACCATTTCGTTTCCAATTAAACGAAACGTACTTTCTTTGAGCGAAATTAGTCTCATAATAGTTTTCTTTAAGGTCTCGAAAGAGCGTTTTAAGAATGCCTAAATATGGCCCTTCGAAGGGTTCTATCTCCGAAACTATTGTACTGAAAGGACTTTCTTTGATAGGATGGCCCTTTGACGGGTTCTATCTCCGGAACTGTTGACCTGAACAACTTTCTTTGATGGAGGTCAAAGAAGACATCGAGGAGAACCAAAAACCGTTGAATTCACTCGAATCGGTCTACTCCTTCCAAACTTATAGGCCGCCAACGTTGGAAATTTGGAAAAAAAAATAATACCCCTTTCTTCGTTGTTCTGTTTGATAGAAATTAGACAATTTCGTTTTCCTTTGAACGAAATAAACTTAGTACGAGCGAAATTAATCCCATAACTGTTTGTTTAAAAGTCTCGAAAGAGCGTTTCAAAAGTGCCTAAAAACGCTCCTTAAAGGGTCCTATCTCCGGAACTGTTGAACTTAAGGGACTTTCTTTGATGGGGGGTCAAAGAAGACATCGAGGACAACCAAAAACCGTTGGATTCACTCGAATCGGTCTACTCGTTCCAAATTTATAGACCGTCAACTTTGGAAATTTGAAAAAAAAAAAGAAAGAATACGTTGTCTAGGTTAGTTCAGTTTTACTTTGCCTTTGGTTAGTTCAGGTTAGTTTAGTTTTATTTTTCTTTGTTTAGGTTAGTTTAGTTATGATTTATTTTGATTTGGTTAGTTTAGTCTTACTTGTCTTTTATGGCGGCCCGTCAGGGACTCTCTGCTTTTTGTTTACAGCGGCCCTTTAGGGACGCTACAGAGCCTGTTGTTTACTACACATTAAGTGTGGGCTCTGTTGGTTACGTTAGTTCAGTTTTACTTTGCCTGTGGTTAGTTCAGTTATGTTGTTCATTTGGTGAAATTAGTTCAGTTATATTTTCCTTCGGTTTAATTAATTCAGTTTTATTTGTTCTTTACAGCGACCTGTTAGGGCCACTTTGGACCTTGTGCAGCGGTCCTTTAGGGCCCTTGCCCTTTAAAAGACTGTTGGTTGCTGCACATAAATGTGGGCTCTGTTGGTTAGGTTAGTTCAGTTTTTCTTTGCCTTTGGTTAGATCAGTTTAATTTAGAATTGTTTTTCCTTTGGTTTAGTTAGTTCAGTTAAACCTGTCCTTTACGGCGCCCCTCGAGGGTCGCCTTTGGACCTGTCGGTTAGGTTAGTTTAGTTTTACTTTGCCTTTGGTTAAGGTCAGGTTAGTTCAGTTCTGTTTTTGTTTTGGTTAGGTTAGGTTAGTTTAGTTGTTTTTCCTTTAATTTGGTCAGTCTAGTTGTACTTGTCTTTTAAGGCGGCCCGTTACTCGCACCTTCCACCAGCTGCCTTTTATAGCCGCTAGGTTAATTCAGTTATATTTTTCATTTGGTTTAATTAATTCAGTTTTATTTGTCCTTTACGGCGACCTGTTAGGGCCACCTTTTTCAAATAACTGTTCCAACTAGATTTCAATTGACAAATAACTGAACTAACCTGAACAAGCCAAAGGTTAGTTCAGGTTAGTTCAGTTATGCTTTTCTTTTGGTTTGATCATTGCAGTTGTAGTTGTCTTTAGGGCTGCCCGTTAGGACAGCGTCTGCTTTTTGTCGCAGCAGCTCTTTAGGGCCATTACGGAGCATGTTGATTGCTGCATATAAGTGTGGGATCTGTCGGTTAGGTTAGCTGAGTTTTGCTGTGCCTTTGGTTAGTTGAGTTCTGTTTTTCCTTTAGTTTAGGTGAGTTCAGTTATGTTTTTCTTTTGGTTTGGTTAGTTCAAGTTTACTTCTCCTTTACGGCGGGCCATGGACTGCCTCTAGACCTTGTCGCAGTTAGTTAGTTTTAATTTGCCTTTTGTTACATTATTTCAGGTTATATAACTTTCTTTAGGTTAGGTTAAATTTAGTTACTTTTTTATTTGGTTTGGTTAGTTGAAATTACGTTAGTCCAGATAATATTTTTATTTTTTTCTAAATTTTTTAATATGGCATATCGGCAGAAGCTATATGTCATTATCATAAACGTCATTTCATATTTGCTTTTTCCTAAGTTGGAAGACAGAAATAAATAAAATAATTTTAATTTGATTTCTCGTTTGGTAAGAAGTGGTTAAAAGAATTTCATTTCAGTTCGGTTTTTGTGCCCCCGATAACCCTTATTTTGTACTGCAAGCTTTTGTTTTGTTTTTTCTATAGGTGGTAAAATATCCTATTATTTATTACATTACCTTTACATTACTTTTTTTAATATTTTATTGGTAAAAATTTGAATATTCTGCATTTTTTTTGCTTTGATCTACTTAATTTGATGCCCTCTTTCTTGTAAATTTCAAAAAACACCGAAATTCTGTAATGCTTAAAACCGACCAGACCCATTTGATCCTTTCAAGGACCCCGAAATTCGAAGAGCTCGTGACGCACGCAATGCAAAATGAAAAATTCTCTAAAAAGATGTAACAAATCATAAAGTAAGTTCTAAACTAATTTTCTAACTTTCCAAAATAAATCCATGAAGTTGGTATTCATTTTCAACTAATTATTTCCATTTAAAACAATGGTTCAGTACAAGTCTTGCAACCTCAAACAATTCTCGAGATATTAACACATTTTTTTATTTTCCAAAAGCGATCACGAATTTTTTGTTTGTTTATAGCTAATTTTTTTTTCTAACAAAGGTGGTAGTGTAATGCATTTTTTTGGAGCCTCAAGCCGTTCTAAGATATTAAATAATATTCAAATTTTCCAAAATAAACCCATTAAGTTTGTACAAATTTTCAGTTAAATGTTCTATCGTTTATCAACCTCCAACCCTTTTCAAGGCACTGAATAATTCTGCTATTTCGCAAAACATTCTAACGAACTAATACGATCATCTAATGAACTTCGTGGAGCCTCACATCTATTAACGTCTTTATTTTCCAAAACAAATCCTTGAAGTTATTCCCCGTTTTAAGCTAACTTTTTCTAAATAAGCCAAGTATGCAATTAATTTTTTTTATTTTTAAAGCGGTTTCGAGATATTTACTAATTTTTAAAAATAGACTCACAAACTTTCTATATGTTTTAACTAAGTTTTCCCAACCAACACAATAAACTTAAAAAAAAGAAAGCTTTTGAACTGCGTAGCACCAACTGGACACACCGGTACCTACATTGGGTACTGGCAGCAATTAAATGTCACTAAAAGAATATTAAACTTGAGAGCAACATAACTATCATATCAAAAAACAATTTTTTTCCTTAAAAAAATTTTCAACGAAATTCAGAAGATTACCTATGGCCAAAATCAATTAAATATTACTAAAAGCGTCAAAAATGCAAGTTTGAAGTCTTCGGGAAATTTAAATTACCTACAATAAAAACTGAAATTAAAAAAAAAATTATTTTACTTAAAAATAATAATTTTTATGTTTTTCGAAAAAGTCAGGCTAGGATTGAAGCCAAAATAATGAACAATTACTCACGGAGGATAAATATACAAATTTGGATGCTTTGGAAAAATTCAAATCAAGATTACGGCTAAAATCAATTAAAAATTCCTAAAAGCGTCACAAATGTAGAATAAATGTTTCTAAACAAATTCAGGTTAGTAGTAAGTAGATAATTTTCAATTCCTAATGCAATTAGGATATAAAAATTACACAGAGCTTCTAAAGATGCAAACTTGGAGTCTTTGGAGAAATTGAGATTAGAATACAACTAAAATTGTTTGAAAAATAACAATTTTAATTTTTTTTCAAAAAGTCAGGCTGGGATTAAGAGCAAATTACGTTAAAAATTACTTGAAGTGTGTAATAATACAAATTTGGAGTGTTTGGCAAACTTTAAATTAACATTATTTCAACAAAATTAATACCGGGTATCCAGCAGAACCTAGGGCGTTTTTACTTTTTTGCGCCTGTACGGTTGATTTGATTGAAAAACTTTTAGGAGTAAAGTTGTAGAGCTTATGGTCAGCTATCATCCTGTAATTTTTTCAATACCTCAGTTTTGGCTGTTTTTTGGAAAAACGCCTCGAAAAGTGCAAGAATTTGAATTTGGCGGGCGTCACCCCCGCCATGCAAGTGCAGTGTCGCCAACATAATAATTTCTTATGTCAGAGTCAGAGCCAATTTTCCTTTCTTATTTATTTTGAGGGACTATCATGTAGTAATTAACGTGATTATGCACTGATTGTTAAAATATGTTAAATTGTTAAAATATTGTAAAATATGTTAAAATATCTCAATTTTGTTCAAAACTTTCCTTATTACAATATGTATTACAAATTAGCATACATTCCAATTGGTCAGTTCTTAAAAAAATCAATTTATAACATTTGTACAAAACATATAAAACATAACAAAGAATAATTGAAAAATGAAGAAAACAGTAAGCCAGAAAAACTTGGACAAAGAAAAATTACCACAAGAAAGAGAAGTCAGAAATGTAAAAATGTGGAAATATAGTAAAAGAAAACGCAAACAATTCCAAACAGCAGTAAATTTTGTTTCAGTATTTTGTTGGTGAGTTAGAGGAGAAACAAATAACTAAATTGCCGGAATCTGTATTGCAGAACTGTCACATCAAAAGGAAAGGCAATAATTGCAATAGAAAAACAAGTAAATAATAAGCAAGTTGTAGAAAAAATAAAATAGAAAAACCATGAATGAAACCAAATAAAAATTCGAATTTTGATCGATAAAAACAAATTTGAGAAAAAAACAAAAAAATGCAGAAGGTCAATATGTACTCACTTTTTTACAGGATTTCTGAAAATTTCTTAAATGATTGAAATTCTCTTTATCTAGGTACGTAGGTTGCATTTCCCACTATTTTATTTTTTAGACGTGTTTAAGAATGTTCACAAAATAGTGGAAAAAACACGTTTTAGACGCCATTTTGAAGAGGATAAAAATTTGTTAAACTTCCAATTTTACATTTTTCTGACTTGTTTTCATCCCCTCTACTTCTATATTTTTTTTTTAATTTCAGTTTTTCAGATAAAACGGTAAATCTTTCCATTATCCATATAAAGAGGTCGTATGAAGAGATCATTAAGAACTATAGACTTGCAAAATCAGATCAGAGCTGTTCCTTGTGGCTTTAAAAAAATTAAAAAGAAAGGACAAAAATTTCTACTTTGTTTTTGAGAAATCCGTGCTCTTATTACAAGTTACGTTACGAAAGGGGGCCGGGGCCCCTTACGGGCCCGCCTTTCGCACTAATGCAAAAAAAGATCTACACATCTTTCTTTTAACCGCTGTCTTCTCCATAAGTCTTTCTCTGTCCCACTCATTATTAATTCAAAACAGTTTCGAAATTTTTTTCCTGCGAGATATTTCACTGTAATTTTTGTTTTTTTTTTAAAGCGCTCAAAGATACTAACTTGAACTAACTTAAAGTAACTAGATATAACTTGTTCTAACAATTATGTAAAGGTCGAAAAAAGAAGCAAAAAAAGAAATATGCATCTCTCTATCCCACTCGTTATTACTTAAAAACGGTTTCAAATTTTTTTTTCTTGTGAATTATTCGAAGAGACAATTCAGGGTAATTTTTGGGTTTATGAAAAGCGCTGAAAACAACTAACCTTAAGTAACCTAAATTAACTAATGCATGAAAAAGATCTATGCATCTCTCTTTTAAACGTTGTCTTCTCCATAACTCTTTCTCCATCACACTCATTATTACTTCAAAGAGGTTTCGAAAACTTTTTTTCCTACCTTTGTTTGCAAAGTCATAATTTAGCACACACATTTGCGTGCGCAAAATTGAACTTTGCGCATGCTTCCCCTTGGTTATTTTGCACACAATTTCATACACGGATTTTAAATAGAACCAGTGTTGAAATAAATAAAACACCAGTTATTGAAATCGTAGTGACGTCTCCTTGCTATAAAATTTTTTAAAAGCCGTCACTGTCAAGCGCTTAAATTTATAGGTGTCATTTGGTGGCAGTTTTAATACACTCATTAAAGAAAGGTAGAAAAAATACGGGGTGTTCATTATAAAACTTTATCTAGTTGGCTGTGAAATGTCAAAAGGAAAGGATGGAGAAACAAAAGTCTATTTATTTTGATTATGTCATCCTTTTCTGTCAAAATTTCATAGCCTGCTAGATGAAGTTTTATAATGAACACCCCATATTGTTCCCTACACTTGCGCAAAGTGTCTTGACCGCACTTAACTGCTGTCCGAACTCCGTTTCGCGTTGTTGGTTCATTCGCGGTTGCGTGCGGACAAGACTAACTTTGCGCACTTCTTAGGAAATTTACTATATTTTCTACGACTGCCTCGAAAATGCAGAAATGCGCACTACTAACTACATAACTATTTAATGTTTCAAATGTTTCAATTGAAAAAGGTTTAAGTAGTGGTCTACTGAGGCAAAGAGGTTCAAAATCCCACTTGCCCACAAAAAGAACTTCCTTACGCTATTTCCAAAAAAATACGTAAAAGAACCACGTGGGAGTCTAGCTTTTCCCCTAACACACTGTGACGTATTTTAAAAAAGGTAAAAGTTAGCAAAGCCACATACTATGCGAACGGCAGCTTTGGGTAGGTGGAGAGCTAGGTCGTGGTTCAAAATGACATAAAAAAGAGTTGAAGTATTACTATATAAGCTAGACCTGTTAATTGGGCGCCACTCAATTTAAGTTACAGGTAATAGCTATAATATTAAAATTGAGAAAATTATCATAGCAATTATTGATGTTCATATTGTTTAGGTGATCAAACCAAAGTAAAACCAACAGGAATTATTAAAATTAGGCACATTTATTTATTATGGTGTTAGTTCTTACCTAAGGTTAGTGCAGGTACACTTGGTTTTTAAATCTACTCCTACCGGTTGAAATACTTGGCCAGTTTGTAGGGCTTTCTTGCTAGTTGAGGTAGAGGATCAGTGCATCATGTGTGGTAATGCTGGACGGTTCAAAACCTAGGAACCATCACCGTCACTAACGGCTCCATTATCGGCACACGTGCAGGATGAAACGTTGCACTTGTAGGATCCGAAAAAAAAGGAGGTATTGAGTTTCATTACTCAAACATTGGACTACTCATTGGATTACTCATTGGATTACTCATTGGACCTAATAATTGAACGAAGAAAAGTTTAGATAAGTTTAAATTAATTAAAGGAATTCTTACCCCAAAATACGAGAACTTTACAATAGCCACATGGCTAGGCTGTAGCCGTTTAGGGACAGGCTGACGTCCGATGTGCCCTGGACAGTGGTCAAGATGGAAAAGGAACTATCAAACGTTTTTACCTTTACCACCTGGGCTCTGAGTTGGTCAAAAAAACAGAAATTATAGTATCAAAAGGGGGGAATAAAAAGAAGGAGAAAATGAACCGCGAAATATGAAAATCTTGCCATTGTTGCTAAATAAAAGATAAATTTAGGGAAAGTATTAAAAGAGCACATGAAGAAAATAAGGGAATCGAAGTAAAAATATTGGTGAAATTTGGCAATGGTGCACAGATAGCAAAATAATTAATCAACCCATTGACACATGTCAATGTCCAAAAGAAGTCACCTTTCAACGGATTTCTAACCCTAGAACTCGAAGTAGAAGGATCGCATAGAAACGATAATCAAGGTAAACAAACATGGCGGCCAAGGTAGTCATATTTCTTTGGATATAAAATGTTATTTTACAGTTATTTATGAAAGGGAAGCCAGTAGGTTTTCTTTGTGAAAAAGAAAACGCTACACTACCTCTCTCCGAAAGATAAAAAAGGTTGACTTCAGTTGACCTTTTTTTATAAAATTAAAAAAACTGGCCAAGGTTAATAAAGCTTAATTAAGTAATTATAAAAAAATCAGAATTATTCTACATTACAATCATAAAAATACAATTAAAATTAACTTACAATACTAGACCAAAATCCTTGTGGTACTTAGATTTGCTTACATAATAAAGCACTTTCTACAAATGGGAAACAAATAGGTACTCAGTACTTATAGATAAGTTTCATGAATTAAATAAAAATCAAATCAAAACTGCAAATGTAAACCCATATAACTACATACAGTATAAAAAAGTGTGATTAAACAGTGTGATTAGGCAATGTGATTAAATAACAATTGATAACAACGCGTATCAAACGTCTGAAACAGAAGTCATATTAAGTAGTTGTATCTATCGGTAGGTCAAAATTGAGAAAAAGGTCAAAGTCAGTAGGTACTCTATTAGCCAAAATAAAAATTCAAAATTTCTATAAATAAATAAAACCCACTCTAAAAACTTTTAGAAGTTAAAAAAAACTATTCAGTTCACACTAACTAATCGTCAAGAACATATCTAAAGTCAATGAAGCATATTTATTTAAAAGGTATATATGTTGGTAATTGTCCCACTAACAAAAGTCTTGAACTGAGCGACTAAAGTTCAAAATTTTGTCACAGACTCAAAAATACAACATGAGAATTGTTTTACCAACATATAAGTAAGTCTCAAGAGAAACAAATCTCGGAAAACCAGATAAATCGTTGTTTCAAGTGCACTCTGAAATCAACACATAAATTTCACTGCTTATCATGGCAAGAAATTAAAAGGCAAAAATTGAGTAGTATGCTATAAGCACCACTACTAAACTGTCCTCAATATCAGACAACAATGATTAGTTGAAAATAATACAACTAATCGAGGAAAGAGAGATTTGAGGTAAAACATGATTAGTTGAAATAGATGCAACTAATCGAGGTAAGAGATACTCATTAATATAAGTACCAAAAGAGAAAAATATACTTAACAAAGGTAAGGTAGAAAAGGTAAGTTAACCATTAAGGTTGAGGTATTTATTTAAGGTAAGGTTACCAACCAAGGTAACAGGTAATAAGAGGTAAGAGGTAATATAGAGGTAAGATAAGATACATAAAGGAAACAAGAAGGTTTATGTTTCACTAGCACTGTCCACATTGTCACCTAAATCTTCCGAAGAACCAAGATATTTTTTTAAATCTTTGATGTGCCATTTTCCTTCATTTGTCCCATCCAAGTTCTTTAAAAGATAAACTACAGGCGATAATTTCTTGTGAACAATAGAGAGGGTAAATTTAGGAGCTAACTTGGAAGAGAATTTATTCACTGCATTTGACAAAACTTTATTACGTCTCCAAACTTTATCTCCTACATTAAATCTGACATCCCTCTTGCGGAGATTATAAGAACGCACGTTCTTATCATAGGCTGATTTCAGTTTTTCACGTACTTCCTTGAATAAATCTCTAAATTCCACAAATCCTTCAGCATATGTCCCTCTATCACCAGGAATAATTTCAAAATCATTATCAAGCTTCTCTTGATTATAGTCACCATACAAAGGAACTTATCGACCAAAATTTTAATATGAGGGTGTAAAACATGTAACATCATGAACAGCAGTATTCAAAGCCTGCCTAATTTGAGGAACATATAAATCCCATTCATTATGATTATTTATATAACTTCGAATAGCAGTACCAATGATTTTATTATTGCGCTCCATAAAGTTACATTGGGCTGCATACACAGGGCTATAAGATATCCTAACCTTACATCGTTCACAAAGTCTGTTAAAATTTGCACTAATAAATTGAGGTCCATTATCACAGAAAATTAACTTGGGAACTCCATATTCTAGAAAAACTCTATCTTCCAAAAGATTAATTATTTTGGGTGCATTACTATCTCTGAGTGGAAAAATAAGGGAATATTTAGTAAACCAGTCTTGAATAACCAGAAGCCATTTATTACCTTTCTTTGAACGAGGAAAAGGACCCATTAGGTCAATGGCAATACTCTCGAAAGGTCTTTCAACAGTTTTAGATTTTCCCATAAGACCCATTCTTCCTTGATTTGAATGTTTTTGTGCACCACATACCAAGCATTTTCTCACAAAACGTAACACATCCATTCGCATCTGTGGCCAATAATAAAAATCTTGCAAACGAAATAAAGTTTTTCTAAACCCTAAATGAGAGCAAGTAGGAGGGCTATGACATGAATCAATTATTGTCTGCCCTTGGTCTTTAGGTACTACTAATTTCCAATCATTGTCTATTCCATGTGGTAAGAATCTAGAAAATACTACCTTATAAATCTTTTCATCCACTACTTTCCACTGAGGATAATCCTCTGGATGCTCTAAAATCTTTGTTTTCAAAGAGATATACCATTTATCAGATGTTTTAGAGTTTATATCCATAGTCAAAACTGATGCAGAAATTTCAGTAAAAGAAGGCCTATCCTCCTCATTGATATCATCCTCTAAAATAGGCACAGGAATTCGACTCAAAGCATCCGCTAAAACATTCTGAGATCCCTTTCTATGAAGTAAGTCAAAATTGTGTTGGCGAAGTTTGACAGCCCATCTGGCTAAACGACCAGCAGAATTCTTGAGATTATTCAACCAAAGAAGAGAATGGTGATCTGTAATGACAGTAAAACGACAACAACCTTCAATATATGGTCTAAATTTGTCTATGCAGAAAACAACAGCAAGACACTCTCGTTCAGTTACAGTGTAATTCCTTTCAGCACGTGACAAAGATCTACTAGCGTATGCAATAACCTTTTCTTCTCCTTGAAGAATCTGGGTTAAAGCACCTCCAATGCCATAATCAGAACTATCACACTGAACATAAAAATGTTGAGAGAAATCAGGTTGAGCAAGTATGGGACTGGATACCAAAAGTTCTTTAATTTTAATGAAAGCAGCCTCAGCAAATTCATTCCATTCAATTGGCTGTTTCTTCTTTTTGCCTTTCAGAAGATCATTTAATGGACTGACAAGAGATGAAAAATTCTGAATAAATCTTCTATACCAAGAACACATTCCTACAAAACGCTTGATCTCTGTTGTGGTCGTTGGTCTTGAATAATTAACCATCGCCTCAACCTTCTCTGGATCAGTAGACAAGGAGTTGTTTCCCACAATAAAGCCCAAATACTTTAATGAAGTCTTAAACAAGCAGCACTTTTCTAAATTAACTGTTAGGTTAGCATCCCTCAATTTATCTTGCACGGTATTTAAAAATGATGTTCCAAGGTAGGACTACATACTAAAATATCGTCAAGATAAGTAAAAATATGTGGCTCAAATTCAGGACCGAAAATAGATTCTACTAAACGTTGTTGAGTTTGAGCTGAATTACAAAGCCCAAATGGCATAACCGTAAACTGGAATTGACCACGTCTAATTATAGAAAAAGCAGTCTTTTCTTTTGATTGTTCATCTAACGGAATTTGCCAAAAGGCTTTTCGGAGATCAATTGAGGAAATGTACTTTGCAGCTCTCAAGTTGCTCAAAATTCTATCAATGTGAGGCATTGGCCAAGAATCGTACTTAGTAACTGCATTTAAACGCCTACCGTCATACACAAACCTATACTCGCCATTTTTCTTTTTAACTAAAAAGGTTGGAGAACACCAAGGACTCTTAGAACTTTCTATGACACCTAATTTCAGCATGGAATCTAGTTCATCATTCATAAGTTTTTGCATATAAGGAGACATTAAAAATGGTTTGCATTTATAAGGCTTGGTATCACCAGTATCAATGCTCAAGGTTAACTTATTAGTTCTACTAAGTCGATTTTCACTATCAATTTCTTTAAAGGATTCAACAATTAATTGAGCTCTTTTTCTGTCATGTTCTAAAAGATTATCAATTGATTTAAGGTCAAAATTAAAAGCATTTTTCGAATTTGAGATAACTGAAATTTTAGCATTATTTCTTGAAATTGACCAGTTGTTATTTTCAAAGTTCATGATTAAATTGAATTGTTTCGCAAAATCTGCTCCTAAAATAAAATCATGAGTAATGGAAGGAACTATCAAAAATTTTAATACTCCAAATGTGTCTCCAATTGATATCGGTAGATCTACTATGACAGTCACTTCAGTACAAGTACCATCAGCTGTACTTACAATAAAATCAGAAGCTGAATTAATTTTGATATTAAACATTTCCAAAATGTTCACTCCATTATTCCCAATTACTGAAAAATTTGCTCCTGAATCCAATAAAGCCCCAAAGTCATTATTAAAAATGTTAATATTAATATATGGACGATTGTCCAAAGGTACATTAATAAATAAAGGTAAGGTTTCAGATTTAGTAGGGATATTTGCCCTATAAAAATCAGACACTCTAGAGAGCCACTTTTCCCAGTCAGAATTGAGAAACCTAGACAAAGGTGCTCTAGAAGGAATTTTAGAAGATTGGGTGGATTGTGCTTTTGCTAATCCAGTGTTACGCCCACCACGAAACACTAGGGTTTTGCGTTTCTTTGTGCAATCAGGACAAGAAGAAACAATAACTCAAGGCTTGCCACAACGATAACAAAACCTTTTTCGTTTCTTAGTACAAGCAGTATATCTATGGTTCGGAAGTCCACAATTAAAACATTTAATTGGTTGTTTCTTCTTATCCACAGAAAGCTCACTATTTTGGGGTCCAGACAAACTTGATTTAGGCTCAGAAACAAAACGAGAATCAGCGATACCTTTACTATTATTTGAGTGATTGGTTTTATCATTATCATGATTATGGAAATGACTCAAACGACACATACCTGACATTCCCCTCTTATTTAGAGAATTTGCCTCTTCTAATTTTTTACCAAGAGTAATTAGTTCATCAATGGTATTAATCTATTGAAGTGCTAATTGAGTTATGTACTCTGGAAGAAGATTCTTTTTTAGATATTTGATTTTGGTACTTTCAGCAGGAATTTGAGTGAAGCGATTAAATAGATTATTTAATTGAGCAACAAAAATAATAAATGATTCACCACGCTTCTGCTTTCGATTACGTATTTGCTCCCAAATTTCATCATCCATATAGGGAGAAAGAAAATCCTTTTTTAACAAAGACACCAAACTATCCCAGTCATGAACATTATTTTTAATACTTCGAAACCCCACAAATGCATCACCAACAAATAGCTCCACAGCTGAATCAAAGAGATCTTGATTTGAGAATTTTCTAGATAAAGCTAAGTCAGAAACTCTTTCAATAAAATAGAAAACTTTTTTAGGGTCTCCATTATATTTAATATCCCAAGTAGAAATTGGAGGCTTATTGGCTGCACAGGTAACTACTGGATTCACATTGACTATGGGAGGTGGTTGTAAATCTGAGTTGTTGCACATAGAAGCATTTGCATCCGGATCAATAATTTTATCCTCAACATCTGATTCAAGCTTGAGGCAGGTAGCATATGACTCATTTTTAAAATCTTCAGCATCCTTATCTGCTGTTGCATGCAGAAGATTAATTCGGTTAACAAGATGTGCCAAACGTGACTTAATTCTCAAAAAGGTAGAATCAGTTGTCGTACCTTCAAAATCTACTATAAGTCCAGTAACAGAAAGTATTGAGTCAGTTATGCCTTTCTCCTCAAACTTAAAATCGAACTTCTCCTCATACTGTGCACTATCAATTAAATATCCTGGTTTATTTCTCAGACTCCTTTTTCAAAAGCTTTCTAAGGATTACACGTTTATCATTTACATTTTGGTTACTACAAACTCGGCGAATATTCAATTCAAAATTATCATAGCAATTATTGATGTTCATATTGTTTAGGTGATCAAACCAAAGTAAAACCAACAGGAATTATAAAAATTAGGCACATTTATTTATTATGGTGTTAGTTCTTACCTAAGGTTAGTGCAGGTACACTTGGTTTTTAAATCTACTCCTACCGGTTGAAATACTTGGCCAGTTTGTAGGGCTTTCTTGCTAGTTGAGGTAGAGGATCAGTGCATCATGTGTGGTAATGCTGGACGGTTCAAAACCTAGGAGCCATCACCGTCACTAACGGCTCCATTTTCGGCAAAGGTGCTCTAAAACCCAGACGGTTTAAAACCTATAGGAGCCATCACCGTCACTAACGGCTCCATTATCGGCACACGTGCAGGATGAAACATTGCACTTGTAGGATCCGAAAAAAAAGGAGGTATTGAGTTTTATTACTCAAACGTTGGACTACTCATTGGATTACTCATTGGATTACTCATTGGACCTAATAATTGAACGAAGAAAAGTTTAGATAAGTTTAAATTAATTAAAAGAATTCTTACCCCAAAATACGAGAACTTTACAATAGCCACATGGCTAGGCTGTAGCCGTTTAGGGACAGGCTGACGTCCGATGTGCCCTGGACAGTGGTCAAGATGGAAAAGGGACTATCAAACGTTTTTACCTTTACCACCTGGGCTCTGAATTGGTCAAAAAAACAGAAATTATAGTATCAAAAGGGGGGAATAAAAAGAAGGAGAAAATGAACCGCGAAATATGAAAATCTTGCCATTGTTGCTAAATAAAAGATAAATTTAGGGAAAGTATTAAAAGAGCACATGAAGAAAATAAGGGAATCGAAGTAAAAATATTGGTGAAATTTGGCAATGCTGCACAGATAGCAAAATAATTAATCAACCCATTGACACATGTCAATGTCCAAAAGAAGTCACCTTTCAACGGATTTCTAACCCTAGAACTCGAAGTAGAAGGATCGCATAGAAACGATAATCAAGGTAAACAAACATGGCGGCCAAGGTAGTCATATTTCTTTAGAAATAAAATGTTATTTTACAGTTATTTATGAAAGGGAAGCCAGTAGGTTTTCTTTGTGAAAAAGAAGACGCTACAACACCTGTATATTTTAAAACTTGTGACATTATTTTAAGCGTGGCTTTTCAACAAAATGTCAAACGTGGTCTTGACTTTTTGTTATATTTGTTTTGTCCCCATCTGCGACCGATTTTATCAAAGGCAGGTGCGTAGGTTTTTCACAGGAACACCTTGCATATTTTAGAACTTGTGACACGATTGAACTTGGCTTTTCAGCATGCCAAAAATTTTTATTATATTTTTAGATGTAATTAGGTAAGGGTGGTGTAAATTCGCAACCAAATGGATACAGAAAGAAAATATTTTGTGAGGTGTATTCATTAACAAAAAATCATCTAGTTGGCTGGGAAATGTCAAAAGAAAAGGATAAAGGAACAAAAGTCGATTTTTAAGACAGTGAAGGCTTTCGCGGCCGGTCAAAATAAAATCTAAAGTGTTTTTCGTGCTCTGACGCCGTTGTTCAATGGAGTTTCTTCCTGAAGTTTCGTTTACATCTGCAGCGCTCTTATAAAACACACCACAGTCTTATAAAACGCCTCTTCGAGGAAGATATAGCAAGACTTCTGAGTTCACTGGCATTTCTACTACGATGCCATGACACCAAGAACGTCCCACATTTCCTGACGATAAAAAGGACTATGGTGAGTGTCTCGACCGGAGAATTTACAAAGAAGCAAGTTTCTCGTATAATCGGTCAGACAGCACAGATTGACAGCACCGCAAGCTGGGGCAACCTCATCATATATAGAGACGCACGAACAGAGCAGAAGATCGACTGCTGCAGACTTAAGGCGCAGAGGAGACTGCTAAACCTAAAGATCGAGGTGACCATAAACAACCTCAAACAAGTGGAAAAAGAAATCAAGGAAACACACATTCAACTGTCCAACACCATCAATACCTGACCGATTACCCGAGAAACTTGCTTCTTTGATAAAAACGACTTTCAGGTGACTAGATCTGAAGCGAGCAAAATTTACAACTGGATCGAACAATCTCTCCTCCGTGAAAGGATCTATGAGATCTGTAGAGCTCTTCCAATATGCTTGCCGTAATGATAAAAAACTTTTATTTGTCAATTTAGAAATAGCTAACAGATTGCATTGGAGCGACTTGGAAAACGTGGACTGTTTGACCCATGAACGGAGGATTGCAGCCCAAGCTCTGGCAACGAACCGACAAAGGAAGATATAGAGACGAACTAAGTGCCACCAACAATTCTACGGACACATTAAACCTCATATCCGAAGAGAGTCAACGCAAGGTTGTAGTCAATTTGACTGACTAAGAATTGTCAACACACGAGCTCAGCGTTCTGAACAAGGCAGGAAATTTTTCCGCAACACCATCCAGAATATCTGTGGAAGACATCATAGCAAACGTGGAGAGCGGAATCCGACAGCTGCAAGTTCAGACGGCTGAATAAATAAGGATGGAGATGTCACCGATTGAACAACGCGCAAAACCACCAAAAAGCAATCTCACCTTTGAAGAAAGAACGTTCTGAGAGCCTTGAACGAAGACAAGGATATTCTCATTTTAAAAGCAGATAGAAGAAACGCAACGTTAGTGATGTCAACATGGGATTACGAAATAAAAATCAGGACCCTGTTAGATCCCACAACCTACAAGAAGGTAACTCGTGAACCAACCCCCCAGATTCTGAAGGACATCAACTATTTAATCAAGGACGTGGCATTGAATGAACTGACTAAGTTAAAAAGTTAGAAGCCTTGCCATCAAGGCTTTACAAATAGGGTTAGCCAAAGATTCACAAACTAGATGTGCCACTGACACCCATCGTGAGCACCACAGGAAGTCCGACCTACGAAATCGCAAAAAACCTCACAAAACTGCTGCGACCTAGAATAGTTAATACCGGTAGATTTATAAAAGACCACTCATTTCGTCGAAAAACTGCATTCTTTGACTCTTTTTTCCACGAGAAATTCTCGTTAGCTTCGATGTTGTTTCGCTCTTCACGATGGTACCGATTAAGGAAGCCATGGAACATATTAATCAGGAATTTCCATAAGATATAACCAAGTTTTTCCAACACTGAACCACTACATATTTTCAATGGAAGGTGCATTTCTACGAACAAACTGATGGTGTAGCTATGGGCAGCCTGCTACTGGGAAAGCACAATGTTAAAACTGTTTTTGAACCCACTCGTACAATACAACAGAGCTTGTGATCGGTCAAACACCGCAGAGATCCCCTATCGGACCCGGAGTTTATCGAGTTCTATGCAGCTGTGGATCTGTATACATTGGCACCACAAAATGCAGTGCCAAGAGGATGATTACCGAACACAAGAGGAATTGCAGGCTGGGATAAACACAAAAGTCAGCAGTAGCAGAGCATGCTCTCTCCGAAGGTCACGTCATCCTTTTTAGCGAAGTGGATATCTTATATCAATCGCAACGCCTCTATCGGAGACTAACAATAGAGGCCATTGAGATCTTTAAACACTTCAACAGGAAGGAGGAAATTACCTTTCTAAATGCAGATTGGAAGCGAGTTCTACGAAATACTTCAAGTGCGCCACCCCAGTGCGCCACCCCAGTGCTTCCACTGCTGCGCGACGGCGGGTGCACGAGAGAGCACTTTGCCCATTGCTTCATCGCTTTTGATAATGTTTGCGGTAGCTGTAGACGAATTCCTGACGTTCATGTGAACGTTCCATACTTCTTGAATTTCAATGGTATTCAGGAAGTAATACCATTGGACCACCGCTTCAAATCCCGAAAAACACTTTATGATGAAAAGTCGATTTACTTTTATTATATTTCGGCGCCTCGTCCTCGAAACCACTTGAAATGACTAGGTAGTACGGCTCTCATGCGTGCTAGGACCACAAAGTTTAAAGGCGAAAACACCATTCTTTACGTCGTATACTGTCAGCTGTCATCCGCGCTTTCGCGCCCATAACTGACAGCGAAGGGAAAATTATGGGCAAACACAAGCACAAGTCTAGGAGTAGATCTAGGTCTCATAGTCGGGACCGAAAGAGGCCTAAACGAGACCTTGGGAAAGAAATAGATGAGCTTAAAGCATTGCTAGCTCAAGGTAAATATCCGGGTTTAACTGGAAAGGGCGGAACCCACTCATCGAGGGGACGCTCCGTGGAAACCTCCACGACTTCTGGAGAATCTAAAACCAGGACAGAGAAATCTCCATTTGAGAGTTTTGGCAAGAATAAAGTGGCCTCAAAGAAGTCCAAACCATTGCCTTCTCCGAGGACTCCTCCAAGTTGTAGCACTGCACCTAGTATCTGGTCATTGCCAGCTAGGTCGTTCTCTCCTCAGGATTCAAACCTTAACAAAGGTAGTTCTGATGAGGATGGTCAATCTTCTTCATGTATTAGTTTAATAGCAAGCGATATGGAGTCAGGCATGGAAGATGAACCATCAGCCGCTACACCTAGTATTAATGAAGGTAGGTCAGGGGACAATGTGCAAACTGACAAGGTGAACCCAGAAATCTTACGATGTTTGGGGGAAGAGGATAATGAAGAAATATCCATAAATTTGCACCCTATAGCGGAAAAGCGGTGGACCAAAATTTTGACTAATGGACTCAGCACTGAGGAAAGAACTCAGTTGCTCCAAAACAATAGACTTCCTGATAACCTTCCTTTACTGGCTCCTCCCATTGTAAATTTAGAAATAATAACTGCTTTGCCTGAGTCAGCAATTAAAAATGACAAATCTCAACTAGGCAAAGGCCTTTCTTCCTTAGGGCAAGCCTTAAATATTGTTTTACAGGAAAACTCTTCATCAACTGATAAATCAGAGTTAATAAAACTATTAGGAGGGACGGGAAAAATATTAGCTGACCTTCATTATAGGTTGTCATTGTCACGCCGGGTGCTACTTATACCTTGCTTAAATAAGCTGGTAAAAGACTGCTCTGCCAAGGAGCCTGTTGGTAAGTTTCTTTTTGTCTAAAACTTAGGTGAAAAAGTAAACGCAGCCAAGGCAATGCAGAGGTCTGTATCTGAGCTACGAAATTCCACCCCTTCATCCTCTTTTAAAAAACCTAATCCAAACATTAATAATAATATGTCAAAGACTAGGTCTTTAAACTACAGGGGCCCGTCTCGGTGGAAGGAGCAACCAAGACATCATCAGAGGGCCAATACCTCCCAAACGAGACCATATCAGCGAACACGACGATAGAGGTAAGTTTACCAGCAGGGAGGCTTCGTCATTTCTTAAAGGAGTAGGAAAAGATAACCAATAACAAATTAATTCTCAATTGGTTAGAAGGATTCAAAATCCCCTTTCGGGAAGAACCTTTCACACCTTTGTCTAAGCCAAAGTGTGCTGAACATTCAACGTCTTCTTTAGATGAGTTGTTATCAGATCTTCTATCAGGTGGGTTTATTGAAAAATGCTTACCCTCCACGAATCAATTTTTATCATCTTATTTTTTGTCTACAAAGGCAGATGGAATCAGTAAAAGGTTTATATTAAATTTAAAAAACCTGAACAAGTTCTTGGATGCCCCCCCATTTCAAACTGGAGGACTATCGGACCTCTTTAAGGCTGATTAGTCAGGATTGCTTTATGTCAACAATTGACTTAAAGGATGCCTATTATTCCATTCCTATTAATAAAGACTACCGTCGTTATTTAAGATTTATGGTGGGTTGTGACACTTATGAGTTCACTTGTCTGCCATTTGGGTTATCAATTGCCCCCTTTATCTTTACAAAGATCATGAGGCAGGTGGTTACATATTTAGGGCAGAGACACATATTGTGCGTAGTTTATTTAGATGATTGGCATATCTTTGGGAAAACAGAATGGGAATGTAGGAAGGCTGTTTATTTTACAGTCAACATATTAGAACGACTCGGCTTCACTGTCAATTATGCAAAGAGTCAGTTGACCCCTGCAAAACAATCAACATTTTTGGGCTTTCTTTTTGATAGTGTTAATATGACCCTCCAAATTCCAATGAAGAAACGAGAGAGGATTGTACTTCTCCTTAAAAAACTCATTAGCTGCAACCAATTAAGTATAAGGGTCTTTGCCCGAGCTCTTGGATTGTTAACATCAGTCTGCCCTGCAGTTGAATATGGTTGGTTATATACCAAAAATCTTGAAAGAGCTAAATATCTTGTCTTGCTTAAAAACAACCAAAATTATGATGGCATCATGCTTCTCACTAGAGAATGCCTACAAGACCTTTAGTGGTGGGGAGATAATATTATGTCTTGCTTTAATAATAGTAAGAGAGATGCATATGATATAACTATTTTCTCTGATAGCTCGACAACTGGATGGGGAGCAGCTTGTGAGGATCAACGAACACATGGATGGTGGTCAGAGGAAGAGATGACAGAGCACATCAATGTTTTGGAGCTGAAAGCAGCCTTTAATGCTTTGAAATGTTTTGCTCGAGACCAAGTAGGATGTTCTGTTCTGCTAAAAATTGACAACACCACAGCCATTTCTTACATTCAAAAGATGGGAAGTGTACGTTTTCCTTGTCTGAGCGGTATCGCAAAGGAAATTTGGCAATGGTGCGAAGTTAGAGATATTTGGCGTACAGCATCCTACATACCATCTAAAGAGAATTCTGTAGCCGATTTCGAATCTAGAGTGCTGCCCACGGAAACGGAGTGGGAATTAAATTATGAAACTTTTAAATTAATTTCAGAAAGTTTCGGACATCCGAATATAGATTTATTTGCGTCAAGTGTTAATAAAAAATGTGATAAATATGTATCCTGGCTTCCTGACCCAGATTCTCATGCTGTAGATGCGTTTAGCATATTCTGGGGTGACATTTTCTTTTATGCCTTTCCACCTTTTGCTCTCCTTCTCAGAACAATAAGAAAAATAATATGTGACGACGGTGAGGGAATTTTAATAGCTCCCAAATGGCCGTCGCAGCCATGGTTTCCCCTCCTTCAAAGGATTCTCTCGGAGCCTCCAATTCGTTTTAAAACTAGAACCGTATTAATTGTAAACCATCTTTTCAGAAATCAATTCCCTCCAGGCTGTTTTCTGGCGGCATGGAAAGTCTCTGCCAAGCATTTAGATTAAAAGCTGTCCCAGAATCCAGCATTTCTACTTTACTTAAATCTATATCATCATCCACAGTTAAGCAGTATGAAGTAACTTACAAGGCTTGGTGGCTCTTCTGTCAGGAAGAAGGTTTATCTTATTTCCATGCAAGTGCCAATGAAGTTCTACGTTTCCTTCAACAGCAGTTCGATCAGAAGCCTTCCAAATATGGGACATTTAATTCCCATAGGTCCGTACTTTCTTTATTGCTAGGATCTGATGTAACAGACCAGCCATTCATTAAAAGATTTCTAAAAGGTATATTTAGACTTCGACCTACGAAGACGAAGTGAAGGTATAATTGTACATGGGACCCATGTATAGTTTTGGACTATTTGGAGAACTTTGGAAAAAACGAAGAGCTGTCTTTACCAGTATTGTCGAGGAAGCTAGCGATGTTACTAATATTAATTACAGCACAGAGACTCCAGACACTAGCGTGTATTAGAGTGGATTATATCCTGGTCTCACCTGAAAAAATTCAGATCTTAATTCCTGTTTTCATTCCTGATTCAACCCTGTTTACATATACCGTTTTTCCAGGATAGGCCAAATCTTTGTGCAGCATCGACATTGCTAGAATATATTGTCAAAAGAGAACCTTTGAGGTCTAGTAGTCAGGATTATTTATTTTTGTCAACACGGAAACCTTGTTTAACAGCATCAAGTCAGACGATTAGCAATTGGATTAAGAAGACCCTATCGGAGGCAAAAATTGACACTAGGATATTTACGGGCTACTCGGCAAAGCATGCCGGAACATCTGCCGCATTCAGAGCTGGTTTGCTGCTGAGTAATATTAGAAGAACTGCAGGCTGGTCAGCTAAATCAAAGGTTTTTCACCAGTTTTACAATCGTCCGCTAGACACGTCAACAGATTTTTCCAGGTGTATCTTGGTATAATTACGATCGAACTTCACATGTTCGTTTGATCAGGTAATTATGTCACCATTTTCTGTTAGTCTTCTAGATGACGTTTTCAAGTGATGACCCCGTACCTTGATATGAAGACTCCTACACATGTCAACCGACAAAATTTTAATACTATTGACGGTCTTAACATGCCAACCAAATACTGAAAGCAACATTCCTTCTTACAATGGAATAAATAGCTTAAGGCTGGGCTTTAGGTGTAATTTGTATACCGAGTATTTTGACTTGAGGCATGCAAGGCCCATTGTATATTTTGCATTATAAATACGCCCGATAATGTTTCAGGGAAAAACAAATAAATCGTTCCGGAGGCATGTCACCTAATTTACGTGTAAGTACGTGAGGATTTCTAAAAATAAGCCTGATGTGGCTGTTTGAAAAAAAAAAATGTTTTTACTGCAATTTATCGACGGAGCAGCGAATCAAATGTAGTGGTTTTATGGTCTGACGATAAAACTTTGTAATTACAAAGCGATAGCCACAAATGTTTATAAACATGACCGCCACTTGCCTGGACAATCAGAGGTCTTCGGGGAATTGCTGATAGGAGATAAGGCTACAAAATTAACGTTAATCGATACAGCACTTATGTTTCAATCGAATAAAAGTAATGGGCCAATAATGGAAAATTTCCGTGGCTTGATAAAAAAGTATGAAATTTTTATTAAATCAGGCTTTAGAAGGGTATTTTGGTTAAACACGCAACCTGTTCTTATTCCAGTAATTGAAAGTGTAACCTCTTTGGAGAAACTAAATTGAAATTGAGTCTTTAAGCCCCAAGCGAGAAAATTCGTCCTTCCGGCATAATGACCTCTAGACCATCCGGAACGCGACCCTCAGAAGAAAATCAGGCTCGAATTATGACAAAACATCAACATTCAATAACTAAAAATATGAAACTAGAAGTTAAATTCTTCTTACGTCTACTTCACGTCTTAGTAGTGACGGGTACTCAGTTTTTTTTTCATCCCGGGTCTCGCTGTCACTGGAGTGAATAATGAAGATCTTAGCTCTGATCGTTCCACTTCTGTGTCTTGCAGGTCTGATCCTTGTGACGTCACATCCGCAGCTTTGCTCTGAGATGTGATACCAGCACCTTAGAAAATCAGATCAGATCGTGGTTCTCCCTTTTGAAATACGCGGCTTTAGTCGTCCTCATCACTAAATATTTTCAAAGTCTTCAATCTTCCACCGCCTTCCACAAATATTTCCTGTTGGATCATTTCGAAGATGAACCGTTCGCAAAACTTAAACTTCTGCTGTGAGATGCACGAAATATCCAAATCCATTCTCAAACTCTTAGTGTACTAGAAGAGAAACTGGAGAACTATAAACCCACTGATTGGGTGGAACACCACGTATACCTCATTCATTTATTTTTGATATCTCATTACCTTCGAATTTTTTTTACCTATCTCCTTTCAGCGCATGTTGATGACAGCTTCAACCAGCAGGACATCCCAATTGTCCCGTCTCAGGAGAGGCATCCTTGCGAGCGGCTGAGACTAAACCAGCCATTTGAGATAAGCATCCCAACAAGAGAAGAATTCAAAAAAGAGCTGCTTCAGCAACCTTCTAAGAATAATCAGGTATGGTATTGTTACGATCGCAGCAACGCCGCATGGGAGGCGGGGCAACGCATGGGAGCGTGTTGGTTGGTGGAGCTTCACGACCTATCCGCGCTGCGTCATGGCTGACACGAGTGATTTATTGCTCGTCTGGCTTAATCTAGAAGGCAGTTGTTTACAACCGTTTTTTTATGTGAGATTATTCAAGAATTCTTATAAAGAACTTTCTAGATTTTTCTGTAATTTTAGGATTGTATATAAAAGGCGCATAGAGCGCCCGAGTAGTAGTAGTCGTATTTTAATCGAGCTATAAGTAAGCTAAAGTTCCGGGCGATAATAGAAGGCTATAAAGTGTTAAGTAGTGAGTTATTTAGTAGTCGAATTGTACCTGTGTGTATTTATGGAGTAAATAAATAGTGTTTTCGTGTTAAATCGTTACACTGGAATTATTGAACCCCGAGTTCGCAACAATTGGTGTCAGAAGTGCGATTCCAGTGGGAATTTGAGGACTAATATTGCTGAACTGTAAGTGAGTGCTTCATTGCCGGACATTACGTGTTTATGCCAGTGACCAGAAGCCAGCATCAAGCAATGGAGGATCAACTTGCCGCCCTGATGTCCCTTATGCAACAACAGAGGGAAGAACAGGAAAAACGTGATCAAATTCAGGAGCGCCGTTATAAAGAACAAAAAGAAGAGCAGGAAAAACGTTATAAAGAACATAAAGAAGAGCTGGAAAAACGTGATCAAATTCAGGAGCGCCGTTATAAAGAACAAAAAGAAGAGCAGGAAAAACGTGATCAAGTGCAAGAGCGACGTCATCAACAATTCAAAGAAGAATTAATGAGCCATCTCGCAGTCAGGGAGCAACAATTGGAAGAAAGAATAATGCAATCCGTTAATGAATCCGTTAACGAAGGACTCGAAGCTGTCAACCAGAGGGTTCTCGAGCTAGAAAAGAAATTCCGGGAACAACTTGAGGACGACAACGTGTCTACAGAGAGTTTTAGCACAGCCAACGCTAAAATTAAGCCTCCTGATTATGACGGTACTACGGCCTGGGAAATCTATAAAACCCAATTTGAGGCAGCTGCAAAAGCTAATGGCTGGTCCGAGCCCCAGAAAGCTACATCATTAGTGGTAGCACTTCGTGGAAAAGCGGCTGAATTACTCCAATCTCTGTCGGCAGCTGATCAAAGTAATTATGCGGCTTTAGTACACTCTCTGCAACTACGATTCGGAAATGAGCACAAAGAAACCGTGTTCCAGGCCCAGCTGAGGATGAGACAGCAGAAGTCAGGTGAATCCTTACAAGAATTTGAGGCGGACATAGACAGACTAATTCACCTGGCATATCCATCGGCCCCTGAATCTTTTCAAATGCAATTTGCCGCCGAAAGGTTCATTGAGGGAGTTCGCGATAGTGACATGAGATACCACTTACGTCTAGTAAGGCCCAAGGATATCAGCGAGGCACTAGTTCGGGCCCTGGAATTCGAGGCGTCACGAGTGTCATCTAGTTCATCTCCACGTGTACGAATGGCAACTTGCGGTGAAGAGGCGAATACGTCTATGGCTGAATCCATGGCCAGTTTACATAAAGCGATGAAGGATATGGCAGTCAATATGAAAGCCCTGTTAGAAAGAACTCCTCGATCGACAGGCAATCGGGGCATAAAATGTTTTAACTGTGGTAAACTGGGTCACGTCAAGAGTAATTGCCGTAATAGGGCAAGAAGTCCTTCGCCGTTGTTTAGAAGACCGCGCGGAAACCAGGACCGCCCTAGATTCCAGGAAAAGCCAATTCCGGTCAATGTAAGGGGGCAATTGACCGAGCCCGTTAAGACCCCCAGGATCAGTCAAGTCAACCAATCAAGTCAAGGCAATAATTTGAGTGGCAAAAGTGTTACAGAGGCCGGACGCATTAAAGGACAGAAGATCCAAACTGAACGTCGACAAGGAAGGTGTCACGGAAATGCCGGTACATTGTCTAGACGGCCATGTAAAGAAGATAGTCAGGATTGTCGAAGAACTGAGCAACGTGAAAGACATCCTTCTGTAAGGAGAACGTCGGTGGAAATAAACGATGGCTGGACCACACAGACGCTTCGAGAAGAACAATTGAATGATTCAGATATTGGACCCATAGTCTTGGCAAAGACTGAGGACAAAAGACCAGAGTGGCAAGAAATTGCTGATAAAAGTCCAAACCTGAAGGCGCTATGGGCCCAGTGGCACTCTCTTAAAATAGAAAATGGACTACTGAAGAGAGCGTGGGAGAGTCCGGATGGCAAGTCCATAGTCAGTCAGTTGGTTGTTCCTGGTAGCAGAAAATCAGATGTACTACAGGAAATGCACAACGGAACAAGCGGAGGCCATTTTGGGGTCAATAAAACATTGGCAAAAATTAAAGAGCGGTATTACTGGGTGAATTATCATGAAGACGTCGAATCTTGGTGCCGCAAGTGCGAAGTTTGTTGTGCCACAAAGGGACCTCGAACAAGATCACGGGGCCGAATGGTGCAGTACACTGTAGGTGCTCCATTCGAGAGGGTAGCAATTGATGTCGCGGGACCATTTCCTCAGACTGAGTCGGGCAACAAATACATCTTGGTCGCCATGGATTACTTCACTAAATGGCCTGAAGCATACGCCCTACCTAATCAAGAAGCAACGACTGTGGCAACGGTGCTAGTAAATGAAATGTTCTGCAGATTTGGGGTCCCTCTCGAACTTCATTCTGATCAGGGCCGAAATTTTGAATCGGCTGTTTTCCAGAAGGTCATGGAACTTCTCGGAATTCGCAAGACTAGGACAACTCCTTTGCATCCACAGTCGGATGGGATGGTAGAGAGATTTAATCGGACCATGGAACATTACCTGTCTAAAATGGTGGCAGATCATCAGCGTGATTGGGACCAACATCTACCTCTCATGTTGATGGCATATCGAGGCTCTACGCATGAAGCCACTGGTTATACTCCGGCGAAAGTGATGTTCGGGAGGGAAATGAGGCTTCCTGCGGATTTGATGTATGGAACACCAGAAAAAGATTCGCTCAGCTCTGAGAATTTTGTGGAGGAGCTTAAGGAGAGGCTGAACAATGTTCATGAGCAAGTCAGGAATAAACTGCGGATATCCAGTGATCGAGCCAAAGCAAGATATGACTTACTAGCTAACTCCCGCGGCTTCCAGGATGGTGATTTGGTGTGGCTATACAATCCGATGCGAAAGGTGGGGAAGTCGCCCAAACTTAGCCAAAATTGGGAAGGACCTTATACAATTATAAAGAAGATTAATGATGTGGTGTATAGGATCCAGCGGACCCCTAGGTCAAAGATGAAGGTCGTTCATTTGGATCGATTAGCACGATACCATGGAACTCTATCTGTTCGGGACGAACAGACTTAGGAGGAGGGCAATGTTACGATCGCAGCAACGCCGCATGGGAGGCGGGGCAACGCATGGGAGCGTGTTGGTTGGTGGAGCTTCACGACCTATCCGCGCTGCGTCATGGCTGACACGAGTGATTTATTGCTCGTCTGGCTTAATCTAGAAGGCAGTTGTTTACAACCGTTTTTTTATGTGAGATTATTCAAGAATTCTTATAAAGAACTTTCTAGATTTTTCTGTAATTTTAGGATTGTATATAAAAGGCGCATAGAGCGCCCGAGTAGTAGTAGTCGTATTTTAATCGAGCTATAAGTAAGCTAAAGTTCCGGGCGATAATAGAAGGCTATAAAGTGTTAAGTAGTGAGTTATTTAGTAGTCGAATTGTACCTGTGTGTATTTATGGAGTAAATAAATAGTGTTTTCGTGTTAAATCGTTACACTGGAATTATTGAACCCCGAGTTCGCAACAGTATACAGAAGGATCAAAAAATGGCTGATTCCCAGTCGTCAGGTGCTGGAATGTACAAAGCAGGCAATTAGGAGGGCGAGAGCTTGCCCTTGGGAAGCCACACGACGGTGTAGGTGGAGGTGTTTGCAATACTTGAAGTAGCCACACGACCAGAAGTTAAACGGCCCTGCGAGCCATCTGCAGAAATAGGACGAGTTCAAAGCTCGTTCAGGACTGCAGGGATGCACTAGAGTCACTGGCAGAAACAAAAAGGATAACTCTGGACCTAAGGGCATTTTGGGAAACGAGCGCGCCGATGAATCGGCCAAGCGTGCTTTACTGGACCGGAGCCATGTCTAGGAGTAAGCAATAGGTACGTCTCTCACACTTTAAATGAGTGGGCATGGGAGAGTACAAGGACAAACTGAATACACTCAGAAATATGTAGACAGATCAGGAAAATCCACCCTAACCCGGATAGATATAAGGCCTCGTGGCTGCTTGGGAGAAGTCGGCAGTACCTGGGAGACCTTATAGGAATTCTCGCTGGATGGTGGACAGTCCATTCTTCACCGACTGTGGAGCAGGGGAAGAGTCGTCATACCATTTTCTGGGAGTTTGCCACTTATAGATAGGCACGACTGCGCCACTGGAGGCTGGGAGGCGCGTTCCTCCTTCAAGAGGAGATTACAACTCTGAGATGGAACAGGATACTCTCCTTCATTAGAAGGACTGGTCGACTCGAGGAGGGAATGAGGACCCAGGCGGAGTAGGGATGGGTGGATCGGGACACAGGGTGAAAAAGGCCTAGTCGCAAGGCTTCGGCCCCTCCAATGTCTATTGAAGATACAATAAAAATTTCACTATCAGTTTTTCAACGCTTCCTTGACGTCAATAATAGGTGACTAATTTATATGTCTATAACGCTATTGCCTCGGAGCGTCGCCCATTCCTCATTTCTTTGAGATCGTTGCTCTCAACTCTGATAAAAATGATACACGCATTCAAAGTTCTACTTTCGTCACAAAAAAAATATAAAAAAATCATGTTCAATCCACCCGTCTCTCTCTTAGTCCATCTCGATATTTCTAAATGTCAAGTCACAACTGAAACATTGTGTCCTCTCTCAAAATGTTGGATAGGCATAAGGGTATGCTCCCACCCTACAATTTCAAGCATACTTTGCTTTCCGGGTGAACACGCAACAAGAATCTAAATCTCTGACACTGGTGATACAGTTGTGAACGTAAGAACTCTTTGCTAATATAGACAAAGTATCAGTGAGAATCCTTTCGACAATAGTTTTCCTTTCTTTTGCTTATGCGATGTCCAATAGTATCCACTAGAAGGAATGAGCTTACTACTCACTCCAAACACCGCTTCTTTGACTTGGAAAATCAGTTATTCCCTGCGCATTTGTTTAAAATCGTAATTTTGCGAAAAGCTAAATCTGTTACGGTGATACGTTGTTAAAGTTTCCGAGCTTCCATTGTTTCCAAAGATTTGTTGTCAGCCACTTAAAGGAAGAGGAGAGTTATGTACGAAGAGAGGTTCTACACAAGAGCCTAACATGGCAAGTCATAACATACCAACAAGCTCCAACCTGAAGTCAAACGCCAACTCCAATAACCGTTCACTCAGGGAGTTTCAAGTGCTGGCTGATTTAGCATCATGATCACTCTGATTTAGCTTCATGACACTCTCCAGATCTGATCAATACGAGAATGGAGATATTGTTGTGTATTCAGCAAATAATCCCAAAATTCTAACCCGCATCAATGCATTAATGTACATAAACTCAGTACGAAACGCGTGAGTATTTCAAAGGCCACCTGGCTCAAACACCTTTGCTTGCACACGACCAGACAAAAGGGGCCGGAACCATCATCATCTAGTTTCTCCAGAAAGCTGAAAAATGTATTTGAGTTACCAATGCAACTCAAAATTTGAACGCCCTCTCGTTCAACACTTGATGCATTTAAGGAAGTCACCATCCGATTCTTGACTAGATGTTTAAAATGTTAGAGAGTGCAAGCAGTAATGATATTGAGCGAAAATTAGAGAAACTGGAAGTACCGCCACACTTGTGAATGGCCCACACAAACAAGAGGTTGTTGGCATCCAAAAAGAAAGAAAAATGATCGAGTCTGCAAGGACCTCATAAGGAAGCTCTTGAAGACAGGACATTTCCCCGAGGTTGACTTCCACCTAATGCATTGACCTGCATGGGTGTTATTAGTAGGCCGCAAGGGAGTCCCAAAAGACGATCAGAAATGATACAGAATCCACAATTGGGGCGATGACTCGGCAAATTCGGAGCAACGGAGCAATAGTAGTCATTAAAGTTACTAGAATTTAGATTGGTTCTCACCTTCCCCGTTCCGACTATTTGTCCTTGTAAGCTTGCTAGTCATTCTCCAGGCTTGTTGTTTACCCTGTTAAGTACCGTAATCTGTCAACTACCGTAATATATTTTCTTTTAAATGTCGAAATGGTAGCCGATGAGCAATTTCTGCAATATAAAAACATTGCGGACAATGCAATGTCTCAACTGCTTAGTAGTAAATGGGTCAGAAACCTCCTTCTCAATTTGGGTAATATTGACGACGCGCAATCGATAGTCCTTAACTCATATGGAATACCACTTCTTCGTTTCCTTAGGTATTGGCGGGGACATCATCTTAAAAAAAGGTTTCATACCAAGGTTCATTTCCTAATGGATAAAAAACGTATGGCGTTGGAAGATTTTGGAATAATCAACACACATGCATTTTGAAATTCTAATTTCAACACCTTGTAACGAAGCTCGATAGGTAACACAATTGTATGATAGAACACCCTTAAAATGGACCAAAGAATATGAGATTTCATTTTCGACTACCCATTATGATTCACCCCGTATACTAATTTTGTCAAGTCCGTACCTGTAATTCAGCAATCACTTTTGGAAAACTTCCTTGTTGAGAAACAATTTGTAGATAATGCTGTCGATCCAAAGAATAAGAATAATAATCCGTCAACCTGTCTGCGAATTACGACGATTTAAAAAAATTACTAACGAAATGTATAAGAATATTTTGATTCCCTCTGTATAAGTTCTAATGCCTTAAAAACAAAAAATGACAAAAACGTCTAGAGATATTGATGTTGACTATCTGCGACGGCATCACTCAATTTCCCTTTACCTCTAGAAGGGTTAATTTATTTAATATTGCTATTATAAGTCACGAGTAATAAGAGCCGAGAAAAAACGGCACTTGTTTTTAAATTTTTTGAATGAGTAACAATCCGCAGACAATATGTCAACAAATGAGGGAAATACAGTAAGATTCTTTACCGTTTTTCCGAACTACGAGGATTTAAAAATATCAGCAACAAGAATTTCACACATTTTACGTTTCGCTCTGTATAAAAATTCAGAGTGCTTTAATAAAAAATCTGGCGAAAAAGTCCCGAGATATGAATGTTGGCTTACTCCTTACCTAAAAACGATAAGGAAAAAAGAGCTCATTGCAAAATGGCAGAACATCAAAATTTTGAAATTTTTGCATACATTTTTTTTACACCCTAGATAATAAAGATAGTGTGGGTTTTTTTTTCAAAATTATCCGCTTCCTTAATCTGGAAGAAATGAGGTTTTAGAGGGTGCAAATTGTATTTAAAATAAAAAAAATGTAACAAAAATTTCTTGTATTGCAGGCCTCTAAACTTGTATTGCAGGCCGCTTATTATCACATGAATAATGTGTTATCTCGTTTCCTTTAGGATCTAACCATAAAAACTTGAGAAAAAGTATCATTTGAGTCAGGCACAGCGATCTTTAGTGCCTTCCTAATGTCCGATGAAACTCCAATTGGATTCTCTCGAAAGTTAAATAGGATGTTTCGAATTTTTTAATTTAATTAGGTTCCTTCTCCAAACTTCTTTATCACCTATCTGTGAGGTAAGTAATGTCCTCTCTCAGAACCTTCAAGTGTCATTTGTGCAATAAAGCCCAGCTGTAACCACTGGCTAAAAATCTCATCATTGACTCTAACTGTTTGAACACATTTGTCAATTTATTCTCGGCAATTTCAGAGCTATAAGAGTGTGAAAGCTTTCACTGCCGGTCAAAATACAATCTAAAGTGTTTTCCCGGCTTTAAAGCCGTGGTCCACTAGAATTTTTTTCTGATTTTTCGTTTACAGCTGCGGCAGACTTATCAAAGGCTATGTAATCTCCCGTGCTTCCCTACGCTGACTGATTCGGCTATGGTGAGCTCCGTGGTATTTATACCCCCGCAGTCGCGCTGCAGTGGTGGGACTGGGGAGGGAGTAGTGGTGGCGTGGGGTTTCGGCGCACTTGAAGTATGTCGTAGCTTCCTTCTTCCTGTTAAAATTGTTGTCGTGTATAAAGGTTTCTCGTTAGACTCGGATAGAAACGCTGCGATTGATATAAGATATCCAACGTGAGCTTCGGAGGGAGCGTGCTCTGCTAATGCTGACTTTTGTGTTTGTCCAGCCTGCAACACCTCTTGTGTTCCATAATCCTTGTGTTAGCACTGCGTTTTATGGTGCCAACGTTGCACAGATGCAAGGAACTCGGTAAACCACCGGTGCTAATAGGTGATCTCTGCCGTCTTTGGCCGATCTCATGCTATGTTATATTGTACGAGTGCTGCCTATCTTGTCCGTTACTTTGTGGATGTATGCTAGACTAGTCCATCCGCGCTTTTCTTTATCTTCTCCCGTTGTTCCTTCCTGGCGCTCTACATTCCTTGGACGGACGGCCCGATTGGACCGTCCGTAATATCCGTAACTTCATAGTTGCTTAGAAGGGGATGGTATCCTTTCTAACTAAGGCAACCTAGCATAATCAGATTGATCATCATTAATTTGTACGGTCTCCGAGAAAAATTACTTTGCAGCTTGTACAAGCTCTTGCCTGGTTTTGTCTCTTGTAGGGTCTATAATTCCCAACAGGTCCAGCTACCATAAAGTACTGACGAGGACTTAGCAAGAGAAAACAAAATATTTAAAAAGGTGTTCGACCTTGAATATTTCTTTGCTCATGATAGTCATTCCAGTTTAATGTGATTTCCTTCATACAACATAGGTGCTGGAACGTCAGCCCTCAGCAATAGTTCAATAAGCTCTTCTCCTTTTTCTTCTTATGACGCCGTCTCCCTCCGAATGTTGGCGATCCAACTGGCTATAATGGTGCGCGAAACTGCACCCCTGAATATCTCAATAGACATTCGACTAAACCATCTTCTCATGTCCTTGAGCTACGAATTCTGCCGTCTGCCCACAGATCTTTTGCCCTCGATCGTTCCCTCAATAACAAGGCGGATTAATTCATATCGTCTCCTCTCATGATGTGAACGATGTATTCCAGTTTTCTTTCTTCTATTGTTGTTAATAGTTCTCTATCTTTATTCATCTTAATCAGCATCATGAAAGCTGGATATTCAAAAAGCAAATAAGCTCCTGATTGATGCAAATGAGCGTCTGGCCTGTTCGATATTTGCAAGAATCTCGACTTTAGGGTCACTGGTTTCATTGACAAACGCGTTGTTAATTCGGAGGGTTACTAGTTTTGGTATCTTGGAGAATATAACAATCTTGGTCTTGGCAACATTCATTCGTAGTCCGTGCTGCATGCTATGTTTGACAAATGGTTTATCATACTCTGGAAATGCGGCAGGCCGTCAGCAAGCACGACAGTGTCATCAGCAAAGCGTATGTTGTCAACCCAAATACTATTGATTTTGATGCCCTCTCTCACATCCTCCAATGCTTCTCGAACAATCGCCTCGGAATATATTTTGAAAAGAAGGGGCGACAAAACACAACCCTCTCTCACTCCTCTCCAAATCTTCACCTCTTCAGATGTTTCGCCCTCTATTCTGACTTTAGCCGTCTGATTCCAATATAGTTGGGTGATAATGCGCAGGTCTCCCTCGTCAAGTCTAATGGATTTGAGGATATCATGAAGTCTCTGGTGTGAAACGTAGTCGAATGCCTTACGGTAGTCAATTAAACATGCTTATATATCTACATTCATGTCCCTGCACCGCTGCGTCAGAATATTGAGTGAAAAAGAGCCTCGCGAGTACCCATTCCGTCCCTAAATCCGAACTGCGTGCTAGCAATCTGTCCCTCGCATCTGGCATATACCTATATACGTGTGTGGATGATACGGAAGAATACCTTGAGGATATGGGACATCAAGCTAATCATGAGGTAGCCATCGCACTGGGAGGCATTCGGTTTTTTGGGTGTGATGATGAACGTCGATTTTAGCCAGTCCACTAATATTTCTCCAGTCTGATATATAGAGTTAAAAAGAGAGGTGAGGAGGGCTAGGCCCTCCCCATCTGCTCAATGTACTCAGACTGCTTCAAATCAGAAAGTTCTACATCCGTGTTTCTTTATTCTTTTAATCAAAGGGGCCAAAAAAATACAGGAGCGACGTCACAAAATACAGGGTGAGTTTCAGTGAAGAGATCTCAGAAATTGGCAGAGTTACTAAGTGGGTTAAATGGGGATAGAATTGCTCTTTTAGGAGATCAATTATTCAAAAACACTTCCACGTTTTTGAAAAGTTTTATGACTTTACTGACAGTTGAAGATAATTTGGATTGGAATTGTGTATAACCTGGACAGAAAAATGGCCATTTCGAAAAGCAGGACGGTGGCTGTTTGGTTTAATGTTAAAGCTAACAGAATAACCTTTCTAAATTACTTGTTTTTGCTATTAAAAAAAAGAAAAATCTCTTGTCAATCAAAATTGGCTGTCAGAAAAAATCTGACAAGCCCAGGTTGTGCAAGATAAAATTATCTACAACTTTTATATTAAAGTCATTTTGTTAAAACCAATGATAACTTAGCTAGATTTATTTAAATAAATCATCAAAAGCCTACTTTGCAACTCAGTTTCTGAGATCTATCAGCGAATCATCGAAAAACTCACCCTGTATCACACCCGATCCACAATTTCAAGCTTCAAGTTTTAAGGTAGGCGATTGATCGAGTGACTACCAAATTTTTCCCCTAAAAGTCTTCTCACATCGTTTTGTAGAGTGCGTTGAAACTTTGTCTTGTTGGTACCAGCATACCTGTATAATTGCTCTTGAATTATCTCGTTGAAAACAGTGTTGCTCCTCTCCTTTAAAGTGATCTTATCATAAATAAACGTCCTGAAAACTTTTCTACATACCGATCCAACCAAACTCTTCATCTAGAAATATTTTGACATCATCTGTAGAATGCGGCAGAGTTTTGTACCGTTGGTACCAGTATCCCTTTTTATTGTCTAAAACCAATAATGTCTTAGATTTGTTTAAATAAATCGTAAAAAGCCTACTTTGCAACTCTGCTAGTTTCTGAGATCTATCAGAGAATCATCTAAAAAAAAACTCACCCTGTATATTAGACTGATCCACAATTTCAAAAATATGCTCCAGTTTGAGAGTTGTGATCTTTTTTGGACTAAATTTCCCCAAAACGACAATAGGCCAGTACTTCTTTCAGTGATGAATTCAAATTCAAAGCCTTTGCAACTCAAGATGGCAATATATGGTGTATTTTTGTTAAGATGAGCTATAAGGTTTTCTGTGGCATAGCTTTGTCTCGTTAATACCAGCATCCCTGCAGGTCTCGCTGCACAAAAATTTGGTCTTCCCCTTAAAAGTGACAGTATCGTAAATGCGTTCGTTCGTTCGTTTGTGTTAAGGTAGCCGACCGATCCAGTGACTACCAAACTCTTCACCTAAAAGTCTTCTTACATCATTTTGTAGAGTGCGGTGAAATTTTGTTTCGTTGGTACCAGCCTCCCTGTATATTGCTCTCGACTTATCTCGCTGAATACAGTTTTGGTCCCTTCCTCCCTCCCTCAAATTTGTCATCGTGCCAGTACAAGGAAGAACCACACTTGTTGCCCTAAAGGAAACCACGGGTATTCTTAAGATGCCCAGTACCCCTAAAGTACGTTACATTGCTTGGCACGATACGGTCCTCCTCTCCAGTTAACTTAGGTAAGAGCCATTTAGCTTTGAAGTTAGTTCGGGTAACTTATCAAGGTAGAGAAGGACCATATTTCGTTCAATTTAGGGACATACATTTTTTCGGTGGTCTGACTTTGTTTTAAACTGGGGACCAGTTTTTTCTAAAAGGGGGATGTCACAAGGAAGCAAAAGGAGAACACATTGCAATGTTCTTAGTAATGGTCGGCCGATGACCGGTTTAGTAACAAAGCATTAGTTGACCCAAATTTAAAAATTAAAGCTTGCAAATTTGTGGGTACTTCGAACCGCTCATGAAGGTCATGGAAAAGAAGGTTGCAATCGTTTCGGAAAAATGTGGTGACAGTTAGCACTAGCGTTTTTGAGAGAGAAACGGCAGTGTTAGTCTGGGTGTTCACGAAGAGAGTCCGGTTTTGGGTGGACTCACGAGGAGTCGGTGTGGGGAGCCGCGTTGGGACTGGTTGGAGGTCGACATTACGCCGGAAGGACGAACGACCACCATTAGTTACCAGTCCAATGTATAAAGGTAGAAAAAGAGCCAGTTTTGGGGCTCGCGAAAGCAGTCTTAGCTTGGAGGCTCGCGAGAAGGGTCATTTTTGAGGAATTGGTGAATAGGGGCCGAGAGAGCGACGAAAAGGACGAACGAGCACCAACCGCGACCACCAGTAGGAGCCTACAGTCAGTTTTGGTTGTCAGAGTACAGAAAAGGGTGGAAGTACCCCTCGGTACCTGGATAATTTTATATACCTACGGAAGATGTTTTTTGAATTAACCCGTTAATTCTTCTATAAGTTATATTGTTTCTTGCCAAAAAGACAGAATTAGAAATATCATTGAGAACTTGTCAATGTTTTAATTTCTCCGACGAAACCGTATATTTCACGGAAAATAATACAGTCCACAAAAACCATTTTGGTCCAGTCGAGCCGCATAGTTCATCGAGAAGCTACAGCAAAGGCCTCGACGATGCCTGGGTTTCCGCAAAGCTTGGTGGTGCTAATTTTGAGTGTTGTCGATCGACTATGTTTATTGTTATAAAAAAAACATAACCTAATTTTAAAATAAAGGGATTTTCCATTTAAGTAGAAATTGTTCATCTTTAATTTTTTATATTTCAGTTTTTCTTACAATTTTAGCATTAGTTGCTATATTTTCCAATACTACAAGATTTAACACACGTCAGTAACAATATTCCTTAGTTTTATGAAGTGCTGTGTTACAATAATTCCAAAAATTGATGATCCTTTCCATGTATACAAAAGCGTTAAAAGCAGTTCATAAATCATAAATTTCAAATCTTTCCCGGAAAAGTCAACAAGGCTCCTGTGGCTGTTACTTGTAAACAGGCATCTGCATATGGAGATATGCTTTTTTCACTATAAGCCAGATGCGAGGCCAGCTAATTATAAAGAAGGTAAAACATATAAATATATACATAGTGTTTATTAACACACATTTTATTACTAGTTTGGTTACTTTTTAAGGCCCCAATATGATATGAAAAGGAGTATTAGATGGCACCGTCTAAAACATGATGCTGTACCATCATGCAATTTACCTCAAACTGTTCCAAATGCAAAATAGTGAATTCACAAGCCACTCGAGAACTTCAAGCAAAGAAAAGAAACCTAAAAAAATTGAAGCTGTCAGTGAGTGCAATTATGTACCTATAAGTTTTATCAAAAAACTCCTAATAAGCATTAATAACAGGGTTATTGATTATAAAAATTATCATCAATTTATAGGATATTCAATTCATTGACCTCAATATCAGTCAGCCCATTGGTGATGAAAAAAAAAGGAGAATTTTCTAAGACGCATGAGGGCCATTGTGAAGTTGGGTGAGAGGTCTTCTAGAGACGTAGCAGTGCAAGTAAATACCCCAAAGATTAAAAAACTTTGCAATTTAAATGATCCAGATTCAAAGTTAAATAGTTAAATTTTAGACATACATTGACAGACATTTATTTCAAGAAATGTGAAATATTCTTCTAGGGACAGTCTCATATAGTTGTGAAGACAAGGACAATGAAGATGTTCAGGCTAAAGCATACACAAACAGGAATACTTTTTTAAATTTTCGTATTTATATGACTTCAGTTTTTAATTCAATTGTGGATTGAAGAAGCTAAGCTGTGAAGTTAAAAGTGATGTTATATTTTTATCTGTCCTATTTTTTAAAAGTGGAGGAATAAAGCGCGCCCACTTTTAATTTGAATCGCAAATTTATTTTATGATTGCTTGTTGAATAGTTGTAAAGTTGTAATATTAAATTATATTATTCAATAAACTTTTCATAATACCAAATCCGATTTATTCGTAATTATAAATATATTAAGACTTTAGCGTTATTTTACATAAAAGGGCGCAGATGTTTTGTGAATAATTGGAAAAGTTTTTTGTACGTTCATTAAAGATCAGTATCTTGGTGGGTCACGTAGGTGAATTTTTATCACCAAAATTTCACGTAATATAAACGTGATATTTTTTCATTTTCATTGATATTTATGACGTTTAATATGGTCATATAATCACGTTATATTCACGTCATAGGTGATTTTCTGGTCGACTGGATATGGTCTAGGGGTCCTTAACTTTAGATTTACCTAAATTTGCTTGGCGGAAATAGGGGTAAGAAATTCGTTGATGTAATGTTGACATTAATTTTGATACCAATGTGTTTCTTATGGACGTCAAATATAGGTACGAAGGTCGGGTTTAGGGTTTAGGTGAAGCTATGATTATACAAAAGGGCCTTCTTAAACGTCCATGATAGACTGCATGGAGGTGTCTGGAAGGACCCAACAAATGGCTAAGGTATGTCCTTAAAAGTGGCACCGTTTTGGCCGGAAATGCGCTATGTTTAAGAGTACGCTGACGTAATATTGTCGTCAAAGCACAGCAATTGGCAAATCACCATTCCGAATCATTTGACGTAAGACGTTGACTCACGTCATTTCCGGCGGAAACGGCAGCCATTTTTCAGAGTACCGCAGCTAAAAAAGTGTGCCAAAACTGTAAAACAGGAGAGGGACTCCAGATGTAATATAGTAGCTCGTTGATAGACTGTGATATAAAAGAACGAAGAACATACGATATAGGTACTGTGAAAATAATTGTCATGCAATAATCCAATTATTTTTTTTTATGTAGCGCTATTTTTTCGGCTTTACAATCACAAAAGGTCAAAAAAATCAACAAAACGTTCCAACTGCTTTCAAGAAACACTACGAAATATTTACAGGAATCACTGTTGAAACAGTCGATGTCTAAATAACATACTTATACCACACTTATACAGACAACAAAGATATTTTAAAAGTGGAAAAAGTAGGCTGAAGGGCTTCAGCTTACTTTTTTTTAATTTAAATTATTATTCTTCTGTCCGCTGAAGCCACAAATATCACTTGTAAGCCTTAAAATTCATTAGTATTGTTAAGGCGAGCAAAGGATCTAGAACCTTCGCGTCTCGCGGCTGCCCGGGCGCTTCAGCATGGGACTGTCACGAGTGATTTATTGCTCTGTTGCTCTCTTTATTTAGAAAGTAGTTGTTTGCGACTTTTATTTTATGTGTCACGTATTAATTACTTTTCTTCTAAGATATTCTAGGCTTTTCTGTATTTTTCAGTCGTCTTATTTTAATCGAGCTATAAGTAAGCTAAAGCACCAAACGATATTAGAAGGCTATAAAGTGTTAAGTAGTGAGTTATTTAGTAGTCGAATTGTACCTGTGTGTAATTGTGGGATAAATAAATAGTGTTTTCGTATTAAATCGTTACACTGGAATTATTGAACCATGAGTTCGCAACAGTATACGGGGTGTTCATTATAAAATTTCATTTAGCAGGCTATGAAATTTTGACAGAAAAGGATGACATAATCAAAATAAATGGACTTTTGTTTTTCCATCCCTTTCTTTTGACATTTCACAGCCAACTAGATGAAATTTTATAATGAACACCCCGTACTTCGACCGAAGGCGTTATGTCTTATAATGCTCATGGTGTCTTCAACGTTTAATGTCTGACTTCTTGTACTTAAAAAAAGTTAGATTTTATATATTATGATTTGATTTATCGTGGCAACACACAACAATGATTATTTTGATTTATAAATGATTTACATATCAAATTACTGTCAATTTAAATTCATAATGCCCAAGGGCGTTATTTTTTTTTGTTTATACACCCTAGAGCATTATTTTTAATAGAAATGACTTTGATAGAAGTCAATTATATAGACCGGCCGGACATTAACGTTACTTTGGTCCGCAACGCAAAACCTCTTAAAACGTTCTTGGTTACTCTATTAAAGTAAAACGTTACAGAAAAATCGTTACTTAAAAAGTAACACTTTATCTTAAAGCAAGGGTTACTTTGAAGTAATTCGCTAGGTACTATAAAACAAAGTGTTACTTTTATAGTAAAGCGTTAATTTTGGAGTACCACTCTGAGAGCAGGTACTGTCATCTTTAAATCTTGATATAGTCGATGCGAATTCACAATCTTATCATAAGTAGTTCGAAGGCATAGGCTTAATAACTGCAAACAGGATGGCTATTATATTCACATATACCTAACTAATTATATTAGGTTTATTCAAAGACGCCAGAAAACCGTTCCAGAATCGTTAGAAAATCACTCTGGCCAACATTCTAGTAAAAATTCCAAATCGAAATTAGCAATTTACGTACTCAGAGAAATTCCAGAACCTTAGGTATAAGGTTTGTTCTAACCCAACAAGGAACCGTCGCAAGATCCTTGCAGAACCACTATGGACAACCACATTGGTTCTCTCAATTTAAAATTTATATTAGTGGATCGACCAAAATGATTTTTGAACCGTTCCGGAACGGTTTCTTGGTTGGTTGGAACAAACCTATTAGATCAACCCCGTTTTCAGAAAATGTAGATGGCACACCTCACATCATGTGGATCTTGTAAAGTAAACAAGAAGGCGTATTCATTAAATTGTGGTCATTTGTGCGGGCTATTTCTATAATAGGTTTGATAAATGAGACACCCTGCATATGATTATTTCGACATGGGTGTCTTGTAACTAAAATCATCTACATATGTACCTACAATGCTTTCTTTTTGTTTTGTGAATAAAAACACCCAAATTTAGTTTCAAATTTTGGTACTTTCTATGTAGGATCCCCTCTTCTTCTGCTTCAAGTGCCCTCTTCATTACTGAAGGTTGGCGACAATACCAGCAAACTCCTCTCTATTTCTTGCTGCTCTCAATAGGGTGCATGTGTCTAATCCTGTCCACTCTCTTATATTTTTAAGCCATGAGCATTTTCGTCTTCCGAGTCCTCTTCGGCCTTCTATCTTTTCTTCCATAAGCAGTCTCAAAAGTTGATATTTTTCTCCTCTGTATACATGTCCCAGATAACCAGTTTTGCGCTGTTTCACATGTTGTAAAAGTTCCCTGTCTGTTCCCATCATTGTTATAACATTTTCATTTGTTATTCTTCGGGTCCATGGTATCTTCAAAAGTCTGCGGAAGATCCACATTTCAAATGCCTCCAATCGCTGCATCATCCTCTTTCCCATTGTCCAGGATTCCGTGCCATACAAGAGGACAGAATAAATATATGACTTCACGAAACGGTATCGAGCATCGAGCGACAGGGTGGTATTCGTTAGAAATGTCTTCATTCTCACGAACGTGGCTCTTGCGTTTTCAATTCGAGCTCGAATTCGGTCTCTGGATCCAGGTTTTGGGTAACCCAGCAACCGAGATACCTGAATTTTCTCACTTCTTCTATTGGAGTACCATATATTCGTATATTGGCTTGTAGATTTTGATTTCTGCTGACGACCATCGTTTTGGTTTTTGCTGTATTTATTTTCAGGCCGTGTTGGTCACCTGATTTCACAATCTTGTCTACCAGCTCCTGTAAGCCTTCTGAAGTGTCTGCGAAGATGACAGTGTCATCTGCGTAGCGTATGTTGTTAAGTATTTTACCGTTCACCTTTATGCCAATTTCACAGTCCTCCAACGCTTGCTGAAATATGCACTCGGAGTAAATGTTAAATAAAGGAGGCGAGAGAACACAGCCCTGTCGTACTCCCCTTCTTATCGGTATCTCTGACGACACGGTGTCACCAAACCGAACAAACCCCCTCTGTTCCCAATATAAATTTTTTATAAGCCTTATGTCTTCGTAGTCTAGACCCTGTTTTTGGAGCAGTTGTAACAGTGTTGGATGCTTGATGCGATCGAACGCCTTTTCGTAGTCAATGAAACACAAATACACGTCTTTTCTTTGGTCTCTACACTTTTCGAGTAAAACCGTTAATCCGAAAAGTGCTTCCCGTGTTCCCAGTCCTAATCTAAACCCAAATTGTTCGGGGCTTATATTTTCTTCGCATTTCAAGTAGATACGTCGATGTAATATTTTTAACATAATTTTCAAAGTATTGCTCATTAAGCTAATTAATCTGAAATCGGAGCACTTTCTTGATGTGTTTTTCTTGGGAATCGGTATGAACACTGACTTGAGCCAATCACGGGGGTACGTTCCTGAACTGTAGATTTTATTAAAGAGGTCGGTGAGTCGTTGGAGATTTTCTTGGTCCAGCAATTTTAGCATTTATGTGTATACATTGTCTGGTCCTGCAGCTTTTCCACTTTTAGCTGTTTTTATTGCTGCGTTTACTTCGGATGGTAAGATATTTAATGTCAAATCATTGTCGCGTTCTAGTTCCGGTTCTATCCTTTCATCATCAAACATTTCTCGAATATATCCTGACCACTCTTCTTTTATTTCTTCCTGGTCTGTAATTATTTCACTGATTTCTGTTTTAAGGAAGTTGGTTTGTTGGGCTTTCCTTCTTATTCCTGTGATTTCTTTAACTTTTTTGTATATATTAAACTGGTCGTGTTTCTTTTGTAGTTCTTCTAATTCTTGACATCGATCGTTCATCCACTTCTCCTTTGCGTGTCTGATTAATTTTTGAATGTTGGTTTGGGTTTCTTTATATTTGTCGATGTTTATGTTCTTATATTTCCTGCGAGTTTCCATTAGGTCTAGAATTTCATTGCTCATCCAGGGTTTCTTTGCTGCTGTTGGTTCTTTACTAAGTTTTTCTGTTTGTATTTGGTTAATTGCGTGTTCTAGAGAACTCCATGATTCTTCTATCGGTTGTTCTTGTTGCGTTATTGTTCTTTTAATTGCTACGTTTAGTTGTTCAGTGATTTCTGTACAGATTTCTGGATGTTTAAGTTTTTTGAAATCGGGTCTTCGTTGTATATGATGCTTGATCTTCTTTAGTCTTATGAACGACAGGGTTATGATGGGTTATGATCGGATCCGACATCGGCTCCAGGGTACGTTCTCACATCACTTATCCCATTTCTGTAGCGTTTATCAATTAATATGTAATCAATTTGATTTCTAATTATGTTAGTCTTAGTGTCTCCGGGGGACTTCCATGTGTACAGCCTTCGCTTTGGCAATTTGAAACACGTATTTGTCACAACAAAATTTTCTTCTTGGCAGAATTCCTCCAATAGATCGCCTCGTTCGTTTCTTTCACCCAAACCCCAATTTCCAATTATGCCATCCACTCTCCCTTCTCCTACTTTGGCATTAAGATCTCCCATAATGATATTGACTTCATTCTTTTTTGTCAACTTCAACAACTGTTTGATTTCTGAATAGAACCTGAGTATGTCATTTTCATGGCTTTCTGTTGTGGGGGCGTATACCTGGACAATATTGATATCTCTAGGATGGGCTTTTAGTTGTAATAGTGCGACTCTATCTGATAGTGGTACAAATGATTTGACAGACTTATTATTTTTGTTATCTATTATAATTGCAACTCCGTTGTAATGTTGCGGGTCATCATTCCCACTGTAATACATTGTATGATCTTCTATATTTATTTTTCCTGTTCCGGGCCACCTGACTTCGCTGACTCCGAGGACGTTTACACTCATTCTTTTCATCTCTGCAATTATGTTGTGTGTTTTTCCTGCTGCATAAAGTGATCTGGCATTCCATGTACCAATTTTTAGAGGTGTATTGCCCTTCTTTTAGAGGTGTAGGATCCCCACAAATTATATTAAAGATAGGTACAAGATCTTATTCGGGCGATGTTTTTCCCATGAGAACAATTCGTGGATAAAATGGCGCAGGCCAAGTTACGCCCGTATTTCTAAATGCTCGAATCTGGCAATCCAAAAGTTTTGATCTGTCTTAGAAATTAATTTTTGATTGCTATAACCTCTGGCAATAAGAAATGTGTAGTTATTAGACGCGTATACTTCTTATACAGTGTGGCCCATTCAAACGCGGGACACCCCCAGAACTTTTTTATTTAGTGTTCGATTTTGACAAACTTTTTTTTGTATTTTAAGGCGTGAAAAACTGTACTTTAGAGCAAAGTATCACATTTTTATTACAAAAACCAAGGCCTACTAGGTAATTTTTATGGTCGAAAATTCAAGGAAACTTATTATCAATTTTTTTACAAACAATCTGAGTACACCACTGGATTAAGCGCCCTTTCAAATGGACAGGTACCAAATTTCATTAAAACATTTTGCTTGGTAAGATTTCTATGGCAAAATTAAAAATTATGATCTTTTTAAATATTTATTTCATTTTATGAAACAAGCCATGTAATGAAATGTCAAAAATAATTGACAAGATCAAAAATGTACTAATCATTAGTTCTCTCATGTCTCATCAGAGTTTTTAAAAATATTGCAAGAAGTGTGCTACTTATAGTAGGTAGTTTATAATGGAACAACTGAGTGTAAGAGACAAAATTGAAGTTGTGCGTCTTGTGGGCGGCAATATTCTTTCGGCAAGAGATGCGGCCAAAGAATTTCAGACAGACATCCCGAAAGATCTGCAGTGAGCAGTAGTACTGTACACCGCATAAATAAAGTTTTCAATTAAACAGGGCAGTGTAACAAGGCATAGTCTCAAAAATGAAAATAATCCACTTCGAGATATGAGATACCCAGCGAATATTGGAATACTTTCACAAATAGTCCTAATTCAAGCTTGAGAACGGCAAGTCTAGACTTAAATTTCCCTAAAGAATCTATTAGAAGGTGCCTTGTAAGAAGTAAGATAAAGCCATTTGAGCCTAAATTTTTGCATACTCTTGAACTGGGAGATGAGGAAAGAAGAATGGAATTCTGTTTGTGGGCGCAAGGAGAATATCTGGAAAATAGGAACTTTTTAAAACAAATTTTGTACAGTGATGAAGCCACATTTACAACAAATAGGGTGGTGTCCTCTCAAAATTTACTCTATTGGTCGTCTGAAAATTCTGAGTGGGTCATAAACGCAATATAGAATACTTGATAATAGAATTATTGCCCCTTTTTCTTTGAGGGTAATTTAAATTGACATCGGTTTTTGACCTTTCTAAGGAATGAATTTCGGGACGCAGTGCATGAGTTACCATTTCTTATTCGCCCGAAGGTGATATTTCAATTAGATGGATCTCCCGTACACAACGCAGTAGTGGTGAGGGAATGGTTGAACGAAAATTTTGAGAATTGGAGGATAGAACGAAATAGTCCTTTTATTGAATGGCCGCCAAGGTCACCGGACTTGAAACTACTGGACTTTGGTTTGGGTATCATTAAGCAAAAAGTTCGGTATAAGAACTACAGCAGGATAACAGAAGCATGTGCAAATGTTACTCCAGAACAACTGAGAAATGTCACCTCGAAGATACGAAAAACATATGATAAATGTATTGCAATACACGGGGGTTTGGTGGAAGCAACCAGAATTTGATTCTTCATAGCATTGTATTGGCGAGTTGTCGAATATTTTTATTAGTAAAAGTTATTTTTGTCATTTCATTCCATGGCTTGCTTTATAAAATGAAATAAATTTCATAAAAAGAAGATACTTTTTAATTTTGCTGTAGAAATCTTACCAACCAAAATGTTTTAATGAAATTTGGTACCTGTCCATTTGAAAGGGCGCTTAATCCAGTGGTGTACTCAGATTGTAAAAAAATTGCTAATAAAGGTTTCTTGAATTTTCGACCATAAAAATTACCTAGTGGGCCTTGGTTTTTGTAATAAAAAAGTAACACTTTGTCCTAAAGTACAGTTTTTCACGATCTAAAATCAGAAAAAAAATAGTCAAAATCGGACCATAAATACAAAAGTTTGGGGATGTCCCGCTTTTCAATGGGTCACACTGTAGAAAGATACTGTTTTTGTTTTGTTTTATGATGTTACTTTTATGGTTTATGCATAATAAAAAATCACTTACGTTTATTGGATTAATTCTCTGTTCAGAACCCTAATAGATCCATCCGACAAAGTTGGTAAATATCATGATATATAAATAGCAATATATCGGACATACATCAGATATATATCAAATGATGATATTTATCTGAAAGTCACCTTTATTCTCATTTGTATAACCGCTGTTCATATTGGGAATTACAAGTATATTCACAGTACTAAATTTTATTTTGTTAACACCTACAAAAAAAACAAAGAATGTAAGAACAACCATAAATAAAAAATGGTTTGATTCAACTAACGATACTAAATAAGAAGAAATCGGTATTATATGTTCCATAACATTATATTATAAGCAATAATAGTAATACTAATTATTATTATCACTATATTAATATAAAATTTATACAAAGTGAAAAAAATTATTTAGGTTATTAATTGGAAACCAGCAAATTTGGTAATTTGAACAATCAAAAGAAAAAATAAATATCATGATATATATCAGACATATATCATTTGATATATTATATCATGACAACGTTGCTATCGGACGCAACGCGCAGATCATGAAATTTAAATAATTTCTACTATATTATACAAAGTCAGTATAATGTACCTCCGAGTTAATTAAATCAGTGCTGCTTAAGTAGATACTATTATCTATATTCTATAGGATGCTACAGGATAATTTGTTAATTTTTAGGAAAGTGAAAAAAAAATATGTGGATGATTTTGAGAAAAGGAGTTCATATGAACATAGATCTGTTTACAAAAAAATAAGTAACAAAAAATGAAACAGTTAATTAACATTTTGAACACACAATCTACTAAATCAATGGCATTAAACATCTGCTTTTAGTTGTATATATATCTAGGTTATAGGAATACATGGATATTTGTTTTTTTTTTATTGCAAATCTTTAGATATGAAAAAAAATCCAAAAAAATTTTTTTTGTTTAAATTTAATAATAATATTGCTAGCAGTTGAACTGAAATTAAACCCTCTAAAATTTTGCAAGTATGTTCAGGATATATATACGGGGTGTTCATTATAAAAATTCATCTAGCAGGCTATGAAATTTTGACAGAAAAGGATGACATAATCAAAATAAATGGACTTTTGTTTCTCCATCCTTTTCTTTTGACATTTCACTGTCAACTAGATGAAATTTTATATTGAAGACCCCATACTTGGTAAAAACTTAATTACCAATACTTCATGTAGGTATACTACCTGAACTAACATTACACCGAACCTAGCAGTAGAGGGGCCACAAACATTAAATACACTAGTCTGGTGTCTACCAATAGTGGGGTTTCTATAACATTTATCCTCTCATTCACCACACAGTCGTAGGGTAGGAGTAGTGGTAGTAGTAGGGCTCCACAAAGATTATTGTAGTCTATGTGAGTGGACTTATTCAGTCCTCCACTGCAACCTGTGGTCTATTGTGGCTCCATAAACATTAAGCACTCTGGTGTCTGGCAATAGAGTATGGCATTGCTCCCTTTAACATTTTCTATACTGGCTCTGCCAGTTGTAGATCCTCCACAACCAACACAATCACTCTGTGATACACTTTTGATGTTACTTGAGTATCTGAAATTAGTAATTTAAAGGTGGGTTTATACACCAAATAAAACAAAATAACAAATAAAATAAAATTAGAAATAAGAGTTGGTTTCATGTATACCCCTATTAGCATTCATGCACCAAATAAGACTTATGTTATTTGGTGCATGAACGCTAATAGGGGTACCTTAATTGTTTGATGGTAGGGCCTCATTCTATAGGTATCATTAATATCCAATCTCTCCTCCGATTTCCTCAATAACACCCTGTCTCTGTCTTGTTATTCAGAGTTTTCAGAGGTATACTTTCTGTAGATTTATCCTAAAAGTAACAGAGTTTACCATTGACTTTCATCAGGAAGTCATCATCAGTAAACAATGCACTGGAATTTGTTCCATTATCTAAAGGCTCTTACCCATTCAGCATTTCTCCTGTGGCCCATCTCCCGCCTAAAGAGCGGCCCGAGACATCTCCGTCATTCAATTAGTACAATACCTTCGTTTTATTTTTTTTTACTAACACTACTTACAATAAATGTGTCGAATAACATTTTATCAAAAAAACCTATCAATAAACTTCAGTAAATACATTTTAATGTAATTTGTTTTAATTAACGAGCTAACAGATTAATATTTTAATAATTAATAATTCATGCAAACAATACATTATAGTTTTTAAACCGATTTTTTTACGTTTTGGTTTAAACTGAATTCAGATTTGTTTACGTTTCGGCCGACTCGGATCAATAATCTCCAGATATCAATCCGCGTAGCGAACTAATAGCAACCACCATTAAAAGATTAGAGGTCATTTCAAGGAGATTTTGGATGAAAATGCTTTGGATGATTTTATTTTGGACATTTTCTGGTTTGGATTGAATTTCGGTGGATGTTTTTATTTTGGAGAAAATCATCGGTGGACCGATTTACTTTGGACGTTTTTTTTTTGGATGATTTTCATTTGGACAAAATTGTGGATCCCCTCCTAAATTTGCTGGAATAGGTTAATTTTAGGGGCGTAGAAAATAGAAGTTTACTTGAATCCCACCTTATCATCATTTAAATATTTACCTCCTAGTTAGCACTTTATTGGTGACATTATCGTAAATAAAGTTGGTGAAAACTTCTGTTTTAAGGCAACCTACCGATCCAACCAAACTCTTCATCCAGAAATGCTTTGACATCGTTTGTCGAATGCGGCAGAGCTCTGTCTCGTTGGTACCAGTATCCCTCTATAGTGCCTCTCTAATAGCAGTAATTCAGATTTCCTTCGGTGATGAAAGCCCGAATAATTTATCACTACAACAAATATCAAAGAGACTCCAGCAATTTCTTAAATAACGCGCGGATACTTAAACATCCCCAGTGTCTTCTGCAAGCCATTGAAAAGTGCTGGTATGTAAAACAACTACCATGAAGCAACCTCTGTTCATCGTTCAAAGAACATCATTTTGGTAAGGCTGAAGGCAGAAGATTGTAACAAAATAAAGTTGCTCCTATATAGGTAGGATATAGTATTTCTTTAAAGAAAGACAACACTTGGTTTTCTTCAAAACGTATAATGGTGCGTTCCTTGTCGGCGCCGCACTGTATCAACTACCTATTTATTAACTGCGCCACTAAAGGCCATTAATCAAAAGCTTTTCATTTCTTTTTCGAGTAATTAGCAGCTATATTTTGATCAGGCCTGAATCTCATCAGTATTGATTACCATAATAATGGCAAAACTATGATTACAGCTAGGGCTTATCATGATTATCTCGAATTACCAGCGTGTATCTTTTTTGTCATTAGGTTAGCTACCTTGGTTATTGGAAATGGGAATAATTACAGGGGAAAACGATGATGATGGTAGGTTGGTTTTGTTTTGCACAGATTTTTTGTTGTGGCTCTACCTATAATAAATCAGCTGGTTGTCTCTCCCTAGGGAGATTTAACATGTAAACGATTTCTTTTAAGCACACCAATTATGGTTTTCTCACGTAATTATAGCAGAGCTATCTAATGAGGTGTATCTTCGTCCAATCAATACACTGGTTATAAGCTAAGCTCTCTGCGTCTAATCCCTTTCCACAGCTAACGAAGGATATTAGCGACTGTTTAAGTACATTTATCAAAGCTGAATAATCTAGCCATGTAAATTGTCTTGGTTAAATAATTAGCTTTTTGTTGCAGAAAATATAAAGCTTTACACCCCCCATATATTCGTGTTTATCCTTTTCTGACATTTATAAACTCGAATTGTAGCAAATCGTTCAGAATTTCTGAAGAAACTGTTCGGTGTTTCAATCACACAGAAAAAGGAAATCTGTTACAAATAGTGTAACTTTGTAGTTTTATACAGGTTGATTCAAAAGTACTTTGACAAACTTCAGGATGTGATTGCTGGCATTATTTTAAGAAGAAAAATCCTAATGAATGAGAGTCCTTAAGAGCATCGTTACAAAGATACAGGGTGTTAAACTTTTATAAAAAATAAAAAAATTAAGAATATCTCCTAAATCGCTGAAAGGTTTTAATAATGTCAATAGCTAGCAAGTAGCCAGTTTTTTTTGTTCTACCACTGGCGCGCCTACCACAATGACGCTTCAGCTTTTTGCAGAAAAGTATGGTACGCTACTGGTCTATTAAAAAATAAGTTCCACCCTTTTGTTCTCTGTTCAATTCTAAACAAAAAAGGTATTAATGGACGTCTTAGAATCGTTACCTCAACAAAATGGAACGTGTTATTTCAAACATGAAAATAAATAAATTTTTAAATTAAATTAACTTAAATAAATTGTTCGAAATGTCCTCTTCTCAACCTTTCACGCGGTTTCGAAGATATTATTATTATTTTTTTTAATAAAACTTGTATCTTCGTAACGATGCACTTAAGGACCCTCGTCTATTAGAACTTTTCTACTTAAAATAATGCCAGCAATCATCTCCTGAAGTTTGTCAAAGTACTTTTGAATCACCCTGTATACAGCTGCAATCTCCTGGCTGGTCTGGTTTAGAACAAAAAGTTCTGATGCATGTATCTGAGGAATCTAAATGCTTCTCAAAATAATATCTTGGACATTAGGACCAACCTACAAACTCAAAATTATAACCGGTAACTTGCTAAAAATATTTCATTATTAAGGAGTGTCTTTTTCATTGCTTTAAATAGAGTATTCAGTTTTCTGTAGTTTAATAACTCTAATAACTTTTTAATAGATTATTCAATTCTTTAAAAAAGTATAAAACTCAGATTTTTTTTTTCTAAGCACTACTCACAGTTTTATTTTTGTTACTTTATGACATCCTTATTCGACAAAGTAGAAATATTCTCTAGAGTTTGTTAATGTTTTGTCAATACCTACACTGATATATTATTGGGAAATATATTTTCTATGATGCTCAGACTTCTGTGATGCCCAAATTTTGGTCAGATTATTGAACTATTACAATTTAAAGTGATTTCCGGGATTTGAAGCCGTGGTCCAAAGGAATACCTTCCTGACATTTAGTTTACAGCTGCAGCAGATATTATCAAAGGCCATGAGGCAATGGGCGAACTGATCTCTCGTGCTTTCTAACTTTCAGTGAGTCGACTGTACATATATTTCGTGAGTACATATTTTCAATGGAAGGGAGCTTTTTACAACAAAACTGATGGCGTAGCGATGGGCAGATCCCTTAGTGCAATAACAGGCAACTATTTTATGGAAATTTTCGAGGCCGACGCGTTGGCAACGGCAAATAAGGGGCCAAAGTGCTGGTGCCGATAAGTGGACGACACCTTTGTTATTTGGAGCCATGGCGAAGGCGAACTTCCTCTTACCTCTCAACTTTATCAACCCAAAAATTAAATTTACCATGGAGATAAAAAAGAAAGGACGCCTACCGTTTTTGGATATTTTGGTATCAAAGAGGCTGACTGGGTTGGTTGCGCACACCGTTTCTAGAAAAGCAACACACACTAGCCGATAACTCAATAACGGATGAAATCATCGTCCATCGTCCAAAGACCGCAGAGATCTCCTATCGACACCAGGAGTTCTCCGAGTTCCTTGCAGCTGGGGCTCGGTATACATGAGCACCACAAAACGCAATGTCAACACGAGCATTACGGAACACAAGAGGAGTTGCAGGCTGAGACAAACACAGAAGTCAGCAATAGCAGTGCGCGCTCTCTCCGAAGATCACGACATCCTTTTCAACGACGTGAGTCAGTCATTGAGATCTTTAAACACGACAACCATTTCAAAGGGAAAGAGGAAATTACGTTTCTAAATGCAGACTGGAAGCGAGTACGATATACTTCAAGTGCACCGAAACCCCGCGCCACCACTAACCCCACCCCCAATCCCTCTACTGCAGCGGCGAGGGAAGAAATACCACGGGGCTCACCACAGTCGAATCAGTCAACGTCGGGAAGCACTTTGAGCCCTTTGCTAATGTCTGCCGCAGCTGTAGATGAAACATCAGAAAGAAACTCTATTGGTCCACGGCTTCAAAAGCACTGTGCGTAAAAAAGAAACAGAAGAGGGTGGTATGCTTTCTGAGGTGCTAATTGAAGGCTTTCTCAGAATATAGTGTTTCTTAAAATGACCAAATCAAGTTACTATTACGTTAATACATTTTGCAGCACGATTGAGGAGTTTATTGAGTTAGTGGATGACGATTTTGAAGCTAGAAGCAGATTTTGTAGACTTAGGGTGACTTTTACAACTATAAGTAAAACTTAAGTTTGAAGTTAAAACACCAGTAATGTTCATCTGTCATGCAACCTTCATGCAACCTATGTCATTAATGGTGTTTTAACTTCAAACTGAAGTTTTACTGATAGTTGTAAAAGTCACCCTTAATAGAAGATTGTGTAATAACAATCCATTATTTGTCAAGTGGATTTATTTCTCAGATGAAGCAACCATTTGCCTCAACGGTAAAATACATAAAAAAAATTTTAGATAAGTAGGGCACGAGAAAATCCCAACTGGTTTGCTGAAACTGGCACGTAAACACAGTACTGGCAAAGCGTTCATGTATGGGTTGGGATTGTCGATGATAAAGTTCTAGACGCATATTTGACCAAACGCTCACAGCACCACGATATCCGGAGTGTTTAGAAGACACCTTAATCCCCGCCTTGGGTGGCTTATATTCGAACCGAAATGATCCTGACTTCCTAATTGAATTGCTTTGATACCAACAGAATGCAGCATCACCCAATTATATAGATAATGTTGGGATGTCCTTGGATAATACATTTTCAGGACGGTGGATCGGGAGATCTACCGTCCATTATACCGTTCACCACCATTATACAGTGTTGGTTTTTTGGTTTTTGGGGTTTTATAAAAAACACGGTATATTAGCATAAACCAGTATTTGTTGAAGAATTTAAAAACAGAACAAGTACCTCCATCAGAACCAGTCAGCCTGAGGTAGTGTCTAACCTCCAGGAAGAGATTTTTGACCGCCTAGAACACTGCAAAGCTGTAAACTGTGTTTATTTTGACCAAGTGTTAAAAGTACATTTTTCTTTTCGCCACGTATAATTTAATTTAACACCTTCGATATTTTTACAGCTGATAAATTCGTATGGCTTAACTAAATCATTGTTAACTTAAATATTTTTACAACTATCAAATAGGATATATTTAGAATAGTACATTGCATTAAATTAGAAAAAAAAAACTGGGTTCTTTTATATAGGAAAACGAAGCTGATAGTTGCGTAGATTCTTGATTCAAAATCTGACTTGAACATTTTTCTAACTTAAAGTAATAGTAAAGTAAAGTAAAGTAAAGTAAAGTAAAGTAAAGTAAAGTAAAGTAAAGTAAAGTAAAGTAAAGTAAAGTAAAGTAAAGTAAAGTAAAGTAAAGTAAAGTAAAGTAAAGTAAAGTAAAGTAAAGTAAAGTAAAGTAAAGTAAAGTAAAGTAAAGTAAAGTAAAGTAAAGTAAAGTAAAGTAAAGTAAAGTAAAGTAAAGTAAAGTAAAGTAAAGTAAAGTAAAGTAAAGTAAAGTAAAGTAAAGTAAAGTAAAGTAAAGTAAAGTAAAGTAAAGTAAAGTAAAGTAAAGTAAAGTAAAGTAAAGTAAAGTAAAGTAAAGTAAAGTAAAGTAAAGTAAAGTAAAGTAAAGTAAAGTAAAGTAAAGTAAAGTAAAGTAAAGTAAAGTAAAGTAAAGTAAAGTAAAGTAAAGTAAAGAAAAGTGAAGCAAAGCAAAGCGAAGCAAAGCAAAGCAAAGCAAAGCAAAGCAAAGCAAAGCAAAGCAAAGCAAAGCAAAGCAAAGCAAAGCAAAGCAAAGCAAAGCAAAGCAAAGCAAAGCAAAGCAAAGCAAAGCAAAGCAAAGCAAAGTAAAATAAAGTAAAGTAAAGTAAAGTAAAATAAAGTAAAGTAAAGTAAAGTAAAGTAAAGTAAAGTGAAGAAAAGTATAGGAAAGTAAAATAAAGTAAAAAACACTTAAAAAAACGACCGAATAATTAAAATTTCGTGGACGTTATTGAAGTAGCATCACTTCCTTTTACTTGAATATTAGGAGAATTTACCAAATGCTGTTACTTCATGGTATTCTGTGTAATTAAGTAACGCGAGTAAGTTCACGCTATAGCTTATTATTAGTAACTTATCTTACTCATAATAAGTTCTAAAAGTTAACTGCTGAAAATTATTCCAAAACCTGGTGAGATACTTCTTTAACTCTTACTAACAAGTAAGGTTAAAAAATATCAATATTTATGACTTTATTTCCTTAAATAACAAAATAGTCTAAGGAATTAAAAGTACTAAGTAGAATAAAGTAATAAGTAAAAAAGTCAATTACACACAAAAACAACTGGTTCTTTCAAATAAAAGTAAATACTACAACACGTATTTTTTTTCATAAGTCCAAGAGCAGAAATAATAAACGAAATTCCCAAAAGGTACGTTCTTTGTAACAATATAGTAACCTACAAGTAAGGGTAGATAACTTAGCAAACAACAAGTTAATGTTAATAAATATATTAGGTACCTACTGGTTATTTTCTATAACGAAAATTTTCGTGTGGTTTAAGAGCAAAGAATAGCGGAGCTCTAAAATTAATTCTTGTAGCGGTTTATATTGCCTATTAGAGTAACTTTTTTTTCAAGCGGACTAAAAGTAGGTCATTTGTTTTCTCCATACGCACACCTAAAGTAGGATTTCTGATCCTGAGATCAACAAAGTAGCAAAAAAGTCCTAGGCAGTAAAAGTAAAGTCAAAAGTCTCCGCTATTATCGTGGTGGCGCAATTGTATATAAACGTCAATATACGTAAAAATTGTCAATATTGTAATTTACTTTTAAGCACTAGATACTAGCTGGCACTACAGCAGTTGAATAAAAAAGTAATCAGAGCTCTTGGTGCAAAGGTGCATCTATCCTATGTTTCAGTTTTTGACGCAAATTCTTAGCTGATTTCGCGGATTTTGACTGGTTAGTAGTTATAGGTTTCAGTTTTGTAATATATAAAGTGTTTAATTTAATTAATCAAAGTCACTGCTGCTATCATGGTGGCGTATTTATAAACAATTTTCATTCACCAAAACGACTTTAGCACTAGATGGCACCAGATAAACCCGTCTGAGTGTACCTATTGGTGATCCTTATATTCTCATTGGGGAAACAAAGGATGAGAATACTCGCAGAATGCTCTAGTCGAAATTGCATATCTTCTCGAATTTTCGCTTCTTCTGTTAAATGTCATGCGCGTCATCATATTTATTTATCATTGTGATTGTTATTCATTTAGTATTGATAATGGTGCTACATATTTTTATTTTACCATAATTTACCTACACCTAAACCACCTAAACCATTGGTTATGATTTAATACCATTTATACAATTGAACATTGAAAACTACCGGTCTGAAACGTTCTTATTTTACACATAAATACACGACTAATTGGGTAAGTACCTAGACTCTTAAAGAGACGAATGCAAGTAAATTTCAAAACATCCTATTTTCTGAGTGCTTGAAAAAAAAATAGTATATTATTATTTATTGGAGTGTTTGTGTCACAAAAAAAAACTTATATTCTATAACGAATAATGTCTTGTAGTTGGGCAACAATGAGTAGTGGACGTATAATTCAAGATACGTCGACGAATAAATCGACGGGTTTGGATGTTTTTGCTAAAATCGATTTATTTTACGACGGATTATATTTATGTATATGGCCAAAAGTTATTGATAATTTGATAATAAATCAAAACTCTGTATAGGTACCTACTATACCACCATTACCATTAGCGAAATTATTATCATCGATTGAATGCCACAAGGAACTTATCCAAGCAGAACACAGCAAAGACTTTTTTTTAGAATATTATTATTAACAAGGGCAAGGTAAATAAAATTATGAATCATTCTATAAAAATAATTATTCTATTGTTATGGCTACTGTCCCTTTATCTGCCGGCGATAAATGGCAGGAAACTTCTTTTCCTGCCGCTGGTAGGATCATCTCAGAGACTCTGCTGTCACACCTTTGCCAGAATAGTGACATTCGCTCCTTATGAACCAATATACTTTTAGTGGTATTATTACGAAGAATCTGAACATAGAATGGAAAAGGGAGAACAAATGAGGTCTGGAAAATCATCAAATTTTGAAGCTAGCGGACTGGGTGGTTAGATCTTTACATGTTGGATGGAGGTTCCCTAAAATCGAAGATATCAATGAGCCTCGCAATTGCTAATTCAGTGTGATAGGGTAAGTGTGACAACTTCGGTAACGAATAACCTTTGTTATCGATATATCCTGCAACTAATATCGTGTGTGGCTTATAATGTACCGTAATTTGTCTCTTATGTAAAAAAAGGTATCGAACCGGCTACAATTGAGTTATATCGGTTTAAAAGTTGCTTTTACTGATCGTTAATTAAGGCTTTACATAAAATGTATTGCATTGCACTGAAAAAGTATGTCTAATTTGGTTTGAAATAATACTGACTCATTTGGTGTAATTGGCTATAGATAGAACTACGTTACGCCTACCAGGGAGGCATTGCAACTAACCATAAGGAAAAAATGTACTAAGACACTCGTTGAGTATCTTAGTACTTGAGTTGTTTGTCATACTACGTTGAGTGTACTTAAAAAATGACACTGTGAGTGTTAGTTCATAGAGCACATAGAACTGAGACACTCAGAGAACACTCTGAGTGTCTTGCTTCATTCTTTAAGTACAATGTACAGCCATTAGATCGATCCTCAGGTTTTGCTAATCCTCAAGGAGTATCGGTCGTTTTGACTTTTGACCACCTTCTTGTGGTACGCCCCTGTGATTAGAAAGTCAGTGGCCTTACAGGTCATGCATTCTAAAACCGTTTTATCTATCCTAGACCGAGTAAAGTACCACAAAAGTAAAACAAATAATAAAGGGTTGGTTAAAAAGCGGCGACACCTGAGATTTATTGCCCGCCTAATCTTAATTACCGCCCGGTCAACTCTGACAACGTTGGCACGAAATACAAGAATAATGTTTCTAAATTTTTACTTTGTATCGGTGCCGCGATTTACGCGGCTATAAAGTCCATAGTTTCATGGGTTCCACTCAAAATAGTTGTGTCTGAGAGCGAGCCACATGGGCGTAGATATCGTTGGACAATCTAATAAATTTCTTCGGCCTCGGATGTTCCACTGGCAGCTTTTGCTATATTGACTGTAAATTACCGAGGTGGGCTTTCAACAAATAGGAAAAATCCTTCTATTCGTGATTTGAACATGTTTTTGTTGCCAGCAGGCACAACGGGTGTGCCAGGATATCCCAGGAATGTTTTGGTGATTTTTAAAATAATTCATAATCTCCATCCTTCTCCTCAACTGTAACAAGTGTAGAGTTAAGAATTATTTGTGCCGTCGGTCGGATGACTTAAATAATAAAACAACATTTTACAACATATTAGATAGTAGATATTAGATATATAGATAATAGATCAATATTAAAATGTTATTAAATTGTCCCCGTTTGCGGGGTCAGAAAATCAAAGCAGAAAAAGATATCAGAAATGGAAGACATGTTAATGTCTGACATTGCATTCATATAGATTGCTATTATCTTTACAACTTTAAAGATCCATAACATGCTTATAACTGAGACATAACAAAACACTTCTGGGTCACTGGTATTAAGGGTCAACTCGCGAAATACCTCACCAGAAGGAAACTGTTAGTTGTACAACTATAATGACTCATAACGTGCTCATAACAGAGGCACAAACAACAAAACACTTCCGGTTCTCCGGCATTAAGGGTCAATTTGCGAGATGCCTCCCCGGAAGAAAGCTAGCTAGAGTTTTACCATGGTAAGTAGTCAAATTGCGCGCACTCAGGTACTAAGGGTCAACTCGCGACACACGCAAACAAAAGAGTCAAACTATCAATTTTAACAGAAGGTAATATAGATAATCTGTCAGTGATTTACTGACGATCTTTATAACAAACTATTGCAATATTTATAGCAATAATTATTTGAGAAATTATAGAATATTCTGCATAATTAAGTGAAATAAGAAAATAGCCAAAATTAGTTACACTGTGAGCTAAACTCACCTAATTACTTGAAATATGGAACCAGGCACAAAAGAACACACAGAAGCTTCACTAACTGTCGCAACAAAACTGTTGGTGTGGTTCTTGGTTTAGGTAAAGAGCCCTCTCGTTAATGTGCTAACATCAACAAACACTTATGGCTCTTGAGCACAATGTCAAAGATAACATTGGCCCTTCTTTCTTTTAAAATGAATTGAATATTGGAATATAATTTTACTGTGAAATTAGTACTTCTTACACAACTGCTTGTTATGTACTTCGTGCTTTAAAACTTACTCGTCGACTATCCTTCCATTCCATTCCGATCCTTCTAGCTTTTATTCAACAATAACTGTAGTGAATGGCTCATTTCCAGGCTTTTCTACTGTAAGAACTTGTGCTCGTTCTCCTTTCTTAGACTATCTTCATTGCTTTCATAGGGATGAAGAACCTTTCTAAAATAATAACAATTTCTTGGATTTCATCAGGAGCATTGTTTGAACCATTTTACTTTTTTCCTCTATAGTAGCAAATTTAGTCTTTTCTTCTTTATCGGCTTCTTATTTCTTTATTATTAGTTGTTAGGGTTTTGATTTGAATTTTTTTTGACTTTTTGGGTACTCGTTTTTCTATAAAATTACTACTTTCTCTTCTTTGGGTACTCATTTTTTTAAAATATAATTTTGAATAGTAGTACAATGCAATAGTATTTTAAAAATAAAATAAATATTATATTGAATACTGTATCTTCTATCTATTGTGGCAGTACTTCAGCACCCAATTTCGACCACTTAGCTATTTCTTCCTCCTCTAAGTTACCAACCAAAATAAAATTTACTGTTGCTTGGGGTTGTTCGCCTTCCGTTTCTACTGTGACCATTTCCGCCTTCTCTTGTTTTACGCTTTTTTTCAAATTTTTCTTTCTTTGGTCTTAATTGGACTTTTCACTTGGTTTTTATTTTGAGGTAATTTTAACTCAAAATGAAAGTGAACAATAATTACAATCTAAAGTGTTTTCTGAGTTTGAAGCCGTGGTCCAATGGAATTTCTACTTGACGTTTTCTCTGCAGCTGCGGCAGACATTACGGTGTAGAGGCAGTGAACGAAGTCACCTTCCGTGCTTCGCCGACGTTGACGAATTTGACTGCGGTGAGCTCCGTGGTATTTATTTCCCGGCCACGCCGTCGCGCTGCTGTGGAGGGACTGGGGTGGGGGTAGTGGTGCCGCGAAGTATCGGCGAACCTGAAGTATGTCGTAGAACTCGCTTCCAGTCTGTATTTAGAAACGTAATTTCCTTCTGCCTGTTGAAATTGTTGCCGTGTTTAAAGGCCTAATGGCCTCTCTCGTCAGTCTCGGATAGAAATGCTGCGGTTAATATAAGATATCCACCTCATTGAAAAGGATGTGGTGACGAATGTGAAAGCTTGAGATCGCTCAAAGGCCGCTGAGATCCCTTATTGGCACCCGGAATTTACCGAGTTCCATGCAGCTGTAGCTCGGTATATACTGGCACCACAAAACGCCGTGTCAACACGAGGATTACGGAACACAAAAGGAGTTGCAGGCTGGGACAAACACAAAAGTCAGCGGTAGCAGAACACACACTCTCTCTCCATAGGTCATGACATCCTTTGGTACGAGATGGATATCTTATATCAATCGAAGCGTTTCTATCCGTGACTGACGAGAGAAGCCATTGAGATCTTTAAACAGGACAACAATTTCAACAAGAACAAAGGAATCTAAATGCAGACTGGAAGCGAGTTACACATATTCATAGAATACAACAGAGCTTGAGATCGGCCAAAGACCGCAGAGATCCCCTATGGGCACCCGGAGTTTTCCGAGTTCCATGCAGCTGTGGCTTGTATACATTGGCACCACAAAACGTAGTGTCAACACGAGGATTACGGAACCCAAGAGGAGTTGCAGGCTGGGATAAACACAAAAGTCAGCAGTAGCAGAGCACGCTCTCTCCGAAGGTCACGACAACTTTTTCAACGAGGTGGATATCTCATATAAGTCGCAGGGTTTCTATCCGAGACCATTGAGATCTTTAAACACGACAACAATTTCAACCGGAAGGAAGAATTTACGTTTCTAAATGCAGATTGGAAGCGAGTTCTTCGACATATTTCAAGTGCGCCGAAACTCCGCGCCACCACTACCCTATAAAAAATGGGGTATTGAGATGGATTGAAAATCAGTCCATTTGTATCCAAACGTATCCTATTTCCGACGTTATTTTTCAAGCGTATTAAAATCTTTGTACTTATTAATCCAAGAAAATGCTTTAGTCTAACTGAATGCGTTTGTATATCGGAACAGGTACAAGGCTGCGTTCCCTTCCTATCCCAATTGTCGATTTTGAATCCTATTTAATGCTTGTCTAATCTAAATACGTTTTTATACCAGCCATCAGTTTAGAGTTTTAAAGCAATTTTATACATTTTGATTCCTACAATTTTCATTATATTTTTATAAAGATTTTGGTATCCTTTCCTATCCGTTTTTTATGATGTCTTATTTCCGTTATCTCTTTTGTATCCATATTAGGTAATCGCAATAATATCTTTTGACATTTTTATACCAGCCAATCAGTTTCTCATATAGCAACAAAAGCATATTCATATACGGGGTATATACCAGGTATATTTTCAAAAGCATATGAATTATGGAATATACCTGTCATATAACTGTCATATGCCAACTTTTCCAGTATGAGTATGTGGACATGAGCATATTCCAGAATATACCAGATATGTTACAAGTTACACATTCGGTCGTTCGTGTGTGTCACTCCAAAATTTGAAATAAGATTGCTTGTATAGCTTGTATAGATTATATTTTTTCAGAAAAATTAAAAAATAATGGAAGTGACTCCTTTCCTCTCTGAAAAAAGAAAAGTCCATAAAACAAGAAAAGTCATCAACTCCGTCAATAGACGATTCCAAGATTACGTCATTTGAGATACATTTGCCCCACAATGTCACTGTCAAACGAAACTTGAAAATCGATCTTTATCATCATGTTTCAGTTTTGATTTAAGATATTTTTAACTACAAGTATCCTCTAAAGTCTCTAACCGGCCTAATCATCATCTGAAGTGTTGCTTTGAATTATGCCCTTATTGGAAATGTCTAATTCTTGTAATGTCGTTTATGTTCAAATGCGTACTGAATGAGATAATTGAAATACCGTTTCATTCTTTCGATTTCCTGATCTGCCTGGTTAGTGAACACTGAACATGGAAATGGAAATGCTTGGGTTTGAATTTCAAGCCTTAAAGGAAGCAAAAATGACTTAGCAAGAGACGTATTACCTGATATTTCATAACTGGTAAGTTCAACAGTAATTTTCCTTAAAAGTATTTAGATAGGTATATGTGCAGGTATACTGAAGCATACCTACTTATTTATGTTTAAAATTGTAGGAAAACCTGCATTGCCCTGAAAGGCAAACCCAGGCTGGTTGTTCAGCTAGAATTTCGGTTCTTGAAAGGAATTTTAGAAAAGCTAAATGTGATCCAAACACAGGTATGATTTGTAAATAGAGTTTAGGTAATAAGTGTATTCCTATGTTGTTTCTTTTAGGCAAAGGAAGATTTATACAATAATTTTAGGAGCCTCCAGTGAAAAGTGGTGTCAGCAAGACAATTACATACTTTGATAATGAGGTAGTTTAATTTTAGTTTAAACTTAAACACACAAAATCTGATATTAACAATGAGCATTTTAGAAGTAATTAGTTAACCAAAATCATGCCTTTCTACAGGCTCTCCAAAAAGTTGTAGGTATGTAATTGGTTCTGATCCATACAGTATTGTTTGTTTATAATTTTTCATTGTAAGAATGTCTAGCCACTTTTAAACATACTATCATATATATTATAGATATTTATACTAAAATAGTTTAAACGTTTTATTTACTTTTAAACATACTACTATTTCGTTACATATTATCCTTTTATAAAAGTCCTGCTGAACTTGCCATTTAAATACTTATCTTCTAAATTCATCTTTAGCCCAACTACGTACAAGACATGTTTATATTTTTTCTATCATAAGAAAGTTCTGTGGACTTTTAAACATATTAAAATATTTTAAACATACTATCTGCTTTTAAACATACCACTATTTTTGTTTAAAGGTGGTAGACAATGATGTACTATTAAGCCAAACATCTTGGACTTCCATTGTCTTTATTGAGTATTTTTACATGACGTTTTGAGCAGTGGAATCTCTGCTTATTTTCAAGTGAGGCTAGAATCTCTGCTTGTTTCAGTTTCACTTGAAAACGAGCAGAGATTCCACTGCTCGAAATGTCGTGTAAAAAAACTCAATATAGACAATGGAAGTCCAAGATGTTTCCATAGCACTATTTTAGTACATACTGTCCTTTTATAAAAGTCCTGTTAAACTTACCATTTAAATACTTCTCTAAATCTGTCATTAAACCAACCACGTAGAATCCTTTTACAAGACTTTCATGTCTTATTTCATATTTCATGTCTTACAATCAAGAATTTGGTACATTGGCTGGAATAAAAGCATTACAAAAATATTTTATAATGTTTCAAAGAGGAGCTTCAATTGTTGTTGTCAAAGGTTGTAGCTAGCTAAGTGTGGCTTGGTGCTGGTTAAATTATAAACACTACTAAGTGGGGTTTTATAATGCCATTTTGGAGCTTCCGATCCGATTCTCTCTGAAGTTAGGACAGGGTGTCAAAGTTGTAAAAAGTACACAAATTGTTTTTGGATATTAGGCAGGTAGGTATATTAACATTAAGTATATTATTTTCACTGTAAAATTATATGATACACAACATGTTTTTATATGCAGTTCTGAGCATGTCAATAAAAGTGATATTAAGTAACAATTAATACAACCCTAACAATACTGCAAATTTACACTAATAATATTAAATACAATAAACAGGTAGAGTATAACAGGTAAATACAAGTCATTCCCTTATTTTTGTCATCTCATTATCTTTGAAATCCTCATTTTTTAAAAAACCTAAATATCTCCTTTCAGCACATGTTGAGAAAATACAATAAAAATGTCAAAGTCTAATTTCCAATGCTTACTAGATGTCAATAACAAGTGAATGACTTACATGTAACAGTAGGAGTTCAACAGAAAAGTTCAAGAAGAGGTTCTCAAGTTGGGTATGAATTTTTGACCCAAAAAGTTGGAGTAATAAAAGCGTTTAGATAAAATGAATTTCACTCGAGTTGTCACCCCACTATTTTCTTTCAACAACTCAAAGAATGAGATCTCTCACATTAAAATACAAGTGAAAATAATTTGCATTTTACATTCATGCACTTTCTTATATCTGGAGTTACCTATGTACTTTTATGGCAGTCTTGTTAATTTTATGACATTTTCTGACTCCTTTGCAACAAAATGTCTGCACTTGACCAACATATGTACATTTTTTTACTTGGTGAGAGATTCCTTGATCCACAGCCCACTTGACTCTGTTAAGCCAAAACCTTACAAATGAGGCTTATTGTGTAAGTAAATTGATATTTTGTCTTATCACATGTTCACACAGCACCTAAAACGAAAGGTAAATCAATTCATAAATTATGTTCAAATTCGTTCCACTAAGCGTCAAGTAAAATTTCCTTGAATATCACTAAATATTACTAAATTCAATTAAATTTCACTAAATATTCTATGTGCCCACAATAAAACTCACCAGTAATTATACCTCTGGGGTAAATGACCCTCTGGGGCGAATTTTTAAAAAAAATTTAATTTATGTCACCATAAATTCTTGTGAATACCTACAACTAAATCTGCAAAATGTGTACACCCAGTGATTCTAAACCTAACATAGTCTTGATAAGCACCTTTAATAAGAACTTTACTTTAATGAGATTTCTGATGGAATTGAAAAGTTATGTGGTTATGCTAATGCCCAGTTTTATAAAGTCAAGTTGTCCTGCCCTAAGTATGTATAAAATATAAGGAGAAAACACAGCTGTTGAATTTCTGCCTGTATGGTTAAACTCAATTTAGTTCATTTTGTGACAAAAAAACAGCAGGCTCTAAATTGATATATGAGAATTCAGAAACATATAGCTATTCACACCATTTGATGAATATGCTAGTCTCGAAGTTAAGACTGTAGGAAAAACTATAAAAAAACCGCATTAGCTATAACTTTGGCTAAAGCAGTAGCTTGTTTAAATTGATCTTACCTTACTTAAAATTACATAAGCATCCTTGGTGACTTGTTTTGCATGGATCGAAAGAACTGCACCAGATTCATACAGTTTAAAAGCTTGTAGACTTTTATATGCTTTCAACTGCTGCTTAGTACCTACGTATAATAACTGTGCTTTAAAATAAAATAGTCTGCAAGATCCAGTAAGGTCACATTTGGCAAATCACAAATTGGGAAACTCAAATCTTGTGGCGAAAGGGAGTAAGGATCAATATTGTTTAGAATTTCCATTTTCTGGTCATAAGGATACTTGACATCACCAGTAAGCTTGAAGTAATATTCACTTCTAAACATTTTCGGAACAAAAATTAGAAATAAACGACTTTTTCAATAAGTTTCAATGTTCAAACCAACAAAATCGATGTTATTCAAACGTTTACAGATCCAAATTAATAAACCGGCGGCGGGGTTGCCATTCTCACTATTTTTTTATACTTAAATTTATTTATGTTGTTTTAAAATATGTAAGAGGAAAAATAATGTGAAAATATGTAAATAACAACAGAAAAATATTCTTTTAATAAAAGATTTCTCACCCGAAAAGTACCAACAACATGTGAATGGTCATGATCCTTGTGGATCATTTCCGTATAAACACGGAAAGTTTCGTATTGTCACAAAGAAGCAAAAAGACATAAAATTGCAGCGTCCTTAGAAATGGTCGGCCGATGACCGGTTTAGTAACCAAGGAATAGTTGACCCAAATTTATAAATCATAGATCGTAAATTTGTTCAACAACTGGTTACTTCGAACCGCTGATTGACGTCATGGAAAAGAACGATGCAATGCATTGGAAAAAGTGCTGACGAAAAGAGAAGGAAGCTCGAGGATATTTGGGCGAGCGATGGGGACTTGCTCGGTGGCTTGCACGTAGGCAAGACTCCAAGATTCTTTTGAAGTTCGGGTTGATCCTTTTGGGGGCGTTACGTCAGATAGACGAACGACCACCCGTCGAAGAGTAATTAAGTGTTTTCCAAAATTTGTTATCGTCCGAGTTCAAGGAAGAAAGTTGTCCTAGAAGTCCTTGTTGTCCTAAGAGAAGCCACGGGTAAACAGGAGTGCCCCCTGAAGTACGTTAAATTGGTTGGCACGATACGGTCCTCCTCTACACTTGATTTAGGTAAGACCCATTTGTTATAACGGTGTTTGTTTTCATATTAGTCATTTCAGTAAAGTAGTTAGGGTAATTTTAAGGCGCAGAAAATAGAAGTTTACTTGAATCCCATCTTCTTATTTTAAATATAAACCCCCCATATTTTTGAAAGCCCCCATTCAGTGAGAAAATCAGCATAGGACCCTTCGGGGTAGGTAACGACGACCCGGTACCCATTTAAAGATTAGAGATTTAAAGCGTAAATTAACGCCCAGTCGAAATATAGTAATTTTCACATAAATAAGTTCCCATCTATCATCATCTTTTAAATAATTAACCCAACAGTCTTCACCATTATCATTTTTCGTGACAGTATGTTTGGCTACATGGTTTGTTTGACCCACAATAAAGTATGGCGGACCTAATCAAAAACAGCTGTTCTGGAATCGTCTATTGTTAACCACTTTTGACACTTGACGGTTGAACTTTGACATAACTGAAACTCATAATTTGAGTTGAGGCTATCTTCGTGTGGCGTCGTGTCGGCATCCTGTTGTTGCCTGGTTTTTTTTGGGAGTCGCTTTATTTGCTTCTTGTTCCTGGTTCCTTCCAAAGCAGTGTATAGCTGTGTATTTGTTTCAACTCTGTGTAGATTCTGGCCATATTGGTAAGTATTATTTTAATAGTATTGTAGTAATGTGTAGGCAGTTTCTTATCTTATCAAAACCTTATAAATCACAAGACCCATTTTACTATTTACATATTTAGGATGTTTTTATACAGGAATATCTCAATGAATTATGGCGTCAAAATGAAACTGGTGATAGATTATCGAAAAATCAGTAGAGTTTGCTTAATAAACATGTGTACTAAAACCAGGGGTTCTTAAGATACAGGGTGTTAAAATCGATGATTTATTACCAGTCTTATTTTGGAACCATAGTTCCCTAACACCATGTTTATTATGTATAAAACTGTGTTAAGAATGTAAATGTAACAGCACTCTTTTAGAAGCAGTCAGGGATAATAAAAGGACAAAGGACGCCAATAATGACGAAGTAATAACCTCTTCAAAAAAAGGTACCTATGTAATAATTTATCTATTTGTTTTCTTGCTTAACTTTTTTTTGTTATCTTGCTTATCTTTTTCCTTGCTTATCTTTTTTCTTGCTTATCCTTTTTCTAAGTGACATGATTAAACAAACATTTATTAATCAAGTATAGGCAGTTATTTTGAACCTTTTTTTAATGTAGAAAATATATTTTATCTACAAATGTCCAATAATAACATATTTTACGCTTTTAATGGGTTTCATGGGGCACGTCACTACAGTGGTTGAAGTGAGGTATATTTACTAAAATTCTGGCAAAATGATGTCATGTGCACGAGACCCATAGACAACATTAACCTTTTTTGAGGAGTTTACTTTTATCGTCATTACCAATGGATAGGCAAGCGAGTTAGCTAATGTTATATTTGACTATAAAGTAAGTCAGAAGTGCAATTTTAAGGCACGCATGTGAAAGTTATGCATTCGCATCAGTTTCCTAAAAGCACTTTTGACACAAACACCATACATATTTTTTTCTGCAAAACCAATAAAATTGAAATAGAATTTACTTTTAACATTAGTACCTTAAAACGCTATTTTTAACAGTTCATTGGCGTGTTAAAAGTTGAATTTTTAATGCATCAGTAGAAAAAAAAGTTTTGCTTGCTGGCGATAGCATCTACTAGACCAAATATCCACCAACTACTCAACGAAATATTTAAAACGTCATTGTCAGTTTGATTTAAATTTTCAAGTTGTGGACTACATACATATTACGAGGTAGTAAAATGTATAGTATTATTTGATATTGTTTGTAGATAAAATGTTGTATGTATTACAAGCTAAAAGTCACTTTTTGCTCTTAATAGATAAATAACTATTTCCATACATTTGATGTGTCGTAAGTTTTTATGGGTTTCCTTTATTGCAGGTTGAACGCACAGACACCTGCTCTATGATAACATAACATAATAAATATGATTTAACTAATATTTAATAAACATTACAAAAAATAATGTCAAGTTTTTTTTTACTCTGGTCGAAATGATAAAACAAACAAATGGTAATTGGTAGGTATTTAACGATTGACAAATCCATATTCCAGACATGTGCCAAAGTGTGTGATATGTAGGTACAAAATGTATATATTTGAATTTCTATAAAACTTTCTATGTTCATTGTGAAACTCTATCTAGCAGGCTATGAAATTTTGACAGAAAAAGATGACATAATTAAAGTAAATGGACTTTTGTTATCCATCCTTTTCTTTTGATATTTCACAGCCAACTAGATGAAATTTTATAATGAACACGGGTTATATACCAGTTATGCACCTAAAATCACATTGAATGATGAAAACCCCATTTTTGTAAAGGAACAGGAATAATAATTTTAGACACTTTTATCCAATAAATGAAATTTGCAACTAATCGCTTTCAAAATGTGTTATTGAATCATCGGTTTTGGAACCGACGATGTTTTTTCTATCCACTTCTATCCATAAATTGTATGTCTTTATTTAATATACGTATAAACTTTTCTTCACTACTAGCTTTAATAAACACCATTATTAGGCCTAGCTGAATGACTAAAGTACGAAAGCTAGTAGTGGAAAAAAATATATATACAGGGTGTTACGTAATGGCTTGTCAGAGCGCAATTCTGTAGTCTAAATGCAAACAGAAAAGTTCCGGCTAGACACCCTGTATCTTGAAAACCAGACTCCCTAGGGCACAAGTTTATATGAACTTTTCTGTTTGAATTTAGATTAGGAGTGCGCCCTGAAATTTACGGCATACCATTAAATAACATCCTTTAAATACATACAATTTATTGATAGAAATGGACAGAAAAAATATAGGCGTTACTTTCTAAAACCGACGATTCAATAAAACATTTTGAAAATGATTAGTTGTAAATCTCATCTATTGTAAAGAAGGGTGTAAAAGTATTATTCCTGTTACAAAAGTGAGCTTTCCAAACACCTATATACATGACGTATTAAGGGTTTTTAAACTCATACATACTATTTATGGATACAAGGGAATAAAGAATTTTATGTTTCTTTTTAAAACCGACGATTAAAAAAAAAACGTATAAAAATGTATTCAGAACGATCACTGCCAAATCCCAATTATTGGATAAAAGTGTATCAAAATTATTATACCCGTTTCTTTACAAAACGAAGGTTTCAAAAAGCGTATACCTAACGTATTGAGGATCTTAAAACTTATACAAACAAATTATATATAAGTGGATAGAGTATTGTGTAGAATAGAACTGGATAAAAATGATTATTTTTATCCATTTCTTTATGAAAAGGGGGTTTAAAAAATGTATACCTAACGTATTAAGGATCTTAAAACTTATACGGACAATTTGTGGATATAAGTGGATAGAGAATTCTATAGGATAGAACTGGATATAATAATTATTTCTATCCATTTCTTTACGAAAGGGGGGGTTTCAAAAAACATATACCCAACGTATTGAGGATCTTAAAACTTATACATACAATTTTTGGATTTAAATGTATAGAGAATTATAAAGGATAAAACTGAATTCAATAATAATTTCTATCCATTTCTTTACGAAAAAGGGGTTTAAAAAAACGTATACAAAAAGGATAATTTTTTTTTTATCCTTTTCTATCCGTTAGTTTTTATAGGGTACCTCCAGCTCAGTCCCTCCACCGCGGCGCGACGGCGCGGTGGTGGAATATATACCACAGAGCGCACCACAATGGAATCAGTCAATGTCGGGAAGCCCGGTAGATCACTTCGCCCATTGCCTCAGCGCCTTTGAGGCACAATGTCTGCCGCAGCTGGAGACGAAACATCAGGAAGAAATTCTATTGGACCACGGTTTCAAAGCCCGGAAAACAGTTTAGATTGTATTTCGACCGGCCGTGAAAACCTTCACAGTGTTATAAACAATAAGTGTTTATTGTATGTATACTTATTTGTAATATTATGGTTACGGTCGGATTCTTGGGATGTGATCCTTTGCAGAAATACATGCGACACAAAGAACTTAGCCTTTGGTGTTGTTTATTAACGTTTCGGTACCAAACTCTACCTACATCAGAACTACAAATCACAAAAAGTATTTTTATCAGTTCTCTTGAAGATAGTTCCTTTGAGAGGATTTTGTTTATAATGAGACTTTGGCCCAAAACTGTGTTTTTTTACGAGTAATGATTCCTGCTTTCTGAAGTTCTTTATACGGATGTGGCCCGACAAATTTCTCAAATAATCAAAAGTTGATTTTTTTCGAAGTTTTTCAAAAAAAAACAAAATCTAATTTCTTAAGTTTTTACCGGATTTTGGCTTAAAATTGAAGAATATTTTAAATATATGCTTCTAACTATGTATCTATAATTTTTCTATATTTTGTGTCTATTTCAGTTTTTGACTTTATTTTTCATAATTTCCGAACTTCTTTGTTTTCTTTTTCATTGACCTAAATTATAATTTTTTTGTTTTTAATGTAAATGCTTCTTGATTTTTCAATATTTTTTATACGGTTTTGGCTCGAAATAAAAGTTTTTTAAAACTTCTTTTCCAGCGAGTCAAAAATCAAATTTTAGTGAAAGAATTTGGCCAAAAATTAAAAATATTTTAAATTTCTTCCTTTACTTACCTCTTTTTGACTCAACTTTTTAATAATTTTAAGTTTTTTCTTCATTTTTCTTAACTTTGGTTTTCTTGTTGTTCTGTTGTTTTTATTTGTTCCCTTTCGAACTGTTCTTTTATTCTTTATATTTCTCTATTTTTCAATCGACACATCAATTTAAATCGCACTTTGCATTGATTTGATTTATTCCAGGTAATTTTGACCCCTTTACCAACGAGATGACGAAATGATTCCTGATTTTGCAGTTTTCCATGCGGTATTTATTCCGAAAAGAAACCTGTTTTCCCAAATTTTTGAAAGTTCCTAAAGGGTTTTGATCTAAAATCAGAAATATTTTAAACACATTTTGGCCGGTAACTCTATGCTTATTTTGGATATAGCTTGTTCTATAATTTTATGTTCCAGATTTTTTATCTTTTATATATGTTTTACTTTCGGTGGTTTTCATTCTAGTGTTTTTTATTGTTCATATTTTCTATTCTTATTATTTATCAAATCCGACTTTTTACTGTCTTTTTATTCTTCTGAAAAAATTTTGACTCAAAAAAGGACTTTTTTTGCGAATGAATTCTATAAAATACAATCAAAAGTTTTTTCCGGGCTTTGAAGCCGTGGTCCAATGGAATTTTTTCCTGACGTTTCGTCTACAGCTGCGGCAGATATTATCAAAGGCGATGAGGCAATGGGCGAAGTGATCTCTCGTGCTTCCCGACGGTGGCTGATTCGACTGTGGTGAGCTTTGTGGAATTTATTCCCCGCCGCGCCGCCGCCGTCGAGCTGCAGTGGAGGGTCTGGGGTGGGGGTAGTGGTCACGCGGTGTTTCGGCGCACTTGAACTATGTCGTAGAACTCGCTTCCAGTCTGCATTTAGAAACGTAATTTCCTGCTTCCTGTTGAAATTATTGTCACGTTTAAAGATCTCAATGGCTTTTCTCGTTAAGCCCAGTGCAGACGATGCAATTTATCGCAGGGATTTCATCCCTGCGACAAAAGTTGCAGGGATTTTTTCGTTCAGACGGTGCATTTTAGTTGCTGCAATTAATTGCATAGCAATAGAAAATTGTTCTATTTTCCATGCGATTTGTCGCGGGGATTTGGTTACGTTTCTAGTGCCTTTCCAGCGAAAACTTAAAATTTTAGGTTGAACAAAAAAGTGTGGTTAGGTGAACACTCTGAATCATCAGCTTTTTCAAACTCCTCATTAATTAATCGAAAGGCCCCCCCAAAATCTCTTTTTAACACCCAGCGCCTCACCCATCAACTTTTAGGCATAGAGATACTTACAAAAATAATAAGACAGAATGGATTTTTTTTGATAAGTTGGTAGCAGTCTAGTAAAGTTCCTAAAAAATTGCATAAAAAAAGTTGCTCTGTCTGAACGCAAATGCAAGAAAACGCGGGGATTAAAATTGCTGCAACTTTGCCCCCGCAATAAGTTGCATCGTCTGCACTTGGCTTTAGTCGGATAGAAACGCTGCGATTGATATAAGATATCAACCTCGTTGAAAAGTGCATCAATGAAGGTAAAATTTGTTAAGTCAATATTATAAAGGTGGGCCCTTGCGGGCCCACAGTTTGCACTAAGCAAAGAAATCTTTGCACCTCTCTTTTAAACAATGTCTTCTCCATAAACCTTTCTCCAGCCCACTCAATAAAAACGGTTTCAAAAACTTATTTTTTTGCGAGATATGTCACTGTAACATTTGGCTTTGCCAAAAACGCTGATAGCAAGTTGGGCCCTTACGGTCCCGCCTTTCGCATTGATGCTTAAAAAAAGACCTAGGCATCTCATTTTTAAACGCAATCTTGCCCATAAGTCTTTCTCTATCCCACTCATTATTACTTAAAAATGGTCTCCAATTTTTCTCTTCTTACTGTAAGACATTTTACTGTAATTTTTGGCTTTATCAAAAAAGCTGAAAGCAGCTAACCTGAACTAACCTAAATTAAATTTTGACATTTAGGGGCGGCCGAAATCGGTCTGCACCGGCCTCTAGTTTAGTATCGCCTCTGACAACAGTATATTCTAAGCAACACTTTTATTGATTTTGATTATTTTGGCAATTTGGCACTTCGATGCTCAGGCGTCTTTTCGTGAACATTTTAAAGACATCCTGGGAACAGAATTACGATATCTTTGTGTAACGCCCGGTGTTCTAAATTCGTGTTATTCTGCACCAGCGTGTGTTGAATAAGAGGTGAAAACAACTAACTACGGATTAACTCGTGTAGGGGTAACTCAGTTTTATAAAACTGGACATAAGAGGTGTTGCTGCAGCCGTATGTTGAATCAGTTATATTTAAACGCATTTGTGTTTATTAAACAAATAGAGTTCTCTTGTAGGTGTGCCACCTAAAGCTTCTTTTGCATCTTTCGGTGGTGGTTATGATTAAAAAAGACATCTAGCCGTGAACGGTGAACGATTCCGGTAAACCTAATAAGCACCCCATTAGATGCAAAACACATGGGGAGCAGACTAATGGATTCGCATTATTCTAGAAGTCTCCCGGTCAACTAATTGGACATCCTGCGTAGACAGCGCACGTTTACTTAAGCCGTGCTATTTTCGCTGGTTAAGTAAATTACGACGATGCCGTTGGGCAAAAATATCGCTGACTTGTTACAATAATTAAAATAATGTGAGATAGCCGACATGACAGGATCGTTATTAACGGACTTTGCCTGGAGAGAAGCCGAATAATTGTTGGAACATATCCTGTAAGTACGTATAATCGTATATCGGCGTCGTACCAGTGTTACGCCGTTATTGAATTAATTTATTTCCAGTTTGCTCTTCGGTTTATAAATTAGTGCCTGTATATGCTTACACTCGAACCTTTGCTGAGCAAAGCATGATGTTTTTTATTACAGGCTGGAAGCTAATAGAGATTCGCCAAAGATCAGAGAATCTGCCTCTACCTGTTGTTGAGATACTAACAATAATATCAAAAAAGTTTCAAGCCATAGTTCGCTCAGAAAAGCGAATTAAAGAACAATAATTTATGCACTTTTTGATTATACTATTTATTTATTTCCAATTTGCTCTTCTGTTTTACTACTTCGGTTACATTAATTTATGTGTCTGCCCAAATAACAGTCAATATTCTTGTTATATTCTCATCATTTTTTACAAGGAGTACTGTTTTATAAATATTCTGGGAATATCCTCTGATTATTCGGAATATTCTTCAAGAAATAAAAATGTTCCAGGAATTTGGAGTATTCTTCGACTAGTACAGTAATAAACAATAAGTGTTAGTATGGACATTTATTTTATATTTTCCATTGGCAACTTTGCACAAAAGTTCTCTAAAAATATAAATTATATTCTGTACCTGTCTACTATACTTCATTAAAATTAAATAAAAAGCGATAAAAACATTTATTTTTGCACTTAATTTAATGGACATTTCATTGAAATTAATAGCACATCCGTTTGGTACCCAAAACTCCGTGTACCAAATTTCAGGATAATATTCAGTGCCTTCTCACGCAATTAAAAATAGATAAAGAAAATAAAACAGTACTTTCAGGTCCCCTTTCACCTCCCTCCTAACAAAGTCAAGTAGGATAAATAGTTTTGGAGATAGACCCTATAGGTCAATGTTTAGGTAGTTTTAGAATCTGCTTTGGAGCTAGAAAAAAGTCTACTTATAGGGCCGCTAATTTCTCTCTTATTATGTCTGTTACCTTCATAGGGCATGAAATCGCCATTCCAATCGAAAACAATAAGAAAAAAATTAACAATTTCCAAATTTGACCGCCTGTAATTTTAGAACGAGCGGACCGATTAGAGTTAATCCAACGGTTTTATCTACTTTTTGGTTCCTCTTTTTACCATCAACTAAACAAATCCCGTAGATCCAATTTCTTGGAAGGTAGACCCTTTTGATGGTCGATTTTTAAGCACTTTTATAGTGTCTTTTAAAGGCATTTAGAAAAAATTTCACTTGTGGGATTAATTTTATTCTTATTATGTTTGTGACGTTCACAGGGGATTAAAATTGCCTCATTAAAGTCTAAAAACGTTGATCCAACGGTTTTTATCCTCTTTGTTGTCCTTTCTCGCTTTCCACCAAAAAAAGTTCCGAAAGTACAATAGTTTTGGATATTTTTAGGTATTTTTAAAGTGTGCTTTGGAGGCATTTAGAAAAGAGTCCAGTTATGGAACAAATTTAAGGAATTTAGGATTTATTTTAGGATTAAAATTGCCTCATCCAAAGCTTAAAAATTCATTCTAAAAAAATTTTCAAAAATTTTTTAAGAATTCACCAAAGAGAGCCCTATTCCTTCTTTTTGCTCAGTTTCCAAATTTGACCGAATATACCTTTAAAAAGAGATGATGAATTGGAGTGAATCCAATGGCTTTTTGTCCTTTTTAATATCCTCTTTCACTTTCCACCAAAGAAAGTTCCAATGGTTCAATAGTTTGGGAGATAGGCGCGTTCGGTTGTCGATTTTTAGGCACTTCTAAAGTGTGCTTTGGAAGAATTTATTTAAAACATATTTTAAAAATTGACCAAAGAAAGGCCTATTTCCTCTCAATTTCCTTTTTTGATGTCTTTTGTCACTTTCCCCCAAAGGATATCCCGATCTTCAAAACGCTCATTTGGCAAAAATCTGGTTAGAATTAGAGCGAAAATCAGTTAAAAATGACGTAAAGCATCTTAAGAGGCAAATTGGAATTTTTAAAAACCCTTTGAGGCCGGAATTCTCTTTCGCAAGAAAAGAGTATATATTTTTGGAAAACCTAGTTGTTTAGAGGTAACTAAATGTTGTGTTGAGGTTTATTTTTTATTTTTGTTTCTGATTTTGTTTTTGAAGGGAGTGCTCACCATGAAGGCACTAGGCATTAGAGATCCTAAATATATATGACCCGCCAGTCGCTTTCACCCCTTTCAACCCTTTGTCCGCAGTCATATCTGTTGGTAGGTTTTTTCGTCCTTTTGTAACCGTCCCACAATCGTAAATCAGGTCAGCCTTCAAAACTTTTTGGCGTTCAACAGAGTTGAAAAAATTATCGAAATATATGTGGTAGCCCTTTCCAACTAAGTCTCTTGCAAGATCTTGAACCCCTCTACTGCTAAGATTTGTTTCGGAAATATGACCCGCTTTTGCTGTATAAATTTGAAACTGGCAAATATATCCTGAATCTTCTGCCCGAACCCAAACCTTATATCCCCTTTTGATCGGTTTGTTAGGCATATACTGCTTGAGCATGCTTCGAACTTTGAATCTAATCATCAATTTGTCTATGGATTGATGATTTTAGGGCTCTTCTCCCTGGTTGCATTGCGTTGTTATGTAAATGAATGTTACTCAATAACCAAGCTCCAAAGGGGGGGGGGGGGCTTTTTTCTCAATTCTCAACTTTGACCGCCTGTAACTTGAGAACGCCTGGACCGATTAGAGTGAATCCAACTGTGTTGTCCTCTTCTTGATGTCCTCTTTCACCTCCCATCATCGGAAGTTCCGTAGGTGCCATATTTTCGGAGATAGACCTCTTCGTAGGTCGATTTTTAGGCACCTTTAGAATCGGTTTTTGGACCATTTTTAAAAAAACCTCTTTAGAGGTTATTTCCATTCGAATTGAGTTTGTTATGTTCTCAGGGGATTGCAATCGTGCCATTCCGATCAAAAACAGCAAACAAAATTCGGAAATTTTTTTGAAAATCTCCAAAGGGGGGGGGGGGTATTACGACTTTTTTCTCAATTCTCAACTTTGACCGAATGTAACTTGAGAACGCCTGGACCGACTAGAGTGAATCTGACTGTGTTGTCCTCTTCTTGATGTCCTCTTTCACCTCCCACCATGGGAAGTTCCGTAGGTGCAATATTTCCGGAGATAGACCCCTTCTGAGGTCGATTTTTAGGCACTTTTAGAATTGGTTTTTGGACCATTTTTAAAAAAACCTCTTTAGAGGTTATTTCTATTCGAATTGAGTTTGTTATGGTCTCAGGGGATTCGATCCCTGGCCACGGCGGAACTTATAAAAGGGTCCCTTAGCTCAGGCCTAGAGGACCAATAGTCACAATAACTAGGTAATTTGTAATGTCAAAAGCAGCATTGCTGTTTGACAAGATATTATTTGTTGGAATTTCCTCCTCCGCTGGAATTTCGTCCTCACTGACATAACCCTGTTCACTGACATTGTTCTGTGGAATTTCCTCTAACACCTAACCTTCACATGTGTAAGTCCTAGTGTGCTCATCCTGAACCCACCATCAAAACAGCATCAAAATACTAGTATCACGATTCAATAAGAATTTGGTATCCCTAAAGATCTAATTCCTAACCCTTTAGGAAGCAAATAAACAAACAGCTTGGCAGCTATGGTCAAAAATAACACTTGTACACAATACAAAACGTGGTAATGATGTGCAAAATAATGGTAAATGTGTGTGCAAGAACGTACTAACCAAATACGAGACTCGCGCGATTGAAGCAATAGATTTTCTGGCGGGAAAATGTGTTGTGCGCACGCCTCTAAACGTGGCTTCACGGCAGCCACAGTAGGAAACGATCAAATAATGAATATTTAAGTGTTCTCACCCTGAGCACACCAGAAAACAAAGGGTTAGAATTAGAGCGAAAATCAGTTAAAAATGACGTAAAGCATCTTAAGAGGCAAATTGGAATTTTTAAAAAATGCAAATTAATTCTAGTTTTGGTCAAATTCGAAAAAATGTTGTATTTTTTTTGCTGTTTGTTAATGGTTTTGAAATAATCCAATTTTATTTTTCTAACCACTTTTGAACAGACATAAGAAAATTTTGGTTCAAAGGGCCTCAAAAGGCTCAATTGGTGTTTTTCGAAAAAAAATCTGGTTAGAATTAGAACGAAAATCAGTTAAGAATGACGCAAAACGTCTTGAAATGAATATTATAATTTTTTAAAAAATGCCAATTAATTTTAGTTTTGGTCAAATTCAAACAAATGTTATTTTTTGTTGCTGATTGTTGATGGTTTTGGAATAATTCAATTTTAATCTTCAAACCACTTTTGAACAAAAATAAGAAAAGTTTGGTTCAAAAGACCTCAAAATGCTCAATTGGTGTTTATCGGAAAAACAATCTGGCTAGAATTAGAACGAAACTCGATAGTATTAAAATGCAAATTGGAATTTTTAAAAATGTCAATTAATTCCATTTTTGATCAAATTCGAAAATTTTTTATTTTTTTACTGCTTGTTTTGGGATAGTCCAATTTTATTTTTCGAGCCACTTTTGAAGAGAAATAAGAAAAGTTTGGTTCAACGAGCCTCAAAATGCTCATTTGGTGTTTTTTCGAAAACAAAGATCTGGTTAGAATTAAAAAGAAAATCAGTTAAAAATGACATTCCAATTTGGAAAAAATGCAAATTTGAATTTTTTAAAAGAAATTAATTCCAGTTTTGATCAAATTCGAAAAAAAAATATTTTTTTTGCTATTTGTTGATGATTTTGGAATAATATAATTTTAATTTCCGAACCACTTTTAAACCAAAATAAGAAAAGTTTGGTGCAAAGGGCCTCACAATGCTCATTTGGTGTTTTTCGAAAAAAAAAAATCTGGTTGGAATTAGAACGCAAATCAGTTTAAAATAGCAAGTGCAAATTTTTCAAAAATATCAATTAATTCCGGTTTTAGTCAAATTCGGAAAAACGTATTTTTTTTGCTATTGGTTGATGGTTTAGGAATAATCCAATTTTATTTTTAGAACCTCTTTTGAACAAAAAAGAAAAGTTTGATTCAAAATGCCCTTTTGGCGTTTATTCGAAAACAAAATCTTCTGAGAATTAGGACGAAAATCAGTTAAAAATGACGTAAATCGTCTTAGAATGCCAAGTTATTTTTTTTTGCTATTTGTCGATGGTTTTGGAATAATCCAATTTTAATTTTCGAACCACTTTTAAACCAAAATAAGAAAAGATTGGTCCAAAGGGCTTCAAAATGCCAATTTGGTGTTTTTTGAAAAGAACACTCTGGTTAGAATTAGAACGAAAATCAGTTAAAATAACGTAAATCGTCTTAGAATGCCAAGTTATTTTTTTTTGCTATTTGTCGATGGTTTTGGAATAATCCAATTTTAATTGTCTAACCACTTTTAAACCAAAATAAGAAAATATTGGTCCAAAGGGCTTCAAAATGCCAATTTGGTGTTTTTTGAAAAGAACACTCTGGTTAGAATTAGAACAAAAATCAGTTAAAATAACGCAAATCGTCTTAGAATGCCAAGTTATTTTTTTTTGCTATTTGTTGATGATTTTGGAATAATATAATTTTAATTTCCGAACCACTTTTAAACCAAAATAAGAAAAGTTTGGTGCAAAGGGCCCCACAATGCTCATTTGGAGTTTTTCGAAAAAAAAAAAATCTGGTTGGAATTAGAACGAAAATCAGTTTAAAACGCAAAGTTGAAATTTTTCAAAAATATCAATTAATTCCGGTTTTAGTCAAATTCGGAAAAACGTATTTTTTTTGCTATTGGTTGATGGTTTAGGAATAATCCAATTTTATTTTTAGAACCTCTTTTGAACAAAAAAGAAAAGTTTGATTCAAAATGCCCTTTTGGCGTTTATTCGAAAACAAAATCTTGTGAGAATTAGGACGAAAATCAGTTAAAAATGACGTAAATCGTCTTAGAATGCCAAGTTATTTTTTTTGCTATTTGTCGATGGTTTTGGAGTAATCCAACTTTAATTTTCGAACCACTTTTAAACCAAAATAAGAAAAGTTTGGTGCAAAGGGCCTCACAATGCTCATTTGGTGTTTTTCGAAAAAAAACAAAATCTGGTTGGAATTAGAACGCAAATCAGTTTAAAATACCAAGTGCAAATTTTTCAAAAATATCAATTAATTCCAGTTTTAGTCGAATTCGGAAAAACGTATTTTTTTTTGCTATTGGTTGATGTTTTAGAAATAACCCAATTTTATTTTTTAACCTCTTTTGAACAAAAAAGAAATATTTGATTCAAAATGCCCTTTTGGCGTTTATTCGAAAACAAAATCTTGTGAGAATTAAGACGAAAATCAGTTAAAAATGACGTAAATCGTCTTAAAATGCCAAGTTAATTTTTTTTTGCTATTTGTTGGTTTTGGAATAATCCAATTTTAATTTTCGAACCACTTTTAAACCAAAATAAAAAAAGATTGGTCCAAAGGGCTTCAAAATGCCAATTTGGTGTTTTTTGAAAAGAAAACTCTGGTTAGAATTAGAACGAAAATCAGTTAAAATAACGTAAATCGTCTTAGAATGCCAAGTTAATTTTTTTTTGCTATTTGTCGATGGTTTTGGAATAATCCAATTTTAATTGTCTAACCACTTTTAAACCAAAATAAGAAAATATTGGTCCAAAGGGCTTCAAAATGCCACTTTGGTGTTTTTTGAAAAGAACACTCTGGTTAGAATTAGAACAAAAATGCTCAATTGGTGTTTTTCGGAAAAACAATCTGGCTAGAATTAGAACGGAACTCGATAGTATTAAAATGCGAATTGGAATTTTAAAAAATGTCAATTAATTCCATTTTTGGTCAAATTCTCCCACTTTTGAAGAGAAATAAGAAAAGTTTGGTTCAAAGAGCCTCAAAATGCTCATTTGGTGTTTTTCGAAAACAAAGATCTGGTTAGAATTAAAAAGAAAATCAGTTAAAAATGACATTCCAATTTGGAAAAAATGCAAATTGGAATTTTTTAAAATATAATTAATTCCAGTTTTGATCAAATTCAAAAAAAAAAATATATTTTTTTGCTATTTGTTGATGATTTTGGAATAATATAATTTTAATTTCCGAACCACTTTTAAACCAAAATAAGAAAAGTTGGTGCAAAGGGCCCTATAATGCTCATTTGATGTTTTTCGAAAAAAAAAATCTGGTTGGAATTAGAACGAAAATCAGTTTAAAATGCCAAGTTGAAATTTTTCAAAAATATCAATTAATTCCGGTTTTAGTCAAATTCGACAAAACGTATTTTTTTTTGCTATTGGTTGATGGTTTAGGAATAATCCAAATTTATTTTTTGAACCTCTTTTGCACAAAAAAGAAAAGTTTGATTCCAAATGCCCTTTTGGCGTTTATTCGAAAACAAAATCTTGTGAGAATTAGGACGAAAATCAGTTAAAAATGACGTAAATCGTCTTAAAATGCCAAGTTCATTTTTTTTTGCTATTTGTTGATGGTTTTGGAATAATCCAATTTTAATTTTCGAACCACTTTTAAACCAAAATAAGAAAAGATTGGTCCAAAGAGCTTTAAAATGCCAATTTGGCGCTTTTTGAAAATAAAACTCTGGTTAGAATTAGAACGAATATCAGTTAAAATAACGTAAATAGTCTTAAAATACCAAATTGGAATGTTTTTAAAATGTCAATTAATTCCAATTTTGGTCAAATTCGAAAAAATTTTGTTATTTTTTTTGCTATTTGTTGGTGGTTTTGGATTAGTCCAATTTTATTTTTCGAACCACTTTTGAACAAACATAAGAAAAGTTTGGTTCAAAGGGCCTCAAAATGCTCATTTGGTGTTTTTCGAAAAAAAAATATCGGGATAGAATTAGACCAAAAGTCAGCTAAAAATGACGTAAAGCGTTTTAAAATGCAAATTAAATTTTTTTTTAAATGTCAATTAATTCTAGTTTCAATCAAATTAAAAAAATGTTTTTCTTTTTACAATTTTTTAATGGTTTTGGAAAAATCCAAATTTATTTTTCGAATCACTTTTCAACAAAAATAAGAAGTTTTGTTTAAAGAACCTCAAAATGTTTATTTGGCTTTTTTGTTAGAATTAGAACAGTTAAAATATCCACTTTCCCTTTGGTCAATTTCGAATAATTATTGGTACTTTTTTTTGCTTTTTTGATCGAAATAAGTTTATTTCTATCCCCTATGAACGTTAAGAATATAGTAACTCCAAGTACTCCAGGAGGTAAAATTTTTTCTAAATGCCTCCAAGAATTTTCTCCACTCGGTCGACTTGTTCTAAACTTTTTGGTGATCAAAGTTGTTAATTGAGACAAAAGAAGGAATAACCACCCCCACTTCGATCATTTTTGTGTCACTTTTGGAATGTCGATAATTTCTTTGCTGTTTTTTATCGGAATGAGGGCACATAATAAAAGTGAAATTGATCCTATAAGTTGATTTTTTTAAATGCCTCCAAAGCAGATTTTAAAAGTGCCTAAAAATCGACAACCGAAGAGGTCTGTCTCCCAAACTATTGAACCCACGCAACTTTCTTTAGTGGGAAATGAAAGGAGACATCAAGAAGAACCAGAAACCGTTGTGCTCTGTCCAATCGATTAAAAAAATGGTTTAAAATCTAAAATTAAAAACTTAATGTTTTTGTTACAAACTCAGTTAATAATAGAGCCAAAAATCGGTTAAAAATAAGACATTGGGTCTGAAACTGCAAATTTGGAGGAGTGTTTGGAGGAATTCCGATCAGAGTAAAATCAACTAAAAATGATTCAAAGCGTCTATAAATGCAAATTTTGATGGTTTTTGGAATAATCCAATTTTAAGGCAAAATCAGGCGAAACTGACTGAAATCTTCTATTTTGATGTTTCTGAAATATCACACACATTTTTTTTAAGAAGAGTAAGAAAAGATTGAATCAAAGGGCCTCAAAATGCAAATTTTGTGTTTTGTGAAAAAAAATCAGCGTAGATTTAAAACGAAAATGACGTAAACGCAGATTAGGATTGGGGTCGCAATCGGTTAAAAATGACTTTAAGATCTAAAATGGCAATTTAAAGGTTTTGGAGAAACTCTGTTCAGGATTCCTGTCAAAATGGTGAGAAAACGATACAATGCGACTAAAAGTGAAAAATGTTTTGATATAGGAAAGAAGAAAGAAAAAGAAACTACAAACAAAAACAGTTCTAAATTAGAAAAGCAAATCGAACGACCTAGAAAAAGGGCAGAATTTATTAATAGTGAGTGAATTGAACAAGTGTGAAGAAACAAAAAAGGATTAGTAGACTTTGTTCTAAATGCCTCCAAAGCAAATTCTAAAATATGACCACCAACTAAAGACCTATTTCCCAAACTATTAAACTTAAGAAATTTTATTTGGTGGGACGTGAAAGAGCACATCAAAAAGAACAAAAAACCTTTTTCTTTTTTGCTGTTTTTGATCAAAATGAAGCGATTTCAATTATGAACTTAACAAACATAAGAAAAGTTAAATTGTTCCCATAAGCAGATTATTATCTAAATGCCTCTAAAGCGTAAAAGAACCGACAGACTTTCTTTAGTGGAAGGTGAAAGGGGGCGTCAAAAAGGAAAAAAAAAACGTTGGATTTACTGCAATTAATTCTCTCGTTCTGAAGTTGAAATCGGTTAAATTTTGAAATTGAGAAAAAAGAGGGTACATTTTTAAAAAATTTGGAAGTTTTTCTAGAATTAGTTTTTAGACTTTGAATGAGGCGATTTTAATCCCCTATGAACGTCATAAAGGTAATAAAATTTCAACTAGTCCCATAAGTGTAGACTCTTCTCTAAATGCGTCCAAAGCACACTTTAAAAATGCCTAAAAATCGACCACCGAACACGCCTATCTCCCATACTATTGTTTCTTCAAACCAAACTTTTCTTATTTTTGTTCAAAATTGGTTCGAAAAATAAAATTGGATTATTCAAAAATCATCAACTAATAGCAAAGAAAAACCTTTTTCGAATTTGTCCAAAACTGGAATTAATTGACATTTTTTAAAAATTCCAGTTTACAGTTTGAGGCGCTTTACGTCATTTTTAACTCAAAAGTGGTTTGAAAAATTAAATTTTATTATTCCAAATCATCAAAAAAGAGAAAAAAAATGACAACATTTTTTCAAATTTGATCAAAAGGGAAATATTCCTCCTTTGTTTTCTCTATTTTCAACTTTAACCTTGACCGATTGGACGAAACTCGACATTTTCTTGTTTTTTTTTATGTCTTCTGTCACCTTCCAGCAAAGAAACTCCCGTAGGTTGAATAGTTTGGGAGATAGACCACAGAGTGGTATAGAACGTTCTTTGGAGGCATTTAAAAAAAGGTCAAGTTATAGGACTATCACTTTTATTATTTTGTTGCATTCATAGAGGCTTCGATCAAATATAGCAAAGGAAAATACCAACATTTTTTCCAAGTTTACCAAGAGGGGGGGGGGTTCCCTTTTTTTCTCGGGGGGGGGGGGTCCCTTTTTTTCTTAATTTCCAATTTTGACCGCCTGTAACTTTAGAACGATGGAGCGATTGAAGCGAATCCAACGGTGTCTAGGCTCTTTGTGATATCCACTTTCACTTCTCACCAAAAAAGTTCAATAATTTGGGATTTAGTCCTCATCGGTGATCGATTTGTTTGCACTTTTGTCGCAATTGAAATAAAGATCTTTTTTTTTTCAATGTTTTCTCAATTTTTTTTCTCAATATCCAACTTTGACCGCATGTATCTTTAGTCCAATCGGTGACCGATTGATCTGATGGTCTGAATCAACGGTTTTTTTTTCTTTTTGATGTCCTCCTTCGCCTTCCGCTGCGTTCATGGGGGATTAAAATCATCTTATTCCGCTCAAAAAATTACCAAAATTTTTTGACCAAAGGGGAATATTTCGATTTTTTCTCAATTTTCAACTTTAACCTTGACAGACCCACTGGAGTGAATCACAACGGTTTCTTGTTTTTTTTTTATACCCTCTGTCACCTTCCTCTAAAGAATGTCCCGTAAGTTCATTTGTTTGGAAGATAGACCTTTCTAACGGTCGATTTTTAGGCTCTTTTAGAATGCGTTTTGGAGGAATTTAGAAAAAAGTCTACTTGTGGGACTAAATTCACTCTTATTAATTTTGATACGTTCATAGGGGATTGAAATTTTTCCATTCCTAACAAAAACAGCAAAAAAAAAACTTTTCTTTTGCATTTTTTCGAAATTGACGAAAGGGACGGTTGTTCTTACTTTTTGTACTTTTTGATATTTGAAAATTAAAGGATTTCAGGTAAATATTTCTCGCTTAATATATAAACGAGCCAAGGGTTCGCCTAAGGACAGAGCGTCTTTCTCTAGCGGTTGCTGAGATGCTAACAAAATTATCAAAAAAGTTTGTACAATGTATATAAAAAATATCTATCTAATGTAATAAAAATGTAAATAACAAATTTGATATACACCATCCACTCGTTATTAGTAGTGGACTTAATTCTTATGCTAACTGCTTGATTTAATACCCTGTAACGGGAAAAATGTGAAAGGACCATATTATAAAAACTTCAAAGGTTGTATGCAAGGCATTGACAGGGTACCGTGTGTTATTTATTGGTACTAGTCGCTAACCTAACGACAGCGCCAGTGGCGTGCCGACTCGACGCCGCGTCGTCCTTCGCGGTACCACCATCAACAACCATTAGTGGAAACATAATATTGAGATGTAAAGATAAGCTGGATCTAGGAAACAACCTTTTAGAATTTAATTATCTAATATTTTAGCACCATATCAATTCGGTTCCATCTGCACCGGCCAGCATAGCTCAGATTTATTGGACCAAAGATGGTTTCCATCTTGATAGCTGTTTATGTTATTAACTTGTAGGATTGTCGACCATGATAATTATTGTAACTCAATTTATATCTAACATTAAAATCTCTTGTATATTTCTTATTAGATTTAGTTGTAACTATCATGTATCATGGTCACTAATTTTCGCGCTTGAGATGAGCTAATTAAAAAAAAAGCTGCTGACCAGCTAATCACTACGACACTGCTGAACTAGCACTACTTACATTGTATGTTGTTATTCTCCTTCTAAGGTTATGCTTAATTCTGAAAGAAAAAAATGTGAAAGGACCACAACAATGCCAAAGGCGGTGCATTTGCATTTTTATTAACTCAGGTGTGTTTAATCTTTAGGATTCCAGCACATTAGGAATTTTCTTGCATTTCTGTGTGTGCTCTCGACTAATTTATACGAGTCGAAGCTAATTTGCATGAACAATGTGATGGACCTCGAGGGGACGATGTATTATTTTACCCTTGAGATGTGGTGATATATTGGCTTTGACGAGGCGGAAGAGTTTAATTAATGACTGCTAAGCGAACAGGAAAAATATTACTAATAGTTAGTTACTTGATGCCCGTAGAGGTTCAATTACTTAAGTCAGTTGCAATGTTTCAACAGTAAATAAATATCAAACCATAGGAAGGTTAGTCTGAGTTGTTGTATCAAGATGGTTTACAGATATCACAAAACCAGCAATAGGACTTATTGCGTTCTAGATAATATGTCTGAAAAAATAAAAAAAAGTTTTACAATATAAAGTGTTTTCCGGGCTTTGAAGCCGTGGTCCAATGGAATTTCTTCCTGACGTTTCTTCTGCAGCTGCGGAAAACATTATCAAAAGCGACAAGGCAATGGGTGAAGTGATTTCCCGTGCTTTCCGACGTTGACTGATTCGACTGTGGCGAGCTGCGTGGTATTTATTCCCCCGTCGTCGCGCTGCAGTGGAGGGACTGGGGTGGGGGTAGCTGTGGCGCGAGGTTAGATCTCGCTTCCAGTCTGCATTTAGAAACGTAATTTCCTCCTTCCTGTTGAAATTGTTGTCGTGTTTAGAAATCTCAATAACGCTCTCTCCGAAGGTCACGACATCCTTTTCAAAGCGGTGGATATTTTATATCAATCGCAGAGTTTCTATCCGAGATTAAGGAGAGAATCTATTGAGATCTTTAAACACGACAACAGTTTCCGCAGGAAGGAGGAAATTACGTTACTAAATGTAGACTGGAAGCGAGTTCTACGACATACTCCAAATGCGCCGAAACCCCGCGCCACCCCAACCCAATCCCGCCACCACGCCAGTGGAGGAGTGGTGGAGGGACTACCCCACTACCCCCCCCCCCCCTTTCCTTACCCCCACCGACAGTCCCTACCCCACTACCCCCATCCCAGTCCCACCACTTGCAGCGCGACGGCGGGGGAATTAAAACCACGGAGGTCACCACAGACGAATCAGTCAACGTCGCGAGGCATGGGAATTCACCTCGCCCATTGCCTAACGTCTTTTGCAGCTGCAGACGAAACGTCAGAAATAAATTTTAGTGGACCACGGCTTTAAAGCCCGGAAAACACTTTAGATTGTATATTGACCGGCCGTGAAAACCTTCACAGTCCTAGAAAAAAAGTCCTGACCGGAACCCAAAATGCCTCACATCACTGTGAAGTCAATGGTTAAAACTGGTTCTCTTCGTATTTTTCTATAGTGTGCACCAAATTGGCCAATCCTTCCTTCTATTATAATCTGGAAAACTGTAGGAGCTGTGAAGTTGGTTAAATGTAGAAAGTTATAGACAATTTTGTTAGGAACGTAAATGTGTCAAAATTGGTGAAAACGTTTTCCAAGCAACTTTCTGAGAATCCTGCAAAGATGAAATTTTAATACAACGTCTCGGTTTCCTAGAACCATCATCAATTTCTATTTTTCTTACGATGATCCTATTGAAGCTACTACGTATTTTGCATTTTTTTTATATTTGAGCCGTTGTGTTTATAACTTTTTCTCCTTCACATTGCCTCCTCCCTTTTTCACTAACTTATTACACTTCCCATTCATGTATTCTGCCTTTTGTTTAATTTTGAGCTATATTTCTCTCTTTAAATGTTTTTTTATTTCAGTTACTATTGATTTAATTTGCAATTTTTTGTTACAATTTCTTGCGTATTTTTTTCTGCCGCATTTAATCAATTTTCTTTTTATTTCTCCTCATAACTCATTTCACTCACTAATAAACTTTCCTGCAATTTTATTTAAATTTTTTTATTTCTCTTAAATACAAAACTGTTAATTTGTAGTTTTTTTTTGTTTGTTATTTTTCCTCCTTCAAACCCTTTTCTTTTCCTTAAATTACTTTTTGTTTCTTTTCCTTCGGAAAACCCTTTTTAATCTTCTTTTCACTGACTTATTTCACCTACTAGTGAATGTTGTTCTATTCTACAATGTTTGAACATAATTTCAAACTGAACTGTTTTGTTTCCTACTTTTCTGGTTTCAAACCCTACACTGACGCATTGTGGTTTCTATTATTAAGTTATTCTGCATATTTTTAAAAGAAATTTGAGCAGTTTTTGTTCGAAATTTTTCCTTACGGAAACCATTTTTTCTTCTTTTCACTGGCTCATTTCACTCATTATTGCCCCATTCTGCAATATTTTAAAAGAATTTCCAATTTTAAAAGCATTTTTCTTATTCTTCATCGTTTCTTCCATTTTTAAAGCCACATTTATCTACTATTGATCATTCTATCTAACTGGCCGCTTTTGACCTAAATTGCATTTAGTATTCTAATCTGCATTTTTTACAATTTTAGTGGCTTTTTCTTATTTTTTGTATTAGCCACATTATCTCTTTCTTTTCACTGACTTATTTTTCTATTCTGCATTCTTTTAAATATTTCACACCGACCTGTTTTTGTTTCTTAATTTTTCTATTTCAAACCTGTTTTTTCGTATTTTCACTGACTTATTATGCAGTTATTCTGCATTTAAAAAAAAATTGAACTGTTTTTGGTTTAAAATTTTTCCTCACTGAAACCCTTTTCTCTTCTTTTCATTGGCTCATTTCAGACATTATTGCACTACTCTGAAATGTTTTTAATGAATCTCCAAATGTTTTTTCTTATTTTCCTTTTTCACACACGTTTTTTATATTTTTAATGATACATTTATGCACTGTTGATCATTCTATCTGGCGATTCACCTAGACTGCATTTATCTAGCACTTGGGAATTTTCTTTCTCGTTCACACCATTTTCTCTCTATTAATTTCTGTTCTCTGTCTTCTTTATGGTTATTTTTTCTCTTTAAAATATTCTTTTTTTTCATACTTATTGCACTCACTATTGTTCTAATCTGCAGTTTTTTAAATAATTTCGAACTAAACTGTTACTGTTTTTTACTTTTCCTTTTTGAAACCCTTTTAACGTATTTTCACTGACTCATTTTAATCATTATTGAGTTTTTCTGCATTTTTTAAAGAAATTTGAACTGTTTTTAACACCTTTAACCTTACCTCATCTGACCTACTTTTTCTTGTAATTTTTCCTTATGGAACTCCTTTTCTCTTCTTTTGACTGACTCATTTCACTCACTACTGCCCTATTCTGAAATATTTGTAAAGATTTTCTTTTTTTTTTTTCCTTCATACTCGTTTTTTTCCTTTTCACTAATATATTTATATATTATTAACTGTTTTATCTGACCGGAGACTATTGACGTATTCTGCATTTTTTTTAGAATTTTGAACTGTTTTTTTAAGACTATTGAACATTTTGTTGTTTTTTTCCCTTAAAACCTTTAAAGCCCACTTTCACTTCTAAATCGCATTTTTTTAAACTTTTTTTTCCTCCTTCAAACCGTTTTATAAATAAAATGTTGATTTATTTAGCATAATGCTATAAAAAGTAGACAAAACATAAAATTAGTCATAATTAAAAAAACAAAATTCACCAATATTAAAAATTACAAAATTCAAAATCTATAAATATAAAAAAAAACACTCACAAACCTACTCAACATATTAAAAGTACTTAGTCATACAAATAAAGTTTAAAATAACCATTTAAATGTCCAACTTAAATCAATAAGACCAAATATCCAATTTAAAATTTTTAACATTGAAATAAAAATTATCAAAGTCATTGCACTCATTACATGTTTATAATATGTTTTCGCAATATCACTTTTCGTCTTTTTCACTCACATATTTTTCTATTGAAGTATTTTGCTTTTTATTACAATTTTTCTAGACCTGCATTTTTTGTTAGAATTTCTTACGTTTTTTCCTGGTTAATTTGTCCGCTCTTTTTCACTGACTATTAGTTTATTGTGTATTTTTCCTTCAAAGCATTTTCTCTTTTTTCGAATCATGTTTTTTGCTCTTCTTCCTTTGCTAAACCTTTTTTCTCATTTTGACTGACTCATTTCACTCACTATTCCTTATTTTTTTATTTCAAACTGTGTCATTTTTACTTTTCCTCTTGTAAATGATTTCTCTTATTTTCACTGACTCATTTCACTCACCATTGTCTCAATCTGAAACATGTTTCAAAAATTTCGAATTGACTTTTTTGTTACTTTTCCTCCGTCATGCCCATTTCTGTCCTTTCCACTTACGCATTTTACGCACTATTAATCCATTCTTCATGTTTAAAAAAATTTATACTCTTCTATTTCTCTCCTTCCCATCGAATCATTTCACCCACACCTGCTTTATTTTGCATTTTTATTATATATTCATTTTTTTTTGTTATTTTGTCTACTTCTAACTTTTCCTTTTCTTTTCACAGATTCATTTAAATCCCTATTTCTCTCTACAGCAATTTTTTTCAAGACTTCAAACGGTTCGTGTTGGTTGTTTTCTTCCCTTAGAGCCTTCTTTTCTCAATTTAACTTAATCATTTGGCTCACTATTTCTCTATTAATATTTTAATTTAAAATGGTTTTGTAATTTTTGCTCCTTCAAAACCTTTTCTTGCATTTTCTCTCACTAATATACTCTCCTGCAACTTTTTTTAAATTTTTGTATTTTTTTTTAAATATAAAACTTTTTTTTTGTTGTTTGTTATTTTGCCTCCTTCACACCCTCTTCTTTTTCTTACATTACTTTTTGTTCCTTTTCTTTCGGCAAACCCCTCTCTACTTTTCACTGATTTTTATATGCATTTTTTAAAAGACATTTGAACTGTTTTTGCTCTTAATTTATCCTTATTAAAACCATTTTCCTTTCTTTTCACTGGATCATTTCACTCATTATTGCCCTATTGTCCTAAATATTTTACAATAACTTTTCTTATTCTTCCTCATTCAAACTCTTTTTTTCTCTACATTTTATGATAACTATACCTACCATTCATCATTCTATCTAGCTGTTCATGTTTTACCTAAATTGCATTTAGGTAAAACAAAATCTGCATTTTTTTTGCAATTTTAAGTCGCTTTTTTCTTATTTTTTGTATTTGGGACATTTTCTTCTCCTTTTCACTGATTTATTTCACTCAGTATTTTTCTATTCTGCAATTAAGTATGTTACGTTCCTATTTCAAATCCTTTTCACTCATTTTCACTGACTTATTATTGAGTTATTCTCCATTTTTCTAAAAGGACTTTGAACTCTTTTGTTTAAAAATTTTCCCCACGGAAACTCTTTTCTCTTATTTTCATTGACTCATTTTACCCATTATTGTGCTACTCTTTTTAAAATATGTCCAAAAGTTTTTTCTTATTTTCCTTTCTCACACTCGTTTTTTATATTTTTAATGATGTATTTATGTACTATTGATAATTATATCCTGTCGCTATTGACCTAGATTGCATTTTTTTAGAAATTGGAATTTTTCTTTCTCGTTCACACCATTTTCTCCTTTTTAATTTTTTTTCTTACTTTTTCTTTGTTATACCTCTCTGTCCGACTTGTTTCACTCACTATTGACCTAAATTGCATCTTTGTGCAATTTTGATCTTTTTTTTGTGGTTATTTTTTTCTCTTCACAACATTTTTTTTTCTCTTCATACATATTGCATTCACTACTGTTCTAATCTGCAGTTTTTTTAAATAATTTCGAACTGAACGGTTACTGTTTTTTACTTTTCCTATTTATTTCCCTTTTTACGTATTTTCACTGGCTCATTTTAATCATTAATAAGTTTTTCTGCATTTTTTAAAGAAATTTGAACTTTTTTTAATAACTTTAACCTGAACTCACCTGTACTATTTTTGTTTGTAATTTTTCCTTAAGAAAATCCGTTTTCCTTCTTTTGACTAACTCATTTCCCTGATTATTGCTCTATTCTACCATATTTTTAAATAATTTTCTTTATTTTTCCTCCTTCATACTCGTTTCTTTCATTTTCACTGATACATTTATCTAATATTGACTGTTTTTTGTGACCGGAGAGTATTGATATTTGCATTATTTTTTGATATTTGAACTGTTTTTGTAACTTTTGAAATTTTTTTTGTTATTTTTCCCCTTCAAACCCTTTTCCCCGACTCATTTCATTCAGTATTGATCTAAATCGCATTTTTTTTACCTTTTTTTCATTCAACCATTTTCGTCATCTTTCTCTGACGTATTTTGCTAACTATTATTTTATTCAGTAATATATTTACTTCAAATTTTGAATTGTTCCTTTTGATGTTTTTGTACTGCAAATATTTTTCTCTTCTTTTCATTGACTCATTTGACTCACTATTGAAGTTTTTAGCATTTTTTGAGAGTTTTTCCTGACCTGCATTTTTTGTTAGCATTTCTTACGTTTTTTACCGGTTAATTTATCCGCTTTTTTTCACTGACTATTAATTTATTCTGTATTTTTCCTTCACAGCATTTTCTCTCGCTTCAAATCATATTTTTTCGCTGTTGTTCCTTTGTCAAAACTTTTCATGCCCAATCTTCTGTCGTTTCCATTGACGCATTTTACTCACTATTAATCTATTTTTTTAATTTATTTAAAACATTTATACTAGAATTTCTCTCATTTCCATCGCATCATTTCACCCACAACTGATTTATTTTGCATTTTTATTGTATTTAAACGGTTTTTTTTTGTTATTTATTCCCCTTCAAACACTTTTCACTTATTTCAAACCTTTTTTTCTTTTCCCAACACATTTAAATCCCTATTTCTCTCTACAGCAATTCTTTTCAAGAGTTTCAAACTGCTTGTGTTGGTTGTTTCCTTATCTTAGAGCCTCACTCTTTCTCTATTTATTGCTTTGTTTTAATATGTTGTTCTAGTTTTTGCTTCCTTAAAACGTTTTTTTCCTTCTTCACTCACTATTCTGCATTTTTTAAGAATTTAGACAAGAAATTTGTTTTTGTTTGTTACTTTCCTCCTTCAAACCTGTTATATTCACTAACTCATTTCACGAGCTCTCCACTCTTCTATTTTAAATTTGTTTTACTAAATAAGTTCCAGTTGTTTTGTTGATTTTTTTCTCTGCTATAATGCTATTTTCTTTGAATGTCACTTAGTTACTTCACTCGCTATTTCTCAATTCTACTTTTATTTATTTAAAATTGTTTTGTAATTTTACCCTTAAAAACTTTTTCTTGCAAAATTTTTCCATTTCTCGACCGAGAACAATGGTTTTTTAGGTCTGTGCCACCTTTAGAGCTTCATATAATCTGAGTTTAAATGAAAATGAAGAGAAGAAAAAGAGTTTTTGCGAGTGGGCCAAGGAATATGGGGTTAGTTAAAAATTAAATTGAAGCAGTTGATTTAATCCGTTTTCTTTTTATCTTCAACCGACGGGAGACTATTGACCTATTCTGCTTTTTTTTAGAATTTTGAACTGTTTTTGTAACTTTTGAAATGTTTGTTATTTTTCCCCTTCAAGCTCTTTTCCCTGACTGATTTCATTAAGTATTGATCTAAATCGCTTTTTTTTTTTACCTTTTTGCCTCCTTCAAACCGTTTTCGTCCTTTTTCACTCACATATTTTTATAACTATTATTTTATTCTGCAATATACTTACTTCAAATTTTAAATTGTTTCTTCAAACATTTTTCTCTTCTTTTCACTGACTCATTTTACTCTTGATATTGAAGTATTTTGCATTTTTTTTTTGGAACTTTCCTAGACCTGCATTTTTTGTTAGCATTTCTTACGTTTTTTCCTGGTTAATTTGTCTACTCTTTTTCACTGACTATTAATAGATTCTGTATTTTTCCTTCACAGCATTTTCTCTCTCTTCGAACTATATTTATTTGCTGGTTTTCCTTTGTCAAACCTTTTTTTCTCATTTTGACTGATTCATTTCACTATCTATTCCTTATTTTTTTATTTCAAACTATGTAATTTTTACTTTTCTTCTTGTAAATAATTTCTCTTATTTTCACTGACTCATTTCACTCACCATTGTTTCAATCTGTAACATGTTTCAAAAATTTCGCATTGACTTTTTTGTTACTTTTCCTCCTTCATGTCCATTTTTGTCCTTTCCACTGACGCATTTTACTCACTATTTATCTATTCTTCATGTTTTAAAAAATGTGTAATGTCTTTATTTTTAATTTTTTAATCAATTTCTCTCCTCTCCATCGAATCATTTCACCCCCAACTGATTTATTTTGCATTTTTATTAAATTTAAACTGTTTTTTTTTTTGTTATTTATTCCCCTCTTTGCTTTTATTTCAAACTTTTTTCTTTTCACAGACTCATTCCTATTTCTCTACAGAATTTTTTTTTCAAAAGTTTTAAACTGTTTGTGTTGGTTGTTTTCTGTCCTTAGAGCCTCACTATTTCTCTGTTAATTTCTTTATTTTATTATGTTTTTGTAATTTTTGCTCCTTGAAAACATTTTCTTGCAATTGATATATTCTGCATTTTTTTAAGAATTTAGAAATGTTTTTGTTTGTCACTTTCTTCCTTCAAACCTGTTATATTCACAAACTCATTTCCCTCAGCACTGTTTTATTTTAAATTTGTTTTATTAAATAATTTCTAGTTGTTTTGGTTGGATTGAAGAAATTTGAACTAATTCTAAATTCTTTCTCACGGAAACCTTTTTCTCTTCTTTTCACTGGCTCATTTCACACATTATTGCGTTACTCTGCCATTTAAACCAAAAATATTATTGATCATTCTATCTAAGTAGTCCCTATTGACCTAGACTGCGATTTTTTAACTTGGAATTTTTCTTTCACCTTCAAACCATTTTCTCCCTTTTTATTTTTTTGTCACTTTTTCGTTGTCGTACCCCTTTGTCTGACTTATTTTACTCATTGACCTAATCTGCATTTTTGTCCAATTTTGATTCTTTCCTTTATGTTTATTTTTTTCTCTTCTGCAATCTGCAATATTTTTAAATAATTTTGAACCGAACTGTTATTGTTTTCTACTTTTCCTTAATTTTTTACGTATTTTCACGTATTTTCACTGACTCAATTATTCATTCAAATTTGAAGTCATTTTAACAGCCTCAAACTGAACTCACCTGAACTATTTTTTTTGTAATTTTTCCTTTGAAAACCCTTTTCTGTTCTTTTGACTGGCTCATTTCACACACTATTGCCCTATTCTGCAATATATATTTAAAGAATTTGTTGCAACACTATTGAAGAATTTTGCATTTTTTTTTACTTTTTTAGACCTTCATTTTTTGTTAGCATTTCTTATGTATTCTTACGTATTTTCCCGGTTAATTTGTCCGCTATTTTTCACTGACTATTAATTTATTATGTATTTTTTCTTCACAGCATTTTCTCTTTTCGAATCGTATTTTTTGGTGTTTTTCCTTTGTCAAACCTATTTCTTTCATTTTGACTGACTCATTTCACTCACTATTCCATATTTTCTTTATTTCAAACTGTGTAATTTTTACTTTTCCTCTTGTAAAAAATTAATTTATTTTTCATGTTTTAAAAATTTCAAACTGTTTTTATTTTTTATTTTTTAATCCATTTCTCTCCTTCCCATCGGATCATTTCACCCAAATCTGATTTATTTTGCAATTCTATTATATATAAATTTTTTTTTGTTATTTTTCCTACTTCAAACCTCTTCTTTTTCTTACATTACGTTTTGTTAGTTTTTCTTCGGCAAACCCCTTTTTCTACTTTTCACTGACTCATTTCACCCACTAGTGAATGTTGTTCTATTCTGCAATGTTTTAATATAATTTCAAACTGAACTGTTATTGTTTCTTACTTTTCCTGTCTCAAACCCTTCATTAACTCATTTTGCTCCTTGTTGAGTAATTTTGCATTCTTTTAAAGAAATTTGAACAGTTTTTGTTCGTAATTTTTCCTTATGGAAACCATTTAATTTTCTTTTCCCTGGCTCGCTCATTTCACTCATTATTGCGCTATTCTGCAATATTTTTAAAGAAATTCCAACTGCATTTTTCTTATTCTTCCTCGTTCAAACTCGTTTCTTTTTTATTTTTGATGATACATCTATCTGATCATTCTATCTGACTTGTCACTTTTGACCTAACTTACATTTAGTATTGTAATCTGCATTTTTCACAATTTTAAGTCGTTTTTTTTGTCTCATTTTTTGTATTGGAACATTTTCTTTTTCTTTTCACTGATTTATTTCACTCAGTATTTTTCTAGTCTGCAATCTTTTAAATAATTTCAAACTGGACTGTTTTTGTTTCTCATTTCTTATTTCAACCCTTTTTCATGTATTTTTACTGACTTATTATTGAGTTATTCTGCATTTTTTAAAAGAAATTGGAACTGTTTTTTTTTTAATTTTTCTTTATGAAAACCATTTTCTTTTCTTTTTACTGGCTCACTTCACACATTATTGCGCTATTCTGCAATATTTTTAAAGAATTTCCAAGTTTTTTTTTCTTATTTTTCATTTTTCAAACTCGTTTTCTTTATTTTTAATGATACATTTATTTATCATTCTATCTATTTATCGTTCTAATTATTATTTATTTTTAATGATACATTTATTTATCATTCTATCTATTTATCGTTCTATCTAAATGGTCACAATACCTAGACTGCATTTTTAGATTTTTTTTTCCTTTAAACCATTTTCTCTTGTCATCTGAAACCATGTCATCTTTTAATTTTTTTTTGTTACTTTTTCGTTGTCATACCTCTTTTTCTGACCTACTTTACTCACTATAGATCTAATCTGCATTTTTGTGCAATTTTGATTCCATTTTTCTTGTTATCTTTTCTCTTCAAAACATTTTTTTTTACTTTCAATACATATTGCATTCACTATTATTCTAATCTGCAATTTGTTTAAATAATTTCGAACCGAACTGTTATTGTTTCTTACTTTTCCTATTTCAAACCCTTTTTTAACTGACTCATTTCACTCATCATTAAGTTATTACGCTTTTTTTTTAAAACATTCGAAGTGTTTTTAACCTGTTTCTAACCGGAACTCACCTGAACTATTTTTGTTTGCAATTTTTCCTTATAGAAAGTTTTTTGACTGGTTCATTTCACTTATTGCCTTATTTGGCAATATTTTTAAAGATTTTTCAACTGCATGTTTTGTCATTTTTCCTCTTTCACACTCGTTTTTTCCCTTTTTACTGATACATTTATCTATTATTGACCGTTTTATCTGACTGGAGACTATTGACATATTCTGCGTCTTTTTTAAAGAATTTTGAACTGTATTTGTATATTATAATTCTTCCACAACACGCTTTTTTCCTCATTTTCACTTATCAATTTCATTTACTATTTTTCACTTCTTTAATTTTTCTAAATAAGACTTTTTTTGTTAACATTTCTTACGGTTGTTTTTATTTAATTTTTTACCATTTACTCTCTCTTCGAATTGTATTTTTTGTTATTTGTCCTTTGTCGAACCTTTTTCTCTCATTTGCACTGACTCATTTCACTCGACTATTTATTATTTTTTTCTTATTATAAAATGTGTATTTTTTTTACTTTTCCACTTGCAAATAATTTCTCTTCCTTTCACTGACTCATTTCACTCACTAATGCTCTATTCTGCAAATGCTTAAAAGGATTTCGAATTGTTTTTTTCTTCTCTAAAATCTTTTTCTGTCAATTTCACTTACTCATTTCACTCACTATTCTTTATTTTTTTTATTACAATCTGTGTAATTTTTTACTTTTCCTCTTGCAAACCATTTATATTCCTTTCACTGAGTCATTTCACTCACTATTATTCCTCTATTCTGCAAATGTTTAAAACGATTTCGAATTGTTTTTTCCTCCCTTAAAATCTTTTTATCTCGCTTTCACTTACTCATTTAACTCACTATTTTTCTAGTCTGCAATATTCTCTTTAATATAGAACTGGTTTTGCTTGTTATTTTTCCTATTTCAAAACCTCTTCCCTTCTTTTTCTTGACTCCTTTCACTTACCATTGTCTCAATCTGAAATATGTTTTAATTTATTTTTTTTTAATTATGTTTCAAGAATTTCGAAGTGACTATCTTGTTATTTTTTCTCCTCCATTTCTTACCTTTCCACTAACGCATTTTGCTCACTATTAATCTATTCTTCATGTTTCGAAAATTTAAACTGTTTCTATTTTTACTTCTCTTTAAAACCCATTTTTTTCCTTTCCAACGAATCATTTCACCAACAAATGATTTATTTTGCGTTTTTATTATTTTTAAACTGTTTTGTTTTTAGGTATTTTCCTACTTCAAACCTCTTACTTTTCTTTTCAGAGACTCATTTAAATCTCTATTTCGCTTCTCAGCAATTTTTCCAAGAATTTCAAACTGTTTGTATTGGTTGTTTTCTTTCCTTATACCCTTCTTACTTCAATTTCACTTAGTAATTTCGCTCACTATTTCTCTATTCAGTTTTTTTTATTTCAAAATGCTTTTGTAATTTTTCTTCCTTCAAAATATTTTCTTGCATTTTCACTGACTTATTTCACTCACTATTGATCTATTCTGAATTAATAATTTAGAAATGTTTTTGTTTGTTACTTTCTTCCTTCATACCTCTTATATTCACTAAATCATATCACTCAGCACTGTTCTATTTTAATTTTGTCTTATTAAATAAGTTCCAGTTGTTTTTGTTGGATTTTTTCCTTCTATAATGCTATTTTCTTTGAATGCCGCTTATTTACTTCACTCGCTATTTTTCAATTTTACATTTTTTAATTTAAAACTGTCTTTTAAGTCTGTTCGACCTATAAAACTTTACATGATCTGAGTTTAAACGAAAATGAAGAGAAGAGTAATATATTTTTAATTAATTTTCGCAAAATACTATAATTGGTTCGGACATTTTTTCATTTTCTTCTCTAGTTACAGTAGTTTTTTTGTAATATACCTTACTCAACAGTAACAATTTCGTTTTTTCTTCTTTTTTTATTCATATTTTTCCTAACGACGTTTTTCACGTTTTTTTTCGCAATAACTTCTCTTATAACCGTTTTTGCCTGTATTACTTCTGGCAGCTCTTCAGTTGTATAAGTTGAACTTTCTTCCACAGTGATCGGGATTTGATTTGTTTTGCCTTTTTCCTGACAGCCACAAATTCGTTTTTTTGTCATCCTTCTTTTTTGCAATAGTTGCTCTTCTCTTCGCAATCTGCCTCTTAGATATTTTGCTTTAAAAAAACTGTTATTTCCTAAACATCCCCGAGAAGTTCTTAAATTTCGATTTTTCAGGTTTTTCGGCAAACTATAAATGTGGCAGTAACTCGTTTCCTGTCTCCTCTGCTATAACAACTTTTGCTCGTTTTTTGAGATCTTTTGCTTTTTCGGAATTCGTATTTTTAACTACTTTCATAAGAACATCTTCCTTAATTATTTCAGTCTCTTCTATTTGCTCAGGAAGTTCCTCAGAAGCATTTTCTAACGTCTTGGGAATATCTTGAAATGTAATAGTTGTTTCAAGCATTTCGCTCTTCTCTCTATAGTAACAATTTCAGATTTTTCTCTTTGTCGCTTTTCCATTTTTTTTAATAGGTTTTTTGACATTTTTTTTTGGAACCTTTTTTTCTATTATAATTATTGTTTCCGCTATTTGCAGTCGCAGTTGTTCAACAAGAATTCCGGCGATTTAGGTATTTTTTACCTCTAAGTAGTAAATCCCACAAAAGACCAAATACAATTTACTCTTGTTTGAGGTTCTTTGCTTTCCTCTTCTATTTCCGCCTTTTCTTCGTAATCGCCTTTTTTTATTTTTATCTTTCTAATTTTAAATTTTTTTATATTAAGCTATTATTCTTCCTTTCCCTTTTTTTCTTAGCCTTGCGTCTAAGCCTTAGAGGCCCTTTCCACAGTCTCCACAGCCACAAAAAATATTGATTTATAATAAAACCATTTTTGCAAATTGTGATTTATAGACATTGACGATTTCTGTTTTTCAAAGTTTATTATATGGCTTTGGTCCAAAATACTACTTTTGCAACACAAGTCAAAAATCAATTCATATTGAGAGAATTTTCGTCCCCTTTTTTGCTTTTTTTTGCAAATTTAGGAAATAGTAAAATTATAAATATTTTTAATTTGTTTTTATAACAAACTACTTTTTTCCCCATTCTAGATTTTATCTTTAATTGATTTACAACGTTTTTTAAGTAAATTTGTAATTTTTATTAGTTATTTAATGTTCATAATTTTATATTCTTATTCCTTGTAACGTTTTCTGCAAGGTTTTTTTACTATATTTTTTTTATTGATCTAAATTGGTCATTTTATTGCGCTTTCATGGCTTCGAGGTAATATTGACTAATAATTACACCTTTTCGTAGAATAAACTGTAATGTAAATTGATTTGCATTACGATAATTTCGGCCCAAAACTGTGTTTCCGATTCCTAATTCCTACACTTTTTCTACGGTTTTCTCCCAAACTTAAACTTCTCCGGAGAGTGAATTTTTATGAGAGAATTTTGGTTCGAAACAAAAGTTCTGTTAAAAAAATCAATTCTTATAAAAAGTTTTCCTTAATTTTAGACGGTTTTGGCCCAAAATTTATCTAAAATTGTGCCTCCACCTACCTCAAGCTCATTCGCTGAAAAATATTTACTGTTTCCATTAGGTTCCATCACAAGTACTAAGGAAATGGGTGTCGGGTACCTACTTGTTGGTGACATTATCATTCTATCCAGTGGGCCGCCGTAAAAAAGAAAAACGATCCAATTCCAGCACGTTTTTATAAAAACCAAAGTAAATATAGTGCAGCCGGTCTCTGTTGTTAAATGATACTCAGAGTGAATCACACGGTACCCTTCACATTCGCGGAAAGGTTAAAATGATTATTTGAACAAATGTTGCTTTGTGCGGTTTTTTGTGCAACCTTATGTACGGATTTTAGCGCAATAATGCACATGGTCGCCTTTGTTCTTCGTGCAATCAACTGTTACCGTGTTTTGTTAACCTGTCTGCACTGGGTACCATCACCAGATAACTTCAGTAATTTGGCAACGATTCACTTAGTACCAATGTAACTTGTTGTTGACAGAAAATATGTGTCTTAGGGGCGTTGCCAAGATTACCTATCTACTGCACCATCACCTCCAGAATAGCAATAAATCTGCTCTTGAAAGACCTTTAGAACTAAATATTCATAAGCGAGGAGGTGAATCATAAATAATTATATCTATTATGTGGTTAAGGCTAGATAAATATGACGACTATAATACATAATTAGATGTCGTCAACATGCTTATAAATACGCTGTTTGATTATAGGTTGTGCATGTCCGAGTGCAGGCCTGCTCCCACCGGTCATGTCTATTCTAAACTCTACATGCCATTAGAGCGTAATTTCACGAAACTGTCTATTAAGATTAGATCAAGCCCAATGGAATAGAGTCGATTTTCCCTAAAACAAACGCGACTACTAGTTAACTGTAACAACTGTAGTAGGAAGGTTTTTAACGATTGCCTAAAGGAATACATAAACAGCAATTGCATGTAATAAAATTGCCTAAGCTATAAAGATTGCCAGCTTTAATATTTCATCCGCATATTATAGTAATGTGGCCGGCTTGTGTGCCCCACCTAGTGGGTAATGTTGGAATATAAAATTATATTACCGACAAAGATATCGAATAAAACAGAAACGCCAGGCTTTTGACTTAATGGGCGAAACAGTGGACGGGAGGAATTATTGTTGGTTTATGTGTATGGAGGACCTGGTGCTTCAACTTATATTCCCATCAAAAACGAATTTCAAGATAAATTCAATGCTTTTGTAAGAACGATGAAGGAAAACGTTTATTTTATGGAAGTCTTAGAAACCATTGTGCTGGTGCAGATAGAATATTTACATGAGAAATGCATAGGAAACTGTTTACTCCAGATACCGAATTATCGTGTGTCTTATGTACTAAGTTGTCTTGTGGGCAAGTAGGTTGATGCCTACAGAATATGCTATAGAGGGTAAGGTGAGGTAAGTCGAAACCTGGGGTAAGGCAGAATATAATTCAAACTTTCTTTTTCCTTCAACATAATTTATGGCGCCCCCTTGTATTAACAAAGTTATATGACAACCACCATTTACATTAAGAGCCCCAGTAGTGAATATGCCGGTACGCTAGCTGGATGTAAACACTAATTCTCCTGAAATTTCGTTTAATTATTAGAATTTTCACTGTGATAAATCTTCAAGGTCAGTACATATACCTATACTGCTTCAGATGATGACCACTTACCCCTGATTCTCACTTCTGCAATGATTTAGGCAAACTGGGAATAGTGGAAATGGGTTTGGTCATTGGGTGCGATCCAATTACACTTGGGATATAAACCAATTACTCCAAAGAGCAACTAGCACTTGAAAATTACACGTACATTTTTCGTACATTTGCAAAAAAAAGGCCAGAATTCAGAACTGGGAATAATTTCTTTTTTTTTATGGTTTCTTACCTCGACGGCGGGGGAATAAATACCACAGAGCTCACCATAGACGAAACAGTCAACATCGGGAAGCACGGGAGATCACTTAGTAGCTGTAGACGAAATGTGAGGACGAAATTCCCTTGAATCACGGCTTCAAAGCTCATAACTACCTCATAACTACCTAAGACTACATATTAAGGGACGCGACAGTCAGCCTAGTAGCAGTCATATTAGCCAATATTCCTGGGTATCACAAACGACGAAGCAAAGATGGGTTTATTCGGTTTCACTTCGTTCGTGATGTTTGTGAAAGAGGTGGTGAGTAGCAAGTAAGGGACATTTTGGTGATCTTTTAGCAAAGCCCTTACGATTTTGCGGAAAATATTAAATGTTGTTTATGCTACCATTGTCTTTATATTCATAGTCTATCAATGATTGGTTAGTACATATGCCCATTACTAGATGGCGAGTATGCCCATGTGTGCTGACCAATCACTGCCGATGACGTAAGAGTTCCGACGTAGGTAATCCCCCCTTTTTTTCAGTGGTGGGAGGGCACTGGGTAGGGGAGTACGTTGAAAATAAAAATGAAGTAATAATATAATCTTCAGTGAAAAGAGAGATAATCACTGAAACGACGTGTGGTGAGAAACAAAGTTATATATGGGGTTGTTGTGATGTGAATAGACTTTCCTTATCAAGGAGTTCTTTTATTTCCTTATGTTGATGACAAAAACAACAAACCGACAATACCTCTGCCCTCTGGTCGTATACGCATCCCATTCCTAACCGTAAATTTGTAAAATATTTTGTTATGTCACTCTGACATTTTTAGATTTGATCCGTCTTGCAGTAGCTGCAAACAGTGCAAACTTTAAATTATTTAGCGCTCCCAGAATATATTATCGGGAATCAAAATTTGAGTAGGAAACTGGCTCCATTCAGTGTGTTTATCAGTGTCTTCAGTGTGTGATTTTCAGTGAATGTAAAAGTATCTGCCGTTTTCCCAGTTTTCTCCTCTCTTGCTTGTTAACCTTTTGAGGCCGGAATTATCTTTCACAAGAAAAGAGTATTAATTTTTGGAAAACCTAGTAGTTTAAAGGTAACTAAATGTTTAATTTTGATTTTTGTTTCTGATTTTGTTTTTGAAGGGAGTGCTCACCATGAAGGCACTAGGCATTCTTCTTCTTCTTGAAGTGCCTTCTCCATTCAATGAAGATCGGCAACAATTCTGGCAAATTCGGCTCTGTCCTGGGCGCTTCTCAGCAGGGAGTTTGAGTCTAAGCCTGTCCAATGCCTTATGTTTTTCAGCCAAGAGCACTGTCTACGTCCAAGACCACGCTTTCCCTCAATCTTGCCCTCCATAATCAGTTGTAGGAATCTGTATTTGTCCTGTCTCATGACATGGCCAAGGTAAGCGGTCTTTCGCTTTTTTATGGTCTCGAGGATTGTTCGGTCTTTGTTCATCCTATGTAAGACCTCTTGATTAGTGGTACGATCGGTCCATGGAATACGCAGCATTCTGCGGTACACCCACATCTCAAAAGCTTCCAGTTTATTAATGCCGCTGACTTTCAGCGTCCAGGCCTCGACTCCATACAGTAACGTGGAATACACATAACATCTAACGAAGTTAAATCTTATGTTTAAGTTGAGTGTTCTGTCCGTTAATAGGTTCCGCATTTTAATAAAGTTAGTTCTCGCTTGCTCTATGCGGGATTTTATTTCTATCTCAGGGTCCAGGTCCTCGCTGATCCAACTTCCCAGATATTTAAATTTAGTGAAATGCTCTATAGGTGTTCTGTATATATTTATGTTGGGATGGTTGTTTGGGTTGCGGCTTATTTGCATGATCTTCGTTTTTGAGATATTAATCTTCAGTCCCATTTCGTCCCCGGAAACCGATATGCTGTCGATTAGGCGTTGCAGTCCTTCAGGACTGTCCGCAATTATCACTGTATCGTCAGCATATCTTAGATTGTTTATGAGTTTCCCATTGACTTTCAGACCGTCCACCGCCTCGTCCAGAGCGTTTTGGAAAATGATTTCTGAATACATATTAAAAAGCATGGGGCTAAGTACGCACCCTTGTCTGACTCCACACTTTATGGGTAGAGTGCTTGTTTCGCTGTTTTCCAGTTTAACAGATGCTATTTGCTGTTCATAGAGATTCTGTACGATCTTTAAATCCTGGGCATCGACACCCTTTTTTTCCAGTAGTTCCAATAATTTGGTGTGATCTATACAGTCAAAGGCCCTTGTGTAATCTATAAAGCACAGGTACACTTCCTTTCGCTGGTCTCTGCATTTTTGTAGTAAGACAGAGAGTGCAAACAAGGCCTCTCTGGTACCCATTCCTTCGCGGAAACCCATTTGCACTTCGCTTACATCCTGTTCGCATTTTGCACGTATGCGCCTATGGATGATTTTCAAGAACACCTTTAACACCTGGCTCATCAGGCTGATCAATCGGAATTCTGCACACTTTCGTGCTCCGGGTTTTTTAGGAATAGGTATGAAGATTGATTTCAGCCAATCTCGGGGGATGTATCCCGATTTATAGACATCGTTAAAAAGTTGAATCAGGATGTGTATGTTTTCCTCTCCTATAAGTTTTAGGATCTCTGGGCAAATGTCATCTGGGCCTGCTGCTTTCTTAGTTTTTATCTCTCTTAGTGCTTTTTGGACATCCGATTGAAATATTTCCGGTGTCGACTCCGTCGGATCTTGACTGTGAAAAGAAGGGCTATTGCTTTCAAATGTATTTGCCACATATTCTGCCCATACCTTTTTAAGTTCGCCATCATCTGTGATTATTTTGTTGTCCTGGTTAACTATATGGGACAAGGCTGGGTATTTTCGACTACTTGTAATTTTCTTGACCTTCCTATGTAAATTGAAGAGGTCGTGTTTTTTGTATAGTTCTTCTACTTCTTGGCACCTTTCTTCCATCCACTTTTCCTTGGCTTCTCTGATTTTTCTTCTGATATGTTTTTGGGTTTCCCTATATTTTTCTGCGCTCGTGTTCTTGAAGCTACGTCTCTGTTCCATCAGCATGGACAATTCAGCATCAACATTTCTTGGGTCATCCATTCCTTATGTTGTTTCGTTCTGTTTGGTGTTACTAGATGTTACTACAGAATAGGCATTAGAGATCCTAAATATATATAACCCGCCAGTCGCTTTCACCCCTTTCAACCCTTTGTCCGCAGCCATATCTGTCGGTAGGTTTTTTCGTCTTTTTCTAACCGTCCCACAATCGTAAATCAGGTCAGCCTTCAAAACTTTTTGGCGATCAACAGAGTTGAAAAAAATATCGAAATATATGTGGTAGCCCTTTCCAACTAAGTCTCTTGCAAGATCTTGAACCCCTCTACTGCTAAGATTTGTTTCTGAAATTTGACCCGCTTTTGCTGTATAAATTTGAAACTGGCAAATATATATATCCTGAATCTTCTGCCCGAACCCAAACCTTATATCCCTTTTGATCGGTTTGTTAGGCATATACTGCTTGAGCATGCTTCGACCTTTGAATCTAATCATCAATTTGTCTATGGATTGATGATTTTAGGGCTCTTCTCCCTGGTTGAATTGCGTTGTTATGTAAATGAAAGTTACTCAATAACCAAGAAAATCTCTAAAGGGGGGGGGGGGGGGTATTAGGACTTTTTTCTCAATTCTCAACTTTGACCGCCTGTAACTTGAGAACGCCTGGACCGATTAGAGTGAATTCAACTGTGTTGTCCTCTTTTTGATGTCCTCTTTCACCTCCCACCATCGGAAGTTGCAATCGTAGGTGCAATATTTCCGGAGATAGACCCCTTCGGAGGTCGATTTTTAGGCACTTTTAGAATCGGTTTTTGGACAATTTTTAAAAAAACTTCTTTAGAGGTTATTTCCATTCGAATTGAGTTTGTTATGTTCTCAAGGTATTGCAAACGTGCCATTCCGATCAAAAAGAGCAAAACAAAATTTTCGAATTTTTTTTGAAAATCTTCAAAGGGGGGGGGGGGGGGTATTACGACTTTTTTTCTCAATTCTCAACTTTGACCGCCTGTAACTTGAGAACTCCTGGACCGACTAGAGTGAATGTTGCCCTCTTCTTTATGTCCTCTTTCACATCGGAGGTTCCGTAGGTGCAATATTTCCGGAGATAGACCCCTTCGGAGGTCGATTTTAGGCACTTTTAGATTCGGTTTTTGGACCATTTTTAAAAAAAACCTCTTTAGAGGTTATTTCCATTCGAATTGAGTTTGTTATATTCTGAGGGGATTGTAAACGTGCCATTCCTATCAAAATCAGCAAAACAAGTCCCGAAATCTTTTTGAAAATCTTCAAAGGGGGGGGGTATTACGATTTTTTTCTCAATTCTCAAATTTGACTGCCTGTAACTTGAGAACGCCTGGATCGATTAGAGTGAATCCAACTGTGTTGTCCTCCTCTTGATGTTCTCTTTCACCTCCCACCATCGGAACTTCCGTAGGTGGAATATTTCCGGAGATAGACCCTTCGGAGTTCGATTTTTAGGCACTTTTAGAATAGGTTTTTGGACCATTTTTAAAAAAACCTCTTTAGAGGTTATTTCCATTCGAATTGAGTTTGTTATGTTCTCAGGGGATTGTAAACGTGTCATTCCGATCAAAAACAGCAAAAACAATTCCGAATTTTTTTGGAAAATCTTCAAAGGGGGGGGGGGTATTAGGACTTTTTTCTCAATTCTCATTTTTGACCGCCTGTAACTTGAGAACGCCTGGACCGATTCGAGTGAATCCAACTGTGTTGTCCTCTTCTTTATGTCCTCTTTCACATGGGAGGTTCCCTAGGTGCAATATTTCCGGAGATAGACCCCTTCGGAGGTCGATATTTAAGCACTTTTAGAATCGGTTTTTGGGCCATTTTTAAAAAAACCTCTTTAGAGGTTATTTTCATTCGAATTGAGTCTGTTATGTTCTCAGGGGATTGTGAACGTGCCATTCCGATCAAAAACAGCAAAAAAAAAAAAAATCCGAAATTTTTTTGAAAATTGCCAAAGGGGGTATTACGACTTTTTTCTCAATTCTCAAATTTGACTGCCTGTAACTTGAGAACGCCTGGATCGATTAGAGTGAATCCAACTGTGTTGTCCTCCTCCTGATGTTCTCTTTCACCTCCCACCATCGGAAGATCCGTGGGTGCAATATTTCCGGAGATAGATTCCTTCGGAGGTCGATTTTTAGGCACTTTTAGAATAGGTTTTTGGACCATTTTTAAAAAAACCTCTTTAGAGGTTATTTCCATTCGAATTGAGTTTGTTATGTTCTCAAGGGATTGTGAACATGCCATTCCGATCAAAAACAGCAAAAAAAAAATCCATCGGCCATTCAATTTTTGCTGTTTGACCTACAAGTATACTGTTGCGTAGAACCCAAGCTTGAGAGTGTTTATATACTTTCAAACGCCAGAAAGTTTGGGATCAGAACTTCGGGCTCAGTGCTGGCTTCTCCAATGCTTCCTGGTCTGAGGCCTAGAGAAAATACGGATTGTATGAGGGTGCAAATTAATTCACCATTTACAAAGTAGCATTTATTTTATAATGAGAATAAAATTTAGTTCACCATGTACTTTTGGCGTTTAGACAGATAGGTAGGTACACACAGTATAAACACTAACCGTCATTGGATACATATTTTCTTTTGAATATATCTATTGCTATTGCAGACATGGCTACATCTACGCAAAAAAGTGTTCATACTTTGTATGTTTAAAATCTCAGTGGAACACTGCTCGACTACGCAAATTAAATTTCCAGATAAGAATCCTGAAGGCTTTCAAAAATGGATTCTGTATTCAGGTAATGAAATATTTTCCTTATTATTATATTATAAAATTGTTTCTCAGAAGGTTTTTTCTATTAGTAATACAAAAGGACAAAACAGAGCAAAATAACGAGGGGTTATTTCACCAGGACATTGTCAAATAATTTAATAATGAAATCAATAATTTAAGAAAAAGTAAAATCTTACTTTACAAGAAATTTTACTTTGCTAAAAATAAAATTATAATAAATATGTAATATGAAATATGTACCTAAGGGAATCCATCTGACTTTATTTTCAGGTAGAGCAGATTTGTTAGATATTCCACATAAAAAACTTGCTCGGATGTGAAGACCATTTTGAGAAAAAGTTCTTCCCCTCAATGAAGTTGCAAGTTGCCGTACCAACGCGCTATGGGCCTAGCCAAGCTTCTCCATCTAATACGCACAACAGGTTATATCCAAGAGCTCAACATAACAATCCCGAAGAAAATGTAGAATCCTGCTTGTGTTGTTAATAATACATAATAATTATTTTATGAAAGTTTTGAATTGAAAAGCAAAAATTAATAAAGAGCAATTCATAATTCTGTAGATAACTGTTAACTATTGGAATTTAGAATATTATTAATGATACACTGGAATTATTTAGAATAAGTAGCCTGCGACCAGTTCAGTCTTTCAAATACTACGAAAAATTGGCTTTCGCCATTCTATCAGCAAATCGAACCCGGCCAAATTGGGTAGACGTGGAGAAAACATCCAGTTTCCCTTTCCTCGTTTCAACAGTGATTGTGGCCACATCTATTGGTTTCTCCTGGAAGCTCATTGAACAGCTATATCTTATCTAAAAACAATGATGCTACCATTGTATTTAAATCTAATAGTAGGTCAATGGCACTTGTGATGGTGTTCACTAGATGTCACTGGAGCGTAGTGACATCATCATTTTAGACAAATATTTCAAGGCCGTTTAATTTCCGGCGATGTTGCAATTGTAATTTACGTAATACTGACTTCACGTCAGCTAGATAAAGATCTCCGAAATGCTCCTTGCTCTCTTGCCTGCAGTCATATTTGTCATGGTATGTCACATTTTATTTTTTTATTTACAATTCATAATTTCTACATTTTTATGGATACTGGAGCAAAAAAAGCTCGATATTTGGGCTAATTAATGAAGCAGCCGATAAATAACTCAATAAGTACCAAAATGCCTTCGCCTGCTGCCGTTACTTAAAACAGTGTGAATAGAGCAGTGAGTGAATCTAATGGGGCGAAACCCCAGGGAATCTTATGGATATTGGATCAAAAAACTGGATATTTCGGCTAGTTAATGAGGCAGCCGATAAATAACTAAAAAAACTGCTGCCGTTACTTAGAACAATGGTGAACAGTGAACTGAGTGAACCTAATGGCGCGGAAACCAAATTAATCATATGTGACAAGTTTCAGGATGTCTTAATTCTTACAAAGAAGGGAGTTTATTACAAGCAAATCAACACAAAATTAAGATGTTATAATGTTAAAGACTACTAAGACAAATCCTTTTAATTCCAGTTATTATAGGCTAAATTCATGATAGTATGAAACAAAAGCAATCACTGGTTTTCCAGATGGTTTCACCTGTGGTGCTTGTAAAGTTTATGTCATCTCGATTTTCAGGGTTTTTCCTTTTTTTAATAGTAGCTTACGGTCTATAAAACAGTTTGAAAGAAAAAAATTGTTGGATTAGCCACTTTTCACTGAGAAACAAAAAAATAAAAATTGAAAATGTTTGACAAAATTGATGCGAAAACTCTCGAATCTGACAGTAGGGTTAGAAATATATTTACAGTGATGCCAAACGTCGGAGATGATTAACTCCGACGTTTGGCATCAAGTAGTAAGTGCAATAAAATTATGTGGTCGCATCTAGAAAGAAAATTGCATAACCGATATTAGGAAAATTTAAGAGGTATTAATTTAACACATAACGTTTGCGAATATGCCCAACGAAATTGCGGCAACGACTAGTGAGTTCTTATAATTCTCTAATTGTGACATAATGAGTAGAACTGAACTAACCTTAGCTTACCTAACCTAAACATAAAAGTGTAACTGAACCAACCTAATCAGAAAAACTAGAACTGGACTAACCTGAACTAACCGAAAATTAACCTGTTTTAAAAATTAAAACGGGTCCAGCTTTCATATTATTCTCTGCCTCTAACATAAAGAGTAAAACTGAACTAACTAAGCTAGTCTAAAATAAACGTCAAAAGTGTAACTGAACTAACCTAACCAGGGAAACTAGAACTGAACTAACCAGACCTTACCTGAAGTAACAGAAAATTAACCTATTCTAAAAATAAAAGAAAGCGGGCGCTTTTTATATTATTCTCCACCTCTAACATAAAGAGTGGAACTGAACTAACCTGAGCTAGCCTAAACTAAACGTAAATAGTTTAACTGAACTAACCTAACCAGGAAAACTAGAACTGAACTAATCCTGAACTAACCTAACCTAAACGTAAAAAATATAACTGAACTAAACTAACAAGGGAAACTAGAACTGGACTAACCTGAACTAACGAGACCTCACCTGAAGTAACAGAAAGTTAACCTGCTCCAAAAATATATTTTAGAAGATAGACCCCTTCGGGGGTCGGTTTTCAGGCACTTGAATTGCGTTTCTTTGACCGTTTAAAAAAAAAACTCTTTAGAGTTCGAGTTTCATTCGAATTGAGTTTGTTACATTCTTAGAGGATTGCAAAAGTGCCAGTCCGATCAAAAAAAGCTAAAAATATTTCCGATTTTTTTTTCCAAAATGTCTATAGGAACGGGTATTACGACTTTTTTCTCAATTCTCAAATTTGACCGCCTGTAACTTGAGAACGCTTCGACCGATTGAAGTGAATCCCACTGTTTTTTTCTCTTCTTAATGTCTTCTTTCACCTTCCATCTAGAAGTTCCGTAGGCAAAATATTTTTCGAGATAGACCCCATCGTTGGTCGACTTTAAGGCACTTTTAGAATCGCGTTTTTGGACCATTTAAAAAAAGAACACTTTTAAATGATAATTTCCTTCGAATTGAGTTTGTTACGTATTTAGAGGATTGCAAGCGTCCCATACCTATCAAAAGCAGTAAAAAAGTTTCCCAAATATTTTTTGAAAATGTATAAAGGGGGGCATCACGACTTTTTTCTCAATTCTTAAATTTGACCGCCTGTAACTTGAGAACGCCTCGACCGATTGAGGTGAATCTAACTGCTTTCTCCTCTGCTTGATGTCCTCTTTCACATTCCACTATCTCCCACGAACGGAAGTTTCGTGGATGCAATATTTTCGGAGGTAGACACATTCGGGTCCAGTTTTCATATTATTCTCTGCCCCTAACATAAAGAGTAGAACTGAACTAACCTAAGCTAGTCTAATCTAAACGTCAAAAGTGTAACTGAACTAACCTAACCAGGGAAACTAGAACTGAATTAACCTGAACTAACCAGACCTTATTTGAAGTAACGGGAAGTTAACCTGTTCTAAAAATTAAAAAAGGCGCTAAAGAGTAGAACTGAACTAACCTGAGCTAGCCTAACATAAACGTAAATAGTGTAACTGAACTAACCTAACAAGAAGAACTAGAACTGAACTAGTCTGAGCTAACCTAACCTAAACGTAAAAAATGTAACTGAACTAAACTAACAAGGGAAACTAAAACTCGACTAACCTGAACTAACGAGACCTCACCTGAAGTAACAGAAAGTTAACCTGTTCTAAAAATTTAAAAAAAGCGGGCCCTCACGGGCCCGCATTTTATATTATTCTCTACCCCTAACATAAAGGGTAGAACTGAACTAATCTGATCTAACCTAACCTAAACGAAAAATGTAACTGAACTAACCTAACCAGGAAAACTAGAACGGAACTAACTAGGCTAGCCTACGTAAAAAGTGTAAATGAATATTAGAATTGGACTAACCTGAACTGATCGGACCGGAAGTTGTAATAATCGAATATTTTCAAGAAAAAGATTTTGCAACACTGCCTTTAAAAACGTCAACAAGTTTCATGTTTTATTAGCTACCTGTCAACTTCAGTACAATGCAAAATTTGTAAGTTAAATAACAATTTGAATTTATGAGACGTTCGAAACTTAAATTATATCATAAAAATCGAAAAACCATGAATTGAGTGTGTGAAATGTGTGTTGTGGCTACAAAAGAAGATTGAGGCAACTTCCAAGTATGAGTGTATTTCCATACCTTCATTTTTCTATTTTTTTCTTACAAGACTCGACCATCCAAGAATTTTTTTACTTAAATCTGCTAATCTTAACATAAGCTTTCTAATGATATCAAAATTAAGGCAAAAATCGAGATGACATTTTCGTTACAATCACCTTCACCTGTACCTATATGATACTAGGGAACTAGACCTATGGAGGTTTGGAGGATCAGTGGACAACCATTGTTTATATTAGCGTTAGGGTGGTAGGTACTCTTAAGATTGACCTTACAACTACAGTGTCACACATACCTTCAAGCTAAACACCAATAACTTTCTGTTATTTATTAAAACCCAGAATACAAGATGTAACACTGCAGCAAAGTCTGTCATACAGGAATTTCCATGATTGAAACAAAAAGAGAGATTTTTGAGAGGAATATAATTGGGATTTTTGAGAGCAAAAATTATGTGTATTATTAATAATTCATACTGTATTATGGATATTATTAGGATTAGATAATATTTACTAACATGATATTATTAACAAGAGTATTAAAGAATTCTACCAATATTGTAACTTTTTCAATGTTCTTTTTAGAAAATCAACACTTTTTCTTTATTTAGAACTTATTATAAAACTAATGCATTTTAACCATAAGTAACCTACCTAATATTATAATTTTACCTATAAAAACACTTTGAATATAAAATGGAGATATTGAGTTCACAGAGTTCATAAATTTGAAAAGAGTTTGTTTTTGTACAGGTTGTAACAAATTCAGGGGTGACCTGCAGGGTGACCGTTGTACTTTAGAAAACTCTAAGAGGTACAGGGTCCTTTTATTACATGATACATATACAAGGTGTACCTAGGATGACACACGCTTCGTACTACTATAGTTATTAGACAAAGGTAGTACCTTCCTTCAGGTGGTTCGGACTTGGACTTGCATGCCCTGTGAGCTGATGATGGGGTGCATATCCAGAATCCATATTATACACACGTTGTTGTGAGACATATACTGATATAGCTCCGGTACCAAGGAGTGTATCACATTCATACTATCAAAGATTTTAGGCAAGGGTAGTACCTTCCTCCAGTTGGTTCGCTCTTGGACTTGCATGCTCTGTGAGCTGAGCAATGACGGTGCATATCCAGCATCCCATATTGCACACATAGTGCTAAGATTACTTACTGACACTGATAGCTCCGGTACCAAGGAGTGCATCGCATTCGTACTACTATACAATCACAATATTCACAATCCATTGAGGTCCTTCATGCTGGGCTCTGAAGCCTGGGTTTCCTGGCTGCCCCATTGTAACTACGGCTGTGTGTATAGGATAACTTAAATGGATGTGGCGACAGTACGTAATATAAGTCATCCTTTCTCATTTTTCTTTGTGGCCGGCATTTGCCAAAAAAAGGAAGTAAAATAACATAATATCACAAATACTTATACCTACACTACATAACCAAACTTTAATAAATAATAATGACAGACGAATTGGCATATCTGATTCTCTACGTCTGCAAAATTACTAGTTTTATAATGACTTTATATTTATAGAATATATCCATCCTTGTTCACCCAATGCAGTAGAGAAGTAGAAATTTTGTTTTTAATTGTATAGAGTATACAGCTGTGGTTATTTTTACTTTTGCCGTGACATTTCCATCGTTGCCAAGTTTATGGTCTACCATGAAGTTGACAAGATTGACAGGGTCCCCCATGGCCCTCTGGCAGAGAGGGACCGAGCTATCCATTCATTGATTTACTTGTGATTCATATACAATGATGCTACGTATATATAGAAAGGTTCGAAAGATGACAGATGTCAACGACAATATCTTGATTAGGTGAGGTGAAAATATCTTAACAGTTTTAGCACGTTTATTTAGATTTACTCTTGTTCAACATTTTCTCTCTTTGGATTCAATAAATCCTTCGTTCAGTGTTTGATTGACTAATTGAACAGTTACATTCTTAATCTTTCTAAAAACAATAACGCATTTAAACTGATTTTAATCAAGTAGAAAATTACGTGGAACAGTTGAGACCATGACAACGTGGGCACACCAACACCCAATTTCGCCTACTCAAAACGAAAATTTGGTGCTAATAGATAACAATAATTCTAAACGACACCACATCGGTTCTACACCTTATTACATCCCAAGAACCTCTAATTTAGAACTGATACCTAGATTTCCAAATTAAGGGGTCCAGCGAGATTAAAACCGGCTATTAAACTGCCCACCGATCTCAGCGGTCTACGAAAAGAAAAGGCATCTCGGGTCCATTATATCTAATTTTTAATAACATCTTGTCCGTGAGGATCTAAAAAAAGTATATTTTATGGGGATTTATGATACGGCCGGGATATATAGAAAGTTGGTTGACCTTAGAATGCCGCTCTTAGGCCATAGAAAAGTCGGTTTTAATTTAAGACAGATAGGGATCTCTGGGTTATTTGTAAGAGGCAATACAGCCAAGTGCAAGCTCAATTTCAAGAATAATAAAGGAAACGTTGAAATTAACGTTGGTGTACAGTTGGTAATTTGTATCCCTGACTTTTTAAGCAGGAAATAGTTTGCCGCTTTATTATGTACCTATGTTTGCCAAGATACTGCACAAGATCTAATTTAGATCTTGAGAGATACTGCCGCCAGTCCATTTGCTCTCTCTAAATTAAGCCAATACCCCTCATTATCTTTTGTCTGCCTTGAGACAATATCCGTAAGTTTATTATTAGACTTTTCAACATCTTCGGCTTAAGCGACCTCCGCGTCCACCGAATCGATTTAAACTGATAAATATTAATGGGATTAACTTTTGATGAACAGTGATTACAAAAAAGGTCCAAAAACTGTTCGTGACGTCTTTTGAATAAAACAAGGAATAGCGCTTATTAAATGTATTAAGATGTTTTTTGGACAGCCATATATGGTACCGTTGTAATTAGTGCCGCTACTATAATGAAATACCTACCTGCCACTGGTTTTTTTTGGTCGCTTACATGATTCGGTTAGCACCAAATAGCAAATAGAGAATATTGTTAATGTTAAGCGTTGAAAACTTGCTCTTTTGCTAAGAGATCCAAAGTGTTCAATCCAACCACTCAATCTAGCTTAAGAATATATCAGAAAGTACGTACCCCCCAGTTCCCAAGGACACGAGTTGGTTGTTGTTTTTTTTTAAGTTATGTGCAGCATCAAAAAAAAAAAACCACTTGTTGCAGCTTATGCAGCTTTGCAGATTTTTACACCTCTCTGGTTCTCCATATCGTCCAGCATTAGAAAATGAAGACGTGTGTGGCCTAAATGAGAATACTTACGCTGAAGAAACTAAAGGTTTTTGTTTTAACAAATAGCTTTTCAAAACTGAGTTGAAAAAAAAGCATGTTGTTACGCCCGACCGTCGGTCAAAGCGTCATCTAGACAAAACGAGAACCGGGAACCGTCACCTCCGTTCTCGAAAGTACGAGAAAATGTTCCGGCCGGGTATATAAATCAACGAGCCGCGAGAGATGGGATGGGAGACGAGAGGAATTGTGTTTTAATCGTGTTGTAACAGTTAAAAGTAAATAAAAGTGTGTAGTTAATTGACGATAAAATTAATGGAAATTATTAAGTGGAATAATTTTCGTCAAATTTGTAACCGTACGCACAAAAGAGTCTCGTGCGGCTGGAATTTTGCGTGGTAAGCACAGTGCAAGACCTTTACTGTCCAAAAAGGGTCTAACTTTAGCAAATTTTTGGTTTTTATTCAAATTGTCATTATCCGACAAATGCAAATTTTGCTTGATAGTCTGAAACTAATTTCTGCTCATACACGCTTTCACTAAAGGTATTCCCTTGTCTTCTTGAGTAGACCAGTATAATGGAATTTGCGGTAACTTGTGTGATAACCTGGCAAGAACATTATTCCTATAAAATTCAGAAATTCATTTCTGGAAAGCGAAAAATCATGCCTATTGTTAGCATGAGCATATTTAGTGGAAAAGTTTAACAGCAAATCTATCGCCTCACCATCGAAAAAGACAAGGAACATATCTAACGGTGACTTGTCAGCCAATTCATTTTTGAGGCGTTGCTTGTCGGTGAATTCGTGAGATACAGCTGAGTGTGTGTACCTTATTTGACCATCCACCCATGTTGGCACATAAGACCCTTTAGGGCTAGCCTCGTGATTCCAAAGGTAACTTTTTTACAGCTAGCGTTTCATCATCTGAAGAATCCCAGAGTTCACTGTTTTGATGCAGTTCTTCGGGAACGTACAGCTCGAAAGTGCCGGCAATGTCTTGAGGCTTCTCGTAATTTTCCGGATATTCTAAGTCTTCTTGTAGATCTTCCTCGTCAGTAATATCATCGACATCATCTGGAGGTATATCTGCAGCATCGATAGTATCTAAAAGTCATAATACAACAAATAACTTTTTAGTTATTATTATCTAAATTCTACAATCTTACCGTTTCTGTTGAGTTCTATTTCATTTACTGCATCTTCCAATGCACTTTCCAGCTCCTTGAGTCAAATATGTTTTTCGATAAATTTTTCACGTCTGAGATCCCGGCGACCGATTTCTATGCGTTCTAACACAACACTGCATCAAATTTCACGTCGAGAAATGAAAACCGAATTCTTGTCAAAACTTGCATAAATCGGGGTTCCGGTTGATTTATAATAGCAGTGGTGCGATAACGCACCACTAATTTTTATTACTGGTATTCAAGAAATTTTGTATTGTAGCAACAAGTATTGTCATTAATAGAAAAGTATAGTCATGTTCCAAGGTCCTAGATTGTATTTTGTGGCAAAATAGTAGGTATAAATACTGGTTTCGGAGCTAGGAAAACATTAGAAATTGTAACGTAAAATTTTCGTTTTTTTCATACAGTGTCACATTAGATGTATCACGAAAAAATTGTTTTAAAATTGTTTTTATTATCATTTATCAGTCCCTTAACAAAATATGTAACACCAGTTACATAAAAAATAAATATTTTGTCCTAAAAAAAAAATTTTTAAACGTGGTGCGTTAACGCACCACTGGGAAGAAATGGGTTAAGAAGAAAACCAAGTAGAATAGACATTAATAAGACATAGTCTGACTCAATAACTAAAAATAAAAAAGCTGATTTTAAATTGAAAGATGCGAAAACTAAAAGCATTATAATTCAATGCGTAACTGACATGTCAGGCATTGTTAGAGATGCCTTACCTGCTAAGCAGATGATAATTAATATCTTCGAATGAATGAGGAAGCTCGAAGATCACTTTATGAAAGACTTGCTATAGAATTGGGCAGTGCAGGCTTTAAAATTGCAGAAGACAGAATTTGTTATTTACTTTTGTCGTCACCAAAAGATTTCAATCCTGTGAAATCAGCCTTTAAAATTCTCAACACTGCAGTGATAGACGAGTTTATAAAGTTTCCATTATTAAATGAAGAAATAAGGCCTTGGGTTCAAATAGAATAAGAATATTGAACGAGGTACAGTTGTATGAAGGTTTTCACGGCCTGTCAAAATACAATCTAAAGTGTTTTCCGGGCTTTGAAGCCGTGGTCCAATGGAATTTCTTCCTGAAGTTTCATCTACTACATAATTAAAGACGATGGGGCATGGTGCAAAGTGATCTCCCGTGATTCCCGACCGGATAGACTGGTGTGGGGGTAGCAGTGGCGCGGGATTTTGGCGCACTTAAAGTATGTCGTAGAAGAAAGGCTCTTTCCAGATGCTTCACTTAGCTTAAAATATCAGAAGCCTTGCCACCAAGGATGCACGGTTTGCCAAAGAAACAAACCGAATGTGCCACTGAAATCCATCGTGAGCCCCATAGAAAGCCCGACCTACGAAATCGCGAAACACCTCCTACGTCAGTCCGTCCAACCGTCCAAGGAATGGAAAGCGCCAGGAAGGAACAACGAGAGAGAATGAAGAAGACCTCGGATGGAATAGTCTACCATTCGTCCACAAAGTGACGGACAGGATCACCAGGCTACTGGAAAAGCACAGTGTTAAAGCTGTCTTTAAACCCACTCGTACAATACAACAGAGCTTGAGATCGGCCAAAAACTGCAGAAATCCTCTATCGGCAACCGAAGTTTACCGATTTCCATCCTGTGGCTCGGTGTGCATTGACACCTCAAAACGCAGTGTCAAAACGAGGATTACGGAACACAAAAGGAGTTGCAGGCAGGGACAAACACAAAAGTCAGCAGTAGCAGAGCACGCACTCTCCGAAGGTCACGACATCCTTTTCAACGACGTGGATATCTTATATCAATTGTAGCGTTTGTATCCGAGAGTAATGAGAGAGGCCATTGAGATCTTTAAACACGAAAACAATTTCGAAAGGGAGGAGGAAGTTATGTGTCTAAATGCAGACTGGAAGCGAGTTCTACAACATATTGCAAATGCGCCGAAACCCCGCGCTATTATTACCCCCACCCCAGTCCTGCTTCCACTGCTGTGCGACGGCCCGCGGGGGAATAAATACCACGGAGCTCACCACAGTCGAATCAGTTCGCCTCTTGTCTCATCGTCTTTGATCATGTCGTAGATGAAACGTCAGGAAGAAATTCCATTGGGACACGGCTTCAAAGCCCGGAAATAGTATATTGTTTAACGAGTGACGAAAATAGCATTTTCTCTCGCAAGAGAATAGTTTACCAACCGAGGCGAAGCCGAGTTTGGTAATGTTCTCTTTTTTGACGAGTAAAACACTATACTTTTTCTTCGACCATGCTAACATTAAGTCTTCATTAACTTTAAAAACAATGTCTATAGAGTATTTCTTTCAAAAATTAAGGCGCGTCATTGTCTACATGACACCTCGACTGTCAATGAGTTCAGTTTGGTCAAATTTCAACACTTTGATTCACTTTTCTGAGGCCTGAGCAGGCAAAATATACATATTTTTGTGTGATATCACCATTTTCCATGGTGTTTTATAAGATTAGACCAGTTACATCGCATTTAATTGGCGATATACAGGCGAAATTAGAACAACTTACTTTCGTCACTAGAGACGAAAGTTAACGTTATGGGATTTTCTCTCACTAGAGACGAAAGTCACGTTTTCGGTTAGGGCAAGGTATGACGAAAGTTGTTTATTTTTACGTGGTCGTAGAAAAACACTTTAGATTATATTTTTACCGGCCGTGAAACCCTTCATATAACTGTTACCTCATTCAATGTTTGTTTTCGAACCTAAAACTTTATTTCTTCATTTAATAATGGATATTTTATATACTCAACTATAACTGTAGTGATAGTCGAGTCCACCCTAGTCCTGCTTCCACTGCAGTCCGACGGCGCGAGGGGAAATGAGTACCACGGAACTCACCACAGTCGAATTAGTCAACGTCGGGAAGCACGGGATATCACTTCGCCCATTGTCTCATCGCCTTTGATAATGTCTGTCGCAGCTGTAGACGAAACCTCAGGAAGAAATTTCATTAGATCACGGCTTTAAAGCCGGTAAAATACTTTAGATTGCATTTTGACTGGCCGTGAAAGCCTTCACACAACGGTTACCTTGACTGTGACTTGTGTAGCTACTTCAATATTGAAATCGCCAACGTTTCGACGTTCATCGTCGTCTTCCTCAGGGCTTTTCCAGCCAGTAAAAATGTTACAGACGGTTAGGATAGCATATAAACTCAAAAAAAAACATTTAGATAGAGCACGTAAAACGTGACAACAGACACGTAGGCGAATCGAAACATATGCCAATAACAATGCAAACTTTGATATTTTTGTAGACATTTCCTTTTAAGACAAAATAGGGCAAAACTACTACTTGTGGTTTTCAGTAAAAATTATTAATGGACCAAATTATCTTAATTAATAGTGACTAATAACGCCTCACAATGTAAACTGGTGTTTTTTAAAAAAGTCACATTAGGATTAGGGCAAAAAATCGATGAAAAATGACTTAGTGTGTAAAAATCCAAATTGGGTTTTTGGGGAAAAATTCAGGTTATGATTAGGGCAAAAGTCGGTAAAAAATTGTTTAAAGCGTTTAAAAAATGCAAATCTGGACTTTGTGTAAAAAATTTCAAGTTAGGATTAAGGCTAAAATCGTTTAAATATTAAACTAAGCATACGGAAATAAAAATTTGGGACCTTTGGAAAAATTTAGGTTGAAATAAAGAGTAAAATCAGTTAGAAACGGTCCACATTGTCTAAAAATGTCTAAAAATTAGTACTATTTGACTACGCCTCGAAATGTAAACTTGCTAATTTTTAAAAGTGTCACATATTAGGATTAGGGCCAATAAATCGGCGAAAATTGACTTAAAGCATGTAAAAATCCAAATTCGGAGTAAGAAAAAATCAGATTCTGATTATAACCCAAGTCTGTTAAAAAAGCGTTAGAAACAGCAAATCTGGTGTGAAGACTCAATTTAGAATTAGGCCCATAATTGTTTAAATACTGCTAAAAGTATCTAGAAATACAAATTTGGAGCCATTGGAGTAATTCAATATTAAATTAGGGCTAAAATAGATTAAAAATTACCCCCATTGCTTAAAAATTCACACTTTGATGTTTTTGGAAAAGTTACATTTCGGGACAAAATATTCCAAAACTGATCGACATCTTCTAATTTGTTGCTTTGAATAAAAACAATTTTTTGAGCAAACCAAGTAACATTTTGTGCTTTTGGAGGAATACACTGTTTAGGTCTAAATAAGGCAAAACTGACTCGAAGTTCTAACTTGTAGTGGGAGAAATATTATTTTTTTTGTCCAAAGTAAGTGAAATTTTACCATAACTAGCTCAATTTGAAAGTATAGTGGTTTTCGAGAAAGTCAAGTTAGGTTAATAGACTGGGAGCCAGCGACCGTTTAGTGTTAGTCATTTTAGAAAAACTGAAAATGTTCTCCTCCGCTTAATTTGGTATCACAAATAAGGGAATGGATCTCCAGATGGCGCACTTTCGGGGGGTGTAGCTGCGGCAGCCTCTTCGACACGTAAAAAAATAATAGAAAAAAACTTATTTTAGAAAAGCTGAAAATTTGTTGACATGTTTATTATGTTGTAAACAAATAGAAAAACGTATCCAGCTGACTTGAGAGTGGTGGATTATGCCCCAGCTGGTCACGTTAACAAGTGAAAAATATGCATTCAGTGAACAGAAAAGCTGAAATTTGGTAAACTACTAGTTAACTTAAGAAATGAGACAAAAAAATATCTAGATTTACATTAGTGGGGAAAAAGTGTCCAGTTGCTGCCATCAAAGAGACAACGCTGTCCGCGTGGCCAACTTGAGCTGCATCTTTGATTTTATCAGCTAGATACCTGGATTCACTCCTATCGGTCTAGGCGTTCTTAAGTTCTAGGGGGTTGAGAAATGTGAAAAAAGTCGTAACACCCCCCCCCCCCCCCTCCTTTGGACATTTTCAAAAAAAATCGTATTTTTTTTGCATATTGCATCTACGGAACTTTCGATGGTGGGAGGTGAAAGAAGACATCAAGAAGAGGACAAAGCAGTTGAGTTCACTCCGATCGGTCCAGGCGTTCTCAAGTTACAGGGGGTTAAAGTTGAGAAATGTGAAAAAAGTCGTATTACCCCCTTGGGACATTTTTAAAAAAGAAATAGGATTTTTTTTTGCTGTTTTTGATCGGAATGGCTCGTTTGCAGTAACAAACTCAATTCGAACAAATTTACCCTACAAAGAGGTTTTTAAAAATAGTCCAAAAACGCGATTCTAAATGTGCCTAAAAATCAATTTCCGAAGGGTCTATCGCCGAAGATATTGCACCTACGGAACTTCCGATGGTGGCAGGTGAAACATGGCATCAAGAAAAGGACAAAACAGTAGGATTCACTCTAATCGGTCCAGGCGTTCTTAAGTTACAGTGACACCTCCCCCCCTTTGAACATTTTCAAAAAAAATTCGGAAATCTTTTTTTGCTGTTTTTTGATCGGAAGGGCACGCTTGCAATCCCCTAAGAACGCAACAAACTCAATTCGAATGAAATTTCACCAAATGCATATTTTTGACATGTTCACGTGACCAGCTAGGGCATAATCCCCCACTCTCAAGTCAGCTGGATACGTTTTTCTATTTGTGTGCAACATAATAAACATGTCAACAAAGTTTCAGGTTTTCTAAAATAAGTGTTTTTTATTATTTTTTTACGTGTCGAACAGGCTGCCGCAGCTACATCCCCCGGAAGTGAGCCAGCTGGAGATCCATTCCCTTATTAGTGATACCAAATTAAGCGGATGAGAACATTTTCAGCTTTTCTAAAATGACTAACACTAAACGGTCGCTGGCTCCCAGTCTATAAGTCAAGTAAAACTTTGAGTGTTTGGAGAATCCGTATTTTCCCACCTTTACCGATACTGCAAGATCATCAGGTGTTGAATTATGAAACTGAAAGTTTTTGAGGGGCCATCAAAGAGGGTGACGTCTTTAAAATAAAACAATATTTGCCCACGACCACTCTCGGACCGAACGGCGGGAGAATAAATACCACGGAGATCACCACAGTCAAATCAGTCAACGTCGGGAAGTACGGGAGATCACATCGCCTTTGATAATGTCTTCCGCAGCCAAATTTCATTGTACCATGGCTTCAAAGCCCGGAAAACACTTTATATTGAATTTTGACCGGCCGTGAAAGCCTTCACAGTCTTATAGGCTGTTTTGTTTTTCATGACTTGACCCTACTAGTGGCCTTTCATAAAAAAAAAGAATCCACTTGTTGATTATCTGGTATCAGTACAGCTTGCATGATTATAATCTGTATAGCCTATTAGTCTATGTTCATTCCTACTGCCGCGATACTTCCTCCATGCCATGATCTACACACCCCTTTGTATACCGAATTCTATTTATCACTGCCTGCTCCTGCTGATGTCCGTTATTAGACAGGAATTGGTTTGTACGATCCACAACAAATTCGAAGGTCGGTCTAGGCACATGGGCAGCAAACAGGGGTGACCACACAGCCTGTCTATGGAAAACATTTTACACATTCGCATCAACATTATGACTATCGGGAATACATTGTATACTACCTGGGCCATGAGTTTAGCATCCTTTAAACCAAACTTGTTCATAATTTTATTAATGAATTTTTTCTGGAATTTTTATTCTCTTCTTGACACCTGTTTCTTTTAATTGCAAAGAGTACAAAAAAACTAGCTCCTTCAAATTGGCCAACATATAAGAAATAGTATCTCCTGACTTTGAAAGAAGAAGAAAGCCAGCATCCACGTACAATGCCAAATACCAGGGTACATATAGGGGTCAATGAGAGGATATACATAGACAGATAGATATGTCCATGTATTCGTATAACACAATTGTCAGATGAGAGACTAATGAAGTTAAATCTTTGCAGAAACTTCCACAAATTTGATGTTTCAACGCCTAAGATTTTGCTTTAGTCTTTATAGACTACGCTGAAGTTTACGCACCATTCTGGTCCTTCCGTGCTCTATTGAACAACCAGGAGGCAACTCCATGTAAAATTCTTCATTAAGTTCGCCATTCAGAAAAGTTGTCTTTACATCAAGTTTGGCCATTTCAAGGTCATTTCTGGCTGCAATGGCTAGCAATATTCGAACAGAATCGCAAACGCTTATATAGCAATCAGTATGGATCTTAAGGACATAACCTTTTATCCAATGGGCTTGCGACCAGGTTGTAGTTCTCTCAAAACCCATGTTTCAGTTTCCTTACGTCACTTGTCCGTCTCTGAACATGGTAAGTAATGCTCATGAGTAAGAGGACATGAGAAAGTGAGATACCATCTCCCATAAAACAGTATTTGTCCCCGTCAGAAGTCGTCTTAGCTGGTCTCGATTTTGAAGATTTTTAGGACTTCAGCAGAATAATCATGGTCTTGTTTTCCAGCTGCAACTTCAGGTAACTTTTCTAATTATAAATTTGGCTATCGTTCATCACCTGCTTCATCCAATGAGAGAATGCATCGCATGCCCTATTGCTTAGATACTTCGTAAGGTGATTTTTTTTTACTTAACTCACTAAAGTCAGCATCACTGCTAACATGGACCTTATGAGATACTGAATCATATAATCTGTAATTTTTAGGTTCTCGCTCATAACCAATAAGAATTAATTTCTTAGAGCTTGCATCATTAAATATGGTCTGCTGGCTCTTCTTAGGGCTATGCACTTAGGCATCAGAACCAAAGATTCAAAAGTGCTTCAATTCTGGTTACTAGATTCAAACCACTTTTCTTAAGCTGTAACTTCTCCACTCTGGCTGGCTTGTTATTACTCTATTCAAACCTGCTGTTTTTATTGCTTCTGGCCATCAACAAGTTCCGTCAATCGCTTGAACGTTTATGAAGGATTACATAATCAGAAAGGCATAAGATTGAACTGATATAGCCCAGAACCTGTAGAAAATATAGTAATTTCTTTGTCTTTTAGATCAGTCTTCACTTGCCTATATCCACTTTTGAAATTTAAAGTGGAGAATCACTTTGATCCTGATAAAGTTGCTAAAGTGTCATCTATACGTGGCAATAGGAACCCATCTGCCTTGGTCACATCATTAAGATACCTGTAGTCGACGCAGGATCTTGTTGAACCATCTTTCTTCTCTTCATTTCAAAAATCTTGGGGCTATACCTAAAAAAGAAGAAACAAATAGAAATAACTACTCCGAGGGCTATATAATACCCCTACCATAACCTACACAAAAGCAAAGATGAAATACAAGAAGGAGCTCTATTGATTTTAATGTATTTTATACTTTGACCAGTATTCCAAGAAGAAGCTTGGTTGATTGATTGATTCCAAATGAGTCGCGCACCGCGAACTACAAGATCTTGTGTGCTTCAATATCAATTAAAGTTCACTCAGAAGACCCAGTCCTTTTAGAAAGTCCATTACTATCTTGAGTGAGATATTGTGTGGTCAGATGTGTATTCTTTCGTTCTGAAAAGTTCTTCAAGTTCTGAAATCTAAGTCGTTTAGCTGCAGGACATTCTCTCAGGATATATTCTACAGTTTTAGCATTCTCCATGCACACTCTGCATTGGGCATTGTCTGCCAGGGCTATTCTATACATGTGGTGTTTTAATCGACAGTGCCCAGTACACAAGTCGATAGCGGCTTTGTCCGATAGTTGTCTGTCGAGGTTTAATAAGTCTTTTGTCCTTTTCTCACAGGGTCCTTGTATGAACTCTTTTGAGTGGACAAGGGCCGGACTGTCTATCCAATAACGTTCCGTCTGTTCTTCCGCCATCTGGATTATTGCCCTCCTCGATACCTCTCTTGCGTTACTCAAGACCGGTTAAGTCCCTATGAAGGTAGTACTCACCGCTTCCCTTGCAAGAAGATCAGCGATTTCGTCCCTCAAGGCTTTTGTGACCTGGAATACAAACTAAGGTTAGCGTATTATGTTACCCAATGTGGTTCAGTGTCACTACTTCGAGAGTTTTCGAGCCATCCGCGTACCAGCAGTGGTGCCCACTCAGTAGCCCTAGTTTATTCTGGTCCCACTCCTCCTTTGGAGGGAGGTTAACCTTGTAACCTGAATAAGTGTAGGAGTGTTTGTAGGTGATAGAGGGCATCATGTCTGAAGGCACACGCAGCAAAGCATGGCTGGTTGATTCAGCCTGCAGTGCGTTTGGTTCCAATGTAACCACCCCCTCCCTGTGTGTTGTAGAGACTGCATATACTCCACTTGGCTTCCCTCTCCATCAGAATGGGGAGCGGGATTAGCCCGAGAAGTCTTCCCAAGGCCAATGTTGGAATGGTGCCAAATGCCCCACTGATGGCCAGGAAGGCTTGCCGCTGCAAGTTATTCAGTTTACACCTCGCAGTTCTTTTCTTTGTCCGCCCTTGGAATGCCAGACAATTGCTCTTTACGTGAGTTTGAAGAGTCCAATTTCTCCTCCTTGTGAACGGAACCACCAAGACCATCAACACCACTCGTAGATTGTGTTGATAATCTCCTGGAGTATTGCTGTTATGCGTCCTCTGATCAGGATCTCAAAGTCGCCTGCATAAGCCTGAATATCCACATCCCACAGTTCAACCCAATCAAGTAGGTCATACATCGGTACCGGCTTTGAAGCAAACTGTCATGTGTCCTAAATGTCCGTGGCGATTGCCCTGTTGTTCAGTATGCAGAGCGTTCAATCCTGAATAGTTTGCTGTACCCCTCTAGCACCAAGCGCTCTACAAAGAGAGTCAGGGAGTCAGGTTTCTTGCAAAGAAACATCTCTAACAAAGAAGTTGTTCTCCTGATAAAATTACTCTCGAAGAACTTGTCCTCCTTTAAAGTTGTTCTTCCAATAGCTTGGCCAAAGAAATTGCCTTCTTTAAAAATTAATTTTTTTAGAAAAATTGCAATTTGAAATATATTTCCTTTCTTAGGAACTTGATTTCCAAAAAATTGCTCCTTCATAAAACTTGTTCTCCCAAAGTATTTGCTCTCTCCACGATATTACTCTTTCAAAAGAATTGTGCTCCTCAAGAACTTGTTCTTTCAAAGAAATTTCTTTTTAGAAGTATTTCTTTTGTAAGGAAATTGCTCACCGAAGAAATTGCTATCATGGCGAATTTTCTCTTCAAAAACTGTTCTTTCAAAAACTTAATGTCCTATAAAAGAAATTACTTTAAGAGAAATATCAATAAGATTCAAGATTATAGAACACTAAGAAAAGCAAGCAACCAGGTCACAACTTCTAATTAAAGTAATCAAACTGAATATAAAATTTGGAAAAAAAAACAAAACTTTTTTAATGAGACAAATATAAGATTTTTGCAAATAGATATGACAATTAAAAAATATATAAAAAGGAAATACAAATTAAGCTTCAAGTGGAAACGAAAATTAATAACAAAAAGTTAAATAATAAAATAAGCCACGAGGGATCAAAATCAAGTAGATACCCAACGAATTAGAATAGGGAAGGAAGAAGATTTGAATAAATTTAACTAAAAAAAAGGTAATTGAGTATGTGCTACTACATTCTCCACTCTTGAGCTAAACCTCTTGGACTTTCATTGTCTTTATTGAGTTTTTTTAGACGACGTTTCGAGCAGTGGAATCTCTGCTCGTTTTCAAGTGAAACTGAGCATTAAGTTCGAGGATACTTACTTATATACCAACACAGCTAACCACGCCCATCATTCCTATTGGCCGGATCGTTGCCACCGTCGATACCAAAAACTCAATAAAGACAATGGAAGTCCAAGATGTTAGTATATCCGTTTAATAGTATATCATTGTCTACCACCTTAAACAAATTTTACACTATTCTTGAAGTATACAAAAATAACATGTAGAAAAAGTAGATATAAAAAATTAACCAAATGGACAAAAGGGTGACTATAAGAAGGAGATTGAATGATCATTTTATTTGCACACTTGCGGTTATTTTGAAATTTTCTGAATTTATTTTAATTCTCGAAGTAATATAAAAAGTAAAATGAACCTGGACAATAATTACCAAACCATAAAACGAGACCAAAGTAGCTTCCAGTGGTCGTCCATTGTCTGCACTGTGGGATTCTGAGGACCTACAGTAGACATCGTGCTTCTCCATTAAGAGACAGAATATAGATGTCCATTGGCTTAAAGTGTGTGTTACGTTTTTACTTTTCCCAAAGTATTAACCTTGTTTAGTCCGGCCCTGGCGAGGTTTCCGTTGGCCAAGGTCGATAATATTGAATATTGGAAGATCTCAAACCCTTCACCTTGATTGGCCCTGAAGGTTAACTGAAGGTCGTGACATCACCATTTGCCACCAATGGGAATTTTTGTAGAATTTGCATACCATTTTTGGTACTTTTGTACTTTTGTACGGCCCTAGTTTTTTTGGGTTGAGGATTCTAGAAGGCAACTTTATGATTCTTCTTTTTCTTCTTCTGTGAGCTTCTTGGCTGGCTGCTGAACCACGGATTTCGCCTAGCGGATTTAAGAAATAAATCAGAACTACCCTCAATTTTGTCTTTGCTATAAAGGTGCCTTACCTAGTCTAGTGACTGATTTGCAATTATTGAATGGTTTAGTGAACTGATTAACTTAACCCGAAGACCATAGTTGATACCAGCACATGGTTTTCTCTTTAGGCCACCCGTCCCCCTAAGGTATGTAAATTTCTATTACTTTTCTTACTGCAAAATTATTCTGGTTAGCTATAGTCTTGATCTTTTGTTACTTTGAGAGTCTATTCTTTAACACTTACCCACTTTCACTTTTTGCACATTCCATATTTCGACTTAGCATCGACTAGACGAGTACCTTTGTTTCAGGCCTTCTTTTAAGAGTTTGGGTTTTCTTTCCTGACTCATTTTTTTTTTTTGACACGTCCTTAATGCTCTAATCAACTTGGAAGAGTGGACCCCCTTTTTCGAAACATCCTACAACTGCAAATTCATCGAGACAACTCCTGGACACTCTGGCCTTAGCTTCCTCTCGGTGTATCTGCCTATCACCATATTAGGATACTGCTTGTGACTGGTAGGAGGCCTGGAGAAGTCAGGTGGGTCCATTCCATTTTTTTGTTTTAACCACCATCATAACCACATTTTGTGGACCGTACCCATTGAAGCCAAGTTTCTTTATTTGGAACATGAGAAGTAGTACCTATAAGTTAAACATAACCTGTTAGGTACACCTTATAACTTTTAAGTGCATCCTTTTTATCTTAAGTTTTAAGTATACACAAAGCACCACAACACATATTAGCACTACAACACATTTCATCGTCTCACGAACATGTAAACCAGACGTATACGTATATGGCCGGTATGGGTACTATTCCCGAAATGTTGTCTGATTTTTTTAATAATTTAAAAGCCTCTACAAGGTTAGTTCAGGTACACAGACTTTGGACATAGAAGATTATTTACTTTTATTAATATTGTATCTATTACTTAACAATCCTCAATATAAATATCCAAACTCATAGCCTAAACAAACCATAGCACAGCTGATTATTGATTTTTCACCTATTATCGTATTCGTTATCGTGATTCGTCATGTAGGGCTGTTGGGTTCGTATTATCGAACCAATGTACAGTTGTATTTATATGCTATCTAGCACATCTACCCCACGACCACTCTCCGGCTCGAGGGTAGCTAGCTGTCGGGTTTTGCTCCACGACTCAGTTGGACCAACGATTGACCTTTGTTTCGGATCACCCACCTTTTGTGTTTACCTCCTTTTTGGTTTTCCTAATTTTTTTTAATAAAATAAAGAAAAAAAAAGGGGTAACAAATTTGGCGCCCAACGTGCTTTTTACATTGTTTTGCTCTTAATTTAATTAGAGGATTGTTATTTTTAGTTAGGCTGTTAGTTTTTTTTTGCAATATTTCCGCTTATTGATCTTTGCTACTCATTTCTTTGCCAATATTGGTTTGCATATTGTTTACTCATAGGTATTGCCATTATTATCCCGATTAGTTTCGTATTTTTTTAAAACGTACCTATATTTCATTTGGGACACTATATTGGAAGCAACCCATACAGTTGTTTTTAAGATGGCGAAAATATTTGTTATTGTCATTGTATTTTGAGGCCTTACAACATTGTACTCATTTTGTACAATTATTGGAATTGGTACTACTTCAATCTTCAACAGGTCTGGAGTTCGTGATTTCGTACCTTCGCGTCACCGTACTCACCTTATCGTTTTCTCTGTCTCGCCGTCGCGCGTCTGCTGAACTGCTGGGTGTGCGAGATATTAGATTTGAGAGTGCGTATCGATAGTTGCTGATGCTCGATATCGATACTGAGAGATTTTTTTATTTTACATAGATACATAGGGTGGATGGATTGCTACATGGTATATTGTCATGGTATGGTTGCCATTGTTGGTGGTGAAGTAGATTGGCAGTGATATTACACAACGGTGGTGATTGATTTGTTGTGTTGAAATTAAGCCACTTTGTGTTTTGCTAGATAGGTGCTAGTGCGCAAATAGCAATCTGTGTGTAGTTACGGTGTTTTTCTTTGACCTGTAATTTTTTTCTCCCTCTTTTTGTAGAGGCCGGGTTGTATAGACATATTACATATTAGTATATTTATAGAGCTTTTATAGATGAAAAAAATTTAAGTTGTTTAATAACGTAACATGTTCCTTTCATTAGGCTTCTAACAATGCTTTCTAACATTTTAATAAACTGAAATTAAAAGTGTTCTTTTGGATATATATATAAATACTTTCAGTAAAGTTTCGATAGATTATAGAGCTGATTTGTGCCTGGTTGCGGTACAGTTTTTTTTTGAGATTTGGTCTAGTGCGAGTGCATATTTGCCTCAGTGGCACTGCATTAGTTACGGTGATTGATTAGTTTTTCAAGAATTGAAAAAAAATCTTTGTTTTTTTGTGTTTTATTTTGGTATTGACTTCTTTTTTTTTTTTGTTGTTCTATTATTTCTCGCCATGGATATTAACCAGTTGGGAGCGGAAGAAATTAACTATGAATTGTATATTCGAGGAATGCCATTACCTGCGTCATTTGCTCAAAAGCGTGCCAGTCTGCGGGGATGCCTTCGCATGGAGCGAACTGGAGAAGTAAGACCTCCATCAAAGACGAACTACGGTTCAGAAAGTGAGCTGTGCCTTTGCAAAAGCAAATTATTCACCATTGAGCGAGATTTGAGACATTGTGAGCAGACTAACAAAGAAGCTGTTTATAGAAAGTGTGCTGCACTTTTAGGACATACTGAACACAGAGTTGAGCGAATTAACCCTGAAAACTCAGATGAAGCTTTTGAGAAAAGAAGCATCGCGCTTCGATGTTCGGCTCTACAGATAAAAGTTTATGACGCTAATGCTTGTTTGGAACAGCAGCGACAATCAGAGGATGATGTATTCCTAGCAGCAAGTGCTAGAGTGCAGTCGAGTCGAGCTGAAACAACTACTGCTGGCAGAGTTAACGCTGTGGAGGATTTAATGACCATGAGTGATGACGAGAGTGTTTCTCTTGAAAATCAACATGAAGCTCAGAGAACATCACAGGATGAACCAGCCCTAACACGGAAAAATCCAGCTGAATGTGAGTTATTTAGTTCTAGCAGAGAATTTCCTACACTCCGCCCATCGTTAGCTTTCAATACAGACGGTCAACACCAGTCTTATCATACGGGTCAACTGTCATCGCTTCAGAGGAATGACTTCAACTCAATTCATGAATTTAACGAGGTCTCAGAGAGTTCAAGTAGAAGAACTCCAGCGGAATTGGTTCGAGAACTACTAGGTGATTATACTCAACCTACCAATAGGAAAGACGACCGATCTGCTCGGAATGGGGTTTCAGAAAATATGTTCGGGAATAGAACTGATAGAGTAGATCCTGTTCAACAGGAAGAAAGTCGGCAAGTTCCCTCATTTATAGCCCATCCAGAGCGCTATAGAGCACCAACTACTAGTGAGACTGTACGACAAAATGCCACTTATAACAACAATCGTTTCAGTGCCGACCGATTCGAACCTTGCGGACGACCACATCAAGCTCCGTCTTACGGACTTCCACAACACACTTATGTTGTCCAGCGTGAACCGGTTTCAACAAGCTATTTAGATTCTCGAAGACCTGAGCCGCCGACACCAAGTTATGGCAATTTTGATTCTCAAAGTCCGACAACTCCACGACGAGTCCATTTTAGCGGGGAGGATGATCCTCAAAGACCTTTAAATGCGCAGGACACAAGTGTGTCTGTGGCAGATTTAGTAAGGTTATTGGGGGGAATGGAGTTCTCGCCATTGCGATCACCTAGACCCGACGAATATTACTCAACGCGTCACGATATTTCAAGGTGGAACCTAAAGTTTGGTGGACAGACTAGTGTAAACGACTTTTTGGAGAGAGCAGAAGAGTTGCGTCTTTCTCGAGGAGTTTCGAAGGCTCATATGTTGCGTTATGCACCTGAGATGCTCACTGGAGATGCTCTATTGTGGTTTCGCACCCGCCGATTTTTAGATTGGGATGACCTAGTTGATCAGCTCAAGGAGTCTTTTCAGCCTTACGACTACGTCTTTGGTCTGTGGGACGAAATTCGTAGGAGAACTCAAGGCAGCCAGGAGCGTGTTCTTGGTTTGGTTGTGGCAATGGAAAGTTTATTTCGTAAACTACCACAGCCACCATCTGAACAAGAAAAAGTGACTTTGGTAAGGAGAAATCTCTTACCTTACATTCAGAGTAAGTTGTCACTTCATAAAATTACCTCTCTGCAAGAATTGATAATGCTCAGTCGAACCATAGAGGAAACAGAATTACGGATGCAACGTTTTGTACCACCACCAACCAATTACAAAACATTATTGGAACCCTCGTTGGCCTATCACAAGCCTGCCAACGCAACCACGATTACTTCCGCCATCCAAAGTTCTAACGATGAAGGGATGTTAGGTCAGAACCATACTTCATTAGCGGCCGTGTCGAACCAACCTACTTGCTGGAACTGCAAGAATGCAGGGCATAGATTTAAGAAAGGCCCGGAGCCTCGGAAAAAATTTTGTTTCCGTTGCGGGAAAGATGGTGTTGTCAGTTCAAACTGTCCTAACTGTTCGTCAAAAAACTCGACAAAGGAGAGAGCGAAATAGGCTGTTCGTTCTCTCAATCGCAATCCGAAACAGCCAAATTGTTAGTGAACCCAAACAGGATTTTGCTGGACTACGTGTTTTCGCATGCTCGTGGCGATCAGCGACCACATTTAGAGGTGTCTATTTACGGCAAAACCATACTGGCTCTGCTTGATAGTGGGTCAACCAGAACCATTCTTGGTTCCCAGGGATGGAAAATTTTTCAATCTCTTTGCCCCCTGGATCCACAAGTGAGAACGTCGTGTATAGTTGCCAATGGGGAGAATTGCCAAGCAATCGGAACTACCCAGGTACCCATAGCACTTCGAGATCGTGTAGTACGTATAGATGTGTTGGTCGTTCCTTCTTTACCGCATGGTCTCATCTTGGGAATCGATTTTTGGACAAAAATGGAGATTATTCCTGATTTGTTCGCAGGCGAATGGTCATTTCGTGCGTGTTCGGAAACTCCCGTTGTCTCGGCTATTCGTGACCTGGACACTTTGTCGGTTGATCAGCGATCTGTACTAGATGATTTAATTGAAGAAGCGCTCTCGTCCGTGTCTAGTAAGCTTGGTTGCACTACCCTCGTCGAATTGGAGATTAAAACCGAATCAAGTCCCATTAAGCAACGATATTATCCCTTATCACCAGCTCTTCAGAAAGAAGTCAACTCAGAGCTTGAAAGTATGTTGGCAGAAGGTATTGTGGAGCGATCTAATTCTTCTTGGTCATCGCCCATCGTCATGATTAAGAAGAAGACCGGAGGATGAAGATTTTGCGTGGATTATCGCCTGCTGAACAAGGAAACCGTGAAAGACAGCTATCCACTTCCGTACGTCAGCACTACCTTAGACAAGCTCAGGGATGCTCGGTATTTGAGCACACTAGATATAAAATCTGCTTACTGGCAGATTCCTATCGCTGAAAGCTCAAGACCTCTCACAGCTTTTACTGTCCCCTCTCGTGGACTCTTTCAGTTTAAAAGGATGCCCTTTGGTCTTACCAATGCACCTGCCGTTTGGCAGCGACTAATTGATCAGGTTGTTGGTGTTGACCTAGAACAATATGTCTTCGTTTATCTCGACGATGTTATAATCCGTACTTCCACTTTTGATAAACATGTCGAAGTATTAAGGGAAGTCTTAAAGAGAATCCAGAGAGCAGGTGTAACACTGAATCGTGACAAATGCCAATTTTGCAAACCAGAACTTAGATATTTCGGTTACGTCGTAAATGCATCGGGTTTATTGGTCGATCCGGAAAAAGTCGAAGCCATAATTAAGATACCTCCACCGAAGAATGTCGGAGAAGTCAGGCGTATCGTGGGAATGGCTTCGAGGTATAGGCGGTTCGTTCCGAATTTTTCTACGGTAATTGCACCACTTGCTAATCTCACCCGTAAAAATGTGAAATTCTGTTGGGATTATGACTGTGAGTCTGCTTTTGCTAGCATCAAGTCGCATCTTATTAATGCGCCAGTGTTATCGTGTCCGAACTTTTCACTGCCCTTCGTCATTCAATGTGATGCGTCAGATTTTGGTCTGGGTGCTGTTCTGTCACAGGTACAGGATAACGAGGAACACGTAATATGTTACCTTAGCCGGTCATTAAATAAAAATGAAAGAAAGTATACGACCACCGAAAAAGAATGCTTGGCCGTACTATTTGCCATAGAAAAGCTTAGACCGTATGTGGAGGGAAGTAGATTTACCGTCGTGACAGACCACTATAGCCTCAAGTGGCTTAATTCTATTAAAGATCCTGTTGGTCGGATTGCTAGATGGGCTGTCAGACTCCAACAGTACGATTTCGAAATTGTCCATAGAAAAGGTAAAGAACAAGTCGTGCCTGACGCCTTATCACGTTCTGTACCTATTGTTGACTCTCTGCAGGCTACCCCTACTCCTAGTCCACTAAACTTGTCAAAGACAGAATCGGATCGCTGGTATCTTCAAATGGTCGACCAGGTGACGAAATATCCGTCACGCTACCCTTCTTGGAGACTCGAAGTAGGTCAGCTTTACAAAAGATGCAAACCTTCTTTTGCAACTTTGTTGGACACAGACACTACTTGGCTTTTCGTAGTACCCAAAGACAAGAGATCAAAAATTATCCAAGACCATCATGACCCTCCTACATGCGGACACTTGGGTGTTTTCAAGACAATGGGTCGGATAAGTGCTAGATATTATTGGCCGAATATGAAAGCAGATATCGGTCGATATATAGCTCGATGTCGGACGTGTCTTAGGACCAAACCGGACCAACGACGATAGGCTGGGCTAATGCTGAGCCAGCAGCCTGCTTGCTTACGGCCTTGGAAGACCCTCAGCATAGACCTTGTGGGTCCCCTGCCAAGATCATCAGCCGGTTACTCATATATATTTTCTGTGTATGATTTGTTTAGTAAGTTTTCGTTGTTCTATGCTTTGCGATCCGCCACGGCAAATGGCATAATTCGATGGCTCGAGGACCATGTCATTCTAGTCTTCGGTATTCCTGATCAGATTATTGCTGACAATGGGCCCCAATTCCGTAGCCGCTTGTTTCAGGATATGGCCAGACGTTATGGGATCAAAATACGATACACTGCTAACTATCATCCGCAGGCTAATCCCGTGGAACGGACGCATCGTGTCTTGAAAACCATTATATCGGGTTACATTGGAGAAAATCACAAAAATTGGGATCGCCTGTTGGCCAAGGCTGGTTGCGCTATGAGGTCGGCGAAACACGAGGTCACTAAGTATACTCCGAACTTCGTCATGTTTGGGCGTGATCCACGTTTTGTCGAGACTGATGATTCGTCAATTCAGAATTCCGCGAATGTAGAATGCGCACCGGAAGTCCGAGCCGAGGCCCTCTGTAAGGTTTTCAAGGATATTCAGCAGCGGCTGAATAGGGCGTATCTTCAAAGTCGGAACCGATATAACTTGAGGCATCGTGATGAACGTTTTAAGGTCGATCAAAATGTCTGGCGTAGAAATTATGTGATTTCTAGTGCTGCAAATCAATTTACGGCGAAGCTAGCTCCGAAATTTATTGGTCCCTTGGTAGTGAAAAAGATCCTATCTCCGTGGACCTACGAATTAGTCGACACAACGGGACGTTCATGTGGTATTTGGCACGCCAAAGAAGTCTAACCTGAAGTCGCACCCACCAGATTTGGATGCTAGCGACTGATGTGGCGTATATTTTGACTGGAAGAAGTTCTTTCTTTTATCTTCTGTTCTTTTTTTTCACAGGGTAGATTTTTTTTGCTTGTGTTGAATTTTTTTTATTTATTGGTTGCATCTAGGGAGTAACCAACGGTGAATAAACTTTTTTTTTGTTGAGAAAAACTTTCTTTTTAAGAAGGGGAGGTGTGTTACGTTTTTACTTTTCCCAAAGTATTAACCTTGTTTAGTCCGGCCCTGGCGAGGTTTCCGTTGGCCAAGGTCGATAATATTGAATATTGGAAGATCTCAAACCCTTCACCTTGATTGGCCCTGAAGGTTAACTGAAGGTCGTGACATCACCATTTGCCACCAATGGGAATTTTTGTAGAATTTGCATACCATTTTTGGTACTTTTGTACGGCCCTAGTTTTTTTGGGTTGAGGATTCTAGAAGGCAACTTTATGATTCTTCTTTTTCTTCTTCTGTGAGCTTCTTGGCTGGCTACTGAACCACGGATTTCGCCTAGCGGATTTAAGAAATAAATCAGAACTACCCTCAATTTTGTCTTGGCTATAAAGGTGCCTTACCTAGTCTAGTGACTGATTTGCAATTATTGAATGGTTTAGTGAACTGATTAACTTAACCCGAAGACCATAGTTGATACCAGCACATGGTTTTCTCTTTAGGCCACCCGTCACCCTAAGGTATGTAAATTTCTATTACTTTTCTTACTGCAAAATTATTCTGATTAGCTATAGTCTTGATCTTTTGTTACTTTGAGAGTCTATTCTTTAACACTTACCCACTTTCACTTTTTGCACATTCCATATTTCGACTTAGCATCGACTAGACGAGTACCTTTGTTTCAGGCCTTCTTTTAAGAGTTTGGGTTTTCTTTCCTGACTCATTCTTTTTTTTTGACACGTCCTTAAGGCTCTAATCAACTTGGAAGAGTGGACCCCCTTTTTCGAAACATCCTACAACTGCAAATTCATCGAGACAACTCCTGGACACTCTGGCCTTAGCTTCCTCTCGGGGTATCTGCCTATCACCATATTAGGATACTGCTTGTGACTGGTAGGAGGCCTGGAGAAGTCAGGTGGGTCCATTCCATTTTTTTGTTTTAACCACCATCATAACCACATTTTGTGGACCGTACCCATTGAAGCCAAGTTTCTTTATTTGGAACATGAGAAGTAGTACCTATAAGTTAAACATAACCTGTTAGGTACACCTTATAACTTTTAAGTGCATCCTTTTTACCTTAAGTTTTAAGTATACACAAAGCACCACAACACATATTAGCACTACAACACATTTCATCGTCTCACGAACATGTAAACCAGACGTATACGTATATGGCCGGTATGGGTACTATTCCCTAAATGTTGTCTGATTTTTTTAAAAATTTAAAAGCCTCTACAAAGTTAGTTCAGGTACACAGACTTTGGACATAGAAGATTATTTACTTTTATTAATATTGTATCTATTACTTAACAATCCTCAATATAAATATCCAAACTCATAGCCTAAACACACCATAGCACAGCTGATTATTGATTTTTCACCTATTATCGTATTCGTTATCGTGATTCGTCATGTAAGGCTGTTGGGTTCGCATTATCGAACCAATGTACAGTTGTATTTATATGCTATCTAGCACATCTACCCCACGACCACTCTCCGGCTCGAGGGTAGCTAGCTGTCGGGTTTTGCTCCACGACTCAGTTGGACCAACGATTGACCTTTGTTTCGGATCACCCACCTTTTGTGTTTACCTCCTTTTTGGTAACCTCCTTTTCATTTTTTTTAATAAAATAAAGAAAAAAAAAAGGGGTAACATGTGCTATCTGAGTGACTCTCAGTATCTGACGTCATGACTCTCAGACTGAGAAGTTATCAGTTTGGCCATAAGAATTGTGGTTTTTCGTGAATTTACTTACGTAATTGTTTACGTTTTCCATAAAGTGCAAGCGAACTGTTGCAAATACCAACTGAACACGAATAAATACTTGAATATAGCACTAATTGCCATTATTGCAACAATAATGTGTAATCTTTCGTTGCAAGCTCAATTCATCTGTAATAGATAATTAAGGAAATCCATAATAATTTTTATAACCCGATGGCTTCCTTTTACAAAACGAACTAATTAAGACTATTGCCTAACAAATTAGATTGGCTTGTCTCAATTTGTTGTCTAGCATATAATATACATAAGGCCGCTGCATGCATACATAATATCTTAATTACTTTTTCCTATATCCAATATCCTCCCGATTGTTTCTCACGTTCCACATTAACAAACAGAAATAATTGATTAACTATGTTATTTATATTCAGACGTATGTTCGGGTATATACATAGTCAATGTTAATTGAAATTTCGTTTAATAAACGACTTGTTGAACTAGATTAATATTTGCATACCTACTGCATTATAGGAAGGTAGGTGTATAGTTTTTTTTTATTGTAAAAGCGGAAAATCATTAGAAGGAAATACTTAGAGCAAGGAGGAAAGGGATGCGAAGTACTGTTACAGCATCGACAATATACCTGCCTCATTCGATATTGAAGTTTTTATACAAATAAAAGCATTTGACATACCTACCTACTTACAACACATCGAACTGGTGTACCTATACTGCCTCTTAACTGTCGATCTGGACCATTAATAATGAAATACAGTATCAACACCTGAATCGATATCAACCGTTTTAGTCAGTGCTTCCGTATAAATCAGAGGTCTGGTAAATTAATAATTCCAATTACACTATTTCATTACGCCCTACTTGCTTGTACCGTATCTATTAATAAAGCTGTGCAACGCCTTGGCTAATTGTCTTAGCACGCATATATGCGATGGCAAGAATTCGTGTAGGACCTAGAGGTTACAGGCTATTACAAGAACGCCTCAGCGAAATTCCTGATCAGGTACCTACCTGAGAATTTAGTGGGCAAACATTTGTTTTACATTTACTGGTACAAGGTCCCAGAAAAGTTCGCAACTGGAGATGTCAGGGACCAAAATACGTTGATTGAACCACATACACCTTTAATTCAAAAGTTGATAGTTTTCGAGATAGAAGGTGGATTATTGCGTAATCACTGTATTGTTGAACTCAATGCTCGTCAAAGGAAAGAAGATTCGAGTGGAAGATCACTACAACAAGACTTCTTTCTAAAAAACATTGTTGTAAAAGGAGCAATCATGAAGTTGTGACGTATTTTAAAGAAGGTAAAAGTTAGCAAAGTCACATACCATGCGAACGGCAGCTTTGGGTAGGTGGAGAGCTAGGTCGTGGTTCAAAATGACATGAAAAAAGAGTTGAAGCCTAGTATAGTTATATAAGCTAGACCTGTTAATTGGGCGCCACTCAATTTAAGTTACAGGTAATAGCTATAATATTAAAATTGAGAAAATTATCATAGCAATTATTGATGTTCATATTGTTTAGGTGATCAAACCAAAGTAAAACCAACAGGAATTATTAAAATTAGGCACATTTATTTATTATGGTATTAGTTCTTACCTAAGGTTAGTGCAGGTACACTTGGTTTTTAAATCTACTCCTACCGGTTGAAATACTTGGCCAGCTTGTATATAAATACATTAGAAATACATCTGATGCGTCTAAGTACAGGTGACAATGCAGATGTTTTGTCTGTTGCCAGAAAGCCGGAGGGGTACCTCAGAGAGAGTACACCCAAGAGCCAGGGTGTAAAGACAAGGCGGCCAGATCTGGAACCCAGACTAAGTTTAGCGTATTGTGCTCCTCAATGTGGTTCAGTATGTTTCGAACTCCCCAGACAGTTTTCGAAGAGGAGGTGAAGCAGATGGAGGTATTAAGGAGGCCATAGTGGCATCACTTGGGAATCTGTCGTCTCAGGCTCTACCAGGGACTCTAACAGGCTTCTATAGGAACTACATTTGAGGGGTCGGGACCAAGGATTTCGATCTAAGTGCTGGTGCCCCTGCAAATTTTTGTCTGTTGCGAGAGATCCGGAGGGGTACCTTAGAGAGAGTACATCGAAGGGTCAGTGTGATAAGGCGGCGTCAAGTCAAAGATAGGGGGGCCAGAGCCCTCAAAATGGGCAAAAAGCTTTGCCTTTGCTTGACCCCGATACATATGGGTGAGGCTGATGACAATGCCGAGGAGTGGCTTGTGCTGAAGGAGAAATTGGCTATGTAAAGTTATAGAAGCTTATATAATTAAATTTTGGAGAATAGTGAATACTGAATGGGAAGATGTGGATTCTTCTTCTTCTTGTGGTTCCTATCTGTTACGGATGTTGGCAATCAGCATGGCGAGCCTAACTTTGTTTACGGCAATGCCGAAGAGTTCGGTTGATGTTTTTCCGGTCCACTTCCTGAGGTTATGCAGCCAAGATATTCTTCTCCTTCCTGGACCTCTTCTCCCATCGATTTTTCCCTGGATGATTGTCTGGAGTAAGGAGTACCTGGAGTCGTTTCTCATGATGTGGCCCAGATATTGCAGTTTTCGGATCTTGATGGTGTTCATAATTTCTTTTTGTTTATTCAGCCTTCTTAGTACCTCTTCATTAGTGATATGTTCGGTCCATGATATCCTCATCATTCTTCGATAGAGTCGCATTTCGAAGGCTTCTATTTTCTTGGATGTGTTTTCATTGAGTGTCCAAGATTCCGTCCCGTATAAGAGGATAGAAAAGATGTAACATCTGGGAAGTCTCATTTTTGTTTCCAGTGTAAGATCATGGCTTCTGAAGAGTTTGCTCATTTTGTTGTAGGCGGCTGTGGCTTTGGCGATTCGTGATTTGATTTCTTGAGTTGCGTCCCAGTTCTCGTTTATACGTGTTCCCAGGTACGTGATGTGTGGTACTCTCTCTATTGGTTGGTTGTTGATGGATAACTGGATGTTGTCGATCTTGTTTTTGCTAATGACCATAATTTTGGTCTTTTGTATGTTTATGTCCAAACCATATTCCTTACTAACTCTTGCTATTTTGTTGATAAGTTGTTGTAGTGCTTGTGGGCTATCTGCGAACACGATGGTGTCGTCCGCGTATCTTATATTACTCAATTTCTTCCCATTTATTGAGATGCCCTCCTCTTCTTCGTCGTCGAGCGCTTCTTTAAAAATCTGCTCGGAGTAGATGTTAAATAGCAGGGGTGAGAGTACACAGCCCTTCCTCACTCCTCGCATTATTTTGACGGCCTCAGTTGTTTCTCCGTCGACTCTTATTGTTGCCGACTGGCCCCAGTACAAGCTACTTATGATATTCAGGTCATTGGTATCGATCCCTGTCTTCTTTAATATTTCCATCATTTTGCCATGTTGAACCCGGTCAAATGCTTTGGCGTAGTCAATTAAACAATAGTAAACGTCAAGGTTAACGTCTCTGCCTCTCTGGACAAGGACTTGGAAAGCAAAGAGTGCTTCTCTGGTTCCCATCGCATTGACGAACCCGAACTGGTTTCGAGAGATTAGGTTCTCGCATCGATTGTATATTCTTTTATGGATGACTTTGAGAAAGGTTTTCAGCAGGTGGCTCATCAGACTTATCGTTCGATATTCTTCACATCGTTTTGCGCCTTGTTTCTTTGGCAGTGCAATGAACTCTGAGACTAGCCATTCTTGTGGTATTTTACCTGATTTGTAGATGTTGTTGAAAAGTTTGGTGATCTTCTTTAATCCATTTTCGTCTAGAAGTTTCAGGAACTCTGTCTGGATGTTGTCAGGTCCTGCTGCTTTTCCTTCTTTGCTCTGCTCTATAGCTGCCCTCACTTCTGATTCCATTATCTCTGGCCCACTCTGTGCATTACTCCGGGGATCTGGGGGGCTCTCTCTATTATCCTCAAAGAGGTGCTCTACGTACCTAGTCCACATCTTCTTCTTCTCTTCCATGTCTACAATGATGTTTCCATTAGCGTCAACTAGTTTCCCTAAGTTTGTATTCCTTCTTTGTCCAGTGACTTCTTTCACCTTCCGGTGGACGTTAAAGTAGTCATATTTCAACTGCAGTGCCTCTATCTCCTCACAGTTCTCTTTCTGTTCCTTTTCTTTAGCCATTCGTATTTCGTTCCTTATGATGTTGTTTATCCTTTTGTATTCTATGGTGTTATTCTTGTTCAATCTTCTCTCTTCCATTAGGTTTAATATGTAATCTGTCATCCAGGTTTTCTTCCTTACTCTTTGTCCGTTTTCCTTTAGAATAGTGTTCTTAATGTGTTCCACTTTACTTTTCAGGTGATTCAAGTGTTCTTCTACTGAGCTATATTCTGTTGTTTCTGCCATTGCTGCATTCAGCTCTTTCTCTACACATTCTTTGATCTTCCCGTTTTTCAGCTGTCTTAGGTTAACTTTTAATGGAGCAGCTTTCTTTATCTTCTTCATAACCACTTTGAATCTTCCGATAACTGGCACGTGGTCGGTTCGCATATCTGCTCCCGGGAAGGTTCTCATACTTAAGCAGCTGTTTCTGTACCGCTTGTTGACTAGTACGTAGTCTATTTGATTCCTGACTATTCTCCCAGGTTTATCAAGGGGCGATCTCCATGTGTATAAACGCCTCGGTGGTTGTTTGAACTGTGTGTTGAGGACTACAAGGCCGTGTTCGTCTGTAAATTTTTCGAGCATATCTCCTCTCTCATTCCTCTTTCCCAAACCGAAAGACCCGATGAGCTCGGTTTTTTCTCCAGCTCCCAACTTTGCGTTAAAGTCCCCCATGATGATGTTAACTTCTTTTTTGGGTAGCCTCTCGAGTATTTGGGCGACATTCCTGTATAATTCTTCAACTTCCCCTTCATCTTTATCTGCAGTGGGGGCATAAATCTGGATGATGTTTAGATTTACTGGTCGGGCGTTAATCTGTATTAGAAGGACTCTTTCTGAGAATGGGACAAAGTTTATGACACTCTGTGCTATCTCCTTGGTGACAACAATGCCTACCCCATTCAGAAACTTACCATCTTGTGTTCCTGCATAGTACACTCTGTGTTCGTCCACATCCACCGAACCCACTCCCGGCCACCTCATCTCACTAATTCCCATGATGTTTACTTTCATTCTTCTCATTTCTTTTGTTGCGTTGTTGATATTTCCAGCTTGTGCCATCGTTTTAACATTCCAAGTACCAATCCTTATCTCCCTGTTCACTTTCATTACACTGCTCAAAACATTTCCTCCCGGAGATCCGATCGAGGAACTATTCCGGACTTGTTTTGTTGTGAGCCTTGCCATGATGATTTTTACTAGGACTTATCCATTCTGGATCTTTAATGAGGTGGTTTGTCCAAAATTCTTCCTCATCCTTATGTCGTTGATTACTTGATTGAAATTCATCCGCCTTTGGGGCCGATTTCTCAACCCCAGGACAATAGGGTGCCCTTACTCTTGTCGGCTCATCCACCCGAAGCTGTTGGCTGACAAGAGGGGATTACTTATACCGGTAATCACTCGGTCGACAGAGCCTCGTTAGTTGTCTAGCAGGGTGCACCACGTGCAGATGAGGTTGTCAGTTGGTTAGGCTTTTACATTGTTCTGCCTACCCCTTACACCCCAAGATGTGGATAAACCGGGAGAAATTCGAAAGAAGATGTGAGCTAAACTGGCCGAGTAAAACTTTTCTTAGAAACTTTTCCTAAAAACTGCAGATGAAGACATGAAGAAGTAGATCATCTGGATGAGTTAAAGCTTCGTTGAAAGAAGAATTTAAATTTTTTGCTTAGGGAGCTATGCCAAATAAAAACTGAAGATGCAGATCCTGAAATGATGATACAGGATTAATAATAAAAATTAAAAGAAAAACGATAATATGAACAAACCTGAAAAAGTCAGAATACATCCTGAAAATTCAGAATACTATCTTCGCTCATCATGGGGTGTGTAAGAGAATCTGAAGATATAGATGCCGAAATAATTAAACTTGGGAAAATAGAGAAGATATAAATGAACCTGAAGAAATCAAGGAGAAATCAATAAGAACATATAAAGAAAACTTTCTTATTTAAGAACCTCTCTTTTAATAGTACTAAGTAGTAATTCAGGTGAAGACATAAAGAAATAAATTATTACATAGTTGAGGTAGTGCGTGTGAAGCTGAGATGAGGAGACGAGGATCCTTTAAATTCATATGTGTGTGTGGGGGGTAAGACACGAAGATGGTTAACCAACCAGCTTGCGTTGCTGGAGCGGGAGGCGTAATCCTCGTGTTGACACTGCGTTTTGTGGTGTCAATATATACCGAGCCACAGCTGCAGGAAACTCGGTAAACTCCGGGCGCCGATAGGGAATCTCTACGTTTTTTTGCCGATCTCAAGCTCTGTTGAATGGTACAAGTGGGTTTAAAGAAAGTTTTAACATTGTGGTTTTCCAGTAGCCTGCCGATCCAATTTAGTAGATCCTGTCAGTTATTTGTGGATGTATGGTAGGCTGGTCCATACGCGCTTTTCTGCATCTTCTCCCGTTGTTCCTTCCTGGTGCTCCACATTCCTTGAATAGGGCCGTCCGTCCAAGGAATGTAGAGCGCCAGGGAGGAACAACGGGAGAAGATACAGAAAAGGGCGGATGGACCAGTCTACCAAACATCTACAAATAACGGACCGGATTGGCAGGCTGCTGGAAAAGCACAATGTTAAAACTATCTTTAAACCCTCTCGTACAATACAATAGAGCTTGAGGACTTGAGATCGTCCAAAGACCGCAGAGATTTCCTATCGGCATCCGGAGTTTTCCGATGCAGCTGTAGCTCGCACACAAAATTCTTCAAAAGACAAGAGGAGTTGCAGGCTGCGACGAACACAAAGTCAGCGGTAGCAGAGCACGCACTCTCCGAATGTCACGACATCCTTTTCAACGAGGTGGATGTCTTATCAGTGCACATCCTGCTTATTAGCAGGATAGCAGTGTTTCTGTCCGAGACTAGCGAGATAGGCCATTGAGATCTTTAAACACGACAACAATTTCAACAAGAAGGAGGAAATTACGTCTCTAAAGGCAGACTGGAAGCGTGTTCTACGACGTACTTCAATTGCGCCGAAACCCCGCGCCACCACTACCCTTACCGCAGTCCCTCCAGTGCAGCGCGACGGTGGGGGAATAAATGCCAGGGAGCTCACCAAAGTCGAATCAGTCTAGACTAAACGTCAGGAAGAAATTCCATTGGATCACGGCTTCAAAACTCGGAATGCAAGCTTTAGATTGTGTAATAATAAAAATAATCACAGTGACAAGTGTTTCGCAATAATTTGACATAATACCTTATGACGTCACCGAGGCGTCACTCCCGGCGGACATCGCCACCAGTTTTAAGGTTTCCGCTGCTAAAAAGGGGGGCCAAAACTGTAAAACAACAGGGGGTCTCCAGATTAGTTCAATGGGTGTTAGAGTGGAGGACATCTCTGAAGCCTACAACAGGTTCCTGTGTAAGCTTGATGCCAGGAGTGATTAAGAGTTGCAGAAGAGCAAGACCGGGAGAAAGAGTTCCAGATCTGATAAGTCGGATAAATAAAAAGGGCAAGATAATTTGCAGGATTTCAATCCAATTACGCAAAAACAGTGCAAAGCACATTGACGGTTTGGCCCAACGCAGGAGCTAGTTTTTTCTAGGCATTTCCACGCAAAGAAGTCGCTTATTTATTTAATTGGCAGAGAGTGGGTCACTTGGACAACGACTCTCTCGAGCAGCTTTCTGAGGATAGGCGTCGCTACTGTAAATAAAAGGGGCATTTTATGAAGAACTGTCAGAACTATGATAGGCAGCAAGGAGCAGGAGGAAGTGGAAGTGGAGGAAGCGAAGGTGACAGCGGTCATGGTGAAGGTGCTACTGGAGGAGACGGTGGCACAAGTCAAGAAGAACATTAAGTGTAATTCACAAATCTGTTCCTAGCTATAGGAAGAGGGAGCTGCCCAAACATGAAACTTCATCGCTTGTTTGATAGACACAGGCAATGAATACAATGTACTATCCAAAGCTTGTGCACGGAGGCTTTTGCTACCATCACAGGCAACAAGCGCAACTTTACAGGGTTTTCAAAGAGGCAGCAGGAGCGTGTGTAAATACAATGTAGTATCCAAGGTTGGTGCACAGAGACTTTTGCTACCATCACAGACAACAAGCTCGACTTTACAGGGTTTTGAAAGAGGCAGCAGGAACGTGTGTAAAAAGGTCACCAAGCCATTATCCATCGACGATTGTCAGCAGGATATGGAGGTTGTGGTGATGGATTTAAATGTATCTGATGTTTTCTTGCAGCACGATTTTCGGAGACAGCCCACCTGGACAGGTCAAAAGTGGTGCTCATTCAAGAAATGAGTTGAACATGCTTATCAAGGATGCGAGGCTTCCATTAAAGATCGCAACAACTGAAGACTCAAGAAGAATTTTGTGAAGAAAAACGTGCGTCAAAGGAGATAGATGGCAAAGGCAAAACTAGGCACTAATGCAGAGAAAATGGGAAATCACTGTGTATAAGTCAGGAGATTTAACCCTGTGGCGATGTACACCTAACTACGCAATAAAACGTAGAGAAAATTCAAAGCTCCCTAAGAGACTGATACTTAAATACAGCTGTCACAGGAGCAAGGGCCAATTGTATATGTTAATTTTAAATACAGATTTAAATTTGGTTTTAAAATTCGGTTTAAAACTAAATTTAAACATCGAAATTTCTGATCTACGTCGGTGTACGTTGAATAAATAGAGCTTAAATTAAAGAAAAGGTGGATGTCGAATTGTGACAGCAAATGTCGTTTGTAAGAAATATAGAGCCAATTTCAAAAGTGATCAATAAATTTACCGGTTACGTCTACCGGTAGATCGCTGGTAATTCCGGTTATACCGGAATTTAAGCCATTTTACGGTCAATTAAGAAACGGTTTGCACCAATGACATTTTTTTTAATAGTTGTCAATCTCAACGGTAATCTTGTTTGGTTTGATATTTTTGTATTACTGTTCTTCTCATAGCGAAATCGACATTATTAAGATAATTTTTATTTGTAAGAAGTTGTTTTGTTAGTTGTCCTAGTCCTAGGTCCTTAGGTACCCAAGGACGGTAAACAAAACAGGATGGTCCACTGCCATTTAAACAACATGGGCCAAAAATCGTGACGTCAGCTTAGTGCGGAATTGGGAACGATAATGACGTCATTATTTCCCGAGCCCCGTGGCCATCATTGGCGCTGCTATCACGGCTTTCAATAATATCATTGCTGACATTGGCCGCTCTAAAGAGCTCTGAGACTATTCCCGTCATTTATTTTCTTAGTAAAATTATAAGGACGGAAGTAGTCTTTCGGTCACCCGAAAAACCTGTGAATATTTGATTTGACATCTCGATGATCGTATTCTAACATATATAAACTTTTTTTAAATCTTTCCCTTGTTGCTGTGATTGCGCCGATTGTGTTGTGATTTAGTAAAATTACAAGTACACAATACCTGGTGAGATTTGTGCTGTTGCTGAATATAAAAGCGTCAAATTAAAGTGGAAGAAAGAAGGCAGACAAATATCCTTTCATTTTTTCACAAAAAGAAAAGATGTATCACTTAAAATAAGAAATAGGTGGATTCAGCTTTGCCAACGAAGTGATACATTCAATCCAGATACTTCGGCAATATGCCCATTACATTTTATGGCAAATGATTATGAAAGAGACTTCCTAAATGAACTTTTGAGTAAGTAGTACATTCAGTATTAAGTACTTACATTGCTTCGCTCGTCCTCAAAACCTTCGCATTCGTGCCTTAAAATTGCACTTTTAACACTTGACTTTTAAACAATAAAACACATAATGGCTGGCCAAGCAATTTTGAAATATCCTGACTCCCTGACTACACCTTATATAAGTACGTACAACCAATAAGTATTTGTACTTATTCAGAAAATGTTTTCTAGTATCTAGACATCTAGAAAATGTGACGGTACATTAACATACTAAGTATAAGTGTAAGTATACCAAACTCGTAGTTATCTATGGTGTATTGAATACAATTGCTTGCAACCCGCTTTTTAAGTCTGCATCAACGTAGGTACTAATAAAAAAACCTATCTTTGAAATCAGAACTATTTGTATTATTACTATTTTATAGATCCTTTCATACTTATCGACACTTCTAAGATGTTATTTGAACCAATACAGGATAAACAGAAGCACAGCATATGTCAAAAAACTATGCGTCCGCGGAATAAACTCTTAATTATATATCTCATCAGAGCACTAGTGTGACGTCATGCCGCGGGTACAGAAAAAAAGGTAATTGGGCCGTCCTGTTAGTCTAGCGTCCTTGTTAGGTACCTGCCCCAGTTATGATTTCTTGTGGAAATCAGGGACATTTTTAATGTGGGACACATAACATACGCATAAGACTGTATGCATTGTATAAACCAGTGTTAAGCAAACTTATTTATGTCCTCCTAGATACCTACTATAAATGTTTTCTGTTTTGAAGAACTAGGCTAGAACCAGTTCTTAAAATGGACCCATCCTCTCCTCCAAAAACCGGCTTCCATGGTTTCAATGTCGAGTCGTCCATTACAATTTACAATTACTACTAATTATCACCAACTCCAAAAATAAACAACACGACTAGGTAGTTATATAATTTAAATTTAGAAATTTTCATTAAATTTCAGACTGTAAACTGTAAAAAAATTTTAGCGTTCTGTTTGTTTATAGAAAGGCCTCCGGCACGAACTGTCAATACTGACATTTTCTCCTTTAATCTACCGAAGTTCCACTTCTCTAGACCAGTACATTCGCTGAGCTACCGGTAGCGAACCGACAATTCCATCGGTTAATTTAGAAACGGTCACTTTCTATACCATATTCCATTATTTTCTGCATCTTACTTTGCCATGGAATTTACCCTGTATAACATCGACGGCAATTGTCGTTTACTTGTCGTCAAAACAGATACGGTAAATACAGAATTGGAAGGTGATGAACTAAAATCGACAATTTGAAAGCTGGCCAATAAGATCCCATGACATGTTTTATTTTAACCAATACAGTCAAACTAATTACTAACTGGTATTTTTAGTCGCAATTGTCTCCAATAAGCTTTAAGATTTTGTCAAATTGAAGTTGCGTCGTTGTCAATTTTCAATACGTTTATCAACATTTTAAGTGGATTAAAGAGTAAAAGAATTCCAAAATGCCGAAAGTAATCGACAAGAAAATTCGATTATTTATAAAAAAGTGCTTTTCAAAAAAAGATTTGCAATATTTTTTAGGCAAGTACGCAAATAAGTATAAATTTTTCTTGTATTGGCTTTAGGACCTAGTTGAGGACTGGAAATACTACTAAATGTCTTCATTCAATACTACTAAATGTTAATAATGATTTAAGTATGAAAGTATTATGTACTATAGTTAATCGCTTTTTGTAGTTTTACTTAATATGGGATAGAGAAATGCAATAATAATAATTTTATTAACCAGGATATGCAAAGCAAAATCACCTAGATAGATACCAGCACCCCCGACACACAAAAACGTCTACCCGACAGTTCTACAGTTCTACATGTCAGTTAACTCCGCTCCTCGACCCTCGCACGAATTCACCTTCCAGCTGCCACCTATTGAAGAGCTGAAAGTTAGGCTTGAAACCTTGGGACGCAAACATTACAAAAAGTGCGCCAGGCAAAAAGGAAAAATTATAGAAGAAGACATTTTGAGTGGTAGTAAATGCTCATCCAGAAAAGCCGAAAGTTTCCTGACCCGCGATGACTGCAAAACCAGTCATTTCCAGAAGATTTCCTGGAATAAGAAGGCTACTAATACTAACAGCAAAAACACGACCTGTAAACAATTTACTTATTACCAGGAACTCATTAATTATTTTGCAAAAGTCTAATTTTTCATATACAAGTATATATTTCGCTTGGGTTTACAAGACATTATCACGTTCCCTCAGTGCCACTGCGCTATTATATACTGGGACCTTTTGTTTTGCAAATAACAAATTGTATAGGGTTCCAAAAACTACTCTACCAAATGTGAGAAAGATAGGGCATATTCTGGTTGCTTTGGTAAAGATAAAAATATTTAGTAACATTTCCAGTTTAAGATAAACAAAGAAAATTATGGAATCTAAATTATTGAATAGATGGGTTTTCAATATACTTTTACACGTTATTTATTTTTAGGTGAGTACCTACTGGAACTGTACAAAACATTATATAAGAACAAGCCCTCGACAACGATGAAGCAGACCATGAGACACCAGTAATAGGTAGTCGTAAAAAAAACTAACAATTTTGAAGAACTGAATAAAGAAGACTAAAATGTATCACTATAGGAAATAACTGCTGATTTAATCATTGTTTTACTACTTACAATAACAATTATAGAATAAATTATCATAGTTTCTTTATTTTTCTCTCAGAATGTTACTGTTGAACATAATATAGCTATATTATGAATAATGTTGATACCTCATGATAAATTGTAAAACTGGAAGAAATAGGCTCACGTATTTTATTGCCTTAGTGTATATTATATGATGATGAATGACAATAAGTTTAGAGTTTTGGAATTGAATGAAAAGTAGCGAAAAGTGAAGAAAAGTCTGTTATATTCATTTATTGCTAATATTATTTCAAAGTTCAATAATTAAATTAACCATTAAAATCACATAAATTAGTTATCGCAAGAGTTAATAACTATGAATAAATTAGTTGCCTTAACATCTGGAATAACTAGAAGAGTCTGGCATCTATGTAGGCTTAAGAGTAAGCAATATCCATAACCTTAAACCCATTTAGCAATCACTGTCAGGGTCCGTTTTATATACTGGGTGAAATATGTCAAATTTCCAAGGCTAACGAGAAAAAAAACTGGAACGTATATTAGTATATAGTGAAAATTGAAACGAAATGGTAGCTGCCCGGTTTAACCGGTGGATCCACCGGTGAGTTCCCCCCCCCCCCCTTCTTTTCCCATAAAGTCGGCAGCTAAGGTAAACCGTGAAACTTTCCATATAAAATGTATTGCTGCCAAAAAATTGGTAAGTGACAGATCGCTTGACAGCGATGTATTCATTATGGAAAAGTTTAAGGTCCATCGCAGATCAACTTTATGAGGAAAGTTGTCCAAGTAAATATGTCTATATCTTAAAAAGTTCAAAAAATATTCATTTCAGTTTTTAACACTAACACAAACATTTAAAGTGACAAAACTGTTCATTTCCTTAAATTAAAACCGACCTCCAAAGCTTAAGTCCTGCTTCATCCACATCATATCTTAAGATATAGTTAAAGTCTAATTTAAGTTTAAAACGAATTTATACAACGATCATTACGCCAATTTGCGATTTAAGAGGAGCTCCCGAATTTAAAATCAACTTTTGCAACCAACAATCAACCAACAAGCTCTTTACCGAGGTCTAGGAGCACTGTTTCGATGGACACATCAGAACTGTCAATGGTGGTAAATAAGGGAGACGGGAGACGGTGATCGAGTGAGTGATGACCAATTGATTTGCTACAGTCTTAGATACTGTTGCGAACTCCAGTGTAACGATTTAACACGAAAACACTATTTATTTACTCCACAAGTACACACAGGTACAATTCGACTACTAAATAACTCACTACTTAACACTTTATAGCTTTCTATTATCCTTTAGTCTTATTTATGTATGTATCTTATTTAGCTCGATCAAAATAAGACTACTTCCTAACCACGGCGCTATTCGCCTTTTATACAAACTCCTAAAAATACAGGAAAACCTAGAACGTTCTTGATAAGAATTCCTGAATATTCTCACATAAAAAAAAAGTTGTAAACAACTGCGTTCTAGATAAACCGAGCAATAAATCACTCGTGTCATACAGAGCAATAAATCACTCGAGTCACCCATGACGCAGCGCTTATTGGTCGCGAAGGTCCACCAACCACACGCGTTGCCCCGCCTCCGGCTCGGCGTCGCTGCGATCCATAACATTATGTTGGTGTGTGACGGGGGATTTATGACCGTGACGGAGGGCTTCTATGATCTGTAATGTTGTGTGGACGGATTATCTTCTTCATGGAGTTAATTAATCATGGAGCCAGACTTCAGATTAATGAGGATCTTAATTCTTTTCAGGACGATTGATTAATTTTTGCGAAGGAAGACCGTTGAAAGCAGCTGCAGTCCTAAAAAATGGCTTATCTACTTAATGTTCATTTATTAGTATACAGGGTGTTTCATTAAAGGTGGCCACCGGCCATATCTTGAAAGCTAAATGGCTTAGAAGCTAGAGAAAATGTTTTGATTATTAAAGTGAACACGAGAAAATCCTGGAAATTATTTGCAAGTCCCTTATTTTGCCACAAGAGGGCGCAATTAGAAACCAAATATTACAAAACAATTTTTTTTCCGAAAATTGTCGTTTTAAGGTGTATCTTGGGCAACATTATTAGAAAGATTGGACAATCCTGCGACATTTTGACCTAACTCTCGTAGATTTACTGTGCTTAATAAAAGTGAGGGAAACAATTGAAGTGAAATAATCAAAATCCTTGTAACTTTCAAGCTTCATATCCGATTTTAGCAAACTTGGTCTTGTTTGGAAGATAATTGCCATTACTTTTAACTGTTGGAATCCAGTGCTAAACGATAGTTTTTAATAAGCGTGCTAAAGGGCGCAATTTCAATTTAAAGTTTTTTTTTGTTCTACACCAAAAAGTTAAATCATTCGGTATAATTTTGATATCATAATTGGAAAGTAGAATAAATATTGTTACGATCGCAGCAACGCCGCATGGGAGGCGGAGCAACGCATGGGAGCGTGTTGGTTGGTGGAGCTTCGCGACCTATCCGCGCTGCGTCATGGCTGACACGAGTGATTTATTGCTCGTCTGGCTTAATCTAGAAGGCAGTTGTTTACAACCGTTTTTTTTATGTGAGATTATTCAAGAATTCTTATAAAGAACTTTCTAGGTTTTTCTGTAATTTTAGGATTGTATACAGGGTTACTGGTAATTCGATACATTCCTTTGGAGATGTGATAGGGGAGGAGGTAAGGAGTAAATTTAACCCTAATATGCATTATGCAAAACTCGATAGTTTTTGAGATATTTCAATTTTTCTTTTTTTCTCAAAAACGTAGACCTTAATGTCTTAAAAGCTAGTTATCAAAAAATGTATTGTACTTTATTAAAACTTTTCAACTGGATTACTTGCCCAACACTATGATCTTATGTTTGGAAGGAAAAAAGTCCGGAAACATTTGGATTATAGGAAAATTTTAAATAAAAAAGCGCGAAAAATATTTTTCAAAAATAAAGTATCACAATTTCTTATCGGTTATTTTTACAAAAATCATCAAGCAACATTTGTACAATTTTGTTTTAAACTTCCTTATTGCAATAGCTATCCAACAAGGTAAAAATGATACCAAAAACCCTTGATACGGTTTTTATTTTTATGTGAACAGTGAAAAACGTACTTGAAAATAGTGCTTAATTTTTTATTATTTTCATATTAATACTTACCTATTTGTTACAAATCTTGTTCAAAATGAGAGCCCCTATTTCGTATACATGCTCGGCAGCGTCTTCTTACTTCCGTCTTCGTTATCCTGGTTGTCAGGGTATTCCGAATGTGTTGGGCAGCGTCGGTTATCCTTTGTTTAAGGTCTTCTCGGGTATTCACTGGGGTTGCATAAACCATCTCTTTCATATGACCCCACACATAGAAATCAAGAGGTGTTAAGTCGGGGCTTCGCGCTGGCCAAAGTATTGGACCTGCCCTTCCAATCCAACGGTTAGGAAAACATTGATCCAGTAACTGCCGCACTGTCAGCCGATAATGTGCTGGACAACCGTCGTTCTGAAATATCATTCGCTCTCTGACGGCGAGAGGAACATCTTCTAAAAGCACCGGTAGGTCATGCCTTAAAAAATTTTCATACATTTCCCCGTTTAAATTGTCTTGAAAAAAATGTGGTCCTATTAAATAGCGGCCAATGAGTCCCATCCACACATTTACCGAAAACTTCCTTTGAAAACTAGTTTCCCTTATTAAACGGGGGTTTTCTTCGGCCCAATAATGTAAGTTGTGGAAATTTGATATGCCCTCGCGATTAAATTTTGACTCGTCCGTCCATAAAATGTCTGTTAAAAAATTTACATTTTCTGCATCTGAATTTATCACAAAGCGGCAGAATGCTACTCTCCTTCCAGGATCACCTTCCTCCAAGCCCTGAACAGGGGTGTAATGGTAAGGATGGCTTCCAACTCCGTGTATCGTTGACCAAACTTTCCATTGTGATGCTCCGGTTTGCCTCGAGACTGTAGTAGTTGAAGTGGTTGGGTCGTCCTCAAAATGCCTCAATATTTCTTCCTCATCCTCTGGTTGATATACGGGAGGAGCACCGGCGTCACCTCTTCTACGTTTCACGGATCCAGTTTCAGCGATAGTTCGGTATGTCCCAGCGAATACGCGGACATTTGGTATGCGGCGGTTAGGGAAGCGACGTTCGTATTCTCGGCGAGCCTCGGCAGCATTGCCGTCACAATATCCGTAGACAAACAAAATGTCTGCGTATTCTGCGTTGGTGTACGCAGCCATAGCACTCAAAACACGATAACAACAAAAACGGTGAAAAATAAACTCAAATTTCGCAACTACTTTGGATTACTGTCACTGTCAAATTGCATCGCAAATAATTAAATTGTTGTAGTAGATTCTTTATTGTTTCTCAAGCATAGCCTACTTGTATTTTCAAAAGACAAATTCCCTTTTATTTGGATAGCTATTGCAATAAGGAAGTTTTAAAAAAAATTGTACAAATGTTGCTTGATGATTTTTGTAGAAATAACCGATAAGAAATTGTGATACTTTATTTTTGAAAAATATTTTTCGCGCTTTTTTATTTAAAATTTTCCTATAATCCAAATGTTTCCGGACTTTTTTCATTCCAAACATAAGGTCATAGTGTTAGGCAAGAAATCCAGTTGAAAAGTTTTAATAAAGTACCATACATTTTTTGATAACTAGCTTTTAAGACATTAAGGTCTACGTTTTTGAGAAAAAAAGAAAAATTGAAATATCTCAAAAACTATCGAGTTTTGCATAATGCATATTAGGGTTAAATTTACTCCTTACCTCCTCCCCTATCACATCTCCAAAGGAATGTATCGAATTACCAGTAACCCTGTATAAAAGGCGCATAGAGCGCCCGAGTAGTAATAGTCTTATTTTAAGCGAGCTATAAGTAAGCTAAAGTTACGAAGCGATAATAGAAGGCTATAAAGTGTTAAGTAGTGAGTAATTTAGTAGTCGAGTGTATTTGTGGAATAAATAAATAGTGTTTTCGTGTTAAATCGTTGCACTGGAATTGTCGAACCCTAGTTCGCAACAATTGGTGTCAGAAGTGGGATTCCAGTGGGAATTTGAGGACTAATATTGCTGAACTGTAAGTGAGTGCTTCATTGCCGGACATTACGTGTTTATGCCAGTGACCAGAAGCCAGCATCAAGCGATGGAGGATCAGCTCGCCGCCCTGCTGTCCCTTATGCAACAACAGAGGGAAGAACAGGAGAAACGTTATAACGAACAGAAAGAAGAGCAGGAAAAACTTTATAAGGAACAAGAAAGACGTGATCAAGTACAGGAGCAACGTTATCAACACCAGAAGGAAGAGCAGGAAAGACGTTATCTAGAACAGAAGGAAGAGCAGGAAAAACATTATAAGGAACAAAAAGAGGAACAAGAAAGACGTGATCGAGTACAGGAGCGACGTTATCTAGAACAGAAGGAAGAGCAGGAAAGACGTGATCAAGTGCAGGAGCAACGTCATCAACATTTCAAAGAAGAATTAATGAACCATCTCGCAGCTAGGGAGCAACAATTGGAAGAAAGAATAATGCAATCCGTTAACGAATCCGTTAACGAATCCATTAACGGCGTCAACAAGGGACTCGAAGCTGTCAACCAGAGGGTTCTCGAGCTAGAAAAGAAATTCCGGGAACAACTTGAGGACGACAACGTGTCTACAAAGAGTTTTAGCACAGCCAACGCTAAAATTAAGCCTCCCGATTATGACGGTACTACGGCCTGGGAAATCTATAAAACCCAATTTGAGGCAGCTGCAAAAGCTAATGGCTGGTCCGAGCCCCAGAAAGCTACATCATTAGTGGTAGCACTTCGTGGAAAAGCGGCTGAGTTACTCCAATCTCTGTCGGCAGCGGATCAAAGTAATTATGCCGTTTTAGTACACTCTCTGCAACTACGATTTGGAAACGAGCACAAAGAAACCGTGTTCCAAGCCCAGCTGAGGATGAGACAGCAGAAGTCAGGTGAATCCTTACGAGAATTCGAGGCGGACATAGACAGACTAATTCACCTGGCATACCCATCAGCCCCTGAATGTTTTCAAACGCAATTTGCCGCCGAAAGGTTCATTGAGGGAGTTCGAGATAGTGACATGAGATACCACTTACGTCTAGTAAGGCCCAGGAATATCAGCGAGGCACTAGTTCGGGCCCTGGAATTCGAGGCGTTACGAGTGTCATTTAGTTCAGCTCCGCGTGTAAGACTGGCAACTTGCAATGAAGAGGAGAATATGTCTATGGCTGAATCCATGGCCAATTTACATAAAGCGATGAAGGATATGGCAGTCAATATACAAGCCCTATTGGGAAGGACCCCTCGATCAACAGACAATCGAGGCATAAAATGTTTTAACTGCGGCAGACTGGGTCACATCAAGAGTAACTGCCGTAATAGGGCAAAAAGTCCGTCGCCGTCGTTTAGAAGACCAAGCGGCGATCAAGACCGCCCTAGGTCCCAGGAAAACTAATTCCGGTCAATGCAAGGGGGCAATTGACCGGGGCCACTAAGACCCCCAGGATCTTTAAAGTCAATAATTTGGGTGGCAAAAGTCTCACAGTGGCCGGACGCATTAAGGAACAGAAGATCCAGATTACCATCGATACCGGAGCAGATGTGACCATTGTAAGGCCCGATAAACTTGTCGGATATACCATACAACCATTGCCCAACCCTATTATGTTAAAATCAGTCACTGGAGAGTCTTGCCCTATAGACGGAGAAGCCGATGTCACCATCATTATTGGAGAAAGACTTGAAGTTCGGCATAAAGTGTTGGTTGCCAGGATCAAAGACGAGTTTATTTTGGGAATGGATCTCATCAGGAAACATGGATTCTCCTATGACCACAAACGGAATATTCTCACATTTGGAGATGAGGAGTTTGCATTAACCAATGGAAATGTGGAAACTAGTATCCGTCTACTGGTGGTGGAAGATGTAAAAATTCCTCCAAATTCAGAACAAATTATCACAGTGACTTCTGAAAATGATCCTGGGTGGTCCATAGGACTTATAGAACCTAACCTGGATTTGACGACTGAAATCATGGTAGCACGAACTTTGACCGACACGAAGAAGACTATGCCAGTACGAGTTGCCAATATTGGAGAAAGGACCATCAAGCTCAAAGAAGGAACAGTTCTTGCCCATTATGAGCCTGTACAATGGGTATGCAATTGTGTCGAAGCAGAGACATCCAAAATTAAATCTTCTAACCAAGCTTCCCCAGAAGTTATTGATGCTTTTAAGCTACAGTGGAGTCACCTGTCAAAGGAACAACTTCAGTCTGCTATAAAATTTGCTATGGATGAATCTGATATGTTTAACTTCAAGAGCAACGACAGTCAAACCGATTTAGTTGTCCATAAGATCAACACAGGAGATGCCCAGCCAATACGACAACATCCACGAAGGGTTCCTCTGGCTAAACAACAGGAAGTTAATAGTTTGCTGAATGAAATGTTAAAGGAGGGCGTCATAGAAGAATTATCTAGTCCATGGTCGTCGCCTGTGGTTCTTGTTAAGAAGAAAGATGGTTCAACGCGGTTCTGTGTTGACTACAGGAAACTTAATGATGTGACCAAGAAAGACAGCTACCCATTGCCACGTATAGACGACACCTTAGCAACTTTATCGGGATCAAAGTGGTTTTCCACTCTAGATTTAAAAAGTGGGTACTGGCAAGTGAAGATTGCTCCCGAAGACAAAGAAAAGACTGCATTTTCTACTGGTTCTGGACTATACCAATTCACTGTTATGCCTTTTGGATTGTGCAATGCTCCATCAACTTTCGAGCGACTAATGGAACTTGTCTTGAGGGGGCTGACTTGGAAAACTTGCCTGGTATACTTAGATGACATAATTGTCATGGGGCGTGATTTCGACGAGCACTTGAAGAATTTAAGAGAAATCTTCAACAAGTTACGGAATGCTCACCTGAAGTTAAACTACAAGAAATGCAGCCTGTTCCAGAAGCAAGTCGAGGACTTGGGGCATAATATCTCAGAACAAGGCATTAAAACTAGCGATAGTAAAATATCTGCCATTAAAGATTGGCCAGTTCCCCGAGACAAACACGAAGTAAGGAGCTTTTTGGGACTATGTACTTACTACAGGAGATTTGTAGAGGGATTCGCCGATATCGCAAAACCGCTGCACAAATTAACGGAAAAGAAAACACCGTTCTTGTGGAACCACGAATGCAGTCAGGCGTTTGCAAGGCTTAAAGCTGCCCTCTGTTCTAGTCCGATCTTGGCTTACCCTATAAAGGACGGACTCTTTATTTTGGACACGGATGCAAGTAACTGTGGTCTAGGTGCAGTACTCTCTCAAAGACAAAACGAGCAAGAGAAGGTCATCGAATACTACAGTAAGACTTTAAATAATCCAGAAAGAAACTATTGCGTCACTAGAAAGGAACTGTTGGCCATCGTTAAAGCAGTCGAACATTACCATCGCTACTTATATGGAAAAAGGTTCCTGATTAGGACTGACCATGGAGCCTTGAAATGGTTATTACAGATGAAGAACTCTGAAGGTCAAATAGCCAGATGGATAGAGCGCCTGCAGCAGTACGATTTCCAAATTGAACATTGACCAGGAAGGTCTCACGGAAATGCCGATGCATTGTCTAGACGGCCTTGTAAAGAAGATTGTCGGCATTGTCAAAGAACTGAGCAGCGTGAGGGACTTCCTTTAGTAAGGAGAACGTCGGTAGAAATAAACGATGGCTGGACCACACAGACCCTTCGAGAAGAACAAATGAATGATCCAGATATTGGACTCATCCTCTCTGCAAAGACTGACGACAAGAGACCAGAATGGCAAGAAATTGCTGGTAAAAGTCCAAACCTGAAGGCGCTATGGGCCCAGTGGCACTCTCTTAAAATAGAAAATGGATTACTGAAGAGAGCGTGGGAGAGTCCGGATGGCAAGACCGTAGTCAGTCAGTTGGTTGTTCCTGGAAGCAGAAAATCGGACGTACTACAGGAAATGCACGACGGAACCAGTGGAGGTCATTTTGGGGTCAATAAAACCTTGGCCAAAATTAAAGAGCGGTTCTACTGGGTGAATTATCCTGAAGACGTCGAATCTTGGTGCCGCAAGTGCGAAGTTTGTTGTGCCACAAAAGGACCTCGAACAAGATCACGCGGCCGAATGGTGCAGTACACTGTAGGTGCTCCATTCGAGAGGGTAGCAATTGATGTCGCGGGACCGTTTCCTCAGACTGAGTCGGGCAATAAATACATCTTGGTCGCCATGGATTACTTCACTAAATGGCCTGAAGCATACGCCCTGCCTAATCAAGAAGCAACGACTGTGGCAACGGTGCTAGTAAATGAAATGTTCTGCAGATTTGGAGTCCCTCTCGAACTTCATTCTGATCAGGGCCGAAATTTTGAATCGGCTGTTTTCCAGAAGGTCATGGAACTTCTCGGAATTCCAAGGCCAGGACAACTCCTTTGCATCCACAGTCGGATGGGATGGTAGAGAGATTTAATCGGACCATGGAACATTACCTGTCTAAAATGGTGGCAGATCATCAGCGTGATTGGGACCAACATCTACCTCTCATGTTGATGGCATATCGAGGCTCTACGCATGAAGCCACTGGTTATACTCCGGCGAAAGTGATGTTCGGGAGGGAAATGAGGCTTCCTGCGGATTTGATGTATGGAACACCAGAAAAAGAGTCGCTCAGCTCTGAGAATTTTGTGGAGGAGCTTAAGGAGAGGCTGAACAATGTTCATGAGCAAGTCAGGAATAAACTGCGGATATCCAGTGATCGAGCCAAAGCAAGATATGACTTACTAGCTAACTCCCGCGGCTTCCAGGATGGTGATTTGGTGTGGCTATACAATCCGAGGCGAAAGGTGGGGAAGTCGCCCAAACTTAGCCAAAATTGGGAAGGACCTTATACAATTATAAAGAAGATTAATGATGTGGTGTATAGGATCCAGCGGACCCCTAGGTCAAAGATGAAGGTCGTTCATTTGGATCGATTAGCACGATACCATGGAACTCTATCTGTTCGGGACGAACAGACTTAGGAGGAGGGCAATGTTACGATCGCAGCAACGCCGCATGGGAGGCGGGGCAACGCATGGGAGCGTGTTGGTTGGTGGAGCTTCGCGACCTATCCGCGCTGCGTCATGGCTGACACGAGTGATTTATTGCTCGTCTGGCTTAATCTAGAAGGCAGTTGTTTACAACCGTTTGTTTTATGTGAGATTATTCAAGAATTCTTATAAAGAACTTTCTAGGTTTTTCTGTAATTTTAGGATTGTATATAAAAGGCGCATAGAGCGCCCGAGTAGTAATAGTCTTATTTTAAGCGAGCTATAAGTAAGCTAAAGTTACGAAGCGATAATAGAAGGCTATAAAGTGTTAAGTAGTGAGTTATTTAGTAGTCGAGTGTATTTGTGGAATAAATAAGTAGTGTTTTCGTTTTAAATCGTTGCACTGGAATTGTCGAACCCTAGTTCGCAACAATATGCAACAAAAAAATGTAAGATCCCAATACGATATCTTTATTCGTCCCGGAGTTATTTCTGCAAACATAACTTTTTCAATTTTATTACAGAACAATACTAAGAAACTTCATAAACGTTCAAAATGTCCCCCGTTGTCCCGAATGCAACTATTTATTCTCCCTCTGGTACTGTGTACAGCCGTTTCAATTTCAGCTCGTGAAATCGAATTAACACCGTTCGTAATTCGCTCTATCATGTCTTCTCGTGTGGTCGGTCGCGTTGTATAAACAATGTCTTTTATTCTTCCCCACAAGTAAAAGTCCAGAGCAGTTAGATCTGGAGATCTAGGCGGCCACGGAAACACACTACCCCTTCCAATCAAGCGATCAGGATAAGCTACATTTGAAAAATTGCGAATTCTCTGAGCAAAATGTGCCGGGCATCCATCATGTTGATGAAGCTACATCGAGAGGAATATCTTCTAAAAGGGTAGGCAATTCATTCTGTAGGAAGTTCAAGTACGCTTCGCCATTTAGATTTCCATTCAAAATAAATGGTCCGATAATTCTGCCTTCTCGGATTTGTAACTGACCAGTAGTGCATATGGTGCAAGTTAACTGTGCCACAGCTTCTATAAGTAGCTTCGTCACTCCACAAAACCAAGGAGAGGAACTGAGGATTTTCGTAACACATCTGTCTTAGCCAATAACAGAATACTAGCCGTCTCTCATAATCTGATTCTGATAAGACCTGGTGTAATACTAAATGGTAAGGGTGAAGTTTAAGGTTTTTTAATATCCAAAACACCGAAGTGGCACTTATACCGATGTCTGCGGAAATGTCTCTTGTGCTTGAATGCGGATTAATTTCCACGTACGCAAGAACATTGATAATACTGTCCTCATGCCTTACAGGACGTCTTCTGAAGGGAACTAGAATGGGTCGCACACTTCCGGTTTGCCGTAAACATATTGTCAATCGGCGAAATACGTTTCTGCTGTGACGACTTCGTGCTGGATATCTAGTAGCATATGCACGTTCCGCAATAGGTGCATTTTGCAAACAGTCAATATATACGGCAAGCATGTCGAAAGCCTCGGAATTGGTATAAGCTATGTTTGAAGGATGAAGTGCAAGTTTTGATAATAATAGCCTAGCTATGAAGAAACTTGAAAGGAATCAACAAGAATGAATTTTTTGTCAACGCAATACGAAACTTGTTAAAATTGAATCAAGTGACAACCAGTGTTATTTGTCTCCATGGATACCTGCCAATTTTGTTTCGTAGCTATCTAGATTCATATTGTAAAACCTTATATCAGAAGTATACTTAAATTAGGTAGAAGTTTTCAATAATCAGATATGTTTAGGATAAAATAGTGACATATTTTACACTGAGTGACAAGCCTACAAAACCATCATGTTTTAAAACAATAATTGTTGGAACGGAATGTTTTATTATGGAATTATGAAAACAATCATTTATTCCAATAAGTAATAAAAATCATTCTTGAAGTGATAGGTCTGAAAGGAGAAAAAATATGTTATTGGAATCTTAACATTCCTTGTTGCCAATTTAACCTACTTTCCGATTATGACATCAAAGTTATACCGAATGATTTAACTTTTTGGCGTAAAACCAAAAAAAGCAATTTAATTTGAAATTGCGCCCTCTAGCAAGTTTATTAAAAACTATCAATTAGCAATGGATACCAGTAATGGCAATTATCTTCCAAACAAGACCAAGTTTACTAAAATCGGATATGAGGCTTGAAAGTTACAAGGATTTTGATTATTTCACTTTCAATTGTTTCCCCCACTCTTACTGAGCACAGTACATCTACGAGAGTTAGTTCAAAATGTTGCCGGATTGTCCAGTCTTTCTAATACTGTTGCCCAAGGAATATCTTAAAACTACAAATTTAAAAAAATTGATTTGTGTTATTTGGTTTCTAATTGCGCCCTCTTGTGGCAAAATTAGGAACTTGAAAATAATTTTCTCATGTCCACTTTAATAATCAAAACTTTTTTCTCTAGCTTCTAAACCAATTAGTTTTCAAGATATGGCCGGTGGCCACCTTTAATGTAACACCCTGTATTATTACGAGCTTTTTATAATAGACGGGGAGGGGGACTAAGAGAATAGTTGCCATGAAAAGCGAGTATAATACTATACTTTGTCCACGACCACTTAATAATATATTGATATTCAGCTTGTCGACAAAAGTTAAATAGGGCTCATACAGCGTCAGAGGGATATATGAGTTGAAACAGCGGGAATAATGATATTATTCCCGCTCGCCATTTAAGTTATATATGTTGCCTTGGCAACCAGTAGGATTAGGCAACAATGTAATATCATCAATGCTGCAGCGTAAACAATTCACTGGTTACACTAGTTTTGCCGTCAAACGCGAGTGTCGCTTTGACATTTAAATAATTTTATTTACACTACCTATAGATTTTACAATTTGTAATTATTAGACAATGGCCGTTGACAAAGTATAGTATTATACTCGCTTTTTATGGCCATTATTCCTACGGGAGACTTGCGCCCCTCGCCTGCGGCTCGTGACGCAAATGCCCCCCTAAGGGAATAATGGCTATCATAAAAAGCTTGTTTAATAATATACTATTGTCCACGGCAATTGTCTAATAATTACAAATTATAAAATCTATAGGTAGTGTAAATAAAATTATTGAAATGTCAAAGTGTCAAAAGCGGCAAAACCGGTGCCACCAGTGCATCTTTTGCGCTACGGCATTTGATATTGCATTGTTGTCTACTGCTACTGGTTGCCAAGGCAACATATATAAGTTAAATGACGAGCGGGAATAATGAAATTACGCTATGTGAGTCCTATTTAACTTTTGTCAACAAGCTGAATATCAATATATTATTAAGTGGTCATGGACAAAAATCATTTTTGTCCATGATTACCAGAAAGTTACGATAACTCTCTGGTAACTTGTTAATCTCCTCTTTAACATATATTTTTGTCATACCAAAAAAGGTTTAATTTTGTCTCAAGGTGGAAATTTCTAAAAGAGTTTTGTCTTCTACTCACTTGAAACAACTAAAGATATATTGTCAGATGTTTCCAAATTAATGTGACACCGATTTTTATCTTGATCATATAAAATCCTGAGGATTAAATGATATTCGTTTGGTTTCAGTGAGTGTCAAGAAATACAAAGTGAATAATAAGGCCTTCATCTCATTCTTCCCTACATTTACTGGTTTTCAAATAAATCTAGACAAGACAGGTCGATATACTACTCCAGATTAAGGTGTACTGCAGAGGAATTAATGAAACTGAGGGCGATTTTATTTCCCAAGCTACTCCTAAATAAAAACACGTCCACCGAGGACCAGTACGTTAGCTCTAGATCATCTAGTTGCGGTGGAAAAGCAACACTCCATCTCCAAGGTAAGCAACAGTAATGTTTAAGGTTAGGAGGAGAAGTTGTTCAAATTTTTCTGGAAAGACCAAAAAGGCAATTCGGGCAGAGAGGCAGTATTGGAGGGGGGGCTGTATCTTAATAGAAAACTACTGCAATTGAAAGCTGGGCAGAAAACTCTGAATCATGAATTAACAAAGTTAACAAAATTGCTTAAAATTAACTGTCAAGTTAACCTAAAAAATTATTAATGTAATTAGCGTCCTTAAGTTGTAAGTTGTTGGTGAAGTTAGCAGGATTGAGACAAGTAATGCACCTCTTCTTTATTCGAAAATGGCCGACGTTTCGACTATTTATTTAGTCTTCTTCGGGGCTATTCGCACTTAGAGAGGGTAGTCAGTTGAAAATCTATTCATGACGGTTAAAATAGCAAACTCCATTCGATTGATCGGTGACCCTGGTATCTTAGGCTCGACAAACTACACGTCCGCTGCATAAGGTACAAAATTTGCGAAATCGCAAAACAGATTTTCAAATGACTGCCCTCTCTAAGTGAGAATAGCCCTGAAGAAGACTAAATAAATAGTCGAAACGTCGGCCATTTTCGAATAAAGAAGAGGTGCATTACTTGTCCCAATCCTGCAAACTTCACCAACACTTCCGTTACTACTACAATCCGTTACATTGGATTGGATGGTCCTCACCATCACCCAAAGTTTCGACTGCTGTGGTTGCAAAAGTATGACAGCAGGAAGTTGTTAAAAGTAAAGAAGCTTAAAGAAGCCAAAGTTAAAGATGTTCTAAACAGCGAAAGAGACGCAATCTAAGAAGAAAATAATAACAAGAGCGGAAATACGAACTAAAGTGTTTTCCAGGCTTTGGAACTGGAATCCAATGGAATTTCTTCTTGACTTTTTGACTATAGTTGCGGCAGAGATTATCAAAGGCGACAGAGCAATCGGCCAAGTGATCTCCCGTGCTTCCCGATGTTAACTGATTCGACTGTGGTGAGCTCCGTGGTATTTATTCCCCCGCCGTCGCGCTACAGTGGAAGGACTGGGGTGGGGTTAAAGGTAGCTCGGGGTTTCGCCGCACTTGAAGTAGAACTTGCTTCCAGTCTGTATTTAGAAACGTAATTTCCTCTTTCCTGTAGAAATTTTTGTCGTGCTTAAAGATCTCATTGGTTTCTCTCGTTAGTCTCAGATAGAAACACCTCGTTGAAATAGATGTCGTATTTTTTGGAGGTGTTTGTGGTGCCAATGTAAACCCATCCACAGCTGCACGGAACTCGGTAAACTCCGGGCGCCGATAGGGGATCTCTGCGGTTTTTGGCCGATCACAAGCCCTGTTGTATTGTACGAGTGGGTTTAGAGACACTTTTAACATTTCACCTTTCCAGTAGCCTGCCCATCCTGTCCGTTCATTTGTGGATGTATAGTAGACTAGTCCATCCGCTTTTCTTCAACTTCTCCAGTTGTTCCTTCCTGGCGTTCTAGAATCCTTGGACCGACGGCCTTATCGAACTCGTGCTTGCTTTATCCATTCCAATCAAAAGCTCTTTCCAGATGCTTCATTTTCCGTTCCAATTCAGCCGGCTCACAAATTCTCTTGGCTCTCAGAGACAGAGCCCTTATCACTACCTTTTTCTTTCTGGGATGAAGATTTGATTGGTTATTAAGATATCGGTCAGAGTCTGTTGGTCTCCGATAAACGGTGAGCGCAAACTTGCCATAAGGCCTTCCTGATACCAAGACATCCAAAAACGGTAGGCGGCTTTCCTTTTCTATCTCCATAGTGAATTGAATTTTTGGGTTGATAAAATTGAGGTCATAGGGGAAGTTTACCCTCGCCATGGCTCCAAATAACAAAAGGTGTCGTCCACGTATCGGCACCAGCACTTTCGCCTCTTATTTGCCGTTCTCAGCGTCTTCGAAAACTTCCATAAAATAGTTGGCTATTACTGGACTAAGGGGGCTGCCCATAGTTACACCATCAATTTGTTCGTGGAAATCTTCCCTCCATTAAAAATATGTAGTGGTTAGGCAATGTTGGAACAACTTGGCAGTATCTTGTGGAAATTCTTTGTCAATATGTTCCATGGCTTCCTTAATGGGCATCACCGTGAAGAGCGAAACAACATCGAAGCAAACGAGAATTTCTTCTGTATAAGGAGTCAACGAACGCAGTTTTTCGATGAAATGAGTGGAGTCTTTTATAAAGCTGTATAAAGAGTTTTATGTATTGTAATAGCAGAAATGATAGTAATCATGAAAAAATAGTACAAAAATTTTTCAACACTATTTCTGATGAGCTGCACATATCTAAATAACAAAGCTCAGAATTTGGTCAGAATATGACTGAACTCAAAAATTCTTTTACAGACGTTGATTTTCTGGGTGACCCGCATCTGTTTATATGTAATATAAAACTGCTATTCCGTCCATTGCTGCAATAGAACTTTTTTTGTCCACAGAAATAACATCTTTATATCCTAAGATTTATGAAGGAAAACATGCACGTAATGAAAACTTAAATTTTGTTTTATTATACCCAACCCATTCTATTATATTACCTTTAAACATCTGTCACAGAATAAAATATACAGAAAGCCCATTCGGTGACGGTCCCTTTGATCTTCGAAAAACACTCACCTTTCTAATTTGACTACCTTGGTATAGATTTCAGAGGCGTGCTAAAATTTATTAATAATTTTATTTTATAATGAAGTTACCCTAAACTTAATCTATTTGTGTACCCCTCTGACCAGCTGTAACATAGCTCAGGTATAGAGGTACGTATGTAGTAGATATAATATCCTCTGAATTACCTAAATTATAGATTTTTCAAAAATTACAATTTTTTTGACTTCTTGATTACATCAAATGCCAATTAATCAATTGGTTTTTATGAGAATTTGAAACAGCAGCTTTAAAATTTGTGTTAATACATTTTCATGGAAAATACAAATTTAACTTTAGTTAGTAGTACAATTTTATAGCGTACTCTCTAGGAAAATTAACTCTAGGGATGTGGTAAAGAAATATTTATGCAAACACTGTTCATTTCAGAAATAAACATCTGATGGGCAAATTTTTTAAAATGTGTATTAAAGAGATGTTCTAACACTAATACGAAAGACACTAATACAAGCTACCAACTGTTCACCTAAATCTTCAGAAGATAAACGTCTCTTTTTGTTTTTTTTGTCACCACTAAGATTTGATATTCCCTTCCAATTGAAGGAAAATCGTTGGTACTGCTCCATATCGCAACCTTCTGCGGTGAGTGCTAACGATGAACCTGCTGCCTTCAAAATGAGACCCACAAAGCTGAGTGCTGCCATGAAGCGAATCCAAATTTCGAAGCAAATCTTGCCGATTTGAAGAAATTTACCATACAGTTGCTTTACAAATAGTAAAAGCTACTTAAGTGTCCCATAATGACAATATACATACTCTACTGTTTCTACATATAATATGTACGGAATAATATACCTAAGATACTTTCTGAAAGTATAAACTTACTTTTTTCTATCTTGAGGAAATCGAAAGAAAGATTCGAGTTGTACTGATTGTGATTACAGTTTTTAGTTGGACATACCACTCCAGCTAACCAGAATGACGCTATACCAAGGTATCCAAACTTTAGGTTATGCATTATTTTGCGACCTTGAAAGAGTGGGGCTTCTGTATATTTTATTCTGTGCATCTGTATAACCTTTGGATAGCTAACGTTTAACGGATAATTTTAATTTGCATTATATTTTAAAAAATGTAAATGTAGTTATCAAAGTTAAGTTTTTAAGTAGCGATTAACGAATTAACGATCAACAAAGTTAACTTGGAAGGTTGACCAGCTCAGACTCATACAGGCTGCAATAATTCTAAATACAGGGGAGCAAAGTTAGTTTTCAGGGTACCAATCAGGGAAACATTTCAAGGTACCCATCACCGCCCGGTTGGCGCGTGGGTGGAAGCTTGGGTAATGGGACTTCTACTGTGGAAAGAGCTCGACCCAGATTGGTATAGTAGAGCCGACATATCAAAACCTTGCATCTGTGTAGCATTCATACCAAAGTACAACACTGAACGTCGACTAATATCAGAAACCATAAGTCTAAGGTTCAAGAAGGTGAACTATGGCCTAAACACGTATCTAGATCTGTAGTGGGATTCTTATCTTTCGACACGACACATATCGACTCGACATCTACTGCTCGATATCTCTTTCGATATCAATGGAACCGAGCATGTATCGAGCATCCGTATATGTTGAGTCGAGGAAGATGCTAACCTTTTTTAGTGCTAAAAATGCTTAAATTTTTATTTTTAATTGTTTTGAGTTAAATTTTCTCTTATCTCTAGAATTAACATTGTGAATATTGTTATCTAATAAACCATGCTACCAATAGTCCATGAAATACATCGCCGTAATCGCCGCAGATATGAAAATTTGGAATTTCGAGGAGCAAGAAGAAATCTTCTGGATGTTTTTGGCATAAATAATATCCCTGAAGCCAGATTCAAAGAGCTTTTTAGAATCAGCAAAACTATGTTTGAGGAACTAAAAAATACTTTTAAATCCTCATTTACCTGAGCCAAGATACAGAAGAAGAAATGTGAGTGTTGCACAAAAAATTCTGATTTCACTTCGGTTTTATGCTACAGGCTGTTACCAACGGAGTGTAGATGAAGACTTCATTCTAGCAATTAGTCAAACTAGCGTTCATAGTTTTGTAAAAATGTTAATTTAATCCTACAAAAATACTTATGACATGCAATATATTTACAGATACATTCATGAGGTCACAGACGCTATTGAGCAGCAAATTTGTCCACAATTTATAAAGTTTCCTACTACGAGAAGAGAACATAATGAGATTAAACAAGCATTCATGCATCAATTTGGACTTCCGCGTGTGATTGGGGTAGTTGATGGCACTAGGTCATCACATGATTCTTTCATCTGGAGAAATAGCAATGTGCGTCAATATAAGTCAAACCAGTATTTTGCCAATGCCTTAAGGGGAACATGGTTGATTGGAGACTCTGGTTACCCATTGGAACCATTTTTAATGACTGTCTTTCCAAATCCACAGCCAGAAAGTCCTGAAGCACACTACAATGCTGCATTAGGGAGAGCGTAACTGTGTTGAAAGATGTATTGGCCTTCTAAAATCTCGGTTTCGATGCTTATTTAGGGAAAGGGTAGCCCGCTATGATCCTTCTTTTGCAGGAAGACTAGTAAATGTGTGTGCAGTCCTGCATAATATGTTTATTTATTTTAATGACGGTGTTGATGAAGGACTGGATTTTGATGCCATTGACAATGTACCAAATGCAGGTCATCCTATACCACAGGGGACTTTATACAATGAGGGTCAAAGAGTAAGGAATAATATTGTGAACTCTTATTTCTAAAATAATTAATTTTAGCTAAATATGATAATGTATACTATGTTACTGCTGCATAAATAAATAATGTGAGAATTGATTTATTTACATTCAATAGCTCTCTTTCAAGTAATTTGATTGTCAGAGCTTAGATTACGATTTTTATTTGATTTAGATTGAGTCAGGTTCATTCATTGCATCCAAATTTGACACTGAATTAGTATTAACATGTAATGTTTGTAAAAGTTTAGTTCCGAGATACTAAGCAGTCAACTTTTAAAATGTTTCATAATATTGTCTTTATGGCCTCTAGGGTTCATAAATGACAGTCCAACTTTGCTTTGAGGTGAGTGTTATTAGGATGCTTTGGAAACAATTATCCTGTATCAGATGACTACTCCTGAATGTTGATTTTCAAGCAACTAAATTGTCTGAACTAATTTGATTGTTTAAGAGTCAGCTAATAGTGTTTAATCTGAGGCATAGGCAATATGTGGACAATCATATTAAAAAAACTGCAAACGATAAGCATTTGTACTTGTACATGTATTAATACATGTATTAATGCATATAATTTAAAGATATTTGTTAACAAAAAATAAAATACAGCTAGAGATACCCACATAAAATAAATGACAAACTTTCTAATCGAACACAGAACAAAAACATATAATACTAGTTCATCAAACAAACAAACTTTCTAATGGAACACATAATAAAAAGATATAATACTAGTCCATCAAGCAAACAAACTTTCTAATGGAACTCAACAAAAACATCTAACACTAGTGCTGATTTCTAATGGGAAACATGATGTAAAAAAATGTTTGCCATACTACAAATTCTTTGATTTAGTTCATTAAACCCTTCTGCAATGGCCACTCGTACTGCTTCCAGACCTTGCTTACAGTTTGATTTATATTTTGTAACTGTTCTATGGTTTCTTTATAGATATTATTTAAATAATTTTCATTCTGTTTCGTTGATGTAGCCACCCATTTTGGAGGATTACTGCATAAATGATCATGATCATTATTTTCGTCAGGTGCCAGCCTTTTTTTATTGGGCACCTTAGTATTTACTAGGGGTACAGATACAGATGGTACTGCAGTGGATAGTGAAAGTGGACTTGGCTGATCAGTTGATGAAGTTGTGGCGAGTCCAAACTCTGTGATACCACATCCTTTATAGAGTGTCTTTCCGAGCAAAGCTAGAGCTCGCATCTCTAGATCTGACAATGTTTTTTTCAGTGGTGGGCCTCCACCTGTGGCTTTCTGATGCCTATTTATTTCTGCAGATTTTTTTTTAATTCATTTTATAATCGGTCATGTCTGTAAAATAAAGAATAAAATTAACTTAGTATATTCTGTATATTAATTTTGGGTACATGGACGTTATAATATTTGCACTTAAATGTTATTTGAGCAAAGGAATATCAAACGAAGGATTTTGCTAGTTTCTGGGATCTAGACTTTGAGAGTTGCTATAGTAAATACTGAGGGGTATTTTCCTTTTTCTGCTTAACTAGTTACAGTTTTTCTTGTATATAACCTTTACTTAGTACTTACTTTCTGCCATTTTTCTACTGTCCTTACCCCATATCCAAGGGCATTAAGTTTGATAGTAAGCTCACTCCAAAGTTCTCTGATTTTTTCCCTGGCATCTGCAGAAGACAAACGACCTGTGGCTAGGTCCTTATGTATTTCCACATAGTCAATTATCACTGTGATATGCTTCTCTTTTATTCGAAAAGCCATTTCGTGTAAATATGTTATTATGACTAGGTATATATAATCAGTCTTTTCTAGGTGAATAGAGTTATTATTTCTGATTAGACTAAATTCAAACGTTAAAAAGATAATTATAAATACCGTTGTCAGCTTTGAATAAAGTTGTAGGCAGCGCTGATTGAAGTAAATTGAGGTTAGAAAATCTCTTCTCACTTAAAAATTGGTATCGAGGAAAATCGACATTTATAGTCGATACTTGTCGAATCGAGTTTCAGATGAGAATCGCCTGAAATGAGTAATCGTTACGTGTCGTGGTAGACAAGCGAGATAAGAATCGGGGTACTGGACTATGATATCCAAGACGCACCATTGCCAGTACTAGAGAATATGGGATTAAGACCATTCTTCGGCTTTGGGCGGATATAGTTCTGAGACCTAACAAGAGCAACCACCACAGCCAAGTGGAAAAGACTTGATCAAGGAATTCTCTCCAAAAATCGTCAGGGCAGTTGAAAAACAAAGAACCGTGGATCATCCCCAAAATGAGGACTAAATATGTGGAGATAAAGCCGGTTTTGCCACCTTTATATAAACTAAAGAATCCTGGTACTGCTACGGTTTAATTACTTTACGATATTGTGGAATTGTGGTGGTTCCACTCAATCAACACTTTGGTTTCCTCAGCGGCATGACATCATATTATTTTCTCTTTCTTGCGTCTTAACAAATAATAAATACTTTTCACATTGTCCCTCTTCCGTAAATCGTAGATGGCCACATTTGCTTCGTTTCCAGGAACGCCATTCTCTGGAAACTGTCTCTTTTCTCTGGGAGATCAAGGCAACAAGGCAGCTGCTTATCACCTCGACCATAGTGTCTCTTAAAGAACGGTCTGTTGGATAGGAAGATGCAGGAGGATGAATTGCTGCGATCAGCGGAAGGAATCAGTCATCGAGCGGTCACACAGAGATCACCAGCCTCATCCAGCTGGACACCCCAATGGTCCTATCGAAAGAGGTTCCCTTGCGATCGTCTGATGCTAAAAGAGCCATTTGATAACAATTAGGTATGGTCATCAAGGATGGCTGATTCACACAAGGCAGGGCGAGAGCTTTCCATTGGGAAGCCACACAACGGTTTTCCAGGCGGAGGTCTTTGCAAGACTCGAAGGGGCCACACGACCAAAAGTCAAACACGGAGCAAAACAGGACATCTACGCCGATGGTCAGACAGCCTTGCGAGCATCTGCAGGAAGAGGACGAGTTCAAAGCTCATTCAGAACTGCAGGGATGCTATAGAGTCATTGGCAGAAACAAAAAGGGCATTGACGGAAATGAGCGCGTCATTGAATCGGCCAAGTGTGGTTTCCAGACGTGCTTTACTGGACCGGAGCCATGTCTAGAAGTAAGCATTGGGTACGTCTCTCACACTCTAAATGAGTGGCCATAGAAGAGTACAAGGATAAACTGGACACAGTCAGGAATATGTAGACAGACCATGGAACTCTATCCTATCCGGGATAGATCCAAGGCCTCGTGGCTACTTGGGAGAAGTTGGCAGTGCCTGGGAGACCTAATAGGAATCCTCGCTGGTCACTGCAGGACAAACAGACTCGTGCTCTTCTGGGAATGGTGAATAGTCCACTCTGCGCCCACTGTGGAGCAGGGAAAGAGTCGTCATACCACTTTCTGGGAGTGTACTGTATGTGGGCGCGACTGCGCCATAGGACTATCGCCTTTCTCCATCGATAGGAGCTTCCGACTATGAGATGGGACGGAATACTTTCCTTCGTTAGAGGGACGGGTCGATTCGTGGAGGGAATGAGGGCTTAGGCAGAGTAGCGATGGGTGTATCGGGGGACTGTGGACTAAAAGGCGCTTTAAAACCTAGTCGCAAGGCTTTGCCCCCCCCCCCCCCAAGTCTACTACTACTAAGCACAATCTAACATAGGCGAGGACTTGATATCACATATTAGGTAACAGAAGCCTAGAAGCCCAAATCATTCCATTAGTTAACCACTGGAAACCACAAGGGGGTTGTGTTTTGCGACTTGTAAAGGTTTTTATATTAAGGTAACTATGGTTATTAGACAGTTAATCTAGGAAATACCAAACCATATTTTCTTGTTGGTTATAGAAAAGAAAGTTCTTGGGATGTTATGGTAAATGATTTATTGGATTAGCAGTATGGTTAAAGTTTTAGAAATCTCATAGTATCAATGATCTCTAGACGTGAAAAGAGAAATAAACTCGTCAGTGCCAAGGGTTCAAATTCTGAAATTTGACGTTGTAAATAAAATGTCTAACAAGAGTTTGTATCTTTTTCGCTAGAGGGCGCATTTAAAATCACCAATTATATGTTCATTGTTTAATATAGCACACTGCGTACGCCATTGTTCTTTAATAATTCACCGTGAGCGTGGACGTAATAAATATATCACCTGTATTGAATACAGGTTTTACATTGTATGCAAAATATAAATTGTCGATTTGTAACTACGTATCAAGATGTGAACAATTTTAGATGCAAAGCAGGCGCAATTTGTAACATTTCTCATTACGAACCATTTTCGGAGCCTTTGCAGGAAATGGCCGGCGGTGGAGCAACGTTTCGCTTTAACCCGTCTGACAGAACGTTTGGACGAAACTTCCTCAACATGGGGCGCTATTGTTTCTTTTGATAACATCTTACAGGCAAGTGCCTCTCCTCGCCAGATGCGAAACCGAGACACGCCAAAACAAACTCATCCCGCACAAAATAAATAAATCACCTACTTAAACAAGTGCCGCACGAATATATTTATGGAGGCTGAAACCGAAAAACTCAAGTGGATTTAAAACAGGAGTGACTGATGGCATATATCAAGCCGAAAGGAAAGAATGGATGTTTTGTGTTTAGGCATGGCCCCGAAAACAATAGGCGCTTTGTACAGGAAATTGAATTTTAAGAGTTGTTCAAGTTCGTTTGTCGTAATGATGTTGAAACCGTAATTAATTTTGTGAGCTGTAATAGAAAACGACTCTCTGTCTGTGTTTCTGCATAGAACCACTTGAGTATTTAGGTAGTTGTAAATTGATTTTAGGAATTAGTGGAGAAAAAAACGAGGTGTTAAATGTAACTGTGATAGCCCTTGTATAGGGTTCCCGACTGCCTATAGACAAAGGGGTGTAGGTAATGAAGGTAAATGTGACGATAAACTTTTACAAATATAAGAGGTGAATAGCGAATGTAGGACATAAAAAAACACTTCGCGCTTGCGAAATTGCCAACGTTTTAACTTTTATCGAGGTCTTCCTTAGGGCTAAAATATAAGAAAACTTACATATAATCAGTTGCAAGTACTTAACACCACGAGGTTAGTTTTGTTTTGGTTCTGGACTAAGCAAAAAAAGACCTATGCATCTTTCTTCTTAAGGCTGTCTTTCCAATAGCTCTTTCTCTGTTCCACTCATGCTTTCAGTTCATTGCAGATGGTACCTACCTTACCTTGTTACCTAGCTAATAAACTTATACAAGTACTGCATCTACGTTGGTGCTTTTCCAATATCTCCTGAAGAGTATCAGCCTAACATTTTTAAAGTAAACCCATTAAGGTTTGTACTTGTGGCCAATTGACTTTTTCCAATGGTCTAGATCATTTGTTTTATAATCTTAAACCGTTATTGAGATAATTTAGTTTTGTTACATTCCAAATTAAACATATCAAATTTCTACTCGTTTTCAGATAACTTCTTCTAAGACAAGATTGTGCTACAATTTTTGGAAACTCAAATCGTTTTCGAGATAATTTATTTGTGTGTTGACTAAAAGGCCTTTGGACAAAGTGTTGACTAAATTTGTTTTTTTTTTCAAAATAGACCCTTAAAGTATGTACTCATTTTTAACTAGTTTTTACTACTAAGCCAACGGTCTAGTACAATTTTTGAAAACTCACACTGATTCTAGGATAATTAAATTTTGTTATGTTTCACATTATATCCATCAAGTTTGTATTCGTTTTCAATTAACTTCTTCCAACAAATACAACGATTTAGTATAATTTTTGGAAACTTAAGCCATTTTTTTAATATTGACAATATCCGTTTTTTTTTGCAACATAAACCCATAAAGTTTGTACGCATTGTCAATTAACTTTCCAACTAAAACATTGGTCTAGTGCAATTTTCGGAAATTCAAACCATTTTCAAAATATGGACTAAATCTGTTTTTCTTTTAACTACAAAAATGAAGTTTGTGCTCGTTTTAAGCTAAATTTTTCCAAAAGAGACATTAGTCTAGAGCAAGGTTTTTAAACCTCAAAGCTTTTTTGAGATAAATTAATTTTTGTTAATTTTTTAAATTCAACCAATCAAGTTTGTATTCGTTTTTAACTAACTTTTGCTAACCAAAAACAATGGTTTAGTGCAATTTTTGGAAACTCGGTTTTCAAGGTATTGACTAGATTTGTTTTTTTTTCCAAAATAGACCCGTAAAGTTTGTACTCATTTTCAACTAGTATTTACAACTAAGACAACGGTCGAGTACAATGTTTGGAAACTCAAACCGAAAAAAGTTTGTAATCGTTTTCAATTAATTTCTTCCAACAAAGACAACGATTTAGTATAATTTTGGAAACTCAAATCATTTTCAAGATATTGATTATATCTGTTTTTTTTTTTGTAAAAATAAACACATAAAGTTTGTACGCGTTGTCAACTAATTTTTGCGACTAAGACATTGTTTTAGTGCAATTTTTGGAAGATCAAACCGTTTTCAAAATATGGACTCAATCTTCTTTTCTTTTCAAAATAGACACATAAAGTTAGTACTCCTTTTCAGCTAACTTTTTCCAATCGAGACATTAGTTGAGAGCAATGTTTCTAAACCTCAAAGCATTCTTGAGATAACTTAGTTTTGTTACTTTCTAAATCAAACCCATCAAGTTTGTACTCATCTTCAACTAACTTTTTCTAAAGAAAACGATGGTCTAGTGCAGTTTTTGGAAACTCAAACCGTTTTCAAGTTGTTGACTAAAATAGTTTTTTTTTCCAAAATAGACCCGTAAAGTATGTACTCATTTTCAGCTAGTTTTTTAAAACTCAATCCGATTTTAAGATAGGACTCATGGTTGCAAAAACTTTCTTTTCTGGCGATATATTTAAATTTTTTTTATTTTTCAATTTGTTTTTCTCTCTATTAAACGTCAGAAATAAATATTTCTGACAAATGTGTTTATTTCTTCCGAATTTATATTAAAAAAGCCATTGAAAAAATAAGTTATTATTGTCGTCAAGTAGGCATTGGAGATTTGTCTTTGACATTTTTATTGTATGTGCTAAAAGGAGATGAGTTTAAAAAAAAGAAGGTTTCAAAGGTAACTAGATAACACAAAGAAGTGAATGAGTAAGAGGTTCGAGCTAGAAAGTTTCGATTTAACTCTTCCATCCTCGGATTGACGGGAACGCCTTTTACATTAATGTAAAAAAAAGATATTTGCATCTCTCTTTTAAACGCTATCTTCTCCATAATTCTTTCCCTATACAACTCATTATTGCTTTAAAACGGTTTGCAAAACTTTTTTCTTGCGAGATATTTCACTGAATTTTTGGTTTTACCAAATGAGCTGAAAGCAACTAACCTAAATTAACTAGATATTACTTGTTCTAACAATTTTTAACGCCTTTCCCACTAATGCAAAAAAAGGATCCATTCGTCTCTTTTTTAAACGCTGTCTTCTCTATCTTCTGTCCCACTGATTTGTACTTAAAAACGGGTTGGAAAACTTTTTTCTTGCGAGATATTTCACTGAATTTTTGGTTTTATCAAATGAGCTGAAAGCAACTAACCTAAATTAAGTAGATATTACTTGTTCTAACAATTTTTAACGCCTTTCGCACTAATGCAAAAAAAGAAGGTCTATGCGTCTCTTTTTTAAACGCTGTCTTCTTTATCTTCTGTCCCACTCATTATTACTTAAAAACGGTTTGAAAAACTTTTTTTCTTGCGAGATATTTCACCGTAAAGTGAGCTGAAAGCAGCTAACCTAAATTAAGTAGATATTACTTGTTCTAACAATTTTTAACGCCTTTCGCACTAATGCAAAAAAAGAAGATCTATGCATCCCTCTTTTAAACGCTGTCTTCTCCATAAGTATTTCTCTATCCCACTCATTAGTACTTAAAAACGGGTTGGAAAACTTTTTCCTTGCGAGATATTTCACTGAATTTTTGGTTTTATCAAATGAGCTGAAAGCAACTAACCTAAATTAACTAGATATTACTTGTTCTAACAATTTTTAACGCCTTTCGCACTAATGCAAAAAAGATATATGCATCTCTCTTTTAAACGCTGTTTTCTCCATAAGTCTTTCTCTATCCCACTCATTATTACTTAAAAACGGTTTGGAAAACTTTTTTTTCTTGAGATGTTTCACTGCAATTTTTGGTTTTATTAAAAGAGCTGAAAGCAACTAACCAAAATTAACTAGATATAACTTATTCTGACAATTTTTAACGCCTTTCGCACTAATGTAAAAAGAAAATCTATGCATCTCTCTTTTAAACGCTATCTTCTCCATAATTCTTTCCCTATCCCACTCATTATTACTTTAAAACAGTTTGGAAAACTTTTTTTTCTTGAGAGATATTTTACTATAATTTTTGGCTATATTCATAGAGCTGAAAGCAACTAACTTAAATTAATTAGATATAATTTGTTCTAACAATTTTTAACGCCTTTCCAACTAATGCAAAAAATGGATCCATGCATCTTTTTTTTAAACGCTGTTCTCTCTATCCTCTGTCCCACTCATTATTACTTAAAAACGGTTTGAAAAACTTTTCTTCTTGCGAGATATTTCACTGAATTTTTGGTTTTATCAAATGAGCTGAAAGCAACTAACCTAAATTAACTAGATATTACTTGTTCTAACAATTTTTAACGCCTTTCGCACTAATGCAAAAAAAGAAGATCTATTCATCCCTCTTTTAAAGGATGTCTCTCCATAAGTCTTTCTCTATCCCACTCATTAGTACTTAAAAACAGGTTGGAAAACTTTTTTCTTGCGAGATATTTCACTGAATTTTTGGTTTTATCAAATGAGCTGAAAGCAACTAACCTAAATTAACTAGATATTACTTGTTCCAACAATTTTTAACGTCTTTCGCACTAATGCAAAAAAGATCTATGCATCTCTCTTTTAAACGCTGTCTTTTCCATAAATCTTTTACCGTCCCATTCATTATTACTTAAGAACGGTTTGAAAAACTATTTTTTCTTGCGAGATATTGCACTGTAATTTTTGGCTTTTTCAAAGGAGGTGGAAGCAACTTACCTAAATTAACTAGATATAACTTGTTCTAACAATTTTAAAGCCCTTCGCATTCATGCAAAAAAAGTTTTATGCATCTCTCTTTTAAACGCTGTCTTCTCCATAAGTCTTTCGCTATCCCACTCATTACTACTTAAAAACGGTTTGGAAACCTTTTTTTTTCTTGCGAGATATTTCACTGTAATTTTTGGCTTTATCAAAAGAGCTGAATGTAACTAACCTAAATTAACTAGATGCAACTTGTTCTAACAATTTTTAACGCCTTTCGCACTAATGTACAAACGAATTTCTTCTGTCTTCTCCATAAGCCCTTTTCTATCCCACTCATTATTACTTGAGCTAATTAACAACTGGCGTAGGTAAACCTAACCTAACTAGATATAAACTAATTAGATATAGATAAAATAGTTTTTTAACAACACATTATCTGGGTTATTGAAATTGTATGCTGTCAAAAAATTTAATTCTGAATTCTAAAGAATCAGAAAATGAGAGAATTTTAGTCTTTGTTCTAACACCTACAAATATTTATGTTAAAAAGTCTCTATATACATTATAAGGCTTTTTTCTGTCTGCTTTTAAGTCTGCTGTTTTTTGTCCCCATTCTGCTGTTTTTTGTCCCCATTGGGCAGTAATCTTCATAAGTTTGCTTGTAAAGTGGTCACGACTAGATCTAGTGCTGCCAGCTTTATGTTGATGGGACCATCAAAAAAGACGTTATCAGATTCCGACCGTGCCTTTAGTGTTACAATTCCAAGCAGCACAGTGGCGGATTTAGCCTTCTGTGAAGGGGTAGGGGGGCGGGAGAAAAAAATTGTGAGAATTTTTTTTAGGTGCCACGCCCACTTTTCCTTATGTATACATTTTCCAATAAGAAAAGTCTAATTTTAAAAAATTTCAGCGGTAATTAACCGTTGTCTAGACAACGTGGACCTACTAACGTCACCCATTAACCATTTTGACTGAGAAAGTCAGTAACAACTTCATTAACCGCCTGTAAGTTGAGAACGCCTCGGTCCATCGCAGTGAGTCCAACCGCCTTTTCCTCTTCTTGAAGTCCTCTGTCACTCCCCACTATCGGAAGTTCCGGAAGTGCAATATCTTCGGAGATAGACCCCTTCGAAGATTTCTTCGTCTTTCGACGTTTTTTGACAATTTTTAAAAAAACCTCTTTAGAGGTTAAATTCATTCGAATTGAGTTTATTACGTTCTTAGGGAATTGCAAGCGTGCCATTCCGATCAAAAACACCAAAAAAATGTTTCCGAAAATGTCCAAAGGGTGGTTATTGCGACTCAATTCTTAATTCTCAACTTTGACCACCTGAAACTTAAGAACGCCTATACCAATCGGAGTAAATCCAATAGATTTTTTCTCTTCTTGATGTCCTCTTCTACCTTCCATCATCGCAAGTGCAGTAGGTGCAATTCTTTCGGAGATAGACCCCTATCGAGGGGTCAACAACTTATATAGCCACGTCGACTCAGGGGCTTTCCTTTATTTAGCACAATACCTAACCATAAAGTAGAAAACACTTTGCATTATATTTTCATGCTAGCACACACGTATTTATTTTATATATAGTTGCGACGTATAAACGTGCGTCGTTCTTGGACCTTGTTGTATATACGGGGGGTGTTCTTTAGGTGTGGTCCTTGGTGATGGGTAAAAAAAAACACAGTGTTTTTTTTTCTTTTCCTCAAACTTCTATTGTGCTATTATAACACTGTGTTTTTTTTGTTTCCCATCACCAAGGACCACACCCCAAGAACACCCCCGCATATTTCTTTTATTTAAATACCTGCGCAAAAACGGGAAACTTGAAAGGAGATCAAAAAGTGAATGGAACCTCATAATATGTAATGAATGCCACGTCGGAGACAGATTAACGTAAAAGTGGAAACTCAGTGCTACCGCCACCATATTGAACCACTTCTATTTAATTTTGAGGGAGGAATTATATTAAAGTACACTTGATCGTGTGGTGCTCGACAGGGACCAGCACAAACATCTTCCGACTGCGACCAGCCAATAAAACGAAGCAAAGTTTGGCCATCTAGCGTTTGTGGAAGGAAGAAAATGTAAAAAGTATTTATTAATTTTTAAGTTCCTAGAGAAACAAAACGATATGACCTCTCAGGAAACCAAAGTGTTCAGTAAGTTGAAACCAACACACTTACATGATATCGCCACGTGAAGTGGAAGTATCATGATTCCATCATTTACAGAAACGTGTCGAAAACCATATAATTAGATATTTTACCACGATTACACATGGATATACACAAGTACACATGGATATACACAAGTACACATGGATTAGAAATGTTTTTTTTAATCACGAGTCTACGTCATTTTTTTACAACAAATTAATTTTTAGAGATAATTTATCTTTTCCAAATTTTTTTTTTTATATAAAGGTAACTCAATTTTTTTCAAAAACCCTTGTATTGTTTTTTGTAAACCAAAACCATTAAATGCCATGATAACGAAGGTTATAAAATTACCCTAGCCACCAAATGCAGTGAGTTGAATTCCTGACGTTTTGTCTACAGCTGAGTCAGACAGAGGCGGTGAGGTAAGAGGCGAAGTGATCTCCCGTGCTTCCCGACGTTGACTGTTTCCACTCTGGTGAGCTCCCTGGTATTTACTTCACCGACGCGCGCCGTGGCGCTGCAGTATTGGTACTGGAGTGGGGGTAGAGGTGGCGCGGGAAGGACTGGGCCAATGCTGAGAGGAGACTGGCTTCCCTAACGAAGCAAAAGCCCTGAGGAAGACCTCAATTAAAGGTCGAAACGTTGGTGATTTGTAAAAAGTGAACTTGTTTACTATCAACTAATAAAAATAATAAAATAATGAAGCCGATCTCAAGTATCTTCCAAATTTCTTGATTTTTAAAGCACTTGAAAGAAAAACGACTTGACTTGATATTCACTGCCTCAAACTTGACTTGGGCTTAACTTGAAGAGAAAATCAAGTCAAACTGTGAATCGCTACCAGGAACAGGAAGTTTTATATAGGGACGATGCAAAAAACGGGACTCAGGGGCTCGGCATTCGGCGAAATACAGCAATCAGCTAATTTTAAAAATCATTCGTATTTTGAATCCCGATCACGATGGGTCACATGTTACGGTGCGGTTAAACCGCGACTAATATTGATTGAGTATTTTGGTACGTTTTTGAGTGTTCGATTAGCTAATCAGATTATTTCACCATTAGTTGTATGTTGGCATTATTGATTCTTAAAAAGCAATTTTTTTATTCAAATTAATGTAAAGAAAAGAATAAATATTTATAAATAAAAATGGGGGTTTTTTTCACTTGACAGTATCGCATTGTCCACTCTAGAAATCACTGGTCACTCCAACCGCTCCGAACTAGCTCCGAACGATAGCAACCGTAATATTTTACTTATTATATACTCCTCAGCTACAGTCTACAGTAGAGCTGTTACTAACAATTACCACGTTGTTAGGCGAATTCAGTGCTCCCTAAAGCTAAATAAAGTATTGGCGCAACATATTTTCGACGAAAAAAGACGATTTCTTCGAAACACACACCACCCCTGAAACGTTTCCCTCCGACAGCCCTCTTTTATAGACCCAAATGTAAAACTAACATACACTCCACCCACAGGTGCGATTAAATCGCACACACATATGTCTTATTGGCACGTATCCCTAAACCCTCGGAAAAACTCGAGACACCCTTATGAAAGGGAAGATTCTGCGCCGTGGGGTGGAAATAGCGGCCATGTGTGCGTGGAAGTGTAGCGTTGGACGATGAGGGCCTCTGGCGGAGAACAGGTGAAGTTTGGCTTTACCGGGGGATATCGCTAAGTTTACCTTCGTCCGTCTTTTATTTATTGTACCACGTGTTTATTACAAAAAGTTATCTAGAAGACTATGAATTTTTGGACAGAACAGGATAATATAATCAAAGTAAACGGACCAACGAGACAATCTGAAGACTCCCTCCTGTTTTACACAAGGCCCCTTTTTTAGCAGTAGAAACCGTAAAAATGGCGGCCATATCCGCCGGAAGTGACGTCTCGGTGACGTTATGACGTCTTACGTCAAATTATTGCAAAACAGTTGTCACTGTCATTATTTTTATCACTTCCTATTACCAAATAGAAAACAATTGAAAATAGAAGTAGTCAAGGCCTCAAAAATGTAGCTTGGAACCCGAAGGTCAGCCCGGTTGCTAACTAATGCGCATGCGTCCTCTAGGCGGTTATGCTGTATTTTTGCCGACGTCGAGCCAATCAACGTTGGCTAGAGGAATTTCTCGGCCAATCAACGTCGTCATAATTTTCGTGACGTAAAATGCAAAAGCGCTTGGTGTTAGTATATAACCTTTTTCCTGATCATCGTATAATTTATAAAATTGTAAATCTTAAGCATCTAAAAAAATCACTAAAAACTAGAATTTTGGTTGTAAATTTTGGCTTTTTAGCAGCTTTAGTTTGTGTTGGTGTTGTTTTAATTCCAAATTTAAATTATTTCAATAGCCTTTCAGTTTATTGTTGTACTATTTTGCTTTTTTTCTGCTGTCTGTTAAGTTCTGTGCTATTAAATGATTACTTTAAATTTGAAGATTCCGGAACCTTTCAACATTATTCTATTTGCAATTAATAACAAGCCCAAATATCCATAAAGAAAAGTGGATGCCAAGAAGAACAAAATTATAAATGTGCAGAGATGCTGAAAACCCTCCAGTGAATGGAGTTTTCTTGGGGTGAGTAGATGTAGTATGTATTTACTTTTTTTATACTTGTAGATTTGTATGTAGGTAACTAAGGGATAACATTTTTATTGGCAATATTGCGTAACTAAAGGCTTTGGAAGAAATCTCCACAATTGAATTGATGCCGTCCTATAGCAACATCCGAGGCAACATCAGTAGCATTTTTGCACTTTATTAAAAAGACCATTTTTCTAAAATAAATATGAGAGAAAAAGGAATTTTCTCTCATATGTATCTAGTTGAATGAGTATCGGAAAAGTAGTTAGTTAGGTATTTAGGTAGCTACTTATATGGTATGAAGTACTACCTATTTTTATTTTTACTTAAAGATAATCAACTTGCTTCTTCAAAGACAGAAAGTTTTATGCACCCAGGAGACTGGCTAGCCAAATTTTCTTTTCTTGTAATCATTTCCTTTTATTAATGCTGTAGGCTTTGTTTACCTATACCAAAATTTTGTTGGTGTGGGTAATATGCTACCAACTACCATAAACTTTGAACTTATATTTTGAACATGATAAGGCTAATAATGAATTCCAACCCAGGAAATGATGAAGAGGATTATAATTTAAGAAGCGTTGAAGCTTTTTTGTCATAAGAGTTATTTAATAGAATTGGAGGTAGCTAACCATTTTTTTAAAATCTTTTCAGATTTCTATAGGATCCAGTGGCTAAGAAATCTTGCATAGATTTTTGTGTTGGTGGTGGGGTTATGCATCCAGGAGAAATTGACTTTATCATCTGGAGCCTGTTCATATGCGAATGGCACTTTATGGCAGAAGACCTGGGAAAGAAAAAGTTAAGAAGATATGCTGCTCCCACTATTTTAAGTCCAGGTAATTAGAAATTATTCTTTATGCAAAACTAATTTTTATTTTTCTTCTAAATTTAAAACTACCTATTAAATTTAACTGTTGGGTACTGATGGTTTTCCGAGCCTTACATGATGAGAGATTTAGATAGAGATCAGAAATAGTGTCACAATATGTAGAGAAAAAAGAAACATTGATTTATTTTTTTTAGCTATAAATGGGGGTTTATTCATGAGAATAAAGAATAATGTTTAAGAATGAAAGAATCTCGGAAAGAATAAGATAATAATTTGTTACGCATTAATCAAAAAATGTGATTATTAAGTGCTTAATGCTTACCTAAGGATTAAGCTATCTTTAGTATAATGTAGGTAGGTTATTCCTAAGCTCATTCCTAAGTAAAACCATATTGTTATGCTTAAGGCCATATTGCAATTCTGATGTATAAACAGCACATATTAGTGTACAAAGTAATTTGTTCTGTAGACCCTATAGAGCATGTCATGCTTACAATATTTTTCTTCTATGTATCAATTAAATGTTCAATAGCACTGAATTTATATAGAACATTTAGGTATATCCACAACCTACAGGATGATAGGATACTAGAAAATATTGAAAAACAACACCAAGCGTCCTTCAGAGCATCCATGCAATTTGGCACTTCAACTTTGAATTTTATCTTTACAAAACTGAAAGGATTTTATAAATATTAGATTTTTGACAAATTTTGGAAAAACAATTTGAAGCAAAAGATACATTGCAGCATGGGCTTTCTTGTCCAAGCGGTGTAACTTTTTTCCACAACTTTTGATGACATCCTGAGTGGTATCCTTATCACAAGACTTCGGAAACTATCGGTCCCTATTGCCCGACTCCGACCCTGTATATAATTTCCTACATGGTATGAACTTTTCTAACATTAAAGGAAGAAATACAGGGTGACCGTTTGGAGTTTAACCATGGGGATCTTGGTTATTTGAAGAGATACAACGAAGATTAAATTAGGGTAAAGTTGCGTAATTAGAGGTCTATAAAAGTTATGTTTTCAAATTTTGAAGACTGGTTTAGGAAATATTCACAAAATAATGGACATTTTGAAAAAAAGTTTTTATTTTTTCTAGCCTTAATTTAATGAGTTAATTAAAAACAATTTAACACTTCTTCATAGCCACTTTTTGCTGTCTTCAACGCGGTATTTTCAAATTTAAAATCCGGCGTTTCATTTTCATGCAACCAACATTCCTTCAATTTTTTATAGATAGAGTCCTGTATTTTTCATATCAGACTCTGAATCTCCCTGTAACTCTGCATTAATTAATATGCAACAATTAATAATTGATTTTTAAATTTAATTATAAAGAGCAAGTGCCTTAATAAGGTATTTGCTCTTTCTAATTAAAATATAGTACTTATACAGACAATACAATCAGATAATGGACATATGTAAAGTTATTTATGTTCTATTTAAAATTATATAAAATACATCTGTCAGTTTTTTGCTCCAGCATGGATAAGTCTTTATAGTTATTTTCATAGTTAAGTTTCATTTTCACAGCTAATAGTCACTAAGTCTTAATAGTTATATGCCGTCTCAAATTATTATGGACTGGGGTGTGCCATGGAGTCCAGATGTTTTGCCCCTGTATAAATTTTTGACAATGACATTGAGTGAATTTGGAAAGTAAATGAGGTTACAAATCTCACAAATGTCTAAATTATTTGTAAAATGTTTCCAAATTAATAAAAAATTAAGTATAAATCATTCAAAATACTGAGCGTGCCATAAGTGGGCAGTATGTGTTGTAGAAAGAAACAAAATCATGAAATGGATAGGTGAAGTAAAAAACCCAGATATAGAACCATAGATAGATATAATTGATAATTAGTTCATGGGATATTCAAAAGACTACTGATATAAGCTTGAAAATCCGAAGATCATCATGTTTTGGTGCTAACTTAATAGACAATTAAAGAAATATGAAGAAGCACCTCTTTCTTAAGAAGATAGAAGTAATAAGGTGGACATGTTACTTCTATCTTTCCATTCCTAATGAATGATCGAGAGTGTGAATTTACAACAATTCGCGGAATTTGTACGATTGGGGTAATGTCGGCTTGATGTATGGTAAAAAAGTTAAATACATCTTCAGATTATATGTTAGTTATTATGATTATTATGAGAAAAAATATCCATTATTTCCAGTTGTTTTAACCCATCAATTTTTTTTTATTTCTAAATCATAAAAACAATATGAAATAAAATATTGTACGATACACATCAAGTAGGTGTTATTACAGTTCTCGTATAACTTTCTGTTCCAGTACGAGGTAAAACCTTGTACTGTAGTAGCAAGTCACCTACTGGACTTGTGACGTAACTTACTATTTCATAACATTAATCTGACAACATTTCACTAATGAACTAGATATTTGTCAAATTTGTAACCTCATTTACTTGCCAAATTCACTCAGTGTCATTGGCCAAAAATTTATACAGGGGCAAAACATCTGGTTTCCATCGCACACCCCAGTCCATAATAATTTGAGACGGCATATATTTTCATTAACCGACCGCCCTTATCGCTTTGGCGGAATGTATGACCGTTAATATATTTATTATCTATCAATCTCTAAATCCAAAATTCAAATTTGATGAGTGTACAACCATTGACATGGAGGAACCGCAGAAGGCAAAATATGTTCGTCGCAAGAGCGTCACATAATTTTCAAAGGCAAAACAGTTAAGAAGGTCCAAGGCCCGAATAAAATCTTTGAGATCTCTTCTAATACTTCTCACGAAAAAGGACCTTCTATCTAATGAATCCATAGATCATCTACTGGAAAGATTTTTTTATTATATAATATGACAATGATAATTTATGGAAAATAATTATCATGTTAGCTCTACTTCAAAGCACAGATTGTTAAAACATAGATAATTTCTTTGAGCCTTGCATGTTTTGAAACAGTTTCAACTAATAATAAATGTAATCGCCTTATTGTAATTTAATAGCTTTACAAAGAAATAAAACTTAATCGAAGGATCCTTTTGAATTATTGAAAATTGCTTTTTCAAATACACTGTAAATAACACTACAATAACCTATACGTTGAATACATAACCTATACATTTTTTTAAGTAAAATAAGTAAAAAATCAATGTCGTTTATTTTGATTTTGGTGCAGAAATAAACATGGCATATATAAATTATGTGTTTTTAATTTACCTAACATTTGAGACCTTAATATCACATATCTTCAACATATGTTTCCTAAATCTCTGAATGAAGAAATCCACATTTTTTGTTTTTCAGATTACCGTGAAATAGTTGTATTGTTTCATTGACCATTACTAAATTGAAGATATCTTTTTATAGGCTAGTGGTACCCAAGAGTTTTATAGACGTCATAGCAGGACAATTCCTCAGAATGCAGAAGTGGCGCGACCTTTTTTACGCGCTTGTCTTCATTCATCTTCAAATTTAAACTGTGGGTTTCAATGCAGGATGGAAACTACACTCCTTCCGATAGAATTTCCCCAGAAAATTGGAAGGCAGTATGACAGACTTTATTTCTCCTTCTCTTAGACCAAGGTTTATCAACCCTGTAACAAATGAAAAACACCGAAAAATTTTGTAATGTTGAATATGTAACAATTGAATTGGCGAATAAAATTCTCAATTTAATATAAAAATTAATTGTTTTGAGCATATTTCGTCAAAAGACTGCTTAATCATAATTAATATAATAATGTGATCACTGAATGCCTATTAATTGATTAAGTCATATGCTCCCTATTCATTTTTCGATCCTCTGCTTACTTTCCAGCAGAAGGAGTAAGGAGTAGAAGACTTATATAATAGGGAGAAATTACTAACTTCATCTATGCCAATGAAGTAAATGTTTAACTTATTTGGTTCTTCAACTGCAACATTGTTGTGGCCTCAAAATTACACTGAATATAAATATATATAAAGTTTAATACAGTAACTACAGAATTAAACCATGTACTTCCTGAACATATTCAAATTAAAAATTTCGACTATCTGTTATTCGCTGTGTTTCTATTAATGCAAACTATTTTTGAAGTTCAGTTTCATTCAGTCAGAATTCAGAATGCAAAGATTAAAAAAATGAGGATTAATGTCAGTTTTGTCGCTCACCCTGTACATCTAAACAATTAGGCATAGCTCTTGTTTGCACATGACTACGTCCAATTCCAAATTGTAATGCTCATTGAATAGGAGATTTATTTTTCTTATGGTCTTGAAATGTTACACTTTTAGAAAAACCTGCTTTTTTCATAAACTAATGAAGATATAAAGAAGGACAGAGAAAAGTCCCGAGATATCATTAGGAGCTGCAATAATCAGGCAGCGGAATTCCAAAATCGTCCATACATTTTGTTCCACATCACTTAATTGTGGACATTCGATTATCCTTTCCATAATTATAAAAAAAATTACTTTCTGTTCGCCACTGTAAATGTTTCTAACTTTATATTCATTACGCCTATACGTCTAGCTTGCCTTGTGCATAGTCTTTATATTTTAAATGAAATTTTTATCAATATTTGTATTATGGGGCAGATTGGAGCCCCAGTGTTAAATAATACCCCGTAGAAAAAAATAAATATCTATGGAAAAAAGCAAAATATCCAAATAACACCAAATGTGTCCCAAGGTATGACACGTCTCCACATACTCCTGTAGCAAAAAATTTTCTGAATCTTTTTTCCGCAAAATTATCTGCTCAAAAAGTTTTTACAAAACTGCATCAAGTTTTGTGGAACCATGTATTATGTAACCTGCAAAACATATAAGCGAGTACATAACCACTTAAAGCAGTCTATACCTGGATCTTACCAAAATGGCATCTCCAATGAAAATCGATTGAGTGGCTTTAAAGACAGTTTTAAAGTTCATTCAAAATTTGGGGTGTATCATTTCAATTGATTCTTAGTTTAGATTAAAAGGAGCGTTTAATCAAGTATGAAATTTGATGCTAACTTACATGCTAGAAATCTTAGTGGCGCCCTGGAACTTCTTTGAAACACACAAATCTTATCCTTGATTATCTATTTATGAGTCGCCTTTCTATGGTTGAATCCTAGGTTGGTACTACATAGGGAAAAAACTCTGCCACATCTCATTTCCACAAAAAAAAAACCTCTTCTCAAGACTATTCTGAAACCCTAAAATAAGATAAAAGCTAAGTAAAAAAAAGAGAGAGAAAAAACAGGGTTTACACAATATGTAATTATTTACCCTTATATTTCAAAAAAAAAATTAATTTGGTACCTTAACAGTAACAGGTTTCTGAACTTTAGTCATTGCAAAATAAAAGTAATAATAACTGAAGTGCTAAGATGCATCCTTATTATATTTATATCCTTATTATCTATATATATTATATATCGTTAGTTTTTTGGTACTTACAAAAGTATGCCTTCTAATATGCCTCTTAGTAAATAGTGCACCCGTAAACCTTTTATCGATTGATACTAATAACTTAAACAAGTTAACAAGGAAAACTTGTATTTATTTTCAAGATGAAAACAGAACATATTTTCTAACAAACACGTAAAACTCGTAAAGACCACGAGACCACCATATCTTATTCCAACTACCACCATATATATTTTTTTTATTTTTTTATGTCAATAATGTCAACCGAACTCTGTCTTTTTTACGTCACAACTGACAACGACACAAATCACAATTAGGTGTTTTCGGAACTTAACGTTCATCCTTGAGTGTTCCTGATTTTAGCGCACCATTTTATTTTATAATACATAACACCCCTCCTCGCTAAAATCATTCAAAACACTTTAAACCTAATATAAATCTAAATTTACAAAAATTGTTATTATTAAGACCTTCTGTAAATATATCTGCTTCCTGCATGCTCGTCTCAATATACTCTAGCCGAATATATCCATCTTTTAGTTTTTCGCAAACAAAATTAAACTTTAGGTCAATATGCTTGACTCTGCGGTTATTACTAGGATTTTTAATTAATGGTATGCACCCTTGATTGTCCTCAAAATACGTCACATATTCTACATTAACAGAAAAATCATTTAAAAGTTTTCTTATCCATAATCCTTCTTTTACAGCATTACACAGTGCAATTAATTCCGCCTCAGTGGTTGAGAGTGAAACACAATTCTGTTTTCTCGTAACCCACATGAAGGTATTATTGTACATTTTAAAATTAAAACCTGACACCGATTTTCTATCTAACATATCGCCTCCCCAATCAGCATCTACATAACAACACAAATTACAATTAACATTTCTATTATATACTAGACCGATGTCCATAGTACCTTTTAAGTACCTCAATATCCTTTTCAAATAATTAAAAGTTTCATCACTCGCTTTATCTTGAAAACGACTAAAATAGTTCAGAGCAAAACATATGTCGGGTCGTGAGCCCAACATTAAATACATCAACGAACCTATCATTTCACGAAATGGTTTTCTAGTGACATTTTCATTATCAAGGCACAAAGATAATTTAAGTTTAGGTTCAATAGGTGTCGTGGCGATTTTACAATCTTCCATTTGAAATTTCTTCAGTAAAGCTCTTACATACCGAGACTGTTTGATATTTAAAATGCCTTCTTCCCTATTATAGAGTATTTCAAGTCCAAGAAAATATCTAAGCTCCCCTTTATCTTTTATTTTGAATCTTTGCATTAATTTTTCTTTCACATCATTTACAAAATTAATGTCTGGACCAGCAACAATAATATCGTCAACATAAATCAACAAGTATACATTCTTCCCATCTTCTCTCCGACAATATAGACAAAAATCATTTTCCGACCTGTCAAAACCAAGATCTAAAAGATATCCATTTATTTCTTCATTCCAACACTTTGATGACTGCTTTAGTCCATATAAAGATTTTCGTAATTTCAAAACTTTTCCTTGTTCAAGTTCAACACCTTCAGGAGGAAAAATATACACATCTTCACTTAAAGAACCGTTCAAAAACGCAGTCTTAACATCTAGCTGTTGGAAGAAATAACCTAGCTGATTCCCAATTAAAAGTAAAAGCCTTATAGTTACCATTTTTGCAACTGGTGAATAAATTTCATCAAAATAAGTATCTTGTGCGAAACCTCGAACAACTAATCTGGCTTTATACATATCTTTCCTTTCCTTTTCTAAATCCTTCAATGTGAACACCCATTTTGTATCAAGAATGTTAGCATTTTGTGGCCTGTCTACTGTTTCCCAAGTCTCATTTTCTTCTATTGAAGTTAGTTCTCTAGCTACAGCTTCCAACCAAAACTTTCTATCTGATCTATTTTGCAAATCATTAAATTTATTTGGAACGTCATTAACAAAATTTACAGCATTAAATCCAAAATACATTTCATAGTCTTCATACCTTTTTGGCATTTTAACATCTCGTTTACTAGAATTACTACATTCAGTCATCTCTTTCGTCCCATTGCTTTCATCTATACTCTCAATCTCACTCATTTCTATGTTCTGCTCACATGACCTGTCATTTACCTGTCTAGATTCCTCAAGTTTTTCCCTGTCTTCTATATCATTTTCTTTGTCATTCCCTGAATCAATAAAAACAGACTTTTTCTTAAAATGAAAACTATCTTCATCAAATCTAACATCCCTTGAAATAACTATTCTACTGTTTTCTAAATCCCACAATCTATATCCTGTCATAGTATAACCTAGAAAGATGCACTTCTTCACTTTAGAGTCGAACTTGTTCCTAAATTGTTTATTGATGTGACAATATGCATTGCATCCAAAAACCCTCATATTCTGTACATTAGGTTTTTTATTAAACCAAATCTCAGCCGGTGTAACGTTTAAATCAGAATAAAGGGAACGATTTTTCAAAAAACATGAAGTTCTTATCGCTTCTCCCCAAAATTCTTTAGATAAACCACACCCACTAATCATGGTTCGTGCTTTCTCCACTAAACTCCTATTCATTCGCTCCGCTTTCCCATTTTGCTGAGGATTATATGGCACGGTGTAATCAAGGATAATTCCTTCGCCTTTACAATAGTCTATAAAATCCCTTGATGAATACTCACCACCTCCATCACACCTTAGCCGAGAAATCCTACAGCCAAACATGGAATGTGCCATATTCACAAAATCTTTAAATTTTCCTATCACCTCACTTTTCGCTTTCAGCAAGTACACAACAGTAAATCCAGAAAAATCGTCGATAAACGTGACAAAATAATTATTGCCGTCATAAGTTTGGGGCTTCATTGGACCACAAACATCTGAGTGTATGATCTCAAGAATTCTATTGCTTTTAGTTCGTGTACCATAGGGTAGCTTACACATTTTTCCCTGAACACACGCCTCACAAAATTTTACCTTCTGAACTACAATATCACTTTCAAAACCCTCAACTATTTTAGCGTTGATCATTCTTTCCAAACTTGAAAACCCTACATGGCCGTATCTTCTATGCCATTTAAAAAAATTATTTTCGAGATTTTCGGCATTCAAACATTGGGGTTTACAAATTTCAAAACTGACCTCATACAAGTTTTTCATTTGGCCCTTCATTATTAATCCCTTATTTTTTGAAATTAATTTTACACAAGAATTTTCAAAAACTGACGAATTCAATCTTTTTACAGACAACAAATTCTTTCTCAGATGTGGAATGAAAAGTACATTCTTTATGGTGCATTTAATTTTTATATTATCAATTATTGAGAATGCTGTGATATTGCCAATACCTAGAGCCAACAAATAGGTTTTATCATCAGCAACTGCAATTTTCAAAGGTTCCTTTAAAACCACAAAATCGGAAAAATAATCCTTAGTATTTACCATGTGATCAGTGCACCCTGAATCAATATAGAATTGCAAATGATTTACATTCAAATCTCTATCTGAAGCAAAGGATTGTAATTCCCCAATAAAACAAACACCCCCATCACTTTCCCTATTGTCTCTATCACTACTTTTACCTTGACCTTGATTATTCTGGATGTCATGCTGGTTTCCTGCAAAATTAGTGCCTCTCCAAGTTCCTCCATAACTTGCTCTTGACCCTGAGTGACCTCTGTACTGGCCCCTCCTGAAATTATGACCTCTGAACTGGAAACTGTTTCCTGTCCGCCTTCTATTGAATTGGCCATGAGTGTGACGGAAAGATGATTGTCCATGGCCTCTCGGAAGCTGAAAATTATAATTTTCTTGCTGACCTTGATCTGCATGTCTGATTGTGCCTTGATTGTAATTTTCTCTGGAACAGTTTCTTTGGAAATGGCCTAGCTTGCCACATTTAAAACATCTCTTTGAATCTATTGCAGAAAATGCTTGGGATTCTGCTTGACCGCTAGCAGACTTCGTTGATACTTTTCTCTTCTCAAATTCTTGAAGCAATCGGGTCTTCACTTCATCATATGACACATTTGGGACCGATTCCACTACAGTGACCACTGTGTCATATGATTTGGGCAAACTCAAAAGCAGGTTGCAGACCTGGTCAGGTTCAGACACCGTAGCCCCTGTCGCCTTTAACTGCTTTACAAGATCCTCAAATTCCTGAATATGGGTCTCCAAGCAACCCCCTTCGATTAGTTTTATGCCAAGTAATTTTCTCTTCAGGAATAACTGGCCGGGTAAGCCCTTCTTTTCGTATCGGTCAGCTAATGCCTGCCACATCTCAAACGCCGTCTCTTTTTCTCGAATCCATTGCAATTGGGTATCTTCTACACATTGGACTATGAGTAATTTGGCCCTATTATCGCTCTTTAGAAATTTGGCTTTCCTAGCTTCATCCAACGTACTTAAATCTTCCTGGATATTTACCTGATCCAGTACTCCACTGTCTGCCAATAACATTTTCACTCGGAACTTCCAATTATAATAGTTACCTCCATTTAAAGGCTCAATAGCTAAATTTTTTCCTTGAACGTTGTTGGCCATTTTTTTTCTTTTACCTCTCACTCTCAACCACCTCAATGTGCCCTCAACTTTTCTATCAAAAAACCTCTGCTGCACAGTGTATAATTATCTGGATATCTGGGCCCATAACCTTTTATCGATTGATACTAATAACTTAAACAAGTTAACAAGGAAAACTTGTATTTATTTCCAAGATGAAAACAGAACATATTTTCTAACAAACACGTAAAACTCGTAAAGACCACGAGACCACCATATCTTATTCCAACTACCACCATATATTTTTTTTTTATTTTTTTATGTCAATAATGTCAACCGAACTCTGTCTTTTTTACGTCACAACTGACAACGACACAAATCACAATTAGGTGTTTTCGGAACTTAACGTTCATCCTTGAGTGTTCCTGATTTTAGCGCACCATTTTATTTTATAATACATAACAAAACCTTCATAAATACATTTCTGGTAAGGTAGCTGACATCGACATAAGTATGCAGAAAAGGTAATGCAGCATAAATTGCCAAACCAGCTACTTGCTTTTGAGTAAAAAAATGAGAGGAGAGTTTATTGTGCACACTTTGAAAATGGCATAGGCGTAACCTATTTCTGGTACTAGTAGTTTTAATGTAAGTACCAAAATCTTTAAACTGCACTCTGGATGTACCCATAGCATAATTACCTAGCAAGACGAGAGTCACTTTGCTTCTATATGAATAGGACATAAATAGATTATTAACTGGGATAGTGGATCACTGGCCTAATAGAGTATCTGCTGGAACTTGATTAAGATATATCCTTTTCTCTTTTAAACAATGTTTCTATATACTCTCCAGGGTGTAGGACTGAGGAAACCCTTCCTAAAAAAAGAGAATTTTTAACTTCAGCCTACCACAACCAGTGTTCATCATTTCAAATTAGGTGTATAAGGATAGCCGATAGCCATACCTAATCATAATTAGGAAATGCAAATGGCATAAATGATGAACAAAATGAAAGGAGAGTGCCATACTTATGAGCTGTTGAATAAAAGAAAAGTTGTAAAGCATGCCCTAAGCTTACTGTGGACTCATGTATGCTTTACAGTCTTTACAACAAGGCCAGGGTTGTCAGCAGCTGTGAAAACAATGTTCCTTTGTAGGGGCTATTTCAAAAACTACCCCAAACACATGCTGCTCCTATACCTTTCATTCTTTCACACCAACACCATACCAAATTAATACATATACCTGAATACTGGATACTTACATCCTTAGGTACTACACAAACACAAAACTACACTGAAAAGTGTGTGTAGATCATTTGAAAATAAGAAAAAATTAGATTATTGAGAAATGAGTGGAGCAGAAACAGGAAAACTGGGTGCCGGCTGGTGTACCTGCATGACGCTTTCTCGAAATACGAGAATCCAATAAATCCGTCACGTGACACGTTGCGTTAGCGAATCTCGCGCAATTCTTGCTAAACAAAGATTCCTTTAACTAATTGAAAACACCAATTCTATTACACCAACTTTGCTGAAATTAAAAATTACTGTAAATTATTTGCAAAGCGTAAATTTTGATTGTCAAAATGGCCGGAACCGTAAACAAAAGAACCCAGTAACCCACAATCCTTTTAATAAAATTTGCGCATGCGCAGTGAAGACCAAGCGGGCTGATGTCGGGATTCCAACGCCTACTCGAACGTTCACTTTTCGAACATTGGAAGCAAAGGCGACTCTTCGTATAAATCTCAACCGTATTCGCCTATTACCAATTCAACCGAAGGCTCTGGTACACTTGAGGGAAATCGCTATTAGTCATTTTTTTCGAAAATTTTCTTTAGGAATTAGCAAAATGGACAAAATAGAAAATTATAGGTGGTGACAGAACTTAAAAACATTTATAATAATATCAATTTTTAGAATAAATATAATGGGCAAGCTTTATTCACTTTTACCCACATTTAACAGGGATAGTGGCTTTTCACTATTTTTCGATGGACTGTATATGTATATTTTCTTTAAATAAAAAGCATCTCGATTAACTTAAATTCAACAATAGGTTATATTTCTCTTTACACAAAAGGGATGCACAATTTGTATCTAAAGTAAATACAAAAAAAGGGGGTTTTAATGGCAAATTAATTATAAAGAGTGAGAGACAGAGCGAGCGAGAGCGAGAGAGAGAGAGAGAGAGAGAGAGAGAGAGAGAGAGAGAGAGTCGAGTCGAGTCGTCGAGACCTAAAAACTTGCAGACTTATAACGAGAATGACTGTAAAAATTACATTTCGCCTATTTAAAGTGGTGACATGTGGCTAAGGGAAGATAGGCAACGGACCAATTGTTTTACGCATAAGCACCTAAGGGTGAGTGTATTGGGTAGTTTATTGAGCGTTTGTAAAAAGACATATGGAATTCCTTGAAGTTAAAAATAGATTGAAGAACAGTTCTAAGTGAAATTAATCTATGCATTTTGGACCGAAAGAAAGCTGCAATGTTGTGTTTCCACAACATTTCCCCCCGCGTTGAAGTCTTGGCTTCAAAAGTACTTTGAAGTAATTAGTTTTATTAAATTACAATTAAAAATTAAAATAATAAAACTTAGCTAACATTAATCGCAAAAATAATAAAACTTAGTTAACATTAATTGTAAAAATTTACTTATATCAATCGAATCAGCGAGAAATCAATCTAAGAGTTCTTTTGAACAGTTTTCCTTGATACACTCTATTTTATATTCACGAAGTGGGCTGACTTTAGATATGGATCTTTTAAAGATACCAGTAGAAGTTTGTACTTCCACAACTCTTACTTTACCATCTGCTCCGGGATACGTCTTAACTATTCTAGCCAGAGGCCACTGTAGAGGAGGCAGTCGGTCTTCAATAAGTAGAACCAAATCATTAATTTGCAAGTTTTTAGAAGGCGTTAACCACTTGGGTCTTGATTGTAAATGCTGAAGATACCCTCTACTCCAACGTTGCCAAAAATGTTGTTGCAATCTACAGCAATGTTGGTAAACGGAAAGTCTATTCACTGGAACTTCAGACAAGTCAGGTTCTGGAAAAGCAGTTAGGCTTGTTCCAATTAGAAAATAACCTGGAGTCAAGCACTGAAGATCTGAAGGATCAGAAGAAAGAGGACATAGTGGTCTGGAATTCAATACTGCCTCTATCTGACACAAAACTGTTTGAAATTGTTCAAGAGTCAAATTTGAATGACCAATTATTCTCTTCATATGGAATTTAGCTGATTTTATATTTCCTTCCCACAATCCTCCCCAGTGGGGACTTTTGAGTGGAATAAACTTCCAAGTAATATAAGTTTGAGACAGATATTCTTTTATGATATCAAGATTTTTCTGGTTTTTAAGAAATTGGTATACATCGTTGAGCTCATTTCTGGATCCTTGAAAGTTTGTGCCATTATCACTAAGAATAATAGTGGGGTTTCCCCTCCGGGAAATGAATCGCTTTAATGACATAAGAAAGTGTTCAGTGGAGAGGGAAGAGGCTACCTCTAAATGTACAGCCTTAGTAACCATACATATGAAAAGAGCTAAGTATACCTTGTTCATAACTGCTTTACGAAGTGAAGATGATTTAATTAAAAAAGGGCCAGCAAAATCTATTCCAACTTGTTGGAATGGCCGAGTTATAGTTACACGAATCTCTGGTAAGTCTGCCATTTGCTGATGCGCAGACTGAGCTCGAAACCGGAAACGAATCATGCATTCTCGAATGACTTTTTTTACAGTGCGTAGTCCATTTAGAGGCCAATATTTTAATCTTATACTGGTTAAAACGGTTTGAGGTCCCGCATGACATAATCGAATGTGTTTATATTTCAATAACAAAGCGACAACATAGTTGTGTGATGGCAATAAAATAGGGTGTTTCTGCTGTTCAGAAATAGTTGCATTGCATAATCGACCACCAACACACAAATCACCTGATTCATTCAAAAAAGGCTTCAAGTGTAACAAAGACTTATTAGAGAGAGGTTTATTTTGTAAAAGCTCTTTAATTTCCTTACTGAAATGCATTAGTTGAAGATTTGTTACTATTTGGTTCATGGCCACTCGAAGTTCAGTGACACCAAGAGGACCACTTACAAGCTTCTTTTTACATTTAATTGCAATAAATCTATTACAATATGCAACAACTCTTTGAAGACATGAAAACAAAGAATACCGATTGAAAAGGTCAGTCCAAAAGTCATGTTTAGATAGACTTTGGATCTATTGAGCTATTTAGTGAATTTTTTTTTCCTCAGGTAAAGCTAATTTCTTGGCCTTTGGTGTGAAAACTTGTTCACAAATCGGATGCTGATGCAGAAATTTAGGACCCTTCCACCATAAGTCACATTCACAGAGAGAAGTAACAGAAGTGCCCCGAGATAAATAATCAGCAGGGTTATCACTAGTAGGAACGTGATACCATTTATAGTTTGCAGTTAAAGATTGAATTTTACTTACACGATTTGACACAAAAATGCTCCAATGCGAAGCATGAGAACTAATCCAAGCTGGTGCTATCTCAGAATCAGTCCAGAGCAGTACACTGCTAATACAAAGTTTTTCTTTGTATATGGACACAATTCTTTCCGTCAAACTTGAAAGAAGTAACAAACCGCAAAGTTCTAGTCTTGGCAACGAAACGGTTTTCACTGGGGAAACTCGAGACTTCGAGCAAATCAAATTACAGCTCACCGAGTTGTCGATATACACTGCTCTTACATAGATACAACCACCGGAAGCTTTAAGGCTTGCGTCTGCAAATCCATGTAACTCCAAGAATTTAATTTTACTCCTTGTCATAAATATGGGACGAAAAACCTTAATTTGAGACAACCTAGGTAAATCTTTAATAAATTCAAGCAATTCTGTGAAGATTGTGCCTTCTAAAGGTGCGTCCCAACTGACCTTAAGCAGCCAAAGCTTTTGTATTAGCAATTTGCCTGTTACCACTATTGGGTTTATCAATCCTAACGGATCAAAAATACTAGCTAAGAGAGGCAATGCTTTTCGCTTTGTCAAAGGGACAGAAAAATATTCAACAGCAGGAGGAGCTGTAATTATAAAACTGTCACTCTCAGCATGCCAGGAAAGACCCAACACTTTATTGAGTGAGTCATCAGTTGAACAATTTAGATGAGTCATCAAGAAGTTTTGTCCATTATGCGCAAAAAATAACTTTGAGTTTGAAGTCCATTTGTGCAATTTTAATTGAGGGGGATTTAGCAGAGAGTGCAGTTCATTGTAAGTATCCTGCAATTCCTGGACACTGTCACACGAGTAAAGAATATCATCCATATAAGTTTGAGTCAAGAGCACTTCTGCCCCTAATGGGAACTTATCTTTAGAAGAAACAGCAAGTTCCTGTAGAGATCTAGTTGCTAAATAATGAGCACAAATAGTGCCATATGTTACTGTTTTCAATTGTATGCATTGTAAAGGATATTCAGGACTTTCTCCAAATAATAGACTGCAGAAAACGATGGTGAGGACTAATGTTTATTTGCCGATACATTTGCAAATTTTCCCAACCTAAATCTACAGAGAATATCAAAAAGATCTGGTTGCACTTGATATCCTTTCAAGGAGATACTGTTCAATGAATAACCCGAGGAAGTCTTAGCTGAAGCGTCAAAGACTACCCTCAACTTTGTTGTTAAACTGTTGTCTTTTAATACACAATAATGGGGCATAAAATAACGATTTTGTCCTTCTTCAGTTTGTGTTTCCAAAGGAACTATCTCGGCATGATTTAGAGATACATATTCTTTTATAAAGTTTTTATATTCTTCAAAAAGTTGAGGTGATTGCTTAAATCTCCTTTCTAAATTGAGAAAACGTTTGAGTGCCATTGAATATGAGTTTCCAAGTTTCAGATACTCATCTGGAGTTTTCAACAATAAATCAACTTGACACTTTCCATCCTCAAGCAATATGAAAGATGACCTAAATTGTTTTTCAGCCAACTCAATTTCAGGACTAATAATAGATTTTTGTGATACTTCCTCTAATTCCCAAAATTTTGTTAACAACGTGTCTAATTCGGAAAAATCATTTTCATAAAGATTTTTATCAACACTGGAATTAGTGCAATGTAAACTAGAAAATTCTTGGCTAGTAAAAAGAGAGATACTTTGTTTAGGGAATTGACGTAATGAAGGGGCCGATCCTAGTAGTATCCAACCCAAGTGAGTGTTGTGGAGAATGGGTTTCTTTTTTCCTAAATTAATAATTTCAGCAAACATCATGTCTGCATAGCAAGATGCATTTAAAAGTATGTCCACATCGTCTGGGACAAAAAATAAAGGATCAGCTAACTCAATACCCGGAGGAATGTTCAAAGTCTCTACATCAATAGGTACTTGAGGGAGCTGACATGTTATAGTCTTCATTATAGCACAAGGGACAGTAAAACTTTTAGACCTATCAAATTTTGAATTAATGGTGATATCGAGCATGCTATTTGATTTTACAATCTTTTGATTAATACCAATTACATTCAAATTCATTTGATATGTTGGTAAATTTAGCCTTGTGCTTAATCTCTCAGTGATTAATGAGGTTTGACTTCCACTGTCAAAGACCACTCTAGCCTGAATAGGTGCATTATTTTCTGAAAACAAAGTTACAACAGCAGTGGCTAAGAGGACGTGAGACTGCTCACCTGACATTGCCGACAAAGTGAGAGGGTCGTTAGCATAACTTGATGTGTCCAAAGGGCTTTGTCAATTTTTACCTTGAGGGCCACGAGGCACAGCACCTTGATTTGTCAAGGATTGTTGAGATTGTGGTACATGAAATGACAACTGAGGTCCACGCTCTTGGATATGAGGAGATGAGATATTTTGAGAAGGAGGTCTTGCTATATTTATGTTGCTAGTGGGAGAACACTCACCTTGATGCCACAAACTGTGGTGTACCTTTGAACAAATATTACATTTTTGCGATGTGCATTGTTGAGCCCTGTATTTGTTCCCTAAACAGTTGAAGCAAAGCTCTTTTGAATTTACAAATTGTCTCTTCTGAGATGAATCCAAGTTCTTAAATTTATTACATGTATAAATTTTATGATTATTTCCATTACAGAAATAACAACTTGACTTATTTATAGATGCATTTGTGTTCGTTAGTAGTGAAGTTATTGGACGTGATGAATTCTGAGAATAATTATTATTCATTTTGTTGACACTAACTGATGTTGACTTTGGTGTACGAGAAGGAAAACTGTTCAAATTCTCTAAAACTAAACAGCCTCCTTCCAATATGTCAAGAAACTCATTTATTGTGGGAAGCTGGGATTTATCTCTTTCCTTTTCATAAGTTTTCCTAGAGCCAAAATCTAATTTTCTACTCAAAACATTTACTAAAAATAGATCCCAAGTATCCACAGGAGACTTTAACATTTTCAAGGATTCAATATTTCTCTTACAATTTGTAATAAACTCCCGCAAATTCTGTGAAGTGCATTTTGGCATATTTTGGTAGTCCAATAGAGCATTTAAATGAGTGTTTATAATTGCCAACTTATTTTCATGCCTATCTTTAAGCACTTTTATGGCTATATCAAAATTGTCATTTGTCAATTCCAAGGTGTCTACTAACTACAAAGGCTCACCTCTGAGATAGCTCTTCAGATAAATAAATTTTTGAATGTTAGTCAAATTACTATCATTTAAGATGAGAGCTGAATATAACTCCATAAACGAGGTCCATTGAGAAATATTACCTGTGAAAGGAGGTATTGAAATCTCTGGTAACTTAACTCTCTGTTTCGGAGAATCTCCCACTGAGCTTAAACTAGGTGTAACACAGGAAGTTGAACTAGGTGCTAAACTATTTAATTTATCAATCTGAGCATGAATTAATCCTAACATCTGAATACATTTATCCTCAATGTCTAATCTGTTTTCCTGGTCAAGATTATCTGTGTCTAAATCTTCAATTTGGTCTTGAACCTGACAATATTTCAAAAAAGCCTTATCCAGCATATCCAATCTAACATTAAAACCATGAACATTAGTCTCTATGTCTAAATTAGAATGAATCCAAGTTTAAACCCTAGTAATAGCTGATTTAGTATGGGTTCTATCTCTTTTTAGAGCATCCATTTTCAAATTTTTTACTCTTTACCGAGTTCGTGAATTATCTAAGTATATTCCTTAAATGTTCTACTATATTTATAAAAATCAGGATCAAAAAAGAACCTGAACAAGAGGACTTACTCAAACATTAAATTTTAAGAAAAGTTCAAATATAAAATATTCACTCAAATATCGAGGTCAATCCATAGTCAAATGTAGCTCACTCAAACAAAACTACCAACCCAGAGCTCAAAGAATAATAAGTACTACAGCAACAGAAGCTTGGAAAAATCTTACCAGTTCAGAGTTCACTAAGTCTCACTTTATCACTTACGATGAACCACGAGAGAGAGAGAGAGAGAGAGAGAGAGAGAGATCCTCCTGTAATCCCTTGGTGTACTCGTAGTTAGTGATGTTTGATTTTAATTGATTTTAAACCTTTTTATAACTATTCTATTTATTCATAATTTCCTTGACCATGTAGTCCAAGGGATTACAGGGACACCTCGGCGGCAATGTTGTGCCAGCCTGTTACGAAAGTGTAATGACCGATATCAAGAAACAACGTAGCAGTAAGTTATTGTCATTGTTGTCATTAATTCTGTCGTCCATAAGACCTAATTTTGTAGCCCTGAAGAAGGCAATAAAGTATTACCGAAAGCTTGGTAGCTGAAGAGTTTTATTCTTTTGATGCCCTGACCGATTACCCGACAAACTTGCTTCTTTATTAATAATAAAACCACCAGCCAAAGTCAGTTTGACGCTTAACGTCAGTTAAGCCTTAAAGCCACTGTGTGAAGAAAAACCGGAGAAAATTTCCAACATAGTCGGAGTTCCTTCGGAGGAACCTTGAACTACAGAGAACCTTGTAAACCAATCTACTCTCACAATCTTTAACTCGTATTGAAATTTTGACCACCGTGTATTCTGAGATGTATTATAAGACTCCATAACATCATTTCTTCGCTTGATAAATTTGCTATATTTTGATGGATTTCATAAATGTATATTGATATTACTGTAACTTCCACAGTGTTTTCGAAACCTCTCTTTTTTTTCGTGATTTGTCTATTTCTCTCTATCTCTATCTCTCTTTCCCTTTTACAAGTTTTCCATACAGGTGTTAACGCATCAGTAGCTGCTTCCAAAGAGATGTTCATGCACGTATTCCCGCATTGCTTATAAATACTGTGTGTGTTCAATCCTTTTAAGTAATTTTCTTGCTAAGCTTGTTACAACTAGATGCTTATTATAGTTGTCCGTAACAGTGGTTGGTAGTTCATTTAACATCTCCAGATGGAAATACGAGAAAGGAAAATCCTCCAAGACGGGGGATAACTACGAGGGAGGTTTGACGTTCGAAGTGATTTTTTACCACAGCACCTGAGTTTTCCGTGCGTTATACTGGGTGTTCCGCCTAAACTGGATTGTTCTGTACCTTCCTTATTGTTTTTTCTTAAAAAAAGTTTATCTGCAAAGGTTGTATGCAGGGGCGGACTGGAACGGATTGGCCCCAATGGCTAACTCACCATTGGTGGCCTCACCTAGATTCAACACGATTTAAAAAAGTTCTTATGTAACTCAAACCTCTGACGCTAGTATGACGTGCTTCGACTACGTTACGTCAGAGGAACGTTAAAAATGAGGGACCTACGGCGAAAAAGTGGGCCATTTTTTTGGAAATATCGGCGTTTGTTATCTCTATCCCAATCTTCTAGGTCATTGAAATGGACTATTGTTTTTCTCATATTTTTCTTTTGACATTTCACAGCCAACTAGATAGATCACCTCTTATTTATTATTATTGTTGGCACTCTCAAAACAATGTTACCTAAATCAATCTTGCTTGTCGTTGGTTATTTTCTTACTCACTGGAGGACGTTTCTTACATAAGGATGATGAATGGCACGACAGATCAAAAGGCAAAAATATTAAAAATTATGACACCAGGACCGTCCTCTGAATAATAAATTTAAAACCGTCATTAATTAACATGTTGCTGGACTGGTGGGTGCCAAATACTCGTAATGTGCTCGGGCATGCTGTCGGACAATTCATTTACAAGCTCTTAAGCAAATGGATGTGGCGGCACCCACTATATCGCACTGTGTGTTGTGTGTGAGACGTGAATTACTAAATTGGACGTTATCATTGGGCGCAATGACAGAGACCGATTACTAGCCTCATTTTTTCTATATTCAGCTTTCCTAAAACTGTATGACTAAGTTCATAAAATTCCGGCCAGTGACTAGTTATTAAAGACAATCAGCTTTTAACTTTGTGGTCGAAGCTGAGCTCATTTGTTAGCCATGCGATGACGTAACAACTGTAGCCTGATGGTGCATCGCGTTGCAAAAACGGCTCGCCCACCTAATTGTGGATTGCCTAATTAGGAACGGATTCGTGTTAAATATTCACGCGACGTGCATCCTGCTCAGGCGTCTAGGATGTTTCATAAATTACACATTGCAAGCAGGAGCGGATTAGGCAAATTCTAGCCACGCATCGCTAAACAGGAAGGGGAACTTTGAAAAAAAAACTTACTGACCATCTCCTAATTACAATGTAAATGCAACTCCTACCTCACTACCGGTAGACTGGGACTTTTAGCGACTTGCACGATCCCTGGTAGTTGTTCTCCTAACGACAGCAGGATTTATCGACGTAAACTTTAATGACAAATTATATTTTTACTGGACACTGTCAAAGTAACTAATAAGATATTTAAAACTATCGACATTTCAGTAATATTCAGAAACACAAGTTCTTCTTGAGTTTAAGCGAGAAGAACGTTATGGCGTCCCTTACAAATTTGTAGCGGCCACTGACGGGGCCACTGCAAATCCTTGTTGACCTATTTGCCATTGAGTTCTGTTATCTATTAAGCTTAACTTAGTAATCCATTCAGGTTTGATTAGGTTATATCAATTATAGTCGTTTTCAGGAAGATATTCATCTAGCGACCCATGACATTGTAAATGCACCTTAAAAAAACAATTGAAAAGTTACCAGAGAAGTTACTAGGTCGGAGATCGGTGCGAAGCAAGCTTAAGGTTCATAACAACACTGTTTTAACCTAAAAATTTGTGTTTTGGTAAACATTTACCAATTTTGTTTAAATTCAGTTATTATTCTGCGTTCGTATTGTTCCTAATGTGAGAAAAGTATAGTGAGCAAATAGTTGAGTAACTACCATCTAGAACAACGGTTACAATTCACTGTATGAGCCAAAACCTCATCAAGAAATGCTTGTTAGAAAAGGGGATAAACGTAAGGACAAAGTACCTTTTTTTTATTTAAATCTGCTTCATCCTTGCAGGATCATGAGGAAAGATAAAATACTGCAAATATCATTACATTTTGAAAGACATTTTATTGTGCCTGAGAAATTGAGTTTATAGGCTAGCTCTCAAGCTACCTCAAATTTTGGCTGGTTCAAATAATAGTTAATGACAAAAAAGTAGGTAATAAAGAATAGAGTGGAACGTAACATTCAAGGAAGGAATCATATTCTTAGGTAGACTATGAATGTTAAGCTACTATGTATACGTGCAAAGGAAAGAACTGGAACCATGTGATTTGAAGACTTCCAAAAAGACTCACCCAGAAGACTACCTAATTAAGGTAGCAGTCTACATATTCCATAATAGAATCACATTTGTGTCTACCGCATACATTGGAGATTATGGCTGCTTGAGATAATTTTTTGGATCTAAAGTGAAGTGATATATCTCATTAGTTTTTTTTTGAGGCAATTTAAATTTGCCTCAAAAACAAAGAAATACTTTTTCATGAACCAATTTTATCTCAAGTCATCTGGCTTGTGTAAAGCTCCATAGTAAGATCAGTTTTGGCCTTTTCATTGATGTGTATAGAAGGAAAATAAAAGCGCAATTTTTGTTTACTATAAGTAAATACTTTCTTAGGTAGGTATTTCCTGTTTATGTTTATATTCATATTAGGTTCAGTCAAATTTCGTGCTTAGTAAATAGTAAATAACAAGAGACTAAAACATTTTTGTCTCGTTAAGAAATATAATCTTTTTTCTTGGCACAAAATGTTTCAATTATATCTCATAGGTACCTAATTTAACCAATGTGTCAATCTCACATAGGTGAGAGGTATAGGGTGTCTAACCCTATACATAAAAATCAGATAACTTCTGTTAGCTATTTTCGGTTTGAAAAGTAAGTACCTATGTACTTGCCTTGGTACTGTTTTACACATAACTCACTTGAAATGAAAATGTCGCACTTAGCAGTCACAATCACATTTTATTTAATAGACATCAAAGTAGGTATAGCTTATTAATACAATATCACTATTATCTCGAATATTATGTACCCTATCTCTGTGAAACACCTTCATAGTAACATTTGTGATTGTGTGTATGTGTGTGATTCTCCATCTTTCAGCCTCAAAGATACTAGTTTTAGCATTTTGTCTTTTTTTTTAACACAATTGCTTATGTGTCTGTCAAATTAAGGTCATATATTTGACTTGTCACACAGTTTTTTCAGGGCGGTGACTTATTCCTGCAAGTACCATGTCAGTAATAAGATTACCACATTTGCCCATAAAAATTGCTTTGTTGTCTGCAAGGTGCTAGGATGTAAGCTGATGTTGCTATGAATATAAAAGGTCTGTTTTCGCATCAGTCAGAAACCAGTTTCCAATAATAATATGACAACATTAATTATTGGTTCAATTCACTTAAGAGACTAACCAACCAGAACCTGATTGTTACTGGAAAACTGTTTTGTGATTGCTACAAGAACAGACCTACTGCTAAAATGAAAATGTCTTCAAAAAAATGTGTATAAAAGATATTGTAATGCTGTTTTTTGTCACTATCATTTTCTTCAAATTTGGTCTCCTGACTCCCACATCAGTTTTTTTCTATCTCTATTATAAGCTTCTCATTTACATCTTAAGGTCCTCCTTTAAAAGTGTCCATCTCAGTTCAATTTTTACAGAGTGTCCCAAATTAGATGGTAATAAAAACCTAGGATCTTTAAAACCCTAATGCCTAGTTTATATCTTGAAATTAATAATCCAAGTAAACTTTCATTTACACTAAACTTAATTTATCAAAGTTTAAAGGAAATAGTTGGACTCACTTATACTTCTTGCAAATTCGAAATCTAAGCAGGTTTACCTGTAAGTACACTTCTAACTTTGATAAATGAAATATATGTACATGAAACTTAAGTTAATTGTTTGTTTAAATATATAATACAGGCACATAATGGATATAAAGTTAAAATGTGACAAAATTGGGCAAATTATCTCCTTATATCCAAACAAAATAGTACTTGGTAGCTTTATCAAATAGTAAATTGTCAATTATCGAAATGAACGTTTGTTGGGGAAATAATTTAGTAACTTTTTTACTATTTGACTGTACCTGAGAGTTTTTAAGATCCCAATGGTCACACTGAAATTAGGGCCACCTTATAAAATTGTTGCAGATCATCTTTTCAATTTATTCCCTATCTGTATCATCATTCATCAACGACCATAAGAGTGATTTCTTCACAACCTGACTGGGAGTCTAAGTAGTTGGATTCAGTTGTTTGCAAGTCGATTTTATGCATTCCAGATCTACTTGCTGTACTTGCACTTTGTATTCCAGATCCACTTGCATCCTCTTCATCTTCATAATTACTCAGGTCAGTTGAAAGATCAAAAGATCATCAGTGTCAGAAGAATCAGTTTCATCAACGTTTATGATAAATGGGGGGACAGAATCAATGTCATCCACACCCATATATTTTCTCCAGTCCATTTTGATTTCATTCTCTGTGTGTTTGATGAAATTTTGCCAATTTTCCTTGGTGCACTGCTGGATTGCTGCCTGCCAAATGCTTTTAACTTTATTAATTGAACTAATACTACAATCAAGTTGAAAAGGAACAAGTTTGTTGTAAAAGTTTTTGCAGTCAGCCCAAGCCAATTCAATTGGATTATATTGACAGTCATAAGATGGTAGTCTCAATACTTCGTGTCCTGCAGCCTTTAAAAGCTCATCTACTTCATATTTTATACAGTCAGGGCCCGCATGCGATGTTATTAAGTCCAAAAGTTGCTATTTTCAGTAAGAATTTTCATATGGTATACCTCTGCTTTCTAACCACTGCTGCAAAACTTCTTTTTTTGATGATACATTTGGAGGTTTATTGATTTTAACAGAGTGATAAGATGCATTGTCCATAACAACAACACATTTGGTATTCATTAATCCTAATGCGGAAATTAATTTTTCCTTCCCATTTTTAAAAAATGTGTCCATTCATGGTCTTATGATAATCTCGATCATTAATGTTGGTGTCTAGAATTAAATCGCATCCTGGTAAAAAGCCTTCATTGCATCCAGCATTTACTATGGTAAACCGTTTGCCTTCCTGTTTGAATTTGGAAGGAACCCCTTTAGGACTATTTTCCAAAACCCACTGTCGAACTGGGCTTCCATTTTGGTATATCCATGTTTCATCCAAAAAAACCAATTTAGTATCATTCTGTTTTAATAACTGAAGGTACTTGTAACAAAATCTTATTCTCCAATGTACAATTTGTTGACGTTCTATGAGCATTTTTCTTCTATCAACTTTTTTGAATGAATATCCAATAGACTTTATTATTCTATAAAGACTGGTAGAACTGTGTGAAAAGTCCAGATATTCTTTGACATATTCATAGATAACTTGGATGGTTAAAGAGTTCATTCTTCTTGATCTTAGAGAATATAAACCCATTCAATTCTTCTTTGAAAGCATAACTTGACCGCTGGATAATGGATTTTCGTCTTGTCTTGATAGTGTCTGTGAATGGTATTCCTTTTTTTTTTTCATGTCAAGCACTTTGCTTACGGTCCTCGTGCAAACTTGAAAAGCAAGAGCTACCCGATGTACGCTGCTACTGGAGTTATCAGATTCTTTTAAAAATTCCTTGTATCAACGGACAATAGCTTCGCACTCGCGGGCGCTGAAATTGGTCATTTTAAAGGATTTGGATTTTTTTTAAAGGATCTTCTGAAATAGAATAGTCCTATGAAGGACTGTTTATGATATTAGCTGAAGTAGTTTTATGAAAAATAAAAAATTACTCAAAAAAAAAATTTAAATGTGGGCATAAATTAGAAAACCAGAAAATTAAAAAATTTGAACGTAAAGAATCGACCAACGAATATTATGCTCTCTCTCTCAAAATATGTATCGAAAACAAAGATAGAACATAAGCGCCACGTCGGTTCTTAAATTTTAATGGCGATGCCTTTGATACCAACAAAATGAAGAGAATTTCCCCAGATTTCATTTGAAAAATTTTTGGAAGAAGGGCTGCCACTACAAATCCGATATTTCCAAAGCTGGCTAGATGAATATCTTCCTGAAAACGACTATATCAAATTAGGTCAAAGCACTTATCTGTTTAGGTTAGCTCAGGTTAGTTCAATTATCCGTTGAGGTTAGCTTATGGCAGAATATGAAAGCATGTGAATAAGAAGCAGAAAAGTCCTGCAGCGAACCGCGGTAAGGTCTTACGGAAGGACGTTGTCGTATCCCTTACGGAATATTTAGCTTTCACTTAAATATGAAGTTTCACTTAAACCAAACTTTTTTACGAAATTGCCCGAAAAGTAGGGACACGAAAATTCCTTGGTCAAGGTTAGAGACTACATCGTGGATTGAACTAGATTTCCTGAAATTAACGATACAAACTACAACTCTATTGTAAGATAAGTTAGTTCAGAGAAATACTTAGTTTGAATCCATGAAAGAGAGTATAGCGTGGACACTTAAATATATACCTTTCATTAAAAATTGAAGTCAAACAAATATTTTTTTACGAAAATGCTTGAAATGTAGGTACGCAAGTTCTGTAGTCAAAGTTAGAGACTACAGTGTGCATTGATCTAGATTTTTCTGAAATTTAAGATAAACCCTACAACTTTATTAAAAGATGAGATAGTTCAGAGAAATGTTTCCTTCTACACAATAAACTATAGCGTGAAAGAAAACATGAAGATGCTACTCAAATATGAATGCCTTTACTCAATCCAAAATATTTTTTTTTGGAAATACCTGAAATGTACCGACGCAAATTATATGTGTGGTTAAGATGAGAGACTACACCATGGATTGAACTAGATTTACTAAAATTCAGGACACAATCTACAGCTCCACTGTAGGATAAGTTAGTTTAGAGTCATGTTTAGATTGAATTCGTGCAAGAGACTACAGCGTGGACATATAAATGTGAAAAATGCTTGAAAAGTAGTGACGCAAATTGTGTAGTTAAGCTTAGAGGCTACAGTATGATTAAATCTATATTTTTCTGAAGTTAAGATAAAACCTACAACTCTGTTGTAACATGAGGTAGTTCAGAGAAATGTTCAGTTTCAATCTATAGAAGAGTATACAGCGTGGACGTAAATATTTAATTCTCACTAAAACTGAAGTTTCACAAAGATTTTTTACCAAGATGCCCGAAAAATAGCAACGCAAACTCTGTAGTCAAGGTTAGGAACTTCAGTGAGCATTGATCTAGATTTTTCTGAAAGTATAAGGTAAAACCTACAACTTAGTATAAGATAATTTAGTTCAGAGATATGTTCAATTAAAACCTATCCAAGAGACTACAGCGTGGAAGTAAAATAGCTTTGACTCAAACAGGAGTTCAACAAACATTTTTTTTTAAGAAAATGCCTAAAACAAAGAGCTATGCGCAAATTATGTGGTAAAGGTTAGAGACTACACCGTGGACTGAACTAGATTTCCTGAAACTTAAAGAAAAATCTGCGACTCGACTGTAAGCTAAGGTAGGTCAGAGATATGTTCAATATCAATCTATGCAAGACAGTGCAGGGTAAATGTAAATATGTAGTTTTCACTCAAAATGAAATTAAACATGTATTGTCTTACGAAAAAGCTTGAAAGATAAGAGCGCAAGCTCTGTAGCTGAGATTAGGAATTTCAGTGTGCATTGTAGTGTCCCTAACTTGGACTGCAGAATAGCTCTTTTCTTTAGGCATCTTTGTACAAAAGTGTTTGTTGAACTCCTATTTGAGTCAAAGCTACATATTTACATCCACGCTGTAGTCTCTTGCATATATTGAAATTGAAGATATATCTGAACTAGTTACCTTATCTTCCAGTAAGCTGTAGGTTTTATCTTTAATTTCAGAAAAATCTAGATCAACGTACACTGAAGTTCCTACCCTTGACTACAGATTTTGCGTTGCTACATTTTTAGGCATTTTCGTTAAAACATACTTGTTTAACTTCAGTGCGAGTGAAAGCTACATATTCGAGTAAGTCCTACATATTTGAGTAAAAGCTACATATTTATCTTTACGCTGCAGTCTATTGTATAGACTGAAATGTAACATATCTCTGAACTTAAAGGTTTGTTGACCTCCTCTTTGAGTCAAAGCTACATATTTACTTCTGAAAGTAAGGATAAAACCTACAACTTACTGTAAGATAAGATGGTTCAGAGATATGTTCTATTTCAGTTTATGCAAGAGGCTACAGCGTGGATGTATTCCAAACTTTGTCTCAAACAGGAGTTCAACAAACAATTTTTTACAAAAATGCCCCAAAAAGAGCTATACGCAAGTTCTGTAGTTAAGGTTAGAGACTACAGCGTGGACTGAACTAGATTTCCTGAAATTAAAGATGAAATCTGCCACTCAACTGTAAGATAAGTTAGTACAGACTTATGTTTAACTTCAACCTCTGCAAGTGTGCACGGCTGCAGCGTAAATGTAAATATGTAGCTTTCCCTCAAATATGTAGCTTTCGCTCAAAGTGGAGTTAAACGTATATTGTTTTACGAAAAAGCCTGAAAAATAGCAGCGCAAACTCTGTAGCCGTGGTTAGGGATTTCAGTGTGCATTGATCTATCTGGAATTACTGATAAAACCTACAACTTACAGTAAGATAAGATAGTTCAGAGATATGTTCAATTTCAATCTATGCAAGAGACTACAGCGTGGATGTAAATACGTAGCTCAAACAGAAGTTCTAAAAACACTTTTTTACAAAAATGCCTAAAATAGGAGCTATTTGCAAATTCTGTAGTTAAAGTTAAAGACTACATCGTGTATTGAACTAGATTTCTTGAAATTAAAGATAAAATCTGCGACTGGACTGTAAGTTAAGGTAGTTCAAAAAAATGTTCAATTTGAGTTTATGCAATAGACTGCATCGTAAATGTAAATGTGTGGCTTTTGCTCAAATATGTAACTTTCACTAAAACCAAAATTAAACAAATATCGAAAATGCCTGAAAAGTAGCAAGGCAAACTCGGTAGTCACGGTCAGGTATTTCATTATGGATTGATCTATATTTTTCTGAAATTAAAGATAAAACATTCAACTTATGTAGGATAAGACACTTCAGAGATATGTTCTATTTCAATTTATACAACAGACTACAGCGTGGAAGCAAATATGTTGCTTTGACTCAAACAGGAGTTCAACAAACATTTTTTTATGAAAATGCCTAAAAAACGAGCTATACACAAATTATATGGTCAAGGTTAGAGATTACACTGTGGACTGAATTAAATGTCCTGAAATTAAAGATAAAATCTGCGACTTGACTGTAAGTTACGGTAGCTCAGATAAATATTCAATTTGAGTCAATGGAAGAGACTGCAGCGTAAATTTAAATATGTAGCTTTAACTGAAGTGTTAGCTTTCACTCAAGCTGAAGTTAAACAAATACTATTTTAACAAAAATGCCTGAAAAGTAGCAACGCAAATTTTGTAGTCAAGATTATAGAATTCAGTGTGCATTCACCTACAACTTACTTTAAGATAAGGTAGTTCAGAGATATGTTCAGTTTCAATCTATGCAAGAGACTACAGCATTGAAGTAAATATCTATTTTTGACTCAAATAGAATTTCAACAAATATTTCCATACAAAAATACCTAAAAAAAGAGCTATACGCAAATTCTGTAATCAAGGTTAGAGTCTACACCGTGGAATGAACTAGATTTCCTGAAATTAAAGATAAAATGTGCGAGTCAACTGTAAATTAAGTTAGTTCAGAGAAATGTTCAACTCCAGTCTATGCAAGAAACTGCAGCGTAAATGTATATATGTAGCTTTTACTCAAACTAAAGTTAAATATGTTTTACGAAAATGCCTGGAAAGTATCAACGCAAACTCTGTAGTCCAAGTTAGGGACATACATCAGTTTGCATTGATCTATATTTTTCTGAAATTAAAGATATAACCTAAAATTTACTGTTAGATAAAGTAGTTCAGAGATATGATCAATTTTAATCTATTCAAGAGACTACAGCGTGGAAATAAATATGTAGCAAATGCTGTTGTCAAAATTAGAGACTACACCGTGGCCTGCACCGAATTTCCCGAAATTAAAGATAAAATCTGCGACTGGACTGTAAATTAAGGTAATTCAAACAAATGTTCATATTGAGTCTATGCAATAGATTGCAGAGTAAATGTAGATGTGTAGCTTTTACTCAAATATGTAGCTTTTACTCAAAACTGAAGTTGAACAAATATGTTTTCACTAAAATGCCTGAAAAGTGGCAAAGCAAACTATTAAATTAGAGAAATTAGAGATAAAACCTACAACTTAGATAAGATAGTTCAGAGATATGCTCAATTTCAATTTATGCAGGAGACTACAGCGTGGAAGTAAAAATGTAGCAGTGACGCAAACAGGAGTTCAACAAATTTTTTTTTTACGAAAATGCCTAAAAAAGAGCTACACGCAAAATCTGTAGTCAAGGTTAGAGACTACATCGTAAACTGAACTAGATTTCCTGAAATTATAGATAAAATCGACTGCAAGCTAATTTAGTTCAGAGGTGTGTACAGTTTCAGCCTATGCAAGAGACTGCAGCGTAAACGTAAATATGTAGCTTTTATTGAAATATGTAGCTTTCACTCAAACTGAAGTTAAACAAATGTGTTTTTACGAAAAAGCGTGAAAAATAGCAACGTTAACTCTATAGTCAAGGTTAGGAATTTCATTGTGCATTGAGCTACATTTTTCTGCAATTAAAGGTTTAACCTACAACTTAATATATTACAATCTATGCAAGATATTACAGTCTGGAAGTAGATATATAGCTTTAACTCAAACACAAGTTCAACAAATATTTTATTACGAAAATTTCTAAAATAAGTGTTAAACGCAAATTCTGTGGTCAAGGTTAGAGACTACACCGTGGACTAAACAAGAATTACCCATCTACAAGATTAGAGAGTACACCGTGGACTGAAGTAGAACTTTAGTCTATGCAGGGGACTGCAGCGTAAATTTAAAAATGTAGCTTTTACTCAAATATGTAGCTTTTACTCAAATATGTAGCTTTCACTCAACCTGAAGTTAAACAAATATTTTTTTACGAAAATGCCTTAAAAGTGGCAACGCAATTTTTGTAGTCAAGGTCAGAGAATTCAGTGTGCATTAACCTACAACATACTATAAGATAAGATCTTTCAGAGATATGTTCAATTTCAGTCTATGCAACAGACTACAGCGTGGAAGTAAATATGTAGCTTTGACTCAAACAGAAGTTCAACAAACACTTTTTTACAAAAATGCCTAAAAGAAAAGAGCTATACGCAAGTTCTGTAGCCAAGGTTAGAGACTACACCGTGGACTAAACTAGATTTCCTTTCTTTTATCTATGCAAGCGACTGCAGCGTAAATATAAATCTGTAGCTTTTACCCAAATATATAGCTTTCATTCAAACTGAAGTTAAGCATATACTGTTTTACAAAAAATCCTGAAGAGTAGCAACGCAAACTCTGTAGTCAAGGTTAGGGATTTCAGTGTGCATTGATCTAGATTTTTCTGGAATTAAGGATAAAACCTACAACTTACTGTATGTATTACAATTTCAATCTATGCAAGACTACAGCGTGTATGTAAATATGTAGCTTTGACTCAAACAGAAGTTCAACAAAAACTTTTTTACAAAAATGTCTAAAAAAAGCATGATTTCTGTAGTCAGGGTTAGATACTTCACTGTACGTTGCTCGAGATTTTTCTGAAATTAAAGATAAAACCCACAACTTACCGCAAAATAAGATGGTTCAGAGATATGCTCAATTTCAATCTATGCCAAAGATTAGAGGGTGGAAGTGAATATGTAGCTTTGACTCAAACAGGAGTTTAACAAACATTTTTTTACGAAAATGCTTAAAAAAAAGAGCTATACGCAAATTCTGTAATCAAGGTTAGAGTCTACACCGTGGAATCAACTAGATTTCCTGAAATTAAAGATAAAATGTGCGAGTCAACTGTAAATTAAGTTAGTTCAGAGAAATGTTCAATTCCAGTCTATGCAAGAGACTGCAGCGTAAATGTATATATGTAGCTTTCACTCAAACTAAAGTTAAATATGTTTTACGAAAATGCCTGGAAAGTAACAACGCAAACTCTGTAGTCCAAGTTAGGGACATCAGTTTGCTTTGATCTATATTTTTCTGAAATTAAAGATATAACCTAAAACTTACTGTTAGATAAAGTAGTTCAGAAATATGTTCAATTTCAATCTATTCAAGAGACTACAGCGTGGAAGTAAAAATGTAGCAAATTCTGTTGTCAAAATTAGAGACTACACCGTGGCCTGCACCAAATTTCCCGAAATTAAAGATAAAATCTGCGACTCGACTGTAAATTAAGGTAATTCAAACAAATGTTCATATTGAGTCTATGCAATAGATTGCAGAGTAAATGTAGATGTGTAGCTTTTACTCAAATATGTAGCTTTTACTCAAAACTGAAGTTGAACAAATATGTTTTCACTAAAATGCCTGAAAAGTGGCAAAGCAAACTATGTAGTCAAGGTTAGAGACATCATTGTGAATTGATCTAGATTTTTATGAAATTAGAGATAAAACTTACAACTTAGATAAGATAGTTCAGAGATATGCTCAATTTCAATCTATGCAGGAGACTACAGCGTGGAAGTAAAAATGTAGCAGCGACGCAAACAGGAGTTCAACAAATATTTTTTTACGAAAATGCCTAAAAAAGAGCTACACGCAAAATCTGTAGTCAAGATTAGAGACTACATGGTAAAGTGAACTAGATTTCCTGAAATTATAGATAAAATCGACTGCAAGTTAATTTAGTTCACAGGTGTGTTCAATTTCAGCCTATGCAAGAGACTGCAGCGTAAATGTAAATATGAAGCTTTTATTGAAATATGTAGCTTTCACTCAAACTGAAGTTAAACAAATGCGTAAAAACGAAAAAGCCTTAAAAATAGCAACGCTAACTCTATAGTCAAGGATAGGAATTTCATTGTGCATTGAGCTACATTTTTCTGCAATTAAAGGTTTAACCTACAACTTAATATATTACAATCTATGCAAGATATTACAGTCTGGAAGTAGATATATAGCTTTAACTCAAACACAAGTTCAACAAATATTTTATTACGAAAATTTCTAAAAAAAGTGTTAAACGCAAATTCTGTGGTCAAGGTTAGAGACTACACCGTGGACTAAACAAGAATTACCAATCTACAAGATTAGAGAGTACAACGTGGACTGAACTAGAACTTTAGTCTATGCAAGGAACTGCAGCGTAAATGTAAAAATGTAGCTTTTACTCAAATATGTAGCTTTTACTCAAATATGTAGCTTTCACTCAACCTGAAGTTAAACAAATATTTTTTTACGAAAATGCCTGAAAAGTAGCAACGCAATTTTTTTAGTCAAAGTTAGAGACTTCAGTGTGCATTAACCTACAACATACTATAAGATAAGATATTTCAGAGATATGTTAAATTTCAATCTATGCAACAGACTACAGCGTGGAAGTAAATATGTTGCTTTGACTCAAACAGGCGTTCAACAAACATTTTTTTACGAAAATGCCTAAAAAACGAGCTATACGCAAATTATGTGGTCAAGGTTAGAGACTACACTGTGGACTGAATTAAATGTCCTGAAATCAAAGATAAAATCTGCGACTTGACAGTAAGTTACGGTAGTTCAGAGAAATATTCAATTTGAGTCAATGGAAGAGACTGCAGCGTAAATGTAAATATGTAGCTTTAACTGAAGTGTTTAGCTTTCACTCAAACTGAAGTTAAACAAATACTATTTTAACAAAAATGCCTGAAAAGTAGCAACGCAAATTTTGTAGTCAAGATTAGAGAATTCAGTGTGCATTCACCTACAACTTACTTTAAGATAAGGTAGTTCAGAGATATGTTCAATTTTAATCTATGCAAGAAACTACAGCGTTGAAGTAAATATGTATTTTTGACTCAAACTGAATTTCAACAAACATTTTTTTAGAAAAATACCTAAAAAAAGAGCTATACGCAAATTCTGTAATCAAGGTTAGAGTCTACACCGTGGAATGAACTAGATTTCCTGAAATTAAAGATAAAATGTGCGAGTCAACTGTAAAGTAAGTTAGTTCAGAGAAATGTTCAATTCCAGTCTATGCAAGAGACTGCAGCGTAAATGTATATATGTAGATTTCACTCAAACTAAAGTTAAATATGTTTTACGAAAATGCCTGGAAAGTAACAACGCAAACTCTGTAGTCCAAGTTAGGGACATCAGTTTGCATTGATCTATATTTTTCTGAAATTAAATATATAACCTAAAACTTACTGTTAGATAAAGTAGTTCAGAGATATGTTCAATTTCAATCTATTCAAGAGACTACAGCGTGGAAGTAAAGATGTAGCAAATTCTGTTGTCAAAATTAGAGACTACACCGTGGCCTGCACCAAATTTCCCGAAATTAAAGATAAAATCTGCGACTCGACTGTAAATTAAGGTAATTCAAACAAATGTTCATATTGAGTCTATGCAATAGATTTCAGAGTAAATGTAGATGTGTAGCTTTTACTCAAATATGTAGCTTTTACTCAAAACTGAAGTTGAACAAATATGTTTTCACTAAAATGCCTGAAAAGTGGCAAAGCAAACTATGTAGTCAAAGTTAGAGACATCATTGTGAATTGATCTAGATTTGTATGAAATTAGAGATAAAACCTACAACTTAGATAAGATAGTTCAGAGATATGCTCAATTTCAATTTATGCAGGAGACTACAGCGTGGAAGTAAAAATGTAGCAGTGACGCAAACAGGAGTTCAACAAATATTATTTTACGAAAATGCCTAAAAAAGAGCTACACGCAAAATCTGTAGTCAAGGTTAGAGACTACATCGTAAACTGAACTAGATTTCCTGAAATTATAGATAAAATCGACTGCAAGCTAATTTAGTTCAGAGGTGTGTTCAGTTTCAGCCTATGCAAGACACTGCAGCGTAAACGTAAATATGTAGCTTTTATTGAAATATGTAGCTTTCACTCAAACTGAAGTTAAACATATGTGTTTTTACGAAAAAGCCTGCAAAATAGCAACGCTAACTCTATAGTCAAGGTTAGGAATTTCATTGTGCATTGAGCTACATTTATCTGCAATTAAAGGTTTAACCTACAACTTAATATATTACAATCTATGCAAGATATTACAGTCTGGAAGTAGATATATTGCTTTAACTCAAACAAAAGTTCAACAAATATTTTATTACGAAAATTTCTAAAAAAAGTATTAAACGCAAATTCTGTGGTCAAGGTTAGAGACTACACCGTGGACTAAACAAGAATTACCAATCTACAAGATTAGAGAGTACACCGTGGACTGAACTAGAACTTGAGTCTATGCAAGGAACTGCAGCGTAAATGTAAAAATGTAGCTTTTACTCAAATATGTAGCTTTTACTCAAATATGTAGCTTTCACTCAACCTAAAGTTAAACAAATATTTTTTTACGAAAATGCCTGAAAAGTAGCAACGCAATTTTTGTAGTCAAGGTTAGAGACTTCAGTGTGCATTAACCTACAACATACTATAAGATAAGATCTTTCAGAGATATGTTCAATTTCAGTCTATGCAACAGACTACAGCGTGGAGTCTGTTGTATATATATAGTAAGTAAATATGTAGCTTTGACTCAAACAGAAGTTCAACAAACACTTTTTTACAAAAATGCCTAAAGCAAGGTTAGAGACTACACCGTGGACTAAACTAGATTTCCTGAAATTAAAGATAAAATCTGCGACTCGACTGTAAGTTAAGGTAGTTCAGAGATATGTTCAATTTTAATCTATGTAAGCGACTGCAGCGTAAATATAAATCTGTAGCTTTTACCCAAATATATAGCTTTCATTCAAACTGAAGTTAAGCATATACTGTTTTACAAAAAATCCTGAAGAGTAGCAACGCAAACTCTGTAGTCAAGGTTAGGGATTTCAGTGTGCATTGATCTAGATTTTTCTGGAATTAAGGATAAAACCTACAACTTACTGTATGTATTACAATTTCAATCTATGCAAGACTACAGCGTGGATGTAAATATGTAGCTTTGACTCAAACAGAAGGTCAACAAAAACTTTTTTAAAAAAATGTCTAAAAAAAGCATGATTTCTGTAGTCAGAGTTAGATACTTCACTGTACGTTGCTCGAGATTTTTCTGAAATTAAAGATAAAACCCACAACTTACCGCAAAATAAGATGGTTCAGAGATATGCTCAATTTTAATCTATGCCAAAGATTAGAGGGTGGAAGTGAATATGTAGCTTTGACTCAAACAGGAGTTTAACAAAATTTTTTTTACGAAAATGCTTAAAAAAAAGAGCTATACGCAAATTCTGTAGTCACGGTTCGAGACTACACCGTGGACTGAAATAGACCTTCTCAAATTAAAGATACAATCTGCGACTCGACTGTAAGTTAAATATGTCGCTTTTACTCAAATATGACGCTTTCACTCAAACTGATAGTTCAGATAAATGTTCAATCTCTATCTGTCCAAGAACTACATCGTGGAAGTAAATATGTAGCTTTGACTCAAACAGTAGCTCAAGCCCCTACAAGACGAGCTATACGCAAATTTTGTGGTCAAGGTTAGAGACTACACCGTGACTGAACTAGATTCTCTGAAATAAAAGATAAACTCTGCAAGTCGACTGTAAGATAAGGTAGTTCAGAGAAATGTTTAATTTCTGTTTATACAAGAGACTACGATGTTGTAGCATCCTTTACGGACTTGTAGCGGCCAGTGAGGGTCTTTGCAAGTCTTTATTGAATTATTTTTCATTAAGTTCAGTTATCCATTCAGGTTAGTTTAATCCATTAAATTAGGTTAATTTATTTATCAGTTAAGGTTAAATCAGTTACTTGTTTAGATTAGCTCAGATTAGTTCAGTTATGCGTTTAGTTTTTATGTTGGGAATGTATGAAAATATCTGGAAAAGAAACAGGAAAATCCTGCAGTTGACAGTAAGGCCTTACGGAAGGGCGTTGTGGCGTCCCTCACTTAGTTGCAAAAAAACCAGAAATGCTGAATAAAAAATGTTACCTATTTAAGGGATTCAGTTGAGAGTAACGATGTTTGAGATTATGAAAATCCTCGAGTTTTTGACTTAAAAATATCAATTCATATGAATTATTATTATTCCGAAAAGCGAAAACCTAAGGAAGGCCTTTATTAAGGTCTCTGTAAAGGCTCAAGGTCGAAACGTTGGGAATTTCACATACGTGAAATGTTTTTTAAGTCCTACAATCATAAATTTTTTGTGTATTCGTTTTCATTGTGTGGTTTTCTTATTGTCAATTGTGCACATAATTGTTTTTTTGTTTTTCTAAAAACTAATCTATTGTTGCGAACTCGGGGTTCAATAATTCCAGTGTAACGATTTAATACGAAAACACTATTTATTAACTCCACAAATACACACGACTACTAAATAACTCACTACTTAACACTTTATAGCCTTCTATTATCGCTTCGTAACTTTAGCTTACTTATAGCTCGATTAAAATACGACTACTCCCCTCGGGCGCTCTATGCGCCTTTTATATACAATCCTAAAATTACAGAAACACCTAGAAAGTTCTTTATAAGAATTCTTGAATAATCTCATATAAAAAAAAAACGGTTGTAAACAACTGCCTTCTAGATTAAGCCAGACGAGCAATAAATCACTCGTGTCAGCCATGACGCAGCGCGGATAGGTCGCGAAGCTCCACCAACCAACACGCTCCCATGCGTTGCCCCGCCTCCCATGCGGCGTTGCTGCGATCGTAACATTGCCCTCCTCCTAAGTCTGTTCGTCCCGAACAGATAGAGTTCCATGGTATCGTGCTAATCGATCCAAATGAACGACCTTCATCTTTGACCTAGGGGTCCGCTGGATCCTATACACCACATCATTAATCTTCTTTATAATTGTATAAGGTCCTTCCCAATTTTGGCTAAGTTTGGGCGACTTCCCCACCTTTCGCCTCGGATTGTATAGCCACACCAAATCACCATCCTGGAAGCCGCGGGAGTTAGCTAGTAAGTCATATCTTGCTTTGGCTCGATCACTGGATATCCGCAGTTTATTCCTGACTTGCTCATGAACATTGTTCAGCCTCTCCTTAAGCTCCTCCACAAAATTCTCAGAGCTGAGCGACTCTTTTTCTGGTGTTCCATACATCAAATCCGCAGGAAGCCTCATTTCCCTCCCGAACATCACTTTCGCCGGAGTATAACCAGTGGCTTCATGCGTAGAGCCTCGATATGCCATCAACATGAGAGGTAGATGTTGGTCCCAATCACGCTGATGATCTGCCACCATTTTAGACAGGTAATGTTCCATGGTCCGATTAAATCTCTCTACCATCCCATCCGACTGTGGATGCAAAGGAGTTGTCCTGGTCTTGCGAATTCCGAGAAGTTTCATGACCTTCTGGAAAACAGCCGATTCAAAATTTCGGCCCTGATCAGAATGAAGTTCGAGAGGAACTCCAAACCTGCAGAACATTTCATTTACTAGCACCGTTGCCACAGTCGTTGCTTCTTGATTAGGCAGGGCGTATGCTTCAGGCCATTTAGTGAAGTAATCCATGGCGACCAAGATGTATTTGTTGCCCGACTCAGTCTGAGGAAATGGTCCCGCGACATCAATTGCTACCCTCTCGAATGGAGCACCTACAGTGTACTGCACCATTCGGCCGCGTGATCTTGTTCGAGGTCCTTTTGTGGCACAACAAACTTCGCACTTGCGGCACCAAGACTCGACGTCTTCATGATAATTCACCCAGTAGAACTGCTTTTTAATTTTGGCCAAGGTTTTATTGACCCCAAAATGACCTCCACTGGTTCCGTCGTGCATTTCTTGTAGTACATCTGATATTCTGCTACCAGGAACAACCAACTGACTGACTACGGACTTGCCATCCGGACTCTCCCACGCTCTCTTAAGTAGTCCATTTTCTATTTTAAGAGAGTGCCACTGGGCCCATAGCGCCTTCAGGTTTGGACTTTTACCAGCAATTTCTTGCCATTCTGGTCTCTTGTCGTCAGTCTTTGCAGAGAGGATGGGTCCAATATCTGGATCATTCATTTGTTCTTCTCGAAGGGTCTGTGTGGTCCAGCCATCGTTTATTTCCACCGACGTTCTCCGTACAGAAGGAAGTCCCTCACGCTGCTCAGTTCTTTGACAATGCCGACAATCTTCTTTACATGGCCGTCTAGACAATGCATCGGCATTTCCGTGACACCTTCCTGGTCGATGTTCAATTTGGAAATCGTACTGCTGCAGGCTCTATCCATCTGGCTATTTGACCTTCAGAGTTTTTCATCTGTAATAACCATTTCAAGGCTCCATGGTCAGTTCTAATCAGGAACCTTTTTCCATATAAGTAGCGATGGTAATGTTCGACTGCTTTAACGATGGCCAACAGCTCCTTTCTAGTGACGCAATAGTTTCTTTCTGGCTTACTTAAAGTCTTACTGTAGTACTCAATAACCTTCTCTTGCCCGTTTTGTCTTTGGGAGAGTACTGCACCTAGACCACAGTTACTTGCATCCGTGTCCAAAATAAAGAGTCCGTCCTTTATAGGGTAAGCCAAGATCGGACTAGAACAGAGGGCAGCTTTAAGCCTTGCAAACGCCTGACTGCAATCGTGGTTCCACAAGAACGGTGTTTTCTTTTCCGTTAATTTGTGCAGCGGTTTTGCGATGTCGGCAAATCCCTCTACAAATCTCCTGTAGTAAGCACATAGTCCCAAAAAGCTCCTTACTTCGTGTTTGTCTCGGGGAACTGGCCAATCTTTAATGGCAGATATTTTACTTTGGCTAGTTTTAATGCCTTGTTCTGAGATAGTATGCCCCAAGTACTCGACTTGCCTTTGGAATAGGCTGCATTTCTTGTAGTTTAACTTCAGGTGAGCATTTTGCAACTTGTTGAAGATTTCTCTTAAATTCTTCAAATGCTCGTCGAAATCACGTCCCATGACAATTATGTCATCTAAGTATACCAGGCAAGTTTTCCAAGTCAGCCCCCTCAAGACAAGTTCCATTAGTCGCTCGAAAGTTGATGGAGCATTGCACAATCCAAAAGGCATAACAGTGAATTGGTATAGTCCAGAACCAGTAGAAAATGCAGTCTTTTCTTTGTCTTCGGGAGCAATCTTTACTTGCCAGTACCCACTTTTTAAATCTAGAGTGGAAAACCACTTTGATCCCGATAAAGTTGCTAAGGTGTCGTCTATACGTGGCAATGGGTAGCTGTCTTTCTTGGTCACATCATTAAGTTTCCTGTAGTCAACACAGAACCGCGTTGAACCATCTTTCTTCCTTACAAGAACCACAGGCGACGACCATGGACTAGATGATTCTTCTATGACGCCCTCCTTTAACATTTCATTCAGCAAACTGTTAACTTCCTGTTGTTTAGCCAGAGGGACCCTTCGTGGATGTTGTCGTATTGGCTGGGCATCTCCTGTGTTGATCTTATGGACAACTAAATCGGTTTGACTGTCGTTGCTCTTGAAGTTAAACATATCAGATTCATCCATAGCAAATTTTATAGCAGACTGAAGTTGTTCCTTTGACAGGTGACTCCACTGTCGCTTAAAAGCATCAATAACTTCTGGGGAAACTTGGTTAGAAGATTTAATTTTGGAAGTCTCTGCTTCGACACAATTGCATACCCATTGTACAGGTTCATAATTGGCAAGAACTGTTCCTTCTTTGAGCTTGATGGTCCTTTCTCCAATATTGGCAACTCGTACTGGCATAGTCTTCTTCGTGTCGGTCAAAGTTCGGGCTACCATGATTTCAGTCGTCAACTCCAGGTTAGGTTCTATAAGTCCTATGGACCACCCAGGATCATTTTCAGAGGTCACTGTGATAATTTGTTCTGAATTTGGAGGAATTTTCACATCTTCTACCACCAGCAGACGGACACTAGCTTCCATATTTCCATTGGTTAATGCAAACTCCTCGTCTCCAAATGTGAGAATATTCCGTTTGTGATCATAGGAGAATCCATGTTTCCTGATGAGATCCATTCCCAAAATAAACTCGTCTTTGATCCTGGCAACCAACACTTTATGGCGAACTTCGAGTCTTTCTCCAATAATGATGTTGACATCGGCTTCTCCGTCTATAGGGCAAGACTCTCCAGTGACTGATTTTAACATAATAGGTTTGGGCAATGGTTGTATGGTATATCCGACAAGCTTATCTGGCCTTACAATGGTCACATCTGCTCCTGTATCGATGGTAATCTGGATCTTCTGTTCCTTAATGCGTCCGGCCACTGTGAGACTTTTGCCACCCAAATTATTGACTTTAAAGATCCTGGGGGTCTTAGCGGCCCCGGTCAATTGCCCCCTTGCATTGACCGGAATTAGTTTTCCTGGGACCTAGGGCGGCCTTGGTCGCCGCTTGGTCTTCTAAACGACGGCGACGGACTTCTTGCCCTATTACGGCAGTTACTCTTGATGTGACCCAGTCTGCCGCAGTTAAAACATTTTATGCCCCGATTGTCTGTTGATCGAGGGGTCCTTCCCAATAGGGCTTGTATATTGACTGCCATATCCTTCATCGCTTTATGTAAACTGGCCATGGATTCAGCCATAGACGTATTCTCCTCTTCATTGCAAGTTGCCATTCTTACACGCGGAGCTGAACTAGATGACACTCGTGACGCCTCGAATTCCAGGGCCCGAACTAGTGCCTCGCTGATATCCTTGGGCCTTACTAGACGTAAGTGGTATCTCATGTCACTATCGCGAACTCCCTCAATGAACCTTTCGGCGGCAAATTGCATTTGAAAAGATTCAGGGGCCGATGGATATGCCAGGTGAATGAGTCTGTCTATGTCCGCCTCAAATTCTTGTAAGGATTCACCTGACTTTTGCTGTCTCATCCTCAGCTGGGCCTGGAACACGGTTTCTTTGTGCTCATTTCCAAATCGTAGTTGCAGAGTGTGTACTAAAGCCGCATAATTACTTTGATCCGCTGCCGACAGAGATTGGAGTAACTCAGCCGCTTTCCCACGAAGTGCTACCACTAATGATGTAGCTTTCTGGGGCTCGGACCAACCATTAGCTTTTGCAGCTGCCTCAAACTGGGTTTTATAAATTTCCCATGCCGTAGTACCGTCATAATCGGGAGGCTTAATTTTAGCGTTGGATGTGCTAAAACTCTCTGTAGACACGTTGTCGTCCTCAAGTTGTTCCCGGAATTTCTTTTCTAGCTCGAGAACCCTCTGGTTGACAGCTTCGAGTCCTTCGTTAACGCCGTTAATGGATTCGTTCACGCCGTTAACGGATTCGTTAACGGACTGCATTATTCTTTCTTCCAATTGTTGCTCCCTAGCTGCGAGATGGTTCACTAATTCTTCTTTAAACCGTTTCTGTTCTTCCTTTTGTTCTTGATAATGATTTTTCTGCTCTTCTTTCTGTTCTTGATAACGTCGCTCCTGTACTTGATCACGTCTTTCTTGTTCCTCTTTTTGTTCTTTATAACGTTTTTCCTGCTCCTCTTTTTGTTCCTTATAACGTTTTTCCTGCTCTTCTTTTTGTTCTACATAACGTCTTTCTTGCTCTTCCTTCTGTTGTTGCATAAGGGACAGCAGGGCGGCAAGTTGATCCTCCATCGCTTGATGCTGGCTTCTGGTCACTGGCATAAACACGTAATGTCCGGCAATGAAGCACTCACTTACAGTTCAGCAATATTAGTCCTCAAATTCCCACTGGAATCCCACTTCTGACACCAATTGTTGCGAACTCGGGGTTCAATAATTCCAGTGTAACGATTTAATACGAAAACACTATTTATTAACTCCACAAATACACACGACTACTAAATAACTCACTACTTAACACTTTATAGCCTTCTATTATCGCTTCGTAACTTTAGCTTACTTATAGCTCGATTAAAATACGACTACTCCCCTCGGGCGCTCTATGCGCCTTTTATATACAATCCTAAAATTACAGAAACACCTAGAAAGTTCTTTATAAGAATTCTTGAATAATCTCATATAAAAAAAAAACGGTTGTAAACAACTGCCTTCTAGATTAAGCCAGACGAGCAATAAATCACTCGTGTCAGCCATGACGCAGCGCGGATAGGTCGCGAAGCTCCACCAACCAACACGCTCCCATGCGTTGCCCCGCCTCCCATGCGGCGTTGCTGCGATCGTAACTCTATATTGTAATTATTTTTCTCGATGTTTAATTTTGCCTCAATTATACTTTGGCATATGGTAAAAAAAGGTATACAAGTTGTAATATGCCTATTTTGTTTTTGTCTCTTATTATGTTCTAATGAAAATCATCATTTATGAGGTTTTCACCAAAACTTCACTTATTTTGTATCAAAAATTTCACTTTACCAAAAACAACAAATTGGAAGATTATAAGCTGTTTTTTTTGCCTGATTTTGTAATAATATAGAATTTCTTCAAAAATATGAGTCTGCATTTTTAGACGCTCTAAATAATTTTTTAACCAATTTTTGCACTAATCTTAACTTAATTTATTTCAAAAACTCTATATTTGTATTTTTTAAAGTTTTAACTAATTTGTGGCCCTGTTTCTAACCCGATTTCGACCGACCCGAATTAGTGAAACTATTTTTGTGCCTTTTTTTTAGTTGGATCTTTGTTAAGTTTTGTGTAATCTTCATCATATAAAAGGCTCTCAATTTTTTGTTAATAGACTTACTATAAATGTAACGTTACCTTTATCGGCTGTAATATATAATATTATTACTTTTTTTTAAAGAATTTCGCTCGACAGAATTTAAAGTTGATTTAACTTCAAAAGGTTTATCTAAAATTAATTTTTTCCTAATCCTAAACTCTTGTTGTTGTTCTTGTGGTAAGTTTTGAGCCGTTTGTTCAATTGCTGAAATTAAGTCAAGACAACAAACATTTTTAGATGTTTCGGAAAAATTTAATCCTTTAGAAAGTACAAGTTTATCAACATCTTGGAGGTTTCTGTTTGATAGGTTTATTGCTGTCTTAGTAGTTATTGCTTCTTAATTACCCAAACTCTTTGTTTATTTTGTAATAAATTAGGTAATGAAACTTTTACTATTTATATGTTAGACACACATTGTTTTGAGGAAAAATACGCAAAATTAAGAAGTAAAATAATCGAAAAGTGTGTAGGTTAGTAACTTACATGCTTATAGGCAATGGGCAAATTAGCTACCGATATCAACATTCTGTTAACAATTCCGGCAGTACCTTCTCTGAGCAGGGTTTCTTTTATGTACATGGATAAGAGTTTTGTTATGATATTGTACTCATAGCCACCGCCGATGCTAACCGTACTTGAAAGTTGGATTTATTACCCCATTTTTGAGCGTGTAATGTCGCTGGGTGTAATTTATTATAGTCAAATAAGTAGTAAATCCAAAAAGGCCATAAATTATAGCGTGAGTATGTCTGTATGCAACAGTAATCCAAACTGGTTCAAAAGCGAGCAGGTGCTTTTCTGCTATAGTTCGTTATGTTATGCATGTAGTTAAGTTGTCTTGGTCATCGACAACACAATCAACGCAGAAACCATTTGAAACACTACAAGTATATTGCTACCCTAATAAAAACTATTAAATGAAATCTTTTATTTGAAGTAGGATGGAAGTAGGATTCTGGAACACCCTTTACCACTCACTTCCATGTATATTAACTAAACTAAAATTTAAAAGTTAATGTTGCATTGATCATAAAAGTAATGCATACTATAAATATATAAAAAAATAAATAAAAAAATGGAGATAGAATTAAACTCAATGACCTATTCGTGTGAAGTATTATTCTAAGAGTTAGATTACGGCATACCAAATCAGAGTTTACTAGTGAAACACATTCAACTTGAGACGTCAGAAAAGCCTATATTCTTGATGATTTTTTAGTATAAAATAACTAACTGGAAATAACGAATAATTTCTTTTGCAACATTGACCAGTTGTCACGACTTTTAATGTAAAAATTATAACAGTAAAGTCATCTAATCAATGCTAATGCATGCAAGAAATTCTTATGGCTTTCACGATGGATAGCTTACAATATTAGCTCTATTGCAAAGTATTAATAACTTCATGTTAACTCATTCCTTAGGAGTAATAAAAGTACCTATCTTAAGATGTTTAAAATTGAATAAATTACTACACTGACTTTATGGAAAAGAGCACATTATTTCATATTAACACAAATTTCATTATTTCATTATAACCTCAAAAAGATACTTGCACATTTAACGGTAAAAACGCTTTAACTAACTATTCACCACTCCTTTAAACCAGGTTCAATGTTATTTCACCTCCACGAAGAGCTGGAATAAAATAAAATTTGAAAATATAGATTTCAACATGTGAATTAGCAAAAACTAGGCAAAAAAAATAACAAGCTGCTTGAGCTTGTTATTTTTCCTAAAATATAACACGCCAGATAGTCCGGCAGGTTTTTAAACCTCGAAGACAATTCTTCACAATTGGGAACCTCTTTTTGTTGCTATTTTCTACTGGAATTTAACACGGATATTGTCCTGCAGCTTTATAACCTGGATGGCAAATTAAGGTAATTTTATAGCCTAGCGAATAAGGCTTAAATAACCTTAACCTGCAAGCCGAATTTCTGGCAAATTTGAAGTTAAGTATAAGTAACTACAAACTATCCCACTTGGTAGTGGTTGGCTTTGAAGGAGTATAACTTGTTTATTACCTACTAAATACTAACCAAATTACCATACTTGATGGTTCTACAAGCAGGAAAATAGTATATTGTTTAACGAGTGACTGAAATAGCATTTTCTCTCGCTAGGGAACAGTTTACCAACCGAGTCGAAGCCGAGTTTGGTAATGTTTTCAAGCAATAGAAAATGCTTTTTTGGCGAGTAAAACACTATACTTTTTCTTCGACCATGCTAACATTAAGTCTTCATTAACTTTAAAAACTCTTTAGAGTATTTCTTTAAAAGTCTCTATAGAGTATTTCTTTCAAAAATTAAGGCGCGTCATTGTCAACATGACAGCTCGACTGTCAATGAGTTCAGTTTTGTCAAATTTCAACACTTTGATTCACTTTTCTGAGGCCCGGGCAGGCAAAATATACATGTTTTTGTATGATATCGCGATTTTCCATGGTGTTTTATAATATCAGACCAGTTAAATCGCATTTCATTGGTGATATACAGGCGAAATTAGAACAACTTACTTTCGCCACTAGAGACGAAAGTTAACGTTATGGGATTTTTTTTCACTAGAGATGAAAGTTACGTTTTCGGCTATGGCAAGGTATGACAAAAGTTGTTTATTTTTACTTGGTCGTAGAAAAATATTTTTTTTTCAAGCGGACTAAAAGTACGTCATTCGTTTTCTCCATACGCACACCTAAAGTGGGCTTTCTAATCCTGAGACCAAAAAAGTAGCTAGGCACTAAAAGTAAAGTCAAAAGTCGCCGCTACTCTTATGGTGGCGCATATATAAACGATTTTCATTCGGCAAAATTATTTGAACCTTAGATGACACCGGATTGATCGATCTAAGTGTATGCCATCTTTACATTCTTATTGAAAAAACAAAGGATAGGAATACTCTCAGAGCGCTCGAGAGCACCACCCGAAATTATTGAACCCTGAGTTCGCAACACTATTATATATAAGTTTGTAAGCACGGCAAAAAATTCTTGTAGTGTTAGTTCAGGTTAGGTACATTTTATATTCTGGCTGATGTCAACCCAGTGTAGGACACTTCACAATAATATAACTTCTATACTATATACAAGTCGATATGCACAAATACAAGTGGCACAAAGGAGTCCACCGTGGTAGCTTTAAAAAAAAAATTTTCTGGTGACCGAATCTTGATTTAGAACTTTCCAGTAGAAAACAGGCAGTTGGAGACCTCAATGTTCTTTTGACGGCTTTTTGAAACATAATTGAGGACTGTACGGAATTATTGGAATTCGTTGCCGATCATTGGGATCTCGTAAACTGTAAGAGATACAGATTCGGTTAAATTTTGCCCTAATTTGTTGCGCATTTGGATGCAGCTCGTAGTGGACGACATTTTAAAATTTCCAAAATGTTGACTGTTTTCAAAAGTAACTGAAATTTAGGAGAGAAAAGGGAAGAAATGTATTTGAAGTGTTGTTTTAAAATTAATTACATATTCTCATGCATAATTTTTCTGCTTTAGAAGACAGCTTTATTCAATCTATAGTCCGACAATTTGACTTATCGGGGTCATCATCAAATTTAGTTTTTGAAATAGCATTCTTAAATTCGAATGTTAAAAATTGGAACCCTCCTTTATTACAAATTCAACTACATGTAACGCTTTATATATTCGTTAGACTTTATTTGTTAAACATAATTTATTTGTTAAACAATATAACGATTTATTAAAAAAAAATACATAATAAAATTTATTTTACGCAAAGTATACGGGTTATTCAAATTCGTCGAATTAGATTAATTTCGGGCAAATATGCCCATATTAATACTCAACAAGAGGTTTTTAAATGGACAAAAATACAACTATTTTCGGAAATACAAGAAAAACGAAATTTGCTATAACTGTTTTTAGTTTTTTCCTAATTTATTTGAAGAAATTTTGAAAAATAAATTTGACTTTCTCGTTAGCGCTTTTTATTTTTTACAAAATGGTGTGCCCAGGTAGAAAAATTAAAGAATTCAAAAAATATAAGAAGCTAATGTCCCTATTAAGAAATAGTTTATGATACTAAAATTTTAAAAATTATATTAGAAATGTGATCTGTTGAAAAAATTTCTAATAGGAAGATAAAAATCATTTTTCTAAACTTCTTTATATAAGATAAAAAACAAATAAAACCAACTATAACAAATTTCGTTTTTTTTTTCGATTATTTCCAGAAAATGATGCAGATTACTGTAAAATACAGAAATCGATTTTTAGCCGTCGGTACTATGAAAACGCTGTTTTCGACCTTTTAAAACGACTGATACCATCATTTCGCAAGCTCTAATTGTGTCCATCCACAGACTAGTTTCGCCGTTTACGGCTCATCAGTGAGGCTTTGACACACTTAGAGCTTCCGAAATGTCGAAATGGTCAAGACACGCTTCATGGCAGTACCGAGAGAAGGTTCCCGGTGGCGCCATCCGTGTCCGTTTGTTGAACTAACGAGATTACACCCGTCCAGTTTCAACATCAATGCCCGGTCTAAGGAAAAAATGATGCAGATTACTGTAAAATACAGAAATCGATTTTTAGCCGTCGGTACTAGGAAAACGCTGTTTTCGACCTCTTAAAACGACTGATACCATCATTTCGCAAGCTCTAATTGTGTCCATCCACAGACTAGTTTCGCCGTTTACGGCTCATCAGTGAGGCTTTGACACACTTAGAGCTTCCGAAATGTCGAAATGGTCAAGACACGCTTCATGGCAGTACCGAGAGAAGGTTCCCAGTGGCGCCATCCGTGTCCGTTTGTTGAACTAACGAGATTACACCCGTCCAGTTTCAACGTCAATGCTCGGTCTAAGGAAAAAATGATGCAGATTACTGTAAAATACAGAAATCGATTTTTAGCCGTCGATACTATGAAAACGCTGTTTTCGACCTTTTAAAACGACTGATACCATCATTTCGCAAGCTCTAATTGTGTCCATCCACAGACTTGTTTCGCCGTTTACGGCTCATCAGTGAGGCTTTGACACACTTAGAGCTTCCGAAATTTCGAAATGGTCAAGACACGCTTCATGGCAGTACCGAGAGAAGGTTCCCGGTGGCGCCATCCGTGTCCGTTTGTTGAACTAACGAGATTACACCCGTCCAGTTTCAACGTCAATGCCCGGTCTAAGGAAAAAATGATGCAGATTACTGTAAAATACAGAAATCGATTTTTAGCCGTCGGTACTATGAAAACGCTGTTTTCGACCTCTTAAAACGACTGATACCATCATTTCGCAAGCTCTAATTGTGTCCATCCACAGACTAGTTTCGCCGTTTACGGCTCATCAGTGAGGCTTTGACACACTTAGAGCTTCCGAAATGTCGAAATGGTCAAGACACGCTTCATGGCAGTACCGAGAGAAGGTTCCCGGTGGCGCCATCCGTGTCCGTTTGTTGAACTAACGAGATTACACCCGTCCAGTTTCAACGTCAATGCCCGGTCTAAGGAAAAAACCTTTTTCTAAGATTCCAATGATGAGCGACGCATTTCACTAATCTCCATCCATACTCTCTTTAAAGCAAAGGAAATCGTTAAAAAAGACATTAACTCTAACGATAACATGAAGTGTTACACATCATTAAATTTATAAAATAAAAAGCCCGTTTAATACTCAAAGAAATTTTAATATTCTAATGTAGCAGCCACATTAGAAAAAACCTGAACTTGACAATGCCCAAGAAAAGTCGAAACGTTAGATTAAAAAATAAACAACTGTAATGTTGATCAGAAAGTGCCCACGAGAATGTCCAATTTATTGCGATTTTTGTTTCGAATATTTTCGGAAGTGGTAAAATAGTAGATTATGTCACTAGGAGTAAAACTTGGTCTTTTCGTGCTGAGCCCAGAGACTGACGGCCGAAGCGAAGCTGAGGCCTTCAACTGAGCGAAGCACAAAAAGACCTTTTACTCCGAGTAATATATACTTTTTTTTTTTCAAGCATGCAGGAAATAAGATATCTATTTCAGAGTGATTTAGTTTTGCAATTTTCTCTCATCCTCTTTAAGCGGGTCCAGGTACTTACCCAATTAGTGGTGTATATTATTTATAAAATAAAGAGAATGTGTTATGATGGTGGTTTTCAATGTTCAATGGTTTTAATGGTATTAAATCATAACCAGTGGTTTAGGTGGTTTAGGTAAATTATAGTAAACTAAAAATGGCATTGTTATCTACATTAATAAAAATCACATTGACATTCGCGCATTGACATATGACGACGCGCATGACATTTGACAGACAAACTCAGAATTCGAGAACTTATGCGATTTCGACTTAGGACGGTTTCGGGTGGTGCTCTCGAGCGCTCTGAGAGTATTCCTATCCTTTGTTTTTTCAATAAGAATGTAAAGATGACAATACACTCAGATCAGTCTATCTGGTGTCAAATAATTTTGGTGAATGGAAATCGTTTATACACTGTATCCGAGATAAGGAGGGCCACTATGGGAATCTTGAAAACGGTAAGAGATACAGATTTGGTTAAATGGGAGGAAAGTTGCGTAATCAAAAGCCTAACTGATGTGTAAGTTGATAATGGTTCCGCAAAGACGAAACGTCGGATTAAAAAACTGACACAACCTTAACACTTTAAAGAACATTAAGGGTTGCTGTGAAGAAGTGCCATCGGTTTTGGTCTAGGTCCAATATTAACTACAGAAAAAAAATATGTAAAATTGAAAAATTAAATTTTTTCAAAGTATCTCAAAATCCAAAAAAAATTTTTAAACGCCATTATGTTAGACTTTTGATTACGCAACTTTCCTCCCATTTAACCAAATATGTATCTCTTACCGTTTTCAAAATTCCCATAGTGGCCCTTTTTGCACTTTAGGTATGCGTATGGAGAAAACAAATAACGTACTTTTAGTCCACTTGAAAAAAAAACTGTATTTTTTATCGTTTACGACATCCCAATGATAGGAGGCGAATTTAAGTATCTGCATAGTTATGGATTATTTCCTTGGTAATAATTGCATGCTGTTCTAAAATTATCTCTAGACTTAAAAAAAAAGTAGTTATTGTTTACCAATGTGTGGATATTACAGTACCAAATAGCGATTTTGGTTTTACTTCAAATATTGTGCATTTCATAAAAGTTGGAAAAAAAAATCACGTTTGAAGCATCGACAATTTTATAAAATGCTTTTTTAGCTATTTTATTCTACAGCCTATCTATCACTTATTATTTAGAAATATTAAAATACGAATTTTGTTAACAAAATTTTCGGCACTTACTTTACTATTGAGGGTCACTATTACAAGTTCAGTTTAAACTTTAGTTTGAAGATAAACGACCGTTTTTTAGAGATAAACAATCAAATGTCTGGAGTCACTCAAATCTAGAGTTTACACTTCAAACTGTAGTTTTGCTGATATAGGGAGTACGTAGATGTGGTTTTAAGGCCCCCCCCCTGATGGCGGCTATGATGGTTTTAATGTAATTTCGACTTTGACAATCAAAACAAGACGCGTGATGAAGACCAAGTTCGATGTTTATTGTAAATTAAGCCATGGACAAAGTGTAGTATCCAATTTGTATATAATAGGTATCATTCCTTTAGGTGAATTACGCCACTTGCTACTCTCGAGGGCTCAAACGACACCTTCGGCCTGCGTTATATACTTGTTGAATGATATACTATTAAATCTAATTAAATTGTTCTATCGTGAATATTTTTAGCACTGCTGAAGAAATCAATTAAATTCCGAACCATAGTTTGCACTAAGGTTTACACTCTTTTTCGAGTCCTCCGCAAGACTATTACCCTAAAAACACATTTTTCCATTCAAAAGTATCAAAATGCTTAAATTGTCTTCTAAACTTATTTAAGAGCAGTAAGGAATATCCTCTTATACTTTACTTTGAGTTTAAAAACAATAGCCTGGAGTCTTATTTTTTATGAATAAATGTTTAACAGGAATTAGAATGTATTGCTTACCTGTTCAACCCATAAACAAAATTGCCATGTACAATCCAAAGCGTTTTCCGGACTTTCAAGCCGTGGTCCATTGGAATTTTTTCCTGTCTACAGCTGCGGCAGACATTATCAAAAGCGATGAGGCAATATATGATTTGATCAAACTTTTATTAAGAAAAAGTTTCTGGTTCCGATGCTATTAATGGTCAAAGTTCTTGGAAAAAATGTGTTTTTTTTTAATATGGATCTTAATGAAATTTACGAAAGACTTGAATTTAAGTAACAATCATGTTTTCGATGGAAAAATGGTGTCTATCCGCATTGGTAAAGAGGTAAGTTGTTCAGTGTGTTGTTAAAAACCTCCAGTTTTCTAAAATCTGATGCCTTGATGTTTTTCCGAACTTTTGTTGCTTTTGGCAAAAACTATCTATCATTCATAAATTTAGCTCCTTCCTAGATCCTTTTCAGAAAGCATGTTATGAGGAAGTAAGTAATTACCCGAAATATTTGGATCTCTTTACTAAAGTTTACAAATTTTACTAAAGTGCCTTATTCCAAAGTTTTGCCCATATCACCTGGTAAAGTAATAATCGGATACTGAGATAGAACACGAACACAAAATGAAATAGTTCAATTATTCAGAGACAAGCATCGTGATTTGCCACTCTTATCTCGAGGTACTTGTATGTAAAATAGAAAAACAGTTTCGGGAAAACGGAGTGCTCTCAGGGAAGAAGTCAAAGTTAATGTAGTACTGTAGTAGCAGATAGAAGATACTGAGAAGTATCAAACACCTAACTAGTGAATGGGAAATTAGCTAAACTTCAGCAGTCAAAATTCTTAAACCAAAAAGTTGCATCCCTACAAATTAAAAATTCTCCAGGAATTGACCGAAGATGATCCTGATAGAAAACTACTTCAGTTTTGCGAGTAAATTATGGATCTCCTGCACAGAAACGTTGTGAACACAAACAGCATTATGTTCTTTGATGAATGGACGTTTATGCTATATGGTGAGTTAAACCGACAAAATGTTCTTTATTGGGCAGACGAGAATCCCCACAGGTCAATGTTTGGGCAGGAATTGTCGATAATCGAGTTATGGGCCCAATCTTTTTTGAAGAAAATGTCAATGGAGCGAGATATTCAGAATTTTTGGAAGAAGAATTAATTCCGAATTTGGCTACTCTATTTCCTTGTTTTATGCAAGAAGATGTCCTCAACAGATATATCTTGTTTCAGCAAGATAGTGCTCCTCCCCATTTTGCCAGATCTCTTAACCAATATCTGAATGAAATATTTCCGCACCGATCGATTGGTTGAAGGAGCCCTATTGAATGGCCATTCAGGTCACCAGAACTGACTTCGTTGGATTTTTTTTGAGGGGTTACTTAAAAGACAAAATTTACAAAACGAAACTTGCAAATGTTGAGGAGTTGAAAGCATGAGGGCAGACTAACTTCCCGCGAATTAATTGCAAAACTGCAAAACGAGTTTCAGTTATGTTTAGGGTATTGCCAACTAGTGAATAGACCTCATTTTCAACATTTAGTGTAGAATATTTATTGAGATGAATTGATGTTTGAAATAAAATAAATTTTATTAATTATCTTCCGACTGGCAGTTTATAAAAATTTTAAAGCTGGCACCTATGTATGATTGATGTACACTAAGAAAATAGCTGGCAAAAATTTGCAGTTGTTTAAATAAATAGGCTCTCCTTGAGCAGACTTTGAAAAATGGATAACCAAAGTTGACTGAATACCAGCAAAATACTTCTAGCATAGCCAGTCATAATCTTTTTAAAACATCTCAAAATTAACGTGAAAAGAGGGGAAGCATGGAAATTTAAATCATAGTGGCATAAGTTCAATTTGAATTAAGATATTATAATAACGTTGGTGACCTTACTAACACTTATAATGTTGGGTTATTTGCATAAAAATTAATACCTACCCAAGACCTGATTTTTCATACTGCTATTAATATTGTTAAAAAAATTTGGTCAGATACGCACGATTTGTATTCCTAATAACCCATCAAATTCGACATCAAAATCGTTTGGGGCCCGCACCACTTAATGCAGCACCAAACGTCTTTAATAAACACTTGAGCCTCATTCATAATGTATTATTTCCTTTTGAGCCCACATGTCGAAACACCCGAATATTTCGTCAATGTTTATCGACTTTCCCTTCCTTGAGGCGTTCCGAAATTACACGTTGGACACCTTGACTCGAGAACAATGGTTCTCAGAGCTCGGCGTCCAAACTAGCACTTACGTGCGAACGCTGCGGGTTCCAAAATATCGCTTCACCTACTTTTACCGGTTCCTAATCACCACGTTTAAACTTAAACGTGTCCTTTGACAATCAGATGTTTGGCCCACAGCTGAATATTATATGGGTCACCTCACATATATATATTGTATCTTTCTTGCTTGCGCGATGCTTTGCAGCCGATATCTTAATCGACGAAAGACGACGCTGTTGAGAGAACGTGCAGAAAATAAGTCGTATCATGTTCTTCAGGTAAAACCGCAAACTCAGTGTGGTATAATGGCATCTCCTTTAAAGTATACACTGAAACCACAAGATTATCTTCGCAAAATAGCATCACGTATTCAGCTTGCTGCATAAAGTAGCCTTTACTTTCTCGATCTGCCAAAGTTAACATGCTTGTTTACTCGAGTTTGAAAGAATCCGATGGTGGGCTCGATTATGTGTAGGATTCTCTTTAATATGGTTCTTAACTGTAGATTTTACGCATCGAGTGCTAGTTATCGGCGAGAGGGCAGCAATAGTCAAGACAAAGTCTAAAAACCAAATGGTGTTTCTGCTATAATTCAGTGAAAACGAAAATTAAGGATATAATATAATCACATTAGTGTAATGTGATTAATTGAGTCAGATCAAGAAGTAGAAGATACTTAAAAGAAGGCAGTCAGTATTAAGCTTGACCAAATCAAAATTATTAACTAGAAAAACTAGGGGCTAAAGTGGGATAGAGTATATTGCAAAATTAGAACGAATATGTTTCCACAGGCAAAGTAGTGTTTGATTCGCAGTTTGCTAAAAGGCCTCTACGAGGAGAATATGGCAAGATAAGTTCGACAACTGGAAAATTCGCAAGAACTGAGCAGAGCTCCTGTGTTCACTGAAATTTCTACTAGGTTCCCATAACACATAGAAAATCTGAATTTTCAACGATGGAAAAAAATGATCTTGGCCGTGAGAAGATCCATTATCTTGCATTTAATTATGGAGCACTTTTATTCGTTAATTTAGGATTAGAGTAGGTGGTCACCAATTTGCCGATCAACCCATCTGCATACTAGTTTTGGGGTCTAGCCCTCATCAGTATAGTTTTGGCTGGTCAAAGGCTTTAAGTTCGAGAAGCAGCACATAATGCTCTGCACCTCGCAGGTTACAGAAACCCAAACAAAGTGTAAACTTTTATTCGTCAATTTAGGATTAGATTAGGTGGTCACCAATTTATCGATGAACCCATCTGCATACTAGTTTCGGGGTCTACCCCTCATCATTACAGCTTTGGCTTGTCGACAAATTGGAGACCGTGTGTCTCGGCTTTAAACCGAAAAAAGTACAGAAGAACGGTGAGATGTTACGCAGAGCATGCGACATCCTCCAGCGTATTAGATCTAACACTGCATGGCAGATGGCTCTCAGTTCGAGAAGCAGCACTTAACGCTCTGCACCTCGCAGGTTATGGGAACCCAAACGTGTCGGATATACCATAAAACCATTGCCCAACCCTATTATGTTAAAATCAGTCAGTGGAGAGTCTTGCCCTATAGACGGAGAAGCCGACGTCACCATCATTATTGGAGAAAGACTTGAAGTTCGGCATAAAGTGTTGGTTGCCAATATCAAAGACGAGTTTATTTTGGGAATGGATCTCATCAGGAAACATGAATTCGCCTATGGTCATAAACGGAATATGCTCACGTTTGGAGATGAGGAGTTTGCATTAAGTAATGGAAATATGGAAACTAATATCCGTCTACTGGTGGTGGAAGATGTGAAAATTCCTCCAGAATAAATTATCACAGTGACTTCTGAAAACGATCCTGGTTAGTTCATAGGACTGATAGAACCTAACCTGGATTTGACGACTGAAATCATGGTATACCAGTGCGAGTTGCAAATATTGGAGAAAGAACCATCAAGCTCAAAGAAGGAACAGTTCTTGCCAATTATGAGCCTGTGCAATTCGTATGCAAATGTGTCGAGGCAGAGACATCCAACATTAAATCGTCTAACCAAGCTTTCCCAGAAGGTATTGATGCTTTCAAACTACATTTGAGTCACCTGTCAAAGGAACAACTTCAGTCTGCCATAAAATTTGATATGGATGAATCTGATATGTTTAACTTCAAGAGCAACGACAGTCAAACTGATTTAGTTGTCCATAAGATCAACACAGGAGATGCCCAGCCAATACGACAACACCAACGAAGGGTCTCTCTGGCTAAACAACAAGAAGTTAACAGTTTGCTCAATGAAATGTTAAAGGAGGGCGTCATAGAAGAATCATCTAGTCCATGGTCGTCGCCTGTGGTTCTTGTTAAGAAGAAAGATGGTTCAACGCGGTTCTGTGTTGACTACAGGAAACTTAATGACGTGACCAAGAAGGACAGCTACCCATTGCCACGTATAGACGACACCTTAGCAACTTTATCGGGATCAAAGTGGTTTTCCACTCTAGATTTAAAAAGTGGCTACTGGCAAGTAAAGATTGCTCCCGAAGACAAAGAAAAGACTGCATTTTCTACTGGTTCTGGGCTATACCTGTTCACTGTTATGTCTTTTGGATTGTGAAATGCTCCATCAACTTTCGAGCGACTAATGGAACTTGTCTTGAGGTGGCTGACTTGGAAAACTTGCCTGGTATACTTAGATGACATAGTTGTCATGGGACGTAATTTTGACGACCATTTGAAGAATTTAAGAGAAATCTTCAACAAGTTGCGAAATAGTCACCTGAAGTTAAACTACAAGAAAGGTAGGCTATTCCACAAAGAAATCGAGTACTTGAGGCATACTATCTCAGAACAAAGCATTAAAACTAGCCAAAATTAAATATCTGCCATTAAAGATCGACCAGTTCCCCGAGACAAACACGAAGTAAGGAGCTTTTTGGGACTATGTACTTACTACAGAAGATTTGTAGAGGGATTTGCCGACATCGCAAATCCGATGCACAAATTAACGGAAAAGAAAACACCGCTCTTGTGGAACCACGATTGCAGTCAGGCGTTTTCAAGGCTTAAAGCTGCTCTCTGTTCTAGTCCGATCTTGGCTTACCCCATAAAGGACAGACTCTTTATTTTGGACACGGATGCAAGTAACTGTGGTCTAGGTGCAGTACTGTCTCAAAGAAAAAACGGGCAAGAGAAGGTCATTGAGTACTACAGTAAGACTTTAAGAAAGCCAGAAAGAAACTATTACGTCTAAGCAGTCGAACATTACCATCGCTACTTATATGGAAAAAGCTTCCTGATTAGAACTGACCATGGAGCCTTGAAATGGTTATTACAGATGAAAAACTCTGAAGGCCAAATAGCCAGATGGATAGAGCGCCTGCAGCAGTACGATTTCCAAATTGAACATCGACCAGGAAGGTCTCACGGAAATGCCGATGCATTGTCTAGACGGCCGTGTGAAGACGATTGTCGGCTTTGTCAAAGAACTGAGCAGCGTGAGGGACTTCATTCTGTAAGGAGAACGTCGGTGGAAATAAACGATGGCTGGATCACACAAGCGCTTCGAGACGAACAAATGAATGATCCAGATATTGTACCCATACTCTTGGCAAGGACTGACGACAAGAGACCAGAGTGGTAAGAAATTGCTGGTAAAAGTCCAAGCCTGAAGGCGCTATGGGCCCAGTGGCACTCTCTTAAAATAGAAAATGGATTACTGAAGAGAGCGTGGGAGAGTCTGGATGGCAAGACTGTAGTCAGTCAGTTGGTTGTTCCTGGTAGCAGAAAATTGGATGTACTACAGGAAATGCACGACAGAACCAGTGGAGGTCATTTTGGGGTCAATAAAACTTTGGCCAAAATGAATTGTCATGAAGACGTCGAATCTTGGTGCCGCAAGTGCGAAGTTTGTTGTGCCACAAAAGGACCTCTAACAAGATCACGCGGCCGAATGGTGCAGTATATTGTAGGTGCTCCATTCGAGAGGGTAGCAATTGATACCGCGGGACCATTTCCTCAGACCGAGTCAGGCAATAAATATATCTTGGTCGCCATGGATTACTTCACTAAATGGCCTGAAGCGTACTCCCTGCCTAATCAGGAAGCAACGACTGTGGCAACGGTGCTAGTAAATGAAATGTCCTGCAGATTTGGAGTCCCTCTCGAACTTCATTCTGATCAGGGCCGCAATTTTGAATCGGCTGTTTTCCAGAAGGTCATGGAACTTCTCGGAATTCGCAAGACCAGGACAACTCCATGCATCCACAGTCGGATGGTATGGTAGAGAGATTTAATTGGACCATGGAACATTACCTATCTAAAATGGTGGCAGACCATCAACGTGATTGGGACCAACATCTACCTCTCATGTTGATGGCATATCGAGGCTCTACGCATGAAGCCACTGGTTATATTCCGGCGAAAGTGATGTTCGGAAGGGAAATGAGGCTTCCTGCGGATTTGATGTATGGAACATCAGAAAAGAGTCGCGAACTCTGAGAATATTGTGGAGGAGCTCAAACAGAGGCTTAACAATGTTCACGAACAAGTCAGGAATATACTGTGGATCTCCAGTGATCAGACCTCATCAGGCGATTCTTCCATTAACGGTATGTGGAATACGCATAGAGTTAAAGAGTAAGTTCAAATCTAGAAAAAAAAGTTGGTTCTGCATGAGATATTAAAAAGAGGCACTTACTTCCCTAAACCCAGAAAATACCATGGCGTTCCTGATCTTGCTATCTAATCACAAAGTTGTGTTCACTTTCCATATAACACAAAAAAAATATTCACGTTCCTATCACATTCCCTCAAGCTACCCAAAAAGAACATTCTTTAAGTAATATGAAGGTAACATGAATGTAATGTTCTCTGGAAGAATGTGCAAAAAGTACGATCTTGGCATGACCCCACATATCACGCACTTTTCAGTATGAGAATATCACATGACAAGGAGGTTACTGAAAAGAATTTCTAATGTATAATATGATAAGAACTTTATTTAAAGGAACTCAGTCAATTAAGTAATAGTATATTATTAAACGAGCTTTTTCTGATAACCATGATTCCCTTAGGGGGACGTTTGCGTCACGAGCCGCAAGCGAGGAGTGCAAGTCTCCCGTGGGAATAATGGCCATAAAAAGCGAGTATAATACTATACTTTGTCCACGGCCATTGTCTAATAAATACAAATTATAAAATCTATAGGTAGGGTAAATAAAATTATTGAAATGTCAAAGTGGCACTCGTGTTTGACGGCAAAACCGGTGCCACCAGTGCATTTTTTACACTGAGGCATTTGATTGCATTGTTGCCTACTCCTACTGGTTGCTGCGGGAATAATGATATTATTCCCGCTGCTTCAACTCATATCTCTGACGCTATATGAGCCCTATTTAATTTTTGTCAACAAGCTGAATATCAGTATATTATTAAGTGGTCGTGGACAATAGCTATTTATGTAACCAGTTACGAAAAATCCAATTTTGTGTAACGAATGAATGCTTGCAATTTGAATGAGATATACAAAAAAGGCTTTTCGTTACCTGTTTTATAAAAGATTTTTTCTAATTTTGACTACAAATACCTACTTATACCTCATTTACTTATTTTTGGCATCTCGTTACCTTTGAAACCTTCATTTTTTTTATACCCATCTCTTTTCAGCACATGTGGAGAAAATACGATAAAAATGTCAAAGTCAGATTTCCATCGCCTACTTGACGGCGATAATAAGTGAGTGGTTTATAGAGAGAGAGTTATTATTATTAAACTTCAATATTTACTTTAAACCACTTTGTATCTACTTAATACCGTAAAACTGTAGCAACGGTGTGCCACAACCGAAACCTGCAACAGGTGGTGAAACAAACTTTTCATCACCAGTTACGAAAGATTTTACTTTTCGTAATTAGTTACGAAAAGTTGGACGTTACGTCACTGTGATCAGCATTGAAAATTGCCACTTTATATGTCAAAATTAGAAAAAATATTTATATCCCATTTATTAAATTACCAATTGATAAAAAATAATAGTGATATTAGAAGTGAATTTCAAGTGTGATAATATTTCACATGAATATCACATGTTCTTCTCCGGAAAGGCTTATTCTTGTCAGGTGCTAAGAATGTCCCAAAGTAACATAAATGGTGCATGTTTATCGAATCACAAAAGAATGTGTTTATCATGTAATAATCATATGCCACGGAACATAATTGAAACGTTCTGAGCACCTGAAAAGGACGTCGCTGGACACGTTCTTCTCATGTGATATTCAAATTCCAAATGACAATTTTTCACTTGAATCACATTCCATCTCCTCCAAGGCAGATTCTTATCAGATGATAAGAATGTAAAATTGCTAAGTGGGTTGTTGGTACCATGGTAAGAGACAGTTCATCATTTCTCTACAAAAAAAAACATTTTGGTGTTTTCATCCACCAGAACCAATCTTATTTTTGGAAAAAAATGGCGGACTAGTCGCTATGGCCACACTCTCGTTATAGGCATTCTGTGACCAGTGGCCTCCCATTGAGAAAGATTATAAAGTCAATCAAAAATTTTACGTTTATTCATATACAGTTGTGAAAGGTTTGAGGAAAATTGTATCACCTTGTCGGACGCTCCCCCCTTATACATAAATAATGGGGGTTCATTTCAAAGCGTCATTTTGTAGGCTGCGACATGGCAAAAGAAAAGGAAGAAGGAACAAGTGTGAACTTACTTTAATTATGTCAGTTTCTGTCGCAAAATCATAGCCTTTTAGATTACTTTTTTCTGGTGAACATCCGGTAGTTTGTTTGTTTGTCTTCCTGATATGTTCCTGATGGCTTATCCTGTAAATAATTTGAAAGCTCACTTGAGTGGGAGGTTGGGAGTTGTCTGGTATTGTACAGTACAGAGTATCTTTCCAAGTTCGACTAAATTAGCGATGAGTAGCCTTTTTACATTGTTGCCACATTTTGAGTTGTTTGAGTGGTTTCTGAAATATTTAGAAAAATGTAAAAACTGTCTACACTGATTTTTTTTCCATTTAAAAAACTAATTGTAATACAAAATATGTTTAAACTTCCAAGCTTTATTAGTCTCTAATCACCCAAATACGAAATTCGATTAGCTCTGGGTGATACCTATAAACCGAGTTACCAGTCTGTGAAGGCTTTCACGGCCGTCAAAACACAATCTTAAGAGTTTTCCTGGCTTCGAAGCTGTGGTTCAATGGAATTTCTTCCTCTCGTTTCCTTTAAAGCTGCAGCAGAATTAGAATTATTATTACGAAGAAAGAAGAATTATCAAAGGCGATGAAGCAGTGAGCGAACTGATCTTCCGTGCTGCCCGAAGTTGACTGATTCGACTGTGGTGAGCTCCGTGGTATTTACTCCCCTGCCGGCGCCGGCGCCGTCGCGCTGCTGTGGAGGGACTAGTGTCGGGGTAGTGGTGGCGCGGGGTTTCAGCGCACTTGAAGTATGTCATAAAACTCGCTTTCAGTGTCTGGATATAGAGACCTAATTGCCTCCTTCCGGTTGAAATTGTTGTTGTGTTTGAAGATCTCAATGTCCTCTCTTGTTAGTCTCGGATAGAAGCGCTGCGATTGATATGATATCCACCTCCTTGAGAAGGATGTTGTGACCTTCGGAGAGAGCGTGCTCTGTTATTGCTCACTTTCGTTTTTGTCCAGCCTGCAACTGCTCTTGTGTTCCGTAAGACTCGTGTTGACACTACGTTTTGTGGTGCCAATGTATACCGAGCCACTGATGCATGGAATGTGGTTTGCTGGCTTTGGCCGATCTCAAATTCCGTTGTATTGTACGAATTATTGGTTTAAAGAGAGTTTAAACATTGTGCTTTTCTAGTAGCCTGTCGATCCTGCCCGACACTAACGAGAGAGACCATTGAGATCTTTAAGCACGACAAGCATTTCAACTGGAATTTTCGACTGGAAGCGAATTGTACTTCAAGTGTAACAAAACCCCTCGCCAACACTACCCTCACTTCAGTCCCCCCACTGCGGCGCGACGGCGACGGCATACTGTTGCGAACTCAGGGTTCAATAATTCCAGTGTAGCGATTTAACACAAAAGCACTATTTATTTATCCCACAAATAAATTCAATTACGTTTCGACTACTAAATAGCTCACTACACTACTTAACACTTTATAGCCTTCTATTATCGTTTGGTACTTTAGCTTACCTCTAGCTCGATTAAAATAAGACTACTACTACGGCGGCGCTATTCGCCTTTTATACAAAATCCTAAAAATTCCGAAAATCCTAGAAAATTCTTGATAAGGGTCACATAAAAATAAAGGTCGTAAATAACTGCGTTCTAAATAAAATGAGGAATAAATCACTCGGGACAGTTCACATGCCGTAGAGCCCGGCTATGCCGCAAAGGTCCAACCTCCAATGTCGCTCCGCCTCCCAGCGCCCGCTCACCGTAACAATACCATGGAGGTCACTACAGTCGAATCAGTCAGGAAGAAACTCCATTAGATACGGCCCGGAAAACACTTTAGGAAATAAAGCCCGGAAAACACTTTAGTTTGTATATAATGATTACTGAATTTCTTGTTCATTTCTAAAAAGAAAAACTTTTTATTACTTTATGCTCCTACGCACCGATTGCGAGTAAAAATAATTATCGTTTTAAGGTATTTTTTATTTTATTTAAATTAATATTTATTTCAATTTATAATAAAAAAAACGAGTTTTGTGGCAAGTCAAAATGCACTATTGATATCGACATATTTGTGTATAATTATTTTATGTGATTTGGCAGTTATTAATAAATTCTAATTTTTTAAATAAAATTTTGACACCTAAGGTTGTGATAATTTGAAAAACCGCCAATGGAAAAAAAACCTGTTTTTATGAAGGCCAATTCACTGTTGAAAGGATAACGCCAAATTTGGATCACCCAGTATTCTGTAGAGTGCTTTGCCAGAGCCTAAAAAATTAGTGGTTTACATTCATATTATACAAATGGTCCTTCGAGCCGAATGTTGCATTTTGTGTAGAAAGTATTGCGGGTGTTGGACTGGAAAAATGCACTTCACACTTTCGAAATTACCAACGTTTCGATCCTTTATTGGATCTTCATCTTTTTCAGTGAGTGAAGATGCCAGTGAATGAAAAAGCCCTGATGAAGATCCAATCAAGTATCGAAACGTTGGTAAATTTGAAAGTGTGAAGTGCATTTTTCCAGTTCTACACCCGCAATACTTTCTACACCTATATCTATAAGGACTCGAAGTATCACGATGTTGCATTTTGTTTGAAACAATTTTGTTGTACACTGGAATAAGGTAGAAAAAGACCGTAACCACTTACGATTAATCTCCTAGTAAATCGAACCACACTATAACCCAGGTAGCACAACTGACCAGTTGGACGTCTGCTGGACGACGGTTTTAGATCATTTTTGGTCAATATGTCAATTGACCTAAGCAGGACGTCTCGGAGACGTCAACATTTTGACGTCCAATGGGCAGCACCAAATGGGCGTCCAGTGGACGACCAAGAATGGTCATCATATTATAACGATCAAAATAATCTAATCATTTTTTCACTCAGACTTCTCACTAGTAGGTAGGTATCTAGGTACCAACTGATATATCTTTAATATGTTTAGCATTTAATAGAAATACATGCTTATTTAAGATGATGGAGTGCAAGTCTTTTCCATCGATTATTGTCTAACTAAATTCATATATGATAAATACAAAAGTGTAAACACTACAAGGATTTAAGATTTCAGAATGCTAAACAAAATTTAAACAAGTGTGAGACGTACCAGTAGAGGAAACAGAAGTGTTAATTTCGGCTTCCATGAGGTAGGTACTCACTCGTTTTTACTTTCTGTTTATTATTGTGAATTGTCAAATCCTTCTATAGTGTTTACACTTTTATATTTTTCTTATATATAAATTCAGTTAGATAATGCTCGACGGAAAAGACTTGCGTTCCATCGTCTTAAATAAGCATGTATTTCTCTTATATGTGGAGCCTAGGGATTCGTTACACATAGCTTTTCTTGTGTTTCAGCTCTGAGGAAGACTAACTAAATAGTCGAAACGTTGGCAATGTTCTGATAAAAAAAAGTATTATTTGATCTAACCCTGCTTGCCACCAGTATTATATTTCCAATAAACTTGTTTAAAATATGTAATACATTTTTATGATAAAATGCAAAGCTGGTTATTAAATATCGAGAAACTTCAATAAATCGACGTCGGAAGACGTCTAAACGCAGACGTCAGACCGACGTCAACAAATGGACGTCTTGTGGATGTGACATGTATCGGTCATTTGGACATCTTTGGGCTCAATTTCATATCGTCATTTGGACGTCCATACGACGTAGTGTGCTACCTGGGAAAGAATATACAGCGTCTCCCAAATTGGTCTTCTATGTGTTGGGATCTCGGAAACTATAGGAGCTACGAAGTCCTAAACAATTATGTTAGTAATGTATTGACAAAAACGGGGTGGCTGTAACCAATCGGATTTTTGAGAAATTTGGGAAAACCAAAATGGTGCATTTTTAAAAACCTGTTATAAATCGTTTATTTTAAAAGATGTTCGAAATTTGTGAAAAAATTTCTGAATAAATTCCTGAATTTTTTTAGTGAAATATATCTGTAAAGGTAAAATTTCGATACAACGTTTCGGTTTTCTGGAACCATCATCAACTTCTGATTTTCTTATGACGGCCATATTGGATTTTTACACTTGTTTATAGGGCACAAGAAACGCGTTTCAACAATGTATAACAACTCTAGTAAGATTTTATAGTATTTTAAAAAATAAAGAAAAATTCAGTTTTTATTAGTAGGCCATAGATTGAACTTGACAGAAATATGTGGTTATTGTCGCGAATGCTTAAAAATATATATCACAATGGCTGTAGAGGTCAAAGGGCAATATTTGTTGAATGCGTAGTTCTTAAAAATTAAATTGAAACAGCTGAAAATTACTTAAAGTAAGGGAAATTTTGACATGCGGAAATTTTATTTCTGAGCCATTAGAAATACTCAAATTTCAAAAACTGACTACGAAGGAAAATATCCAGAACGAGGAACGACTTCGGCATAGTTTAAAACAATTCAAGTCTTGAAGTCTATACATTTATTAAATTAAAAAAGATTTTCTTTCTTCAAGACCAAATATTATATGTGGAATACACGATAACGGAATATTACTCTCAATTGAAAAACACAATTTTTTGAGTTAGCAATGTTTACCAATATACAATATAAGATAACTTATGTGGATACGTCAACGTTAGTCCCACTTCCATCTAACCAAATTATTTTGACAGTATCTAAAGACTTCAATTTGGTCCCGATAACATTTAATCCACTCTGAGAAGATCGATTTTGGTCGCCTCCTTCGAGTGTCTTTTGAATGATTTTAAAATGCTTTGCAAGCATAATTTTCGAATCGCGATTTATCGTTCGGTGGCTCCAACGGAAATTCTATGTCCGATTGCAACATTATGTTTTTCAGTTGAGCTATTATCGTGTATTCCTCATTTAGGTCCTTCGCCCCTAAATAGGAAATTTTTCTTTTTTAATTCAATAAATTTATAGACTTCAAGAGTTGAATTGTTTTAAACCATGCTGAAGTCGTTCCTCGTTCCGCATGTTTTCCTTCGTAGTCAGTTTTAGAAAATTGAACATTTTTGTTTTCTTGGAAATTAAATTCCGCATGTCAAAATTTTCCTCACTTTAAGAAGTAATTTCCAGCTGTTTCAATTAAATTTTTAAGAACTCTGCATTCAACAAATATTCCTTTTTGACCTCTATAGCCATTGTGATATTGTTTTCAAGCATTCGCGATAATAACCACATATTACTGTCAAGTTCAATCCATGGCCTACTACCAAAAACTATATTTTTCTTGACTTCTTAAAATTCTATAAAATCTTACTAGGGTTGGTACACATTATTGAAACGCATTTCTTGTCCCCTGTAAACAAGAGTAAAAGTCCAATATGGCCGTCATAAGAAAAATGAAAGTTTATGATGGTTCAAGAAAACCGAAAAGTTGTATCGAAATTTTACCTTTGCAGGTGTATTTCCCTCAAAAAATTGCTTCAGAAATGTTTTCACAAATTTCGATTATCTTTTAAAATAAAGGACTTATAACAGGTTTAAAAAAATTCCCCTCTCAAAAACCCGATTTTGTCGTTATATTGCTAACATAATTGTCTAAAACTTTCCCCATTCAACCGACTTTGTAGCTCCTATAGTTTTCTAGATCCCAATACATGGAAGACCAATTCGCGACACACTGTATACCAGTAACGTCACTCTTGGAAAGATCAAAGAAATTCCGAGTTCAAAAGCGTTCAAAAGCTAAGTTTTCGTTTTCAGGTCCCAAAATTGGATTTCATCAAAACATCAAAATATGCATTTTTACACAATGTGAGTTTACACTCGAACTGAAGTAAAACTTTTAGATTTGACATAATATTTTATTGCTTACCTAAAAGCTATACTTTACAATTGTATTAAATAGATTTTGGCACTAATGCTATTTTGTTTTTCTTTTCACACCCTTCAAATTTTCAGTTTGGGTTATTTTTATCCGATTTTCGCCTTAATTCGTAAGTATTTGTTTTCCAAACGTTCCAAATTTACATTTTTATACGTATTTAGTTATTTCTTTATTTTGGCCCTAATTTTAACCTGACTTGTTCCAAAATCTTTTAATTTGCCCTTTTGGATGGTTTGACTAACTTTTAACCGATCTTAGCCTTAATCTTCACTTGTTTTGCAAGTTGATACGTTTTGAGCCAAATTTTATTTATTTTACCAAAAACGTAATTTTTTCAAAAACAACAAATTAGAACATTTAAGACAATTTCTTCCAATTTTGTTTTAAAATTGAGTTTCTCCAAAACGTTGTCGATGTGGCGAAATTGTTCGTCTTTTGTTTACTTTAGCCGAAATCGTAGGCGAAGTAAGAGGGGAAGAATTGTTATCGAGGAGCGGTCACGTGATACAGTGACGCTACTGTTATATATTCCTTATCCAGTGATAGAACAATTGTCCGTAAAAACCTCATGACATATTATTTATATTAATTTTCTATTGTTACTTTAGCATTAAATACTATATCACACATTACTGTACATTATGAAGGAGCAGATTGAGGCAATGTTGAAGCAGTAGTTCATAGTAATGCTTTACTGGAACTTCGTCATGTGAAGGCTTTCACGGCCGGTCAAAATACAATCTAAAGTGTTTTTTCATTATCAAAGTCGATGAGGCAATAGGCCAAGTGATCTCTCGTGCTTCCCGACTTTGACTGATTCGACTGTGGGGAGCTCGGTGGTATTTATTCCCACGTCGTCGCGCCGCAGTGGAGGGAATGGGGTGGGGGTAGTGGTGACGCCGGGTTTCGGCGCACTTGCTGTATTTGTAGAACTCGCTTCCAGTCTGCATTTAGAAGCGTAATTTTTTTCCTTCCTCTTGAAATTGTTGCCGTGTTTAAGGATCTCAATGGTCCCTCTCGTTAGTCTCAGATAGAAACGCTGCGATTGATATAATATATCCACTTTGTTGAAAAGGAAGTTGTGACTTCCGGAGAGAGCGCGCTCTGTCACTTACCGGTCATAATACATATAAATCTCAACAAAACAAAGACAAGCAAAACAAGTATTCTATAAGTGCACCAACTACACAAAATTGAAACTAATAATAGAAAGGATTAATTGGCATAATGTTCTAAGTAATGACAATGCTGAAGAAGCTACAAATAATTTCATAAAGACAATATCTGACTCTCTAGACAAATGCACTACATATAAATTAAATCATTACTTTAAAGATAATAAAATTAAAATCTGGATCACAGAGGGTCTGATTGTTTCAATTAAACATCGAGATAAATTAAAGAAACAACTTCTTAAGGCACATACTCCAGAGTTGGAAGCTGAATATAAACAATATCGTAATTACCTAAATAGACTAATTAAAAAAAAATCCTACTATAAATACAAAATTGACAGAAACAAAAATGACATGAAGCGTATCTACAAAACTATTAAAAACGCTACTAATAATAAAAGAGTAAAAAGAAGTCCTGTTAAAATTGAGGATACCCATAATCAAATTTTTAGGGATGATAAGACTATGTCCGACTATTGCAATAAATATTTTATCAACACAGGAGATGCAAAAAAGCATTCCCATGCCTATATCTTCTTGTGACCATAAGTCAAAGAACTGCTGCAATAACACTATGTATAGTTTTCCAGTCACAAAAAATTAACTTATAAACCAGATTGCTTCGTTAAAAAATAATGGAGCTCCGGGCAGAGATAGCATAAGTTCATTCATTGTGAAATTGTTACGTTTGGAAATAGCACAATCACTAACACATATAATAATAGTATATTATACAACAAGCATTTAATGAGAGTCGTTATTCTGGAGGGTAACGTTTGAGCCCACGAGCGAAGCGAGTGGCACAAGTTGCCCAAGAGAATAACGCTCATTAAATGCGTGTTGAATACTATACTTTATCCGTGACCAAGATTCTGGGTTTTCTCAACTATGATAGGTTACACTTGCCACAAAGATAATTCACAATTTTAAAACCACGACCATGACTAGTTTCGCTAATCGACAGCGCATTTTTTGATGAAAAAAGAGATACTGTAACCTAAATTTGTCTCAATACATCCTAGGAGAAGGATAATTATTTGAATGAACCAGTGGTAACTGCCGATTTCATGTTAAGACTCATTATTCACTTGCCAATAATGTTCATTTTTCAGAAGTGAATAAAGATTGGCATTAATCATGACAATGTATAAGAATAATGTGATTATTGTACAATGTATAGTCGTGGATAAACATATTTTTCACTACGGGCCTAGTTCCTTCATATTTTAAGCAGTCGGTAATAGTCCCTGTGCATAAGTCAGGGTTCCAGACTAAAATTGAAAATTACAGACCCATAAGCTTGATCAATTACGTTGCGAAAATCTTTGAAAAATGTTTGAAGGATAGACTAAGCAAGTTTCTTAATGTTAATAAAATTATTTCGGAAAATTAATTTGGGTTTCAAGAGGGGGTACTACGGACGCAATCTATGCACCTACATCAAATATTGTTCATAACTTGAGTGAACATAAAAAAGTCCTCTCAATTTTTATTGATTTGGCCAAAGCTTTTGATACGGTCTCTCATGAAAAATTACTTGAGGTATTGGAGGGGTACAGTGTACGTGGACTACCACTGAACATTTTCAAGGGCTACCTTCATGACAGACAGCAGGTGCTGAAAATAAATGACAGCCTCAGTTCGCCGTTGAGCGTGGTGATGGTGATGGGATGTTCCACAGAGTACTATGTTGGGGCCAGTACTCTTTATTACGTATATAAACTCGTTGCTAATACTAAGTGACGAGTTTCGAATTTTATCCAATGCGGATGATACTGTCCTAACTTTCACTGGCTCTACTTGGTCTGAAGTTGGGGAAAACGCAGTTAATGGCTTTAATATTGTAAGAAATGCAATGGATAATCTAAAAGTTTCTATAAATAAGAAGAAAACAACGTTTATGGCGTTTTCTCTAACCCTGGCTTCGGGGCCTAATTTTGATACTTTATTGGTGGGTGGCGATGGCGGATTTGTGATTCGGGCTGCTGGAATGGTCAAGCACTTGGCAGTGATCATTGATCGGCACACCTGAAACCGTCGCTCCACACTGAATATCTTACGGCAAAGATTCGGAAATTAATTGGTAAATTTTTCGCACTGAGAGAATTTTTGAGCATAGAAATCTTGTGATGATATACCGATCGCTTGTCGAGCTTCTCTTGAGATATGCTACAGTTGTGTGGGGTGGTGTATATGGGAATAGTCTACATTCTTTGGTTACAATACAAAAGTATACCGGGTGTCCAGCAGAACCCTGGACATAGGAGATTAACATGGGAAATCGGTTTTTATTTTTTTGCGCCTGTACGGTTGATTTGATTGAAAAACTTTTAAGAGTAAAGTTGTAGAGTTTATAGTCAGTTATCATCCTGTAATACCAAATTTTTGCAATACCACAGTTTTGGCTATTTTTTGGAAAATCGCCTCGAAAAGTGCAAAAATTTGAATTTGGCGCGTCGCCCCCACCATGCATGTGCAGTGTCGCCAACATAATAATTTCTTATGTCAGACTCGGAGCCGATTTTCCTTTCTTATTTATTTTGAGGGACTATCATGTAGTAATTAACGTGATTATGCAGAGAAAATTAACTGAAAACCTGACGATAATGTTCTTAAATTATAGGTAAGTAAAAGTTACGTTTATAATTATCATAATTAGTAAAAGGAAAATCATTCCAATTTGTGTATGGCTGGTTGTCTAATTCATTTTAGTTTAGCAATACGACAACCACGATGACATGACAATTTGTCTCTTGTCACCAATTAAGGGTGTTCGTTGTTGTTGTTGTTATTGAGGTAAATTCATCTATCTCCAAAAGTTTTACTTCAAAAGTGTCTATTTTGCAGTGCTGTGTGACGCGAGGCCCCATCCTGCATGTAAAAAACCCTTGCTAAGTGCTGGACTCTTCTATGACAGACAAAATCTCATTGGAAAACCAAATACAGCGCGCCCCAAAATGCCAATTCACATATGGACAACTTCTCGACGTTGGTCTCGGTTGTCTTGCACTGTATGTGGATTTTAGAGAGTCCAAACTCATTCATTTTGTTGATTTGAGGGACCCATTAATCCAAATTAACATTCATTGGTGGAACAAATGTTTATAGCAAATAAGCAAGACAAGTAAGCAGATAGCGATGGATGTTTGATCTGCTAAGACCAGTTTCTTTCATGTTTTATCTATGTATCTGGAGACTATAGTGCCTATGAATAAAACTATTTTCAGTGACAACAAGTCTTGCCAAACTGGCCACAAACAACTTGAAAAACTGGCCAAAAATTGGTTTCATTCCAATCGATTGCTGCTGAATGCAAGACACAGAGGATGGTGTTTGCATTGAGGGAGATTGGAACCGTAAATGACCACGTATCCCAGGTTAAATTTCTTGGGGTTCTTGTGGATGAGAGTGCCAAATGCGATTTACACACTGATAACTTGGCTTCAAGACTCAATACAAGTTTGTACCTGCTACGTCAGCATTCAGATAGAATATCTCGTACGGTACTTAGATCGGCTTGCTTTGCATCTTCTCATGCATGGCTCTCTTATGCTGTAGTTGTTTGGGGCCACGCCTCGGGGGCTAAGCGTTTGTTCGGGCTTCAGCGAAGAGCGGTCAGATTGTTGGCTGGCCTGGGCTACAGGGATGACTGCAGAGCGCACTTCAGAGAGCTAGGCATACTAACCCTGCCCTCCATGTTTATATTGGAGAATTTGCTGTTTGTGAAAAATAACATGTATCTGTTTGCTGCTCACGAGGACATGCATGCTTACCTTACTAGAGGCCGAAAAAGTTTAATAACCTCATAATGTCATTTGAGAAGGTGCCAGAATGGTCCTGGCTACTGGGCGGTAAAATATTTCAACTGCCCATAAAAATTAAAGTGTTGACAGTGGATAGTTTCGGAAAAGAAATTAAGCAAATTTTAATGTTAAATGTTTTTTATTGTGATGAAGAGTATTTTAAGTATTTTAATCAAAATTATTAATTTTTTTTTCTTCTCTCTGTATAGTCTATTTTAGGATGTTGACTGTAAGCTTTTAGTATTAAGTAAATAATGGCATCTGGACTGAATTTATTTAAATTTAATTTGTAGACTATTCTACTTTTGAGGTATGTACATTGCTGTTTTGGTTATTGTAAACATGAATAAATTTGAATTGAATTGAATTGAATCTTAATAAAGGTGATAGTGTTTTTATAGGAATAATTGTTGTTATCTGTGTTATTACCTAAATTTATGTTACATTTCTTTTTCATGTCCACTTGTTAATTTCTTCTGTTAAGAAATTTATGTATAGATTGATTATGGAAATATACTTATTTTGGTACTTGTTGCATCCACTTTTTCACACACAATTTCCCCGAAATAAAAATGTAATGTATACAGAAACCTTGTATTTATTGATATTAAAAGTACGGAAATTAGGAACCATTTTGTTGACACAGTGTAAAATTTTATTTTTATTATTTCTTATTTAAATGTTTCATTAGTTATGAATTTTGAGGAGAGAAAACTTGTTTTAAAAGAATACTGGGCTGGTAATTCCTGTGCTCAAATTCGAGACAACATTGCTGCATTGTTTCCTGAACAACCAATACCAGCATGCAGGCGATGGTTGGTCGTTTTGAGGAAACTGGGAGTATTAAGCCGATATGTTCCTGTGAGCGAAAGCGACGACTTCAAGCTGGTGCGGCTCCAGAGGATGAAAATGTGGCAAAACTTGTTGTTCTTGCTACAGTAAACGATGATCCTTCCAAGAGTATTCGACAGATTGGCCAAGAAACTGGACTAAGTAGATGGACCATCCATAATTATCTGCAAAAAGAAGGTTTTGAAAGCTACAAACAAGAGAACCATCAACAACTCGTACCGACCCACCTTTTCCCCCCAATGGAGTTTTGTGAAATCCTAACCGAAAAAATTATTGCAGCCCCAAGATTTGTTAGAAACATTTGTTTCACGGATGAATGCTAATTTGGATTGACTGGCTCTTCAAATCAACAAAATGATCGGATTTGGGCACTCCAAATCGATTGTCATCCACATATAGTGCATGACAATCGGGACCAACGTCGAGCAACTGTAACGTGTGAAACGGCATTTTGGGGCGCCATGTTATAGGTCCATTTTTCATTGATTGCAGTTTGAACGCCAACAAATCTGGTAATATGCTTCGCAATGACATTTTGCCTGCTGTAGAAGCCATCCAGCCATTAGAACGGGTTTTTTACATGCAAGATGGGGCGTCACACCATCCTCTGTGTCTTGCATTCAGCAGCAATCGATTGGAATGAAACCAATTTTTGGCCAGTTTTTCAAGTTGTTTGTGGCCAGTTTGGCAAGATTTGTTGTCACTGAAAAGAGTTTTTTTCACAGGTACTATAGTCTCCAGATACATAGATAAAACATGAAAGAAACTGGTCTTAGCAGATCAAACATCTATCGCTATCTGCTTACTGGTCTTGCTTATTTGCTATAAATATTTGTTCCACCAATGAATGTTAATTTGGATTAATGGGTCCCTCAAATCAACAAAATGAATGAGTTTGGACTCTCTAAAATCCACATACAGTGCAGGACAACCGAGACCAAGGTCGAGAAGTTGTCAATGTGTGGATTGGCATTTTGGGGCGCGCTGTATTTGGTTTTCCAATGAGATTTTGTCTGTCATAGAAGAGTTCAGCACTTAGCAAGGGTTTTTTACATGCAGGATGGGGCCTCGCGTCACACAGCACTGCAAAATAGACACTTTTGAAGTAAAACATTTGGAGATAGATGAATTCACCTCAATAACAACAACAACGAACACCATTGATTGGTGACAAGAGACAAATTGTCATGTCATCGTGGTTGTCGTATTGCTAAACTAAAATGAATTAGACAACCAGCCATACACAAATTGGATTTCCTTTTACTAATTATGATAATTATAAACGTAACTTTTACTTACCTATAATTTAAGAACATTATCGTCAGGTTTTCAGTTAATTTTCTCTGCATAATCACGTTGCTAACTACATGATAGTCCCTCAAAATAAATAAGAAAGGAAAATCGGCTCTGAGTCTGACATAAGAAATTATTATGTTGGCGACACTGCACATGCATGGTGGGGGGGACGCGCCAAATTCAAATTTTTGCACTTTTCGAGGCGTTTTTCCAAAAAATAGCCAAAACTGTGGTATCGAAAAAATTACAGGATGATAACTGACTATAAACTCTACAACTTTACTCTTAAAAGTTTTTCAATCAAATCAACCGTACAGGCGCAAAAAAATAAAAACCGATTTCCCATGTTAATCTCCTATGTCCAGGGTTCTGCTGGACACCCGGTATACTTAAAATAATGTATAAAAGAAACAGGGGCTGGTACAGTTGAGGGAAGTCGTTATTACTCAATTTTTTCGAAGATTTTCTTTAGGCATTAATAGAATGGAAAAAATAGAAAATTATAGGTGGTGGTAGAACTTAAAAACATTCATAATAATATCAATTTTTAAAATAATAATCTTCGCTTACCAGAAACAAACTATACAATGGAAGTTGACTTGAAGGTTATGTTAAAACACTGTCATGGGAATATAAATTGAAACGACATTTGTCACAAATGGCAACAAGTGAAATTTTTTAGAAACTCTGGGAACCTTGTAAATTATGTAGATTATCTTGAAAAATATGATGACACGCACTACTTTAGAGTTTACTCGTTCCTAATCCATGCTAACCTAACCAAAGGATCCCTCATAGAAAAACATAACTGAACAAACCCAACCAAAAGAAAACTAGAACTAAACTAACCTGAAGTAACCTGATCTAACCTAAACTAACCTGATCAAAGGAAAAACATAACTGAACTAACCTAACCAAAGGAAAACTAGAACTTACCTAACCAAAAGATTTCTCATAGAAAAATAAAGCGGCCCTGACGGGCCGCTTGGCCCCTTATCAACGTAAGCCTATATGGCCAATTGTATTTAATTAACCTGATCAAAGAAAAAATATAACTTTTACCATATTTTGCAAAATACATAACAATTCAGAGTAGTCTACATAATCTACACAGAGCTTTTCACTACTGTCCCTTGTTGACATTTGTGACAAATGTCGTTTCAATATATATCCATCCCCATGACAGTGTTTAGTTTGTTTCAGGTAAGCGAACTTTATAATTATATTTATTCTAAAAATTGATATTATTATAAATGTTTGTAAGTTCTACCACCAGCTATAATGGAGTTTTGTCCATTTTATTAATCCCTGAAAATGTTCGAAAAAAATGAGTAATAACGATTTCCCTCAAGTGTACCAGAGCCAAGAAACAGGATCTACCCCTCATAACTTTTATTTGACAACAATGTATGTAGCCCTAAAAGTTTATTTATACACTCTATATACTGTACTATATCACATGGTGGATAAATTGAGGATATATGCTAACCACAATTACCTTACTAGAGGAAATTCCAATAAAAAAGTTGTTAATCCCTTTCAATAGAACATTTAACTTAATGTTTATAGATTATTTAGCGCCGAAATGTTACAACCTATTGCCTGGGGAAAATGTAGAGTGTTTATTGCTGAAAATGTAAGGCTTTTTGACATGATTTGTTCCTAAAGTAGTTAACTATTTTTAGAACGTACAGGGTATCCCATTTTCGGCACTTTTGCGAGGTATCTCCCTGATTTTTAAAGATAGAGGGTTGCGGTTTTCTCGACAGTGTGCTACTTTTTTGTGAAACTAAAGATGGCGCCAGCAGAATTTTTATAGCCCTTTTGGTTTTTGAGATACAGGGTGGAATTGAAAAGTATCGCTTTTGAGGCACCCCCCGCATCACAGTTATCTTTAAACTTATCCAAGAAGTTAAAACGCAATCTTAAATAATTTTTTCCGTAGAATCCAATGGCGTAGTCAGTTCTTTCCTAGCAACTTCAGTTTTTGAGTTACGAAGCAAATATATGTTTTTTTAAATGGAACACTCTGTATATTATTTTTCTAGTTTATTAGTCATAATGTGGGCTTTCCAAAAATATATAATTGTATGCAAATATTTTCAAAACAAAGCTCAGAATTTAAGATTTTCTTAAATTTTTATTTTTGTCCAATTCGTAAGTAGTAGGCTATGGCTAAAATATTATTAGGAACAAAATCGATGTAAGTAATAATTATTCTAATTTATAACATCTTCAAATTTAATACAAAAAATCTTTTTTAAATCTCAGTATCTCAGTTATTAGTTATTTATTACAGCATTCAACATAATTAAGTAAACAGTTTTTAAAGGTGGTTTTCAAAATGACGGCCATTTTCCTGTATGCAAAATTGGCACATTTTCGTTATTCTTCTAATCGCGTTAAAAAGAATCATAGGCCTTCTTTGCAAATTTTGGAAAGTTAAATTGATTGCCGCAAGAAGCTCCGCTCGAGACTGATACTGTGTTTTATAGACTTCATTTTGCATAAAACCCCATAAAAAAAAATCCAAAATTGAAAGATCGGGAGATCGAGGGGGCCACCTTACAGGTCCGTAGGTACCAATCCACCTTTGAGGAAAGTTATCGTCTAAAAATTCCCTTAAAAGGGCAGAGTTGTGGCTTGGGGCACCATCTTGTTGAAAAAAAAACGGCATTATAAAGGGCCAAGGGAACATTTTCCATCAGTTCTGGAATAACTTCCTCAAGAATTTCTCGGTAACGATGCGCTGTCAGACCTCCTTCAATAATTCTGTAGACTATGCGTCTTCCAAAAATGAAACACGAGACTCCAACCCCAAAACGTCCTTGTTGTGCCCTCTCAAAAGTTAAATGGTGATTTTCTGTGGACCAATGTCTAGTATTATGGCGATTAAAAATTGCCGCACTTGAAAAATAACATTCATCGGACCAAATAACGAGTCTGCCAAAAGATTCATCAGTATGGATTTGTTGTAAATACCATTGGCAAAACAACATTCTGCGCTCGGCATCGCCAGGGTGTAAACGTTGAACTATGTGGAATTTATAGGGGTGATACCTATATTTTTTCTGAGCATCAGACTTGGATACACCAGTTGCTTCCTCTATATGCTTGCAAGAAGATGAAGGCTTTGCTTCTACATAACCCAATACGTTTATCTCTTTTCTCTCTCTATCTTGTTTGGAGTATGAATTAGGCCTGGGCTGGACAAATGATCCGTGCTCTACTAGATTTGATTTAATTCGGGCAAATATGTCTGGGAAAGGTTGCCTTCTCTCTGGATATCTAATAATAGCAAAAACGACCCCTAAGATGGTATCCTAACCATAGCGTGCAAAATACTTTACCTTTGGAAATATACTTCCGAAGCTTCTTGGGGATTTTCATTAGATTGTATAAAACAAACCAACATATCATACTTCTCATAATTTTCGTAAACCGCCATTATTGTAACAAAATTCATTTAATTAGCAGCTAAATAGTAAAATAGAAACACCAAAACAACAAGCATATTACTAATAAAAACAAAGAGTGACAAAACCACAAAGTTTTTGACATATTGCCTTTTGTTTCAAATAAGCTAGCCATCTAGCCATAGCCTACTACCAACGAATTGGACAAAAATGAAAATTTAAGAAAATCTTAAATTCTGAGCTTCGTTTTGAAAACAATTGCATACAATTATATATTTTTGGAAATCCCACATTATGACTAATAAAATAAAAAGATAATATACGGGGTGTTCCATTTAAAAAAACATATATTTGCTTCGTAACTCAAAAACTGAAGTTGCTAGGAAAGAACTAACAACGCCACTGGATTCCACGGAAAAAATTGTTTAAGAATGCGTTTTAACTTCTTCGATAAGTTTAAACATAACTGTAATACGGGGGGTGCCTCAAAAGCGATACTTTTCAATTCCACCCTGTATCTCAAAAACCAAAAGGGCTATAAAAATTCTGCTGGCGCCATCTTTAGTTTCACAAAAAAGTAGCACACTGTCGTGAAAACCGCAACCCTCTATCTTTAAAAATAAGGGAGATACCCCTCAAAAGTGCCGAAAATGGGATACCCTGTACAATTTTACGTTCTTTTTCAAACAGTGTTAACTTTTTAGTTTTTCTTCTTTAATGGCCCTATGTACTCTCTCCCGACATAGTGTAGTTCTAGGAGTTGGATAATTTTATTTGCTTTTTTATTTTTTTTTGTTTGTTCTGCTTGGTCTGGCTGTGTAGGCGCATACAGGTGCTTCAGCATCTAGGTGCACTGCAGCCTGATTACTGGGAATATTTATGTTTATGTTAGTTCTATAATTTTTTTTCTGTATAATTCTATATTTTGATGATAATAAATGATAAAAAATTATAATAATAAGAAAAATTTGGTTCGAGAAGGAAATCCTTTCCGGTCTTATCGTTCTTTTATCCTTCAAAATTTTTTATTCTTATACTTTGGCATGTTTCGTTAAGTTTTTGTTTTATCAAGCTATCTATATCGCTTTTAATTGTGTTAAAAGTCTAATTTAAACTTTCTTCCAAAGTCTTTGTTTTACATAAAATTAAATTTTTTCACCCAGTGTAATTTAATTTGAGTGAATTTTGAACCAAAACTGGGTTTCTTTTAGGTCTTATAATTTCTTATTTTGGTCTGAATCAGAAACTTCTCCCAGTCAAAAATTAATTTTTATTGAAATAACTGCGAAAAGGAGACTTCTTCTAGCAAATTTGTGAGAGTTCTTAAATGAGTTTGATCTATTAAATATTTGTTTAACAATTTTTCAGATTTTTTCTGTCTTTCGATGCCTTTCGTAACTTTTGATTTTTTGTTTTTATTACTTACTCTTCCCTTATTGTTCACACTTTTTTTATTTTTTTTTCATATTTCGTTTAAATATTTGTTCTTTATCCTTATCCTTTTTGTCGATGTCATTTTGACCCAAAAATGAAACTAGACACCTAGAAACAATCCAAATGTAAATTGATTTGCAGTGAGCAAAACACAATTTTGGAGAAAAATTGTGTGTTTTTTAGTTCATAATACCTAATTTTTCAAATTTTGTTTAAAGTTTTGATCCGAAATACAACTTTGTCAAGAAGTCAAATATCCACTTTTATTTAGAACATTTTGCTCCAAGAAGGCGTAAAAAAAATATTTTTAGGCGATTTTTGCATAAAATTAAATTTTATATCACTTTATTTTATTCATTATCATATTATTTTATATATTACTTTATAAACTTTAACATAAAATAACTAAGCTGGTAATTTTTGAATACATCTGGCAACTTTTTCGGCAAAATTCTTATGCGTTTAATTACTTTTACCTGGCAACACTGGTCAGAAGGGCTAAAGTTGAACGTCCCACCGATAGAGATTTGACCAGTGTAGGTTCTAATTGATCAACTGGCAACAAAAGAAGAGCATTTCAGGTGAGGTAAGGAAAATGCTTAGTTACACACGATTTGCAAAAAGGATGAATTTGGAATATCAAAGTAATATCTAATATCGTCCCTTCCATTTTAATGCAAAACTGATCGCGCTCTTACAGTTTCCAAAATTTCCTACAACAAGCCATTGTTTTCTTGTTAAGTGGATCACTTCACTTAATTAGTTTAATTTTCTGTGATACTGATGAGGATGCTCTTTGCGATTAGATAACTCACACAAAAACAAAAATTTTATCAAATTTCTGCTTTTGTCTTGCTTTCCAAAACACATCGGCTTTGAGTGTGACCACAATAATTTTAATTAAGAAGAGCATTCGATGGGTTTGATTTGAATCAGATCATGGCTAGCAACTATTATCCTGGTAAGTTTTTTTTTATAGTGAGTCAAGTGTAGTAGCTTTAATTGGAACTTTAAGGAGAACTACCTTTGGCAGTGGAAGAAACAGCAATAAGGCTATCACTGAAAGAGGCACAACGTAATTCAACCATTATAAAAGGAGGTAACCATTGACTAAAAGTAGTAGACATATGAAGGATTGATTATGTCCATAAGAAACCATGTCTGATTTATGCGCATGGAAAATGACGTCCCCAACTCACCCGCATTGGTTGCAGAATGGCGCGGGAAACTGCAGGCAGCCAATCAAAACAAATTACTTTCACTATTTGACCATTTTCCATGACCAGTCACCTAGGTCGCGGTCAGTTGGCTACGTCATCTGCGCATTAAATCTGTAGAAAATCAGCCAAGTTAGACCATCCTATAGATTCTACCATTCTTGATAGTTGACTATACAAAACTGACATTATTGTTATTATTTTCTATAGATAAAGATGGAGAGAAAAAGCCTGAAGACAAGTACTATTTCGTGTTGATTATGGTTACAATCATGGGACTAGTGCACTTCCTTCCACTTACCTACTTCGCGGCAGCTAATGAGGTTCATAAAATTCCCTATTTGGAATTCAGAAGAAAATTTATGTTTTACACTTTTATTGCAGTATTGGATGTATAAGTTCAGGAACGTTACCCTGAACACCACAGACCCAGACGAGCGAACCTACCTACAGAAGAATTTTGTTTCCTTGACCGCCACTTACAATTCGATTCCAGGCATATTAGCCAACTTTCTGTCCACCTTTGTTTCCCATAAAATACCAGCGAAAACTCGAGTGATGGGTGTGCTAATCCTGCACACCTTAATTTTTCTATTACTAATGGTATTCGCGGAAATTAATACAGATGAATGTAAGTATCCTCACTGTGTGGAAAACTAAAGAAAATCGTTTGATTTTGGCTACTTTCAGGGCAGGAAACCTTTTTTGGCATAACTGTATTATCCATGATTCTTGTTGTATGTAAGTATGTATTATGTTTGTTTGAAAGTAGTAATAATGGTACTCTATTACTAGTGAAATATTCTTGAACTTCACACGACGTTTCGAACAGTGCGAAATCTGATCGTTATCAAATGTCTTCGGCTGCGCACATCCACGTCATCATCCAATGAGGTGAGAGGAGGAGTGGCTTAAGTAGTATATAAGCGTGTACGACGATTCTCACTTTTTATATACTTGATAGCGTGCAGAGACGAAGCACTGCTCGAAACGTCGTGAAAGTAATTCAAATAAAGACAATGGAATTCTTTTTTCATCTGGTAGGGATTATGTATTTGTTTCATTTTGGTACCTTTGAGAGCTTAGATTGGTTGTTGTATTTCATTGTTTAAAAACTACCGGCAAAAGTTTGGGGCAGTTGTAGCCAATAATGAGAGCCTATAAAAGAAAAGTGAAAATGTATCTTCCCATTTGCTGTCACTTAAATATTAATTATTGACATTTTCATTTTAAAGTAATCCAGGGTTTTAGTTTATCTTGTTCTGAATGAGAGCTCTAGTTATTATTGTCTAGGATTTAAACATATAATTATTTCAGATAGGTGGTAGTCAATCAATATCAGTTACTCTGTAGACAGGAAAAAATTTTAATTCACCAGAACTTGGCAAAAAAAGTTTCCAAATTTATCCAAAAATCACCAGCTCATCTAATTTTTGTAAGAGTATATAAAATAGGGGTAAAAGTTAATTTTACTCTGAGGATACCTATACAAAAGTTAGAAAATTGGTATGTCAAAACAAAAATTATAAAGTTTCATAACACACTATACCAAAAGAATTACAACAATTCCTAAACCTTAACTTTTATTTTATTAGCAAAAAAAAAAGTTGATTAAAAAGAACTTTTTTTCACCTAAACTACTAACGATATTGAAATCAGAGCTGTTATTTCTGCTGTTGTCATCCATTTAAAGGAAAGTGAAATAATATTAAAAGAAAATATTACTATTAATAATAGTAGGTTTAGTTTTATCAGTTAATTTTAGTTCAATAAAACATAAACAAATAAGAGTAACAAAAAATAGGAACACAGGGATCAACAAAAATTAATAATTTTAATGAAAATAACGACAAAAGGCACTACAAGATAAAAAATTCGGATTTGTCAAAATATTATCGAGTGAAAGATAGAACGACGACTAAATTTAAAATATTTTGTGTTGGTCAAAATCTTCTAAAACCTTTCAAGAATTCGTAAAACAATGCCTTATTTAGGTCCATAATTCTCTCAATAAACATCGATTTTTTGCCTTGTAGAACTTCTATTTCGAGCTAGCAGTGTATCAAAAGAAAACTCAAAATGTCCAGAGTCCAGAATGTTGCAAATCTAGGTGAAAAAAAGCCTGGAAGAAAAAATAAGACAATGAAAAATGTTATTTAAGACAACAAAAGAAGGGGAAACCAAAAATTCAATAAAACATGGTAAAGGACAAAAATAAAAAATGCTAAGAATTAAAGAACATTAAGAAAGAAAAAAAGCCAAGACCTAAAAGAATCAGAAATTATAGAAAAAAAATAAGTCCAAAAGAGATTACAAATTTTAAATATTTTTAATTTTGGGCCAAAATCGCCAAAACTTTTATAAAAAAGAATGTTTTCAATAAAAAACCGATTATTGTCTGATTAGAAAAATACTATTTCGAGCATTATATACAAATTTGAAGGAGTAAATATTGTTATTTTAAAAACACAGCTTTGCAACAAAATTGTCTCAATGCGAATAAATGTACATTACAATTACTCACTTTATAAGACTGCTAAGGTTTTCACGGCCGGTCAAAATACAATCTAAAGTGTTTTCCAGGCTTTGAAGCCTTGGAATTTCTCCCTGACGTTTCGTCTACAGCTGCGGCAGACATTATCAGAGGCGATGAGGCAATGGGCGAAGTGATCTCCCGTGCTTCTCGACGTTGACTTATTCGACTGTGGTGAGCTCCGTGGTATTTATTGCCCCGCCCTCGCGCGACGGTGGCGGAGCTGGGGTGGGGGTAGTGGTGGCGCGGGGTTTCGGCGCACTTGAAGTATGTCGTAGAACTCGCTTCCAGTCTGCATTTAGAAACGTGTAGAAATTTCCTCCTTTCTGTTCAAATTGTTGTCGTGTTTGAAGATCGCAATAACTTCTCTCGTTAGTCTCGGATAGAAATGCTGGGATTGATATAAGATATCTATCTCGTTGAAAAGGATGTCGTTGCTTTCGGAGAGAGCGTGTTCTGCTACTGCTGAATATTGTGTTTGTCCCAGCCTGCAACTCCTCTTTTGCTCCAAAATCATCTTGTTGACACTGAGCCACAGCTGCATGGAACTCAGTACAATCCAGGTGCCGCTAGGAGATCTCTGCTGTCTTTGGCCCGGTCTCAAGCTCTATTGTATTGTACGAGTGGGTTTAAAGACAGTTTTAACACTGTGCTTTTCCAGTAGCCTGCCTATCTTCTTGTCTGTTACTTTGTGGATGTATGGCAGACCAGTCCATTCGCGCTTTGTTTCATCTTCTCCCGTTCTTCCTTCATGGCGCTCTACATTCCTTGGACAGATGGCCCTATCGAACTTATGCTTGCTGTGTCCATTCCAGTCAAAGGCTTTTTCCAGATGCAGATTCATTTCCCGTTCCAAATCAGATGGCTCACAAATTCTATTGGCTCTCACGGACAGTTTTCATGAATTCCTTTTTCTGTCTGGGATGATGATTTGATTCGTTATTGAGATTTCGGTCAGTGTGTGTTGGTTTTCTATAAACGGTGTGCGCAAGCTTCCCATTGGACCTCTTTAATACTAAGACATTAAAAAACGGTAGGCGTCATTACTTTTTTATCTCCATAGCGAATTTAATTTTTGGGTTGATAGAGTTGAGGTGTAAGAGGAAGTTTTGAGGTTCGCCCACGCCATGGCTGCAGATAACAAAGGTCCACGTATCGGAACCAGCGCTTTGATCTCTTATTTGCGGTTACCAGCGCCTTGACCTCGAAAACTTCCATGAAATAGTTGGCTATTACTGGACTGAAAGGGTTGCCCGTAGCTACACCATCAGTTTGTTCGTAGAAATACTTCCATTGGAAAAGTGATTAGGCAGTATTGGAACAACTTAGCAATATCTTGTGGAAATTCCTGGTTAATATGTTCCATGGATTCCTTAATGGGTACCATCGTGAAAAGCGACACAACATCGAAACTGACCAGAATTTCTCGTGGCGAAAGAGTCAAAGAATGCAGTTTTTCGACGAAATGAGTGGAGTCTTTTGAAAAGCTGTCAGTATTTCCTATTTTAGGTTGCAGCAGTTTTGTGAGGAGTTTCGCGATTTCGTAGGTCGGGCTTCCATGGTACTCACGATGGGTCTCAGTGACATGACAAAGCACATCCGGTTTGTGTATCTTTGGCAAACCGTACAGCCTTTTTGGCAAGGGATCTGATTTTTTAAGCTTAGTCATTTTACCTGATGCTACGTCCTTGATTAAATTATTGTTGGACCTCAGAATCTGGGCGTTTGGATCACGAGTTAGCTACATGTAGGTGCTGGGATATAACAGTGTCCTGATTTTTCCTTCGTAATCCGATGTTGACATTACTACTGTTGCGTTTTCTTTATCTGCTGGTAAAATGAGAATATCCTTGTCTTCGCTCAAGGCTTTCCTTTCTGCAAAGGTGAGATTGCTTTTTGGTGGTTCTCCGCGTTGTAGAATTCGTGACGTCTTCATCCTTATTTGTTCGGCCGTCTGAATTGGCAGCTGCCGGATTCCGCTCTCCACGTTTGCTATGACGTCTTCCACTGGTATCCTAGATGGTGTTATGGCAAAATTTCGTCCCTTATTCCCAACAGACGAGCTGAGTTCGTCAGCTCGTCTGTTGACAGTTCTTTGTCCGTCAAATTGACTATAACCTTTCGTTGACTCTTTTCAGATGTGAGGTTTGATGTGTTCGGCGAATCGTTGGTAGCACTGAGTGCGGCAAATTTCTTTCTTTGTCGGTTGGGGCTGCAATCTTCCGTTCATGTGTCAAACGATCCACCTTTAGCCAGTCGCTCCAAGGCAAGTTGTGTTGTTAGATGGTTCTAAATTGACAAATAAAAGTTTTTTATCATTATATGCAAGATCTTTACGGATCTCATGGATCCTTTCACGGAGGAGAGACTGTTCGTTCCTGCTGTAAATCCTGCCCGCTTGACAAGATCTGAAGGTCCTTTTTATTATCAGGAAGTTTGGAATGTTCTTGGTGACACGGCATCGTAGTAGAAATGCCAGTGAACGAAAAAGAATTGTACAAAAAAGAACAGTAAGCAACAAAAAAGTTAAAATAAAACCGACAAAAAAGATTGAAATTAAAAAAAAATAAAAAGTTTTAAGAAAATTATAGATAAAAAAACTACGTCCAAAATATGCACATAGTTAAAAGCATAAATTTAAAATATCTAACTTTGAGCCAAAACCGTTTAAAAGGCTTCAAAATTTTGCTATAAAAAGACCCTTTTTAGCCATGAATTTTCTCAATTAAGAATAATTTTTTGGCTTTTATAGATTAAGTATTATTTCGGGCCAATAATGTAGAAGAAAATTGAAAATTCAGGAAACATTAATAAACAAAATGGTCTAAATGAAAATAAATTTACTTATATTACAACTGTTTATACTTATTTTTATTACTCATTGGAAAAGCTAAATCTTGGGTCAAAATCACTTCGGAAGGATGAAAACAATACAGCTAGGCAATTTAGATGACAAATAAACAGATACACACATACTAACTGACCAGGATACGTGACAAATAATAAAAATAGAAACATGTGAAGAATAAAAGAACAAAAAAGAAGAAAAACTACAAACGCCCAAGACAAAATTTAGTTAAATTTGAAAAAAGTTTAAAATTATGAAAAAAAAGTGCAACAAAGGTAGAGGATTTAAACATAGCACACACACAAACAATTCAAATATAAAATGTTCTTAATTTTAAGCTAAATTCATGTAAAAATAAGAATGTTTTATAATTATATGCAAGATCTCTTCGGACCGCATGGATCCTTTCACGGAGGAGAGACTGTTCGGTCCTGCTGTAAATCCTGCGCGCTTGACAAGATCTGAAGGTCCTTTTTATCATCAGGAAGTTTGGAATGTTCTTGGTGACACGGCATCGTAGTAGAAATGCCAGTGAACTCGGGAATTGTACAAAAAAGAACAGTAAGCTACAAAAAAGTTAAAATAAAACCGACAAAAAGACTGAAATTAAAAAAAAATAAAAAGTTTTAAGAAAATTATAGATAAAAAAAACTACGTCCAAAATATGCACATAGTTAAAACCATAAATTTAAAATATCTAACTTTGAGCCAAAACCGTTTAAAAGGTTTCAAAATTTTGCTATAAAAAGACCCTTTTTAGCCATGAATTTTCTCAATTAAAAATAATTTTTTGGCTTGTATAGATTAAGTATTATTTCGGGCCAATACTGTATAAGAAAATTGAAAATTCGGAAAACATTAATAAACCAAATGGTCTAAATGAAAATAAATTTACTTATATTACAACTGTTCACTCATTGGAAAAGCTAAATCTTGGGTCAAAATCACTTCGGAAGGATGAAAACAATGCAGCTAGGCAATTTAGATGACAAATAAACAGATACACACATACTAACTGACCAGGATACGTGACAAATAATAAGAATAGAAACATGTGAAGAATAAAAGAACAAAAAAGAAGAAAAACTACAAACGCCCAAGACAAAATTTAATTAAATTTGAAAAAAGTTTAAAATTATGAAAAAAAAGTGCGACAAAGGTAGAGGATTTAAACATAGCACACACACAAACAATTCAAATATAAAATGTTCTTAATTTTAAGCTAAATTCATGTAAAAATAAGAATTTTTTTTCCCATAATTGAAAATTGATTTTTGACGTATAAAAAAGAGGTGACAAATCAAGAAATATTAATTTAAAAAACACAGTTTTGGGCAACAATTATTTCAATGCAATTCGATTCACATTAAAAATATGGTTTAATTGGTAGGAAAATTTCAATTTTTAGGTAAAATTTACCTCCACAGAATGAAAACTCATTAAAAGTCAATTTCAAGTCAAAAACCAAATATAAGCAATAAAAAATAAAAATGTTATTTCCTCCCTTATTCCCAACAGACGAGCTGAGTTTGTCCGCTCGTCTGTTAACAGTTCTTTTTCCGTCAAATTGACTACAACCTTGAGCTGACTCTCTTCGGATGTGAGGTTTAATGTATCCGCCGAATCGTTGGTGGCACTAACTGCGTCAACTTTCTTCCTTTGTCGGTTCGTTGCCACGCATTCGGCTGCAATCTTCCGTTCATGTGTCAAACGATCCACCTTTTCCCAGTCGCTCCAATGCCAGTTTTTATCTATTTCTATATTGACAAATAAGAGTTTTTTATCATTATAATATGCTAATGATCTCTACGGATCTCATGGATGGCTTTCATGGAAGAGAGATTGTTCGGTCCTGTTGTAAATCCTGCTCGCTTGACTAGATCTGAAGGTCCTTTTTATCCTCAGGAAATTTGGGATGTTCTTGGTGCCATGACATGGTAGTAGAAAAGCCAGTAAACTCAGGAATTGAACAAAAAAAGAACAGTAAGAAATAAAAAAAGTTAAAATAAAACCCACGAAAAGCATTGAAATTAAAAAGAAAATTGGAATAGTTACAAAATTATAGACAAAAAACTACGTCCAATATATGCACATATATAATTAAATGCATAAATTTAAACTTTGAGCCAAATCCTTTTAAAAGGTTTCACAATTTTGCTATAAGAAGTTATAGTTTTTTTATACCAGAATTATTTCAATAAAAATTACTTCTTTCTACAAACGTCAAATAATGACGCATTTTACGCTTTCATTAGACAAACGAAGGACGAGCGGCAAACTTCAGTCTCCGAGCAAAAAAGTTGTACTTTTCGCTCTTAATACATAAATAACTATTTGGCTTGTAAAGATTAAGTTTAATTTCCGGCCAATGCTGTATAAGAAAATTAAGCAATTAGGAAACATTCATCTTAAAAAATACAGATTTTTGTGCCAAAATAGTCTAAATGAAAATCAATTTTATATTACAACTGTTCACTCATTGGAAAAGCTAAATTTTGGGTCAAAATCACCTCGGAAAGATGAAAAGAATGCAACTAGGCAATGTAGATGACAAATAAATCGATACAAACATACTAGCGGACCAGGATACGTGACAAATGATTAGAATAGCAAAATGAGAAGAACAAAGGAACAAAAAAAAAGGAAAACTAGAAACTACAAACGCCCAAGTCAAAAAGTACAAAAGTTAATAAAATTTAAAGAACTTTAAATTATGAAAAGAAAAAAAGTCCGACAAAGGTTTTAAACATAGCACGCACACACGCACACACACACACACAACATATCACCATTACAGGTATTGTAATATTTGTGGCTACGCACGAATAATCCTTAATTGTGGCATTTTGGCCTAAAAGTTAATATCATGTGCGCCATCTCTTGACGTGTCCGCATATAAGACTTTTATAATCATACACACCATAGGAAGGCTTCTGGAACTAATTTTAATTGTGACACCATTGTCACAAATATTTCTGAACGTGAACTGGTGTAAGCATGGTGTTACAAATATTATAACTCAAACTATGTGTAAATGGAAGGTGTCACAAATATTGAAAAAATATATGTTGTGTTAATGCAGTGTTGTCTTATTTACAGATATTCGGCAATTTAAGGAAATTCTATAATAATGCTATATTATAGCAATAGTTATACAGTGCCCGCGTAAATAATGAGACTCCTTTTTATTTTTTTGACATTTAAAGCTATTGTCACAAAATTTGAGACGTTTAAATAAGATCAAATTGTCCATCTTTTGACATAAAAATGACTTTTCATGCTCTAGTTATCCTCCAAATTGCAGATTATTTATTTCATTTGTTTTCAAATGACAGTCGAAATAACGAGACCCGCCTTTTATTTTTTTTACGCAAAACCTATAAATTATTTACCTTAAAACGCGATCGGAACGACCTTTCTCATTCTTCCATCTATAAAATACCTCAAACTTCTTCTCATACCGCTCTCTTGATGTTATTAAGCACAACTCGGTTAATCGGTTAATGCTTCCTCGGCAGCTTTAGATATTTGTTGGAAGTATAGAGGTGTCTAGAGGGACTCAACAAATGGCAATATTTTCCTAAAAGTGGCACCCCTTTTTAGCTGTGGTACTCTAAAAAAAGGCTGCCATTTCGGCCGGCAGTAACGTAATATTGTCGTCAAAGCACATCAATTGGCGAATCACGACTCCGAATCATTTGACGTAAGACGTCAAGTGACGTCGTTTCCGACGTAAATGACGGCCAGTTTTCAGAGTACCGCAGCTAATGAGGGGTGCCAAAACTGTAAAACAGGAGGAGGACTCCAGATGTAATATACTAGCTCGATGGTTGGAAGATTTATGATTGCGGATGACTCGTCATTGATGGAACACATTTTTGAGTAGAAGAATTGCAATTTTTAATTATTGACTTATTTGACAATCAAATAAAGACGTTTACCTGGTAACGGACTTTTAATAATCGACTTATCACAATCGGTTTGCTGGTGTCGTAATGGTTATAATCATTCCATATTAGAAACGTTTGTGAAAACCGAGATAAAACTTAGTGAATCGCAATAATATAGGTATCGTATTTTGTTAGTTTTGCGTATTTTGCGTTTTTTTTTGCGTTTTGCCTATCGTATTTCGTAAGTTTTGCGTAAAACGTTGCCTTAGGCCGAAAGTATGATGGCTCTTGTCCTTATTAAAGCCCTCCGCTTCGCGTCAGGCCTCAAACTTCGTCCGCGGGTCGCAATTTTCTACTTTCGGCCTTCTATACGTAAATAACTGTGAACTTTAGTATTGTCATAAAATTTGGGACACTTTCATAAGATCAAATTGTCCATCTTTCGACATAAAAATTGCCGCTTAAAATGTCAATATGACAGTTTTATGCCATTTTTATTCATTTTCTCTAATGAAATGGACGGTCGGAGATACTGTGTTTTGGTATCACTCGACTAGGAAAAATAAACGAAAGTGGCGTAAAACTGTCACGTTAACATTCTAAGCACTCATTTTTATGTCAAAAGGTGGACAATTTAATCTTATTTAAGCATCCCAAATTTTGTGAACTAGCTAAAAAGGTTCAAAAACTAATAGAGGGGCCTCATTTACGCGGGCCCTGTATAAGTTATTATTCGTGGTGATCATCTAAGTTAAGATGGATATGACGAAATGTAAACAGCTTATTTTTATGTTCAACTTTGATTTTTATATCGGGTTTTTATTAAATCCTAGCGAAAAAAATAACAGTGTTTCAAAGTGTACTTAAAAATTGCTTGATGCGAACGGCCCTAAAACTCATGACTTAAACATTGCATAATTCATGCGTTAAACATGACATAATAGCTATTTATGTGACCAGTTACGAAAAGTCCGATTTTGTGTAACGAATGAATATTTGCGGGACGAGCGCAGCGAGTTCCCGCAATTTGAATATGATACGCAAAAAAGGCTTTTCGTCACGTGTTTCATACAAGATTTTTTCTAATTTTGATTTACAAATATCTACTTAGAGAGAGAGTTATTATTATTATTAAACTTCAATATTTACTTTTAAACCACTTTGTATCTACTTAACACCGTAAAACTGTAGCAACGATGTGCCACAACCGAAACCTGCAACTGGTGGTGAAACGAACTTTTCATCACCAGTTACGAAAGATTTTGCTTTTCGTAACTAGTTACAAAAAGTAGGACATTACGTCACTGTCATCAGTATTAAAAAGTGCTACTTTATATGTCAAAATTAGAAAAAAATTTTTGCACACTATGTATGACACTGTCTGACCGTTATTTGACATATTTTTTTTCTTTGGCAGTTTTTGGGAGAGCAAACACTTATTTTACAAAATTAAATAGAAAAATTTAACGTTTCTGACAGCCTTCCTTCAACATCTTGACATGTTGAGTTGTAATTTTGAATACTTCCCTCATACGTTAGATCCGACCTAAGAGAAGTGCATTTACACCAAAATTACAGCATTAATTGCATTCTAAAGTGAATATTGCAATTCGATAATTCTGCTGCACAATATTTATGATGCTGTATAATTTTAAAGGTGTCGTGATATTACCCTCGACTGAACTGTGTTGTTTTTGACCACTTTTCCTGGTACACTAAATATTGTGACTTTTTATAAAAAACATTGTCAAACTCTATTATGTCAAAGATTATGTCCCAATTTGGAACTTCTTTGTTAAGTCAAAATGAGCAATCAATATCCGCTGCTAAACCGAAGAAATTTAGTATTGAATCGGGAAATATTATTCAAAATTTCTTTCGTGCTTAAAAATTATCTAAATATGTAGCATTCAAACTTGTTGGTCTGCAAACTTCATTCGGTCATTTTCTTATTTTTCTGTAAAAAGGCCCTCCTCTTTCGGTTCTCTTTCGCCAAAAAAGATAAGAAAATAAACTCATGCAGTTATGAGATAAAACAAATAATTTTATATTCATTAGTGCCGCTCCTAAGAAAGTTATCAAGTTTGGTTATTATTTCATTATATCAGTTAGCTTACAGCAACCAAAAGTTAAAGTAAAGTGTTTTGTAAATTAATTATAAGTTCTCCTTTTTAAAGAAGATTTTATTTTCGAAATTTTTTATTCGAAAACGAATGTCGAAAAATGTAGAAAATAATACAAGAAAATTAGGAAATATATTTTATATTACAAGTCCTGTAACATGCAAACTAAACTAAAAAAGTAATTTAATGGGGTATTAAAATAGGGAGATTATTACAACAATGAAAAACACATTAATAAGGATCTTGTTTAAAACCTGCATTAAAAATGTATTAAAACAACGAAAAACTTATGAGTAAGAATCATATTTAAGACCTGCATACATAAAAACCATATATTTCAAACTAAAATATTATTTTTTAGACAAATAAAATAAACTGAGAAGCAATTGAAATGATACACCCTAAATTTTGAATCAACTTTTAAGCCGTGAAGGCTGTCACTGCCTGTCAAAATACAATCTAAAGCGTTTTCTCGGCTTTGAAGCTGTGGTCCAATGGAATTCCTTCCTGACGTTTCGTCTACAGCTGCGGCCGACATTATCAAAGGCGATGAGGCAATAGGCGAAGTGATCACCCGTGCTTCCCGACGTTGACTGAGGTAACTTCCCGACCCGACGTTAGTCAACGTGGGGAAGCACGGGAGGTCACTTCGCCCATTGCCTCATCGCCTTTGATAATGTCGTCCGCAGCTGTAGACAAAACGTCAGGAAAAAATTCCATTGGACCACGGCAAGATTTTTTAGTTATGCTGCCTAATTATTGCAGCTGTTAATGATACCTCGGGAACTTTTTCCGTTCTTCTTAATATATCGATTAGTTTTAAAAAAAAAGTTGGTTTTTCTTAAAGTGTAACATTTCAAGACAACACAGAGAAACGAATCTCTACTCAAGGAGCATTACAACGTTTTAGATTTGGACGTACTCATCTATGAACTAGAGTTATGTGTACTTATACTATATATATATTATACTATGTACTTATACTATATATATAATATTTTTGATATGATTATGGCTAATAATTGTATTACATGCTACGATAAGTGTTATTTTTATACTGGTACATATAGTTAGTTGTTAGTATAATATAGCTGTTGAACCATTAAATATATACGGTGGGTCATCAAACGGACATTAATTCTATTTTTCTTTAAACTTTATTTTCTGAATTCTGACTAAACAAAACTGTATTTCATAAGTTATTTTATTCACTAAAACAGTGATAACTAACCAATAGTTGCAACTACATTTTTTCAAATATCGAAGAGTTAATTGAATGTCCACAAATTAAGAGATGTAGAAAAAAAGGTTCGTGAAGTCCGCTGTCTGATTATTGCAGCTTTTAATGATACTTCGGGACCTTTTTCTGTTCTTCTTTATATATTTTCATTAGTTAAAAGCCAAAAATTGGTTCTTCTTAAAATGCAACATTTCAACCCTAAAACAAAAACAAATTTCCTACTCAATGTGCATACGACACTTTGGGATTGGACGTACTCAAATGGCACCTACAGCTACGTTCACTTTTTATTTAGATGGACAGGGTGCGCCCCAAACTGTCTGTAATTCTAAAACTTTTTAAACTTTATGTCTTGAATTCTGATTGAATAAAGCTGAACTTCGAAACTATTTTTTGTATTGACAGAAACTAAGATACTTTTTTATTTAGAATATGTTCAAAAAATATGTCTAATCTGATGAATTACGAATTACTACAAAGTGTCCACGTAAAAATGAAAAATATGAGGGCCTTAAAAACAATAAAAGACACTGAATTGTTCAAACAGGAAAAATGGTGGGCATTCTAGAGCTTAACAAAATTACGTTTTAGAACTTTTATAAAAAATTCACATGACAATCAAAGCTAGGCCCTGCTTGCTGCTTTACAGTCAGAGGAATTAAGTTAGGCATATCTTTTACTTTCTTATTTATATTACTAACTCGGAGTTATTGACTTTTTTTATTTGAACTTGGGTATGTCTAAACCTATATGCTTACTCTTCTTACTCAAAATGGAAATTTTAACAAAATATCTATTAAAGAGATATTTAACCTATTAGTGGTATAATCAAACATTTTGATTGATAGCACTGAATAACTTTTAAACCTGAGCAGAAGACCCAGGGGTACGGTTTGCCAGCAAAGTTGCTTGCGTTTAAAATTTGAGAGAAATTTTTTAAAGCATGCACAGACCAAAGAAAAAATAAAAGTTGGTTTACGAAATATTTGGAACTACTCCTGGTTTCTCAAATGCAATCAGAAAATTTTAGATATATTTGTTAAGGTTTGGAATGATCTATTTTTTTTCTGTTTGATCAACTTAATATCTTATCGTGTTTTCAAGACACACATGTTCTTCATTTTTACGTGGGGCTCCTTGTAGTAATTCGTAATCAGCCGTACTTCCTGAATATATCGTAAACAAAAAGTTGCAACTATTGGTTAGTTATCAGTGTGTCTGTCAATAAAATTCAGTTTTTTTAGTCAGAATTCAGAAAATTGAGTTTAAAGAAAAATAGAATTAATGTTAGTTTTGATGGCCCACCCTGTAGGTATATTTAACTAAATAAACATAGCTCTAGTTCACAGATGAATACGTCCGAATCTAAAATCTTGTAATGCTCATTGAGTTGAAGATTTGTTTCTCTGTGTGGTCTTGAACTTTACAGGCAGCAGAACACAAAAATATTTCATACAATTTTTTCCACATCACTTAATCTGTAGACCTACAATTAACACTTCGATATTTGAAAAAATGCTACTTCTTGTTCGCCACTGGAGATCTGTCTGATTTTATAACCATTTCATCTAGACGCGAAGGTGGCCTGTATATGTATATTCTTCGTACTCCATGTGAAAATGTTATCAATATTTGTACCATGGGGCAAATTAGGGTCTTAGTGTTACCAGACCTAAAGCCCTTGATATATATTGAAATAATGTTAAAGTTTAATGTTTTCCGGGACTTCCTGAAATGCCTGTATATCGCAAACGTTTCTAGTTTAACAAAAAATAATTTTTTTTCAAGCGGACCAAAAGTACGTCATTTGTTTTCTCAATACGTACACCTAAAGTGGGCTTTCTAATCCTGAGAGCAAAAAAGTAGCAAAAAAGACCTAGGCAGTAAAAGTAAAGTCAAAAGTCACCACTACTGTCATGGTGGCGCATAGATAAACGATTTTCGATCACCAAAATTATTAGAACACTAGATAGACCGATCTGAGTGTATTGCCATCTTTACATTCTTATTGAAAAAGCAAAGGATAGGAATACTCTCAGGGGGCTCGAGAGCACCACCCGAAGATGTTATTAGTCGAAATCGCATAAGTTCTCGAATTCGAAGTTTGTCTGTTAAATGTCATGCGCGTCATCATATTTATCTGTCAATGTGACAGATTTTATCAATTTAGTATTGATAATAATGCTACAAATTTTCAGTTTACCATAATTTACCTAAACCCTCTAAACCATTGGTTATGATTTAATACCATTAAATCCATTGAACATTGAAAACCACCGTTCTAACACTATTTATTTTACAAATAATATACACCACTAATTGGGTAAGTACCTGGACCCGCTTAAAGAGGATGAGAGAAATTTGCAAAACTGAATCACTCGGAAACAGACTTTTTATTTCCTGCATGCTTGAAAAAAAAATGGTATATGTTACTCGGAGTAAAAGATCTTTTTGTGCTTCGCCCAGTTGCAGGCCTCAGCTTCGCTTCGGCCGTCAATCTCTGGGCTCAGCACGAAAAGACCCAATTTTACTCCTAGTGACATAATCTACTATTATTGTGCGAGAAAACAGTAGAGGACTATATAGGTATAATTTTTTTCTACAAAAATATTTGTGCGGGCTAACAGTAGCATGCTGGAATGCGCGCCATTATTGAAAATAATCGTAATTTCTTTCTTGGAACGTTGGAAAAGTCTTTTTTAGATATTAATCGCTACATAATATTAAAATTCCTCCAGGCGTTTTGAATAAAATTGTTATTTTGTATTTCTAAAGTTAAATTTCAACTTTTGCAGATAACCTTGTACATCCGCAAAGAAGCACTTTTGAATTATATGTACTAATCAAAATATAGTTTAATTAACCACGATTAATTATTTTATCAATAAATCACATCACACAGCACACAGATTTACAAATTGTGAGCGAATACAATCTAAAAATAGAATTGTGGTTTTGTGGCAACACCGCTTTAATATGTAGAGGCAACATGCTGATACTAAATTATGTCGCCAGAAATATTACTGAACATACACATGAATGAAACTGATTTGTTACGCCATACACTCATGGAAAGAGAAATAGGAATTTTTGCTCAATACTTGACGTAAATAAAAAAAAAAATGAAATCTCTAGATTACATGTGATTGGATGAAAAGAACTGGCCAACCACGAGTCTTTAAATGTGTTGAAAACAACAGATATTTGATTTAAAATTTGTGACGACGCGTGTATAGAGTCACAATTTAAGCAGTTGTAAGAGTTCAGGATTATTCACACACAAGTTGCCACAAATATAGTAAAAGCTACGCACCATATATCACACACACACACAGATAATACAAATATAAAATGTTTCTAATTTTAAGCTAAACCTAAAAAAGCTAAAAAACTTTTCCCAAAAGTCAAATTGATTTTTGAGTTATTGGAAAGTCGGAACAGTTTATTTCGGGCTAAAGGCGTATAAAAAAAAAACTTGATAATTCAAGAAACTTAATTTAGAAAACACAGTTTGGGCAGCCATTATTTCAATGCGGGCAACAATTACTTCAATTCAATTTAAATTAAAAATATAGTTTTATTCGTAGATCAAGTTCAATTTTTAGGTCAAAATTACCTCCACAGAATAAAAACTCGTTAAAAGTGAAATATAGATCAATAGAGACCTATTAAAAAAAATAAATAAAAAACCCACTAAAAGAAAATTAACCTGGATGGGCAGAAGTTATGGATAAAATAGAAAAACATATGTGCACACAAGGTGAATAGAAGCACAAATTTTAAATAGTTCCAATTTTAAGCGTAAAAACTTAAAAACATTTGCAATTTACAAAAAAGACCTTTTTTCATAACAAAATTCTTTCCATAAAAATCGATTGTTGACTCGTGTTTATAATAGTTTTTCAACGGGCTAAAACCGCATATAAAACTTAAGAAATCAGAAATCTTTAAAATTAGAATAAAAACAGTTTTGGGTCAAAATTATAATTGTAACCAATATGTATTTTAATTATGATTGGCTCGTAGAAAAATTTAAATTTTGGGTCAAAAGAATTATTATCTGAGCTGGCGGGCAAGCCAGATACAAAATCTCAAACAGAGAATCTAGACAAGTCACGTTGAAAAGCTTATTTCTGATCACTGAAAGTGGAAATCTATTGCACATTAAGTACTTAAAACATATATTTATTAATATATCTGAAATGCCTAGAAATAATTTTCTGAGCGGGCATGCAAATCAGATACAAAATAAAAAATAAAAAATTTGGACACTTCAAGTTAAAAAGCTTACTTCTGATCCCTAATGGCGGTAGTTTATACATTAAATCCTTGAAACCTGTAATAACTAACATACCTGCAATGCGAAGAAATAATTTTCTGAGCTGGCGGGCAAACCACATACAAAATCTCAAACAGAGAATCTAGACAAGTCACGTTGAAAAGCTTATTTCTGATCACTGAAAGTGGAAATCTATTGCACATTAAGTAGTACTTAAAACATATATTTATTAATATATCTGAAATGCCTAAAAATAATTTTCTGAGCCGGAAGGCAAATCAGGTACAAAATCTGAAAAAAAAAATCTAGAGACATCAAGTCGAAAAGCTTATTTCTAATCCCTAAAAGCGGTAGTTTATTGCACATTAATTTCTTTTACTTCAAAAGAATACAAGCGCAATACAAAGTCCAATTTATATCGATAAATAAAATTGAAATAACAAAAAGTTAAACGAAAGCTGAAAAAGAATAATAGAAAGTTATGAAAAATAAAAAAATAGAAAGAAAAATATGAAAAAGGAATAAAGACGACAAGGAAGAAAGACAGAAATGTTGCAGTAGAAGTTTTTTATACCAGATATTGCGTCGAAATATTTTCTAAACTTTTCTCAGTAGTTATGTTTAGAATGGTAAACATTTTTTAAGAAAAATATGTATAAATAATTAGCTATAAATTTTGAACGGGGTTAAAATTATTTTTCTGCATGTGTTATAATTTCCTTGTACTTCCATACACATTTTTTAGGCAAAACGTTTAAAAAATTGCTAAGAACCTTAAATTGGGTTCCGTATAATTTCTAAATGAAGGACCAAATCGAATTTGCCCTAAAAGATAGTCAAAATTTTATCTAAAAAAAATCAAATATTTCCTAAAAATCTCGAATCGGGTTTCAGATATTAGTAGATAATCAAAGCGGATTCTATGACAATTTCAAGGTCACAGGAACATCCATGAGCCTCCTAGATAACGCTAGACGAGGTTGCTAGACGTTGACCTTGAAAATCGCGCTCATGACCTTTCTTGCTCATGATTTTCATCAATTTATGAATAGGGCATTTTCCCAAAAGGAGAAAATTTGATTATCTTTTTTTTTTTAAATACTAGTTTATGAATCGACATTTTTCCACAATTTTGATTTCGATTTGTCGGTGCCGGACGCGTGTTTTGGCTAGCAGCTGAAGTTTACTGATTTGAGAAAAAATAAGTGAAAAATTGTGATTTTTTCACATAATATTGGTCATTACATTTACCGTCAGCGTAAAAAAAAAGTCGGAACTTGCAGAATTAGAACTAAATTCATAAACAATAGTAAGTGTTTACAGTTTTTGTGGTATACCTACTCCGATAAGTAAACAAACTATTGTACAGTGAAGATACTTGTATTTGACCATAAAAAGTCCATAATTCAATGTACCGTATGTAAAAAATATTACCATGGAAAATGCGAAAGCGTCGATATGAAGAGGGTTCACATAAGGAAAATGACCTGGAGATGTAAATCGTGTGTTGGTAAGGGAGGTGATAGGCCAAGGAAAAGGAGCAGAGTTGAAGAACGCTATGTCGATCAAGATGTAATTGATATGATAAATTTAAATTTACAAAAGATTATGAACAATTCAAGCAAAATTAATAAAAAAATCTACCTCTTAATTGAGGAAAATCAAATGTAAAAAAGAGAAATTGTGGAATTGAAGAAAAATAAAGCAAATGGGGAGTTGGTTTTATCCACGGGCACAAAGTCTTACGCAGAATCAGTAAAAAATAATAGTAATGTCCAGGTGATTAAGCAAAAGGGTGGGCGAGTGGAAGCAAAGAAGATTAAAGAGGATTTACGAAAAAAGGTAAATCCAGCTGAAATTGGAGTTGGTGTGACGATGGGACGTTCTACAAAAAGTGGCGGCATTATTTTAAGCTAGGGAATGAGAAAAAAATTGATAGCATCCAAGCCGTTAGACAGGAAACTCCAAAATCTTGGAGACCAGTATCAGGTGGATAAATTTCTGTTGATGATAAGCATAAAAAATAAGTTCTTTTTTATGTAATGTTTTGTATATTTGTATTATTATTACTATAATTTTCTCAAATTTTATCTTTAAAGTGATCAAAATTTGATAAGAAAAATATTTATATAGGCTGCTTAAAATCTGAAATACTAGTTCTCAATAGCATCCTGCATGTCTTTTTCACCATAATTTTTGACATTTCTTTTGTGTTTCTATACACATTACATTGAAGAAATAATCAAACATGTGCTAACAACTTTTAATGGGGTTAAAATTTATATATAAGGCATTGTCCCAAAAGGGGCAAATTTTTTTAAGTGCCTGGTTTTGCGTGGAAATTTTCGTCAGTAGCTATTTAAAATGGTCACATTTTGGGTTTTCTAAGGTTTTTGTTGTATTTGAATATTCATTTATTTAAAAAATAAACAAATCATTGCTCTACGCAGGCAAATTTAATTTGGACATTTTGTAAATGCCAAGTAACACATAAAAACATTTATCTTAAAAATGATCACATATTAATTTGAAAACAAAAATGAATACAATATATGCTAAAAACCTTTAATTGGTACTAAATAATTTTCCATTAATTTCAAAAGCTACAAATTTGATTTTTGATTTGATTATCCGGCAAACTAATTACCCATAATTTTGTGAAATGTTTGTCTTTAAAATTGTCAAAATTTAGTAAGAAAGGTAGTTAAAAGTAAAGTTTGATAAAAATTTCGAATAGGCTTCTAAATTTTTTTTTATTAATTTACGAATAAGTAATTCTCCAAAAAAGAGCAAATTTAATTTATTTTTTTTTAAATACCAGGTTATGCGTTGAATTTATTTTTAAATATTTATTTTTAAAATGGTGAAAATTTGATAAGAAAAAATATAACAAATTTTGCTAGAAATCTCGAATATTTTTCCCATTATTTTAAAATATTCTTCTTGTCTAGAAGATCGAATCGGATGTCAAATCATTTTCCAATAATTTCTGAATGAAGCCTTCATCTAACATGGCAAATTTGAGTTAGAAATTTTTAATAATCATTTTTATAACGATCAAAATTAAAAAAAATTCGAACCTCGTTCCAAATATTTTTCAATAAATTTGTCAATGTTTTTCCTATTATTTTTCAATATGTTTCTCGTATTTGTATACAGGGTGGCCCACTATATATGACACGGTCTCTTCACGGAAAACGGCTAAATATTTTTCGGCGATCTTTTACAGACATACACAGGTTGATTAAAAGAACCATTTAAAAATATTTGATGTTATATAGGGTGCTCAAAAAAAAGATACATATCAAACATATGTTTTTTCTTATGGAACACCCAGTATTTTAAATCATTTTTGAACACTAGAGGTAAAATAAAGGCAACTTACTGCTATGTTTCCTATACCTAATATTAATGGTTTTGGAAATATTTGAATATTTGTAATATTGTAAGATAGATTAAAAAAAAAATTTATATCTAAAACACATAGGCTACTTTTACGAAATTCATTTCAATTAAGAGTAGAGATTCAATAATTGAAGATTAAGCTCCTTTATTATTTAAAAAAATATATTACAGGGTGATAAATAACTATCAAAAATAATGGCCATATTTAAGGTCAGATTACTTGATTATTTTAAATAGCACACCCTGTATGTAATAATAGAATACGATATAACAGTTTAGTCTCTTTTGATCTGTATTAGGGGTTCCTATACCTATCTCTAATATTTTCTTAGTAATTTCACTTAAACTGATACGATTATACAGTAATGTTAATGTTTCTCTTAAACTAAGTTGGCGTTGATTTATCGGTCGATGTTTTTATTGGCGTTGCCTTGGTTATTGTTATTATGTTATTTAAAGCTAGTTTCAATCCGTCACGTTTTCGGTTATTATTGAAACTTGAGAAATTGTTTAAAATGAAAACCTACAGTAAACAAGAAAGAATTGACATGATTCTTGTAATTGGCGAATGTGAAGAGAATTGCTTTTTAGCTTCTCGAGTTTATGCTCAAAAATATCCAACACGGAAGCATCCAAACAAGGCTGTATTGCAAAGATTACTGCAAATTTTTCGCCGAACTGGAAACGTTTCCTACGAAAAAGTTAGAACAGTAAAACATGTGACTGGTAATGAGGAAAATGAATTTAGAGTACTTACATCCATTGTTGAAAACCCGCATGTGAGTCAGCGTAAGATTGCATCGCAAACAGCTAATGTAAGTAGAAGCAGTACTCAAAGGATATTAAAACAACATAAATTCCATCCACTGAGTCTTCCATCGGAGGCTTGAGTTTTGTTTGTGGTGTCTTGATAAGGTTGGGGAGGAAGATGACTTTTTTGATAACGTTTTATTCTCGGACGAATCCACAGTTCATAATAACGGCCTAGTAAATAGGCATAATTTTCACTATTACAGTGACCAAAATCCCCACTTTTTCCGAACACTTGATCATCAGCACAGATGGTCTGTTAATGTATGGGGCGGCCTTTTAGGGCCATATGTGATCGGGCCTTACTTCTTTGAAGGTCATCTAAACGGGCAAGAATTCAGTAGATTTTTAGCGGAAAATTTGTTTTAGAGAACCTTTTAGAGAACGTGCCTTTGGGTGTAATACGTAGAATGTGGCTACAATTAGATGGTGCTCCAGCGCATTTTCATATCAACGTCAGAAATCGTCTACATCAATATTTTCCCAACAAGTGGATTGGTAGAGGAGGGCCGCAAAACTGGCCAGCAAGATCGCCTGATCTAACACCCCCCGACTTTTTTTTGTGATATCAAGAGCCTTGATAAAGACCACAATATATGGTCGAAACGTTGGCAATTGATAAAAGCTGAATTGTCGTTATTTGTCCCCATCCCGCTAATTCACCTACTACTTAGTTTATTGGGACGCCAAACACTCGTAGCGAAAAGAGTTTAATGTTAAATTATTGGTCCCATTATATATGGACCTTGACTCTTAATTAAGTTGTATATCGTAAAAGTAGCCTATGTGTTTTAGACATAAAAAATTTGTAAAATCTATCTTACAATATTAGAAATATTTAAATATTTCAAAAACCATCCATATTAGGTATAGGAAACATAGCAGTAAGTAGCCTTTATTTTACCTCTAGAGTTCAAAAATGGTCTAAAATACAGGGTGTTCCATAAAAAAAAACATATGTTTGATATATATCTTTTTTTTGGAGCACCCTGTATAATACCAAACATTTTTAAATTGTTCTTTTAATCAACCTGTATATGCCTATAGAAAATCGCGAAAAAATATTTAGTCGTTTTCCGTTAAGAGACCGTGTCGTATATGGTGGGCCATCCTGTATACATTTTACCGGAAAACGCCATACCCCGTTTTGGTCACCTACTACTATTGAAAAACTGACGTTTACTATAAATATTACCATTAATTGCGAAGAAAACACGAGCAATTGGACTGGACAATTGTACTGGAGTCCAATTGCTTGTGTTTTCTTCGCAATTAAAACTAACACTGGACGTGACTCTATCGACAAAAAACACGGGGTGTTTATTATAAAAATTCATCTAGTTGGCTGTGAAATGTAAAAAAAAAGAATGGAGGAACAAAAATTAATTTATTTTGATTATGTCATCCTTTTTGTCAAAATTTCATAGCCTGCTAGATGAAGTTTTATAATGAACACCCGCATTACCATATTAATAACAATTCAATATAATATGAACGTAACAGCAACAGATGCGCATCATAGTTGCCAAACTCCGCCCCTTAATTTTTCGAGACGCTGAGAGTAATTGCCATCTTTGTATTCTTATTGAGGAAAGAAAGAACGAGAACAGTGTCAGTCCACTCTAGAGCCGTCATCTGAAAACTCTGGCGTGTCACTGGCGTATTCGCTTCAAGACGTGCGCGTTAGAGTAAATTCGACCTGGTTTTGGTTTCCAGACGTCACTTGATGCTGCGCTTCAAAACCACGTTTACCACTAGTAGGAATATGCTTATTACTCTTTTTCCAAACATTCTAGCCACTGTCCAGATGATCGGTGCAGCCGAGTACAACCTAATAACCAAACTACCTCCCATGTATGTTAAAGGCTTCATAAACGGCGAAGGTGTGGCGTCCATTTTCACTGCAGTTCTTCGCTTGATATCGATAGTCCTATCACCCTCCACCATCGGAGCAGCTATAATCTACTTTGCTAGTGGTACCGCGTTGTTCGTCTTAAACATAATCCTCTGTCTCATAATATTCAGAATGGACTTTTTCAAGTAAATATTAGGGGTAGGTATTAAAATATCCCATATACATCGAAAAGTTATTCTCTAGGCATTACACCAAGGGGTGTAAGGAAGAAACCAAGGAAAGGATACGAAGTCCAAGGGAAATTTTCGGAATGCTCAAATACATCTGGCCTATGATCTTCCTGGGGGGGTTGGTACTGTATGCTATTCCCATTGCTTCTGTTTACAACTTGGTAGTCTCAGAACATTATGGTGAAGGTGGAAGCACCTGGGGAAGTAGGATTTAACTAAAACCTTATATTGGCATTGTTTACATGATTAACTTTTCTAGATAAATATTTTGTCACTGTGTGCACTTTTCTGATCCCTTCATTCACCGATATCATGGGTCGACTGCTCTACAACAAGCTGAACTGGGTATGTATTACATGTTGCCTCATGTCTCCCACCTTTACTTATTCATTAAACATTTTTTGCAGCTTATTCCAATCCCTGCGCAATTTGTCCTGGTGATTGCATATCAAACAATATTCACAGTACTCATTTTCATAACAAACGCCAAGCCCAGAACGCACTATCCGGTACTTCTGGGACACGACTGGCAGTACGCCCTTCTTATGGGTTCATATGCTTTCGTAAAGGGATTCTCGGCCAACATGAACTCACTGACAGTTCTCAGGTAAGTGCTGTGTTGTAATTAACACGATGCACTGTAACTGGGTACTTTTTCTTTGTAGTTTAGTACCACAACACAAGACCGAACTTGCCATGATGTTGATCTATTTAACTGCTGGCATATGGCTCCTGGCCTACTCGCCTTTAGGCCTTCTCGCTGTACGTTTACTATAAAAATTACTCATTAATTAAAATTAAATAGTCAATAAATTTGTAATAATGTGTACTGACATTGTCTTAGTGAGAGACTAAAATGATAGCTAGCGAGTGTGAGGCAAAATAAGACTATAATTTGCGATTCATGTGATTCAGCAACGCAACGTTTCGCTCTTTACGTATAAACATCCTCACATGCGAGCGCTGATTTGCTCACTATATGTAAATAACTAACACCCGCTCGTTACCGCTAAAATCACTAACAAGTGGATATTTTGTATATCTATTTTTAATTCATAATTAAATTATTATTTATAAACAAAAGACAAATTCTTATTAACATCTGCAGCACTTATTACAACGTTATCACAATTATTTGTATAAAACATACCCCAGCAAGCTGACGTCACAATTACGTCAGCTTGAGGTCGCCTTAGTTACGTTGAAACCGGTGACCAAATAATTACGTCAATACGACGTTGCTTACCAAAAGACGTCACAAAACTGACGGGATTGAGACGTCATTAATAAATTGCCTTATGTGACGTAGAAGTGTATGCTAAAAGTGGTCAGTAGGCGGCGTTAAAGATCATCAGGTTAGTTCAGGTTAGTTCAGGGCTTCATGCGGCGGCAAATCGCAAAACTTTAAGAACAATACTGGTTCAGTATTTATTTCTATTTGTGACATGAAAAAATACAGATCGTCATTAAATTACCTAAATAGTACATCTTTAAACAGAAAACTAATAACTTTTTTTGCACCAAATCTGAAAACCGAATAGTCTCAAATTAAACAAAATTAATTGAAAATTGGGTTCCCATTTGAATGATATGCCTCTGAAACATCAAAGATGATAATTTTATTTTACTATATGACGAATGAGTAAAATCTGATAAATGAGTCGTCTGAGTTGGAAAAAATTAACTGAAAGACCTGTCTTAAAAAAATTGATAATTTCCTTTTATTAGTTGATAGATGCGCCAAATTTTTAAGTTAAATATTCCCAACTGAAACAAACTCGTGTGTGTTTGTTTCAGTTGGAATATTTAACTTAAAATGATTAAGAAATAACGAAATATGATAATTTGCTTTTATTAGGTGAGAAATATGCCCCAGCTTAAAAATATATTGTCCTAAAACAAATTTGTTAAAAATGTGTCCCACATGAATGGTATATCTTTGAGCAGCAAGTTGTAAAGTAAGTTTTACTGTGGCAAACAGTAAAACTTCCGCCCAAATCTGCAAAATAGAAAAAGGCATTACTCTGCAAGAATACTTGTTAAAAATGAGTCCAATGGTTTATTTTAAAACCGATAATTTTCTTTTACTCGGTGAGAGATGCGTCAAATTTCATAATCGTGTCTTCTCAATGAATGAATGTCGCAAAAAACACAAAGCGACAATTTCCTCTTACTCGGTAAGTTGCGTCAAATCTGACGAAGATTTTCTCAGTTGGAAAAATGTAACCTACATAATGATCGGTCTTAAAAAAGCAAGTGATAATTTTCTTTTATTAAGCGAAGGACCCACCAAAGTACATCTTTAAACAGAAGATTGATAATCTGTTTTATTAGATGAATAATGAGCTAAATCTGATAATCCAGTCGTCTCAAATTAAACATTATCTTTAATTTCATTTAACTATGTGATAATGCGTCAAATCTGATAAAGAAGTCGTCTCAGATGGAAATTGAAAGGTATGTCAAAAAAACACAAAATTGGTAATTCTTAATTACAAGGTGAGAGATGCGTCAAATCTCAAAACGAGTTTGACTCACTTAAAAATATGTATTCTAAGTCACTAACTGAAATTTGTTTTAAAAAGAAAAAAAAATTGATTTTTCTTAGGCGAGGGACCCGCCACTGCACATCTTTAAACAGAAAACAAATTATCTTTTTTATTTGGTGAAGGATGAGCCAAATCTGATAATCGAGACCTCAAAATAAATAAATTTTACTTTCATTCACAAACTGATGCCTGTTTTAGAAAAATTAAAGTTAATAATTTCATTTAACTATACTGTGGCAAACAGTAAAACTTCCGCCCAAATCTGCAAAATAGAAAAAGGCATTACTCTGCAAGAATACTTGTTAAAAATGAGTCCAATGGTTTATTTTAAAACCGATAATTTTCTTTTACTCGGTGAGAGATGCGTCAAAATTCATAATCGTGTCTTCTCATTGAATGAATGTCGCAAGAAACACAAAGCGATAATTTCCTCTTACTCGGTAAGTTGCGTCAAATCTGACGAAGATTTTCTCAGTTGGAAAAATGTAACCTACATAATGATCGGTCTTAAAAAAAGCAAGTGATAATTTTCTTTTATTAAGCGAAGGACCCACTAAAGTACATCTTTAAACAGAAGATTGATAATCTGTTTTATTAGATGAATAATGAGCTAAATCTGATAATCCAGTCGTCTCAAATTAAACATTATCTTTAATTTCATTTAACCATGTGATAATGCGTCAAATCTGATAAAGAAGTCGTCTCAGATGGAAATTGAAAGGTATGTCAAAAACAACACAAAATTGGTAATTCTTAGTTACAAGGTGAGATATGCGTCAAATCTCAAAACGAGTTTGACTCACTTAAAAATATGTATTCTAAAGTCACTAACTGAAATTTGTTTTAAAAAGAAAAAAATATTGATGATTGGCTTTTCTTAGGCGAGGGACCCGCCACTGCACATCTTTAAACAGAAAACAAATTATCTTTTTTATTTGGTGAAGGATGAGCCAAATCTGATAATCGAGACCTCAAAATAAATAAATTTTACTTTCATTCACAAACTGATGCCTGTTTTAGAAAAATTAAAGTTAATAATTTCATTTAACTATACTGTGGCAAACAGTAAAACTTCCGCCCAAATCTGCAAAATAGAAAAAGGCATTACTCTGCAAGAATACTTGTTAAAAATGAGTCCAATGGTTTATTTTAAAACCGATAATTTTCTTTTACTCGGTGAGAGATGCGTCAAATCTGACAAAGATTTTCTCAGTTGGAAAAATGTAACCTATATAATGATCGGTCTTAAAAAAGCAAGTGATAATTTTCTTTTATTAAGCGAAGGACCCACCAAAGTACATCTTTAAACAGAAGATTGATAATCTGTTTTATTAGATGAATAATGAGCTAAATCTGATAATCCAGTCGTCTCAAATTAAACATTATCTTTAATTTCATTTAACTATGTGATAATGCGTCAAATCTGATAAAGAAGTCGTCTCAGATGGAAATTGAAAGGTCTGTCAAAAACAACACAAAATTGGTAATTCTTAATTACAAGGTGAAAGATGCGTCACATCTCAAAACGAGTTTGACTCACTTAAAAATATGTATTCTAAAGTCACTAACTGAAATTTGTTTTAAAAAGAAACAAAGTTTGATTTTTCTTAGGCGAGGGACCCGCCACTGCACATCTTTAAACAGAAAACAAATTATCTTTTTTATTTGGTGAAGGATGAGCCAAATCTGATAATCGAGACCTCAAAATAAATAAATTTTACTTTCATTCACAAACTGATGCCTGTTTTAGAAAAATTAAAGTTAATAATTTCATTTAACTATACTGTGGCAAACAGTAAAACTTCCGCCCAAATCTGCAAAATAGAAAAAGGCATTACTCTGCAAGAATACTTGTTAAAAATGAGTCCAATGGTTTATTTTAAAACCGATAATTTTCTTTTACTCGGTGAGAGATGCGTCAAAATTCATAATCGTGTCTTCTCATTGAATGAATGTCGCAAAAGACACAAAGCGATAATTTCCTCTTACTCGGTAATTTGCGTCAAATCTGACGAATATTTTCTCAGTTGGAAAAATGTAACCTACATAATGATCGGTCTTAAAAAAACAAATGATAATTTTCTTTTATTAAGCGAAGGACCCACCAAAGTACATCTTTAAACAGAAGATTGATAATCTGTTTTATTACATGAATAATGAGCTAAATCTGATAATCCAGTGGTCTCAAATTAAACATTATCTTTAATTTCATTTAACTATGTGATAATGCGTCAAATCTGATAAAGAAGTCGTCTCAGATGGAAATTGAAAGGTATGTCAAAAACAACACAAAATTGGTAATTCTTAATTACAAGGTGAGAGATGCGTCAAATCTCAAAACGAGTTTGACTCACTTAAAAATATGTATTCTAAAGTCACTAACTGAAATTTGTTTTAAAAAGAAACAAAGTTTGATGATTGGCTTTTCTTAGGCGAGGGACCCGCCACTGCACATCTTTAAACAGAAAATAAATTATCTTTTTTATTTGGTGAAGGATGAGCCAAATCTGATAATCGAGACCTCAAAATAAATAAATTTTACTTTCATTCACAAACTGATGCCTGTTTTAGAAAAATTAAAGTTAATAATTTCATTTAACTATACTGTGGCAAACAGTAAAACTTCCGCCCTAATCTGCAAAATAGAAAAAGGCATACTCTGCAAGAATACTTGTTAAAAAAGAGTCTAATGGTTTATTTTAAAACCGATAATTTTCTTTTACTCGGTGAGAGATGCGTCAAATTTCATAATCGTGTCTTCTCAATGAATGAATGACGCAAAAAACACAAAGCAATAATTTCCTCTTACTCGGTAAGTTGCGTCAAATCTGACGAATAATTTCTCAGTTGGAAAAATGTAACCTACATAATGATCGGTCTTAAAAAAGCAAGTGATAATTTTCTTTTATTAAGCGAAGGACCCACCAAAGTACATTTAAACAGAAGATTGATAATCTGTTTTATTAGATGAATAATGAGCTAAATCTGATAATCCAGTCGTCTCAAATTAAACATTATCTTTAATTTCATTTAACTATGTGATAATGCGTCAAATCTGATAAAGCAGTCGTCTCAGATGGAAATTGAAAGGTATGTCAAAAAAACACAAAATTGGTAATTCTTAATTACAAGGTGAGAGATGCGTCAAATCTCAAAACGAGTTTGACTCACTTAAAAATATGTATTCTAAAGTCACTAACTGAAATTTGTTTTAAAAAGAAACAAAGTTTGATTTTTCTTAGGCGAGGGACCCGCCACTGCACATCTTTAAACAGAAAACAAATTATCTTTTTTATTTGGTGAAGGATGAGCCAAATCTGATAATCGAGACCACAAAATAAATAAATTTTACTTTCATTCACAAACTGATGCCTGTTTTAGAAAAATTAAAGTTAATAATTTCATTTAACTATACTGTGGCAAACAGTAAAACTTCCGCCCAAATCTGCAAAATAGAAAAAGGCATTACTCTGCAAGAATACTTGTTAAAAATGAGTCCAATGGTTTATTTTAAAACCGATAATTTTCTTTTACTCGGTGAGAGATGCGTCAAAATTCATAATCGTGTCTTTTTATTCAATGAATGTCGCAAAAGACACAAAGCGATAATTTCCTCTTACTCGGTAAGTTGCGTCAAATCTGACGAATATTTTCTCAGTTGGAAAAATGTAACCTACATAATGATCGGTCTTAAAAAAACAAGTGATAATTTTCTTTTATTAAGCGAAGGACCCACCAAAGTACATCTTTAAACAGAAGATTGATAATCTGTTTTATTAGATGAATAATGAGCTAAATCTGATAATCCAGTCGTCTCAAATTAAACATTATCTTTAATTTAATTTAACTATGTGATAATGCGTCAAATCTGATAAAGAAGTCGTCTCAGATGGAAATTGAAAGGTATGTCAAAAAAACACAAAATTGGTAATTCTTAATTACAAGGTGAGAGATGCGTCAAATCTCAAAATGAGTTTGACTCACTTAAAAATATGTATTCTAAAGTCACTAACTGAAATTTGTTTTAAAAAGAAAAAAATATTGATGATTGGCTTTTCTTAGGCGAGGGACCCGCCACTGCACATCTTTAAACAGAAAACAAATTATCTTTTTTATTTGGTGAAGGATGAGCCAAATCTGATAATCGAGACCTAAAAATAAATAAATTTTACTTTCATTCACAAACTGATGCCTGTTTTAGAAAAATTAAAGTTAATAATTTCATTTAACTCTACTGTGGCAAACAGTAAAACTTCCGCCCAAATCTGCAAAATAGAAAAAGCATTACTCTGCAAGAATACTTGTTAAAAATTAGTCCAATGGTTTATTTTAAAACCGATAATTTTCTTTTACTCGGTGAGAGATGCGTCAAATTTCATAATCGTGTCTTCTCATTGAATGAATGTCACAAAAAACACAAAGCGATAATTTCCTCTTACTCGGTAAGTTGCGTCAAATCTGACGAAGATTTTTTCAGTTGGAAAAATGTAACCTACATAATGATCGGTCTTAAAAAAGCAAGTGATAATTTTCTTTTATTAAGCGAAGGACCCACCAAAGTACATCTTTAAACAGAAGATTGATAATCTGTTTTATTAGATGAATAATGAGCTAAATCTGATAATCCAGTCGTCTCAAATTAAACATTATCTTTAATTTCATTTAACTATGTGATAATGCGTCAAATCTGATAAAGAAGTCGTCTCAGATGGAAATTGAAAGGTATGTCAAAAAAACACAAAATTGGTAATTCTTAATTACAAGGTGAGAGATGCGTCAAATCTCAAAACGAGTTTGACTCACTTAAAAATATGTATTCTAAGTCACTAACTGAAATTTGTTTTAAAAAGAAAAAAAAATGATTTTTCTTAGGCGAGGGACCCGCCACTGCACATTTTTAAACAGAAAACAAATTATCTTTTTTATTTGGTGATGGATGAGCCAAATCTGATAATCGAGACCTCAAAATAAATAAATTTTACTTTCATTCACAAACTGATGCCTGTTTTAGAAAAATTAAAGTCAATAATTTCATTTAACTAAGGGATGAATGCGTCAAATCTGATAGAGAATTCGTCTCAGTTTGAAATATTTAACTGAAAACAAATATTCACTTAAAAGATCGGTCTCAAAAATTACTCATTATTGATAATTTTCATTTAATAGGTGAGAGTCAGATCTCAAAACGATTTGCCTGAAAAAGAATCAAACTGTGATAATTTGCTTTTATTAGATGACGGCTGCTCGAAAACTAAAAAAGAACATTATGCTACAGTAAATTGGTTAAAAATCTGTCCTACATGAATAATCTTTGAAAAGAGAAATGATATTTTTTTCTTACTTGGTGTCAGACTCTCCGAGTTGACTTATTTCCAGAGTCCTTCTCAACCGAGTTGACTCAGTTGGAAACTGAGATGTAACTGCTAGGGAGTACTTATTTGAAAGATTTATTTTATAACATTCAAAGGTGATAATATCATTTTACTATGTGAAGGTTGTCAGTTAGAATACAATTAATAGTTAAAAAGCCTACTCAGTTGAAATATCTCTCTTAAGTGAATCTAAAAGTGATAATTTTCTTTTACTACCTGAAGGATAAAGCAAAACTAAAAAAAAAAACGTTCTCCTAGGAAAAAATAGTTACAAATGGATCTATTTAAAGAGTATATTTTCATACAGAATACTGATATTTCTTTTTACTGGATGTGAAATGTGTCAAATCGAACAACCGAGTCGTCGCAGTTGTAAACTAAGATGCAACTGATAGTGAGTATCTATTTGAAAAATTTATCTTATAACATTCAAAGGTGATAATTTTATTTTACTATGTAAAGGTTGTGGCAAATCAGTTAGAATAAAATTTATAGTTAAAAAACCTATTCAGTTGAAATATCTGTCTGAAGTGGAACTAAAAGTGATAATTTTCTTTTACTACGTGAAGGATAAAATAATATTGAAAATTGATTCTCGTAGAAACACAGAGATACAAAGAAATCCATTTAAATAGTATATTTCTATACAGGATACTGATATTCCTATTTACTGGGTTTGGAATTTGTCAAATCTAACAACCGAGTGGTCTCAGTTGGAAACTGAGATGTAACTTGCTAGTGAGTACCTACTTGAAAGATTTATTAGAAAATTCAAATGTGATAATTTCATTTTACTATGTGAAGGTTGTGTCAAGTCAGATAGAATAAAAGTAATAGTTAAATAGACTATTCAGTTGAAATATCTATCTTAAGTGAAACTAAAAGTGATAATTTTCTTTTATTACGTGAAGGATAAAGCAAAACTGAAAAAGACATTCTCGTAGAAACAAGTAGATACAAATGGATCTATTTAAATAGTATACTGATATTTCTTTTTACTGGATATAGAATGTGTGAAATATAAGAACCGATTCGTCTCAGTTGGAAACTGAGATGTAACTGCTAGTGAGTACCCAATTGAAAGATTTATCTTATTCAAAGGTGATAATATGATTTTACTATGTGAAGGATGTGTCGAGAAACCACTTTGGATTGTATTTTGACCGGCCGTGAAAGCCTTCACAGTCTTATAAATTAAATTTTATTTTTCTACAACCGTCAAAATATGACACGGTACCCGCATTACTGACAGTATGCAAACTGACACATATTTTCACGGTTATCTTTGTGGCACGTCGCCCGTAGCAGCGAAAAAAAAAAGTTACTCGTTACGTCAATACACGAGTAGCAGAAAAGAACTGTGACGCTTAATCATTTATAAAATCGTTAAAGATGTCCCAAATTAGTGGCCGGTGGACTTTTATACTGTTGTAGAAAAAATGTTGTTCCTAATTCTTGCGCAAAGTGTCTTTCGCGCACTTGACTGCTGCTGACAGTCGCGTGCGCGAAAGTGTTACTTTGCGCACTTGTTAGGAAAATAACTATTGCTCTTTTTTGGAAAATACCCTAATCATCTCTCTCATTGATTTTGTTCTTTAAGTATTTTTTGTAATTTTGGATTTTTTTTAAAAGATGTGGTGTTGTCATTATGTTGTTTTTGCAAAAATTCTAAAAGTACACTATTGGGACTTTTAGGGTGATCACTACCTTGTTCGTCTTTAAATCTGAAATCAAATGTTAAAAATTGAGATGAAAACTATATTTCTTTGTAGCATGTCCACCTCAAAACAGTTTTATAGAACTAGGAACTTATCTATTCCAAATACCATCTATATTATCATTTTTGATATATCCACCCGCAAAGGCGTTTCATAAGACTGTACCGGTCAAAATACAATCTAAAGTGTTTTCCGGGCCTTCAAGACGTGGTCCAATGGAATTTCTTCCTGAAGTTTCGTCTTCAGCTGCGGCAAACATTATCAAAGTCAATGAGGCAATGGGCGAAGTGACCTCCCGTGCTTCCCGAAGTTGACTGATTCGACTGTGGTGAGTTCCGTGGTATTTATTCTCCCGACGCGCTGTCGCGCTGCAATGAAGGGACTTCTGATAAGTGGACGACACCTTTGCTATTTGGAGCCATGGGGAGGGTGAACTTCAAAACTTCTTCTTACACCTCAACTCTATCAACCCAAAAATTCAATTCACTATGGAAATAGAAAAAGAAGGACGCCTACCGTTTTTGGATTAGTATCAAGGAAGCCGAATGGCAAGCTTTCCCACACCGTTTATAGACGAACAACACCCACTGACCGATACCTCAATAACGGATCAAGTTATCATCCCAGACAGAAAAGGGGAGTCAAAAAGAGAAGTCTGTGTGGGCCAAGAGAATTTGTGAGCCGGCTGATTTGGAACGGGAAATGAAGTATAAGGAAAGGGCATTCGGTCGGAATGGATACAGCAAGCAGGAATCCCCAGAAATTACCTTTCAAGCTTATTTTCCAGTCAGGTTCGAGGTATACCGTACTGATGAGATCTAATAAGAGCAAAACCGGTCTATGGTTCCTCTGCCTGATAGAGAAATGCAGCATATGAGTTAATAAGGAGTCTGGAAATTTTGACTGTCGCTTAAAAATTAATTCTGTCAGTAATTTCACGATTTTATTCCACATTCCATACGTTGGAAAGGTTTCTGAAACTGCCTCATGTGTTTGCACCTACTCTCTTAAAAAGCTCCAAAGCACTGCCGAGGCTTACAGTTGCTGAGCTAGTTGCTATTGAACATTTAATGTACATATTTAAGGCTCTAGAAGAAATAAAAAGAAATCATGGCTATAGTTTACTGTTGAAGCAAGGAGATTGATAAACTAAAATCTAACACTAACTGTGGCCAGGCAGATTTAGTAGTTTGGAACAAGTATTAATGTTGCCAATAGCAACCATACTAATCCACGTTTCAAAAACAGTTTTTGCCTTGCTCTCAAACACTATCAAAGATATCAGAGATGTTTCAACTGCAGATAACAAAGACAATTTTGTTTCAAACCGACGTTCCTGTTTTACCAACCAATACCAATGCCAATCAGAAAACAATAGCTTTCCAACTTTCAACGGTTGGATAGAAAACTATCTACAATCTAGATTGTCTTTAACTTCACCTAAATCTGGTGTCAATTGGAGCGGCTTAGATCGTGTTGAATAAAAAAACGGTTTTTTTAAGTTTAGTTCTTCTCTTGGATATTGTTATACCAGTGCTCCATTTGAATGAATCTCAAAAATAAATTTTTGTTATTAGAAATTGACAGCCCGGCCCGGTTTATCACCCTACTAAAGCCCTATGGATAAACTAGACGTCTGCGACCTATTTTACTGCCCTTCTTTTACAAAAAAAAGCATTTTAGAGGTCGGTTAGATTCTTATGATAAATTATCGTAGCCCCATCTAACCTGCTGATCTCAGCTATTAAGTATTTTTGTTTAATCACTGAACTTTGGAGTATTTTTGCAGCCTTTAACATCCATCTGCATCTAATCGGTTTTGCTAAGTCTACTTCATTTAATGACTTTTGTGTAGTTGATGTAAGATTTTTTTTAGATCTTGATTTTTAGAGTTCAAACTAATCACCTAGTTTCTTCCGCCTTTTAGTAACATTTAAATTTTTTGATACCTTTAACTACTTAGCTTTGTTGTAAAATGATATTGTCAGGCCCTTGTTACTTTGGAAACTCTATTTTCTTCATCTCAAGGCTATTTTCTCTTTCCCAGGTTATCTTTAAGAATTTAATACTGTTACGATTCGCAGCAACGCCGCATGGGAGGCGGGGCAACGCATGGGAGCGTGTTGGTTGGTGGAGCTTCGCGACCTATCCGCGCTGCGTCATGGCTGACACGAGTGATTTATTGCTCGTCTGGCTTAACCTAGAAGGCAGTTGTTTACAACCGTTTTTTTTATGTGAGATTATTCAAGAATTCTTATAAAGAACTTTCTAGGTTTTTCTGTAATTTTAGGATTGTATATAAAAGGCGCATAGAGCGGCGGTTAAGAGTAGTCGTATTTTAATCGAGCTATAAGTAAGCTAAAGTTACGAAGCGATATTAGAAGGCTATAAAGTGTTAAGTACTGAGTTATTTAGTAGTCGAGTGTATTTGTGGAATAAATAAATAGTGTTTTCGTATTAAATCGTTGCACTGGAATTAGTGAACCCCGAGTTCGCAACAATTGGTGTCAGAAGTGGGATTCCAGTGGGAATTTGAGGACTAATATTGCTGAACTGTAAGTGAGTGCTTCATTGCCGGACATTACGTGTTTATGCCAGTGACCAGAAACCAGCATCAAGCGATGGAGGATCAACTTGCCGCCCTGCTGTCCCTTATGCAACAACAGAGGGAAGAACAGGAGAAACGTTATAACGAACAGAAAGAAGAGCAGGAAAAACTTTATAAGGAACAAGAAAGACGTGATCAAGTACAGGAGATTTGTAGAGGGATTCGCCGACATCGCAAAACCGCTGCACAAATTAACAGAAAAGAAAACACCGTTCTTGTGGAACCACGATTGCAGTCAGGCGTTTGCAAGGCTTAAAGCTGCCCTCTGTTCTAGTCCAATCTTGGCTTACCCTATAAAGGACGGACTGTTTATTCTGGACACGGATGCAAGTAACTGTGGTCTAGGTGCAGTACTCTCTCAAAGACAAAACGGGCAAGAGAAGGTCATTGAGTACTACAGTAAGACTTTAAGTAAGCCAGAAAGAAACTATTGCGTCACTAGAAAGGAGCTGTTGGCCATCGTTAAAGCAGTCGAACATTACCATCGCTACTTATATGGAAAAAGGTTCCTGATTAGAACTAACCATGGAGCCTTGAAATGGTTATTACAGATGAAAAACTCTGAAGGTCAAATAGCCAGATGGATAGAGCGCCTGCAGCAGTACGATTTTCAAATTGAACATCGACCAGGAAGGTCTCACGGAAATGCCGATGCATTGTCTAGACGGCCATGTAAAGAAGATTGTCGGCATTGTCAAAGAACTGAGCAGTGTGAGGGACTTCCTTCTGTAAGGAGAACGTCGGTGGAAGTAAACGATGGCTGGACCACACAGACGCTTCGAGAAGAACAGTTGAATGATTCAGATATTGGACCCATTCTCTCTGCAAAGACTGACGACAAGAGACCAGAATCGCAAGAAATCGCCGGTAAAAGTCCAAACCTGAAGGCGCTATGGGCCCAGTGGCACTCTCTCAAAATAGAAAATGGTCTACTGAAGAGAGCGTGGGAGAGTCCGGATGGCAAGTCCGTAGTCAGTCAGTTGGTTGTTCCTGGTAGCAGAAAATCAGATGTACTACAGGAAATGCACAACGGAACAAGCGGAGGCCATTTTGGGGTCAATAAAACATTGGCCAAAATTAAAGAGCCGTATTATTGGGTGAACTATCATGAAGACGTCGAATCTTGGTGCCGCAAGTGCGAAGTTTGTTGTGCCACAAAAGGACCTCGAACAAGATCACGGGGCCGAATGGTGCAGTACACTGTAGGTGCTCCATTCGAGAGGGTAGCAATTGATGTCGCGGGACCATTTCCTCAGACTGAGTCGGGCAACAAATACATTTTGGTCGCCATGGATTATTTCACTAAATGGCCTGAGGCATACGCCCTACCTAATCAAGAAGCAACGACTGTGGCAACGGTGCTAGTAAATGAAATGTTCTGCAGATTTGGGGTCCCTCTCGAACTTCATTCTGCTCAGGGCCGAAATTTTGAATCGGCTGTTTTCCAGAAGGTCATGGAACTTCTCGGAATTCGCAAGACCAGGACAACTCCTTTGCATCCACAGTCGGATGGGATGGTAGAGAGGTTTAAGCGAACCATGGAACATTACCTGTCTAAAATGGTGGCAGATCATCAGCGTGATTGGGACCAACATCTACCTCTCATGTTGATGGCATACCGAGGCTCTACGCATGAAGCCACTGGTTATACTCCGGCGAAAGTGATGTTCGGAAGGGAAATGAGGCTTCCTGCAGATTTGATGTATGGAACACCAGAAAAAGACTCACTCAACTCTGAGAATTTTGTGGAGGAGCTTAAGGAGAGGCTGGACAATGTTCATGAACAAGTCAGGAATAAACTGCGGATATCCAGTGATCGAGCCAAGGCAAGATACGACTTACTAGCTAACTCCCGCGGCTTCCAGGATGGTGATTTGGTGTGGTTATACAATCCGCGGCGAAAGGTGGGGAAGTCGCCCAAACTTAGCCAAAATTGGGAAGGACCTTATACAATTATAAAGAAGATTAATGATGTGGTGTATAGGATCCAGCGGACCCCTAGGTCAAAGATGAAGGTCGTTCATTTGGATCGATTAGCACGATACCATGGAACTCTATCTGTTCGGGACGAACAGCCTTAGGAGGAGGGCAATGTTACGATTCGCAGCAACGCCGCATGGGAGGCGGGGCAACGCATGGGAGCGTGTTGGTTGGTGGAGCTTCGCGACCTATCCGCGCTGCGTCATGGCTGACACGAGTGATTTATTGCTCGTCTGGCTTAACCTAGAAGGCAGTTGTTTACAACCGTTTTTTTTTTATGTGAGATTATTCAAGAATTCTTATAAAGAACTTTCTAGGTTTTTCTGTAATTTTAGGATTGTATATAAAAGGCGCATAGAGCGGCGGTTAAGAGTAGTCGTATTTTAATCGAGCTATAAGTAAGCTAAAGTTACGAAGCGATAATAGAAGGCTATAAAGTGTTAAGTACTGAGTTATTTAGTAGTCGAGTGTATTTGTGGAATAAATAAATAGTGTTTTCGTATTAAATCGTTGCACTGGAATTATTGAACCCCGAGTTCGCAACAATACTTTGGGTCACCTTAAAGTCGTCACATCGAGTCTCTCCTATTTGCTCATTGGGAGTAGTATATTGGGGTATTATACAGGGTGCTTGGAAACTATTGGCAAGTGGTACCATGCATGGGTTTTGCTAGTAGTTACTGAGTAAAGCTGCCAATATAAAAATAGGTCGTATGATCAAATCTGATTATTCTGATAATTCTGTAAAATGCGAAAACAAAATGTCGCATTATAGTGAAACAATATCTAGAATCTAGTAATGAATGTTTATTAAAAAAAAACGTAAAAGCGACCGTGAAAGAGAATATACAACCAAAGTGATGCATAACCGAAAACATTCCCTAGTTTGCAATTTCGGTCTCAAAGTTTGTTATTTATCGTTCTTACTCAAGTGGACAAATACCTTTTATTACGATAATAGTTACGTTTGTAACATTTTTGTAATACCAATGATGCTCTTTCCGATTAGATAACCCTAATGTAAACAGGTTTGTTTGTCGATAGTTCTTCCGGATTTGGTTGGGACCTCATTTTTCCAAAAAAAACCGACATGGTCAAATTTAGTGTTGCGGCTGACTTCATGGTAGCACGAACTTTGACCGACACGAAGAAGACTATGCCAGTACGAGTTGCAAATATTGGAGAAAGGACCATCAAGCTCAAAGAAGGAACAGTTGCCAATTATGAGCCTGTGCAATGGGTATGCAATTGTGTCGAAACAGAGACGTCCACAAGTAAATCTTCTAACCAAGCTTCCCCAGAAGTTATTGATGCTTTCAAGCGACAGTGGAGTCACCTGTCAAAGGAACAACTTCAGTCTGCTATAAAATTTGCTGTGGATGAATCTGATATGTTTAACTTCAAGAGCAACGAGAGTCAAACCGATTTAGTTGTCCATAAGATCAACACAGGAGATGCCCAGCCAATACGACAACACCCACGAAGGGTCCCTCTAGCTAAGCAACAGGAAGTTAACAGTTTGCTGAATGAAATGTTAAAGGAGGGCGTCATAGAAGAATCATCTAGTCCATGGTCGTCGCCTGTGGCTCTTGTTAAGAAGAAAGATGGTTCAACGCGGTTCTGTGTTGACTACAGGAAACTTAATGATGTTACCAAGAAAGACAGCTACCCATTGCCACGTATAGACGACACGTTGGCCACTTTATCGGGATCAAAGTGGTTTTCCACTCTAGATTTAAAAAGTGGGTACTGGCAAGTAAAGATTGCTCCCGAAGACAAAGAAAAGACCGCGTTTTCTACTGGTTCTGGGCTATACTAGTTCACTGTTATGCCTTTTGGATTGTGCAATGCTCCATCAACTTTCGAGCGACTAATGAAACTTGCCTTGAGGGGGCTGACTTGGAAAACTTGCCTGGTATACTTAGATGACATAATTGTCATGGGACGTAATTTCGACGAGCATTTGAAGAATTTAAGAGAAATCTTCAACAAGTTGCGGAATGCTCACTTGAAGTTAAACTACAAGAAATGCAGCCTATTCCAAAAGCAAGTCGAGTACTTGGGGCATACTATCTCAGAACAAGGCCTTAAAACTAGCCAAAGTAAAATATCTGCAATTAAAGATTGGCCAGTTTCCCGAGACAAACACGAAGTAAGGAGCTTTTTGGGACTATGTACTTACTACAGGAGATTTGTAGAGGGATTTGCCGACATCGCAAAACCGCTGCATAAATTAACCGAAAAGAAAACACCATTCTTGTGGAACCAGGATTGCAGTCAGGCGTTTGCAAGGCTTAAAGCTGCCCGATCCTGGGCCCTATAAAGGACGGACTCTTTATTTTGGACACGGATGCAAGGAGCGGTGGTCTAGGTGCAGTAGTCTCTCAAAGACAAAACGGGCAAGAGAAGGTCATTGAGTACTACAGTAAGACTTTAAGTAAACCAGAGAGAAACTATTGCGTCACTAGAAAGGAGCTGTTGGCCATCGTTAAAGCAGTCGAATATTATCATCGCTACTTATATGGAAAAGGATTCTTGATTAGAACTGACCATGGAGCCTTGAAATGGTTATTAGAGATGAAAAACTCTGAAGGCCAAATAGCCAGATGGATAGAGCGCCTGCAGCAGTACGATTTCCAAATTGAACATCGACCAGGAAGGTCTCATGGAAATGCCGATGCATTGTCTAGACGGCCGTGTAGAGAAGATTGTCGGCATTGTCAAAGAACTGAGCAGCGTGAGTGATTTCTTTCTGTGAAGAGAACGTCAGTGGAGATAAACGATGGCTGGACCGCACAAGCGCTTCGAGACGAACAAATGAATGATTCAGATATTGGACCCATACTCTTGGCAAAGAGTATGGGTCAAGAGAGAGACGACAAGAGACCAGAGTGGCAAGAAATTGCTGGTAAAAGTCCAAACCTGAAGGCGCTATGGGCCCAGTGGCACTCTCATAGAATAAGAAATGGATTACTGAAGAGAGCGTGGGAGAGTCCGGATGGCAAGACCGTAGTCAATCAGTTGGTTGTCCCTGGTAGCAGAAAATCGGATGTACTACAGGAAATGCACGACGGAACCAGTGGAGGTCATTTTGGGGTCAATAAAACCTTGGCCAAAATTAAAGAGCTGTTCTACTGGGTGAATTATTATGAAGACGTCGAATCTTGGTGCCGCAAGTGCGAAGTTTGTTGTGCCACAAAAGGACCTCGAACAAGATCACGGGGCCGAATGGTGCAGTACACTGTAGGTGCTCCATTCGAGAGGATAGCAATTGATGTCGCGGGACCATTTCCTCAGGCTGAGTCAGGCAACAAATACATCGTGGTCGCCATGGACTATTTCACTAAATGGCCTGAAGCGTATGACCTGCTAAATCAGGAAGCAACGACTGTGGCAAAGGTGCAAGTAAATGAAATGTTCTGCAGATTTGGAGTCCCCCTCGAACTTCATTCTGATTAGGGCCGAAATTTTGAATCGGCTGTTTTCCAGAAGGTCATGGAACTTCCCGCAATTCGCAAGACCAGGACTCCTTTGCATCCACAGTCGAATGGGATGGTGGAGAGATTTAATCGGACCATGGAACATTACCTGTCTAAAATCGTGGCAGATCATCAGCGAGATTGGGACCAACATCTACCCCTCATGTTGATGGCATACCGAGGTTCTACGCATGAAGCCACTGGTTATACTACGGCGAAAGTGATGTTCGGAAGGGAAATGAGGCTTCCTGCAGATTTGATGTATGGAACACCAGAAAGAGAGTCGCTCAACTCTGAGAAATTTGTGGAGGAGCTCAAGGAGAGACTTAACGATGTCCATGAGCAAGTCAGGAATAAACTGCGGATCTCCAGTGATTGAGCCAAAGCAAGATATGACTTACTGGCTAACTCCCGCGGCTTCCAGGATGGTGATTTGGTGTGGCTGTACAATCCGCGGCCAAAGGTGGAGAAGTCGCCCAAACTTAGCCAAAATTGGGAAGGGCCTTATACAATCATTAAGAGGATTAATGTCGTGGTGTATAGGATCCAGCGGACCCCCAGGTCAAAGGTGAAGGTTTTTCATCTGGATCGATTAGCACGATACCATGGAACTCTATCTGTTCGGGACGAACAGCCTTAGGAGGAGGGCAATGTTACGGTGACCGTTACGCTCCGGGCGAAGGAGGTAGAAGTTTTGCGTCTCGGCGTTTAGCACGTCGTCACGAGTGATTGATTTATTGCTCTGTTTACTTAGAACGTAGTTGTTTACGACCTTTTCTTTATGTGTCTCGTATTAATTATTTTTCTTCTAAAATATTCTAGGTGTTTCTGTAATTTTAGGATTGTGTATAAAAGGAGAACGCGAGCACGCGGTAGGAGTAGTCTTATTTTAATCGAGCTATAAGTAAGCTATAGTTACGAAGCGATAATAGAAGGCTATAAAGTGTTAAGTAGTGAGTTATTTACTAGTCGAATTGTACCTGTGTGTATTTGTGGAATAAATAAATAGTGTTTTCGTGTTAAATCGTTACACTGGAATTATTGAACCCTGAGTTCGCAACACTATATTTGTCACTTATTGCAGCCGGTATGTCGCCTTCATTGCCTCTCGTTCTAAGAATATTGGAAGTGGAATTCTCCGTTGCCCCGTAGCCACCTGTCGTGCACACAAGTGGCTATGGGAGTTGAGAAATTATGTGCGTCAGATAGAGGTGGCATACCGAGGTATGCCACTTGCGCGAATAATTTTAGACAATGAATTTTCGAGGCAGTCGTAGAAAAAAGCATTTAAAGTCACTTTAAATGCACACATTTCGCGAGAAAGTCTTCTTGAATTACTTATCCTGAATTATGATCAGTCCAGAACAGCAAATAGTAGTTGTGTGACAATAACTACACTTTACTTGGATAGACATAGAGAGAAACACTATGCGATAAAATGACGTTCATTTATTGCAAACTACAAGGAACTAATCTGCACACCTCCGATAAAGTACAGATAAGAGAAACACAGTTAATGCAGTATACGAGACTGCGATTAAGCCCGAACGAGCACCAAACGATTACTTCATTGAATCTTCAGCCAACCCGCTGACTTATTAACACAGATACATATCGATCCAAAGTTTTCGCCCGAGAGACCTACAATGTTTCACCTACGAAATCTGAACTTGAACTCTTCTTCAGAATGGAACTGTCTGCTCTTTCGATCCTAAACTATGGCCCCATACGTGATTATCGGTCTTATTACCCTTACGTATAGCTGCCTAGTTTGTTAGGGTCCCACCCCCTAGGACTTGCCGCGCAGATTCTTGCACGACCAAAAGGCAGAGCTGTGCCCTCCTAACGGTACGAGTCACATATGAGGTCCATGTGAGATATTTGTTCAGGATGACTCCTAGAAATTTTACTTCGTTAGTAAACTGGATTGTCGTCCCGGACAAGGATGGCGCTTTCAAGCAGTCCAGCCTTTTCCTTCTTGTAAATGGTGCAATCACCGTCTTCCTAGGGCTCATTGTTATGTTTTCCTTTGAACACCAGCTGTGTACAACATCCAGCACTTCTTGCAACGTGCTGTAGATTTGTTGGTATGTGGTTTCTTATAAGGATAACCATATCGTTCGCGTATGCTTGGACCTCAACTGCCCATAGTTCCAAAGCAGCCAGAAGGTCGTCAACTAGCAGGGACCACAGGAGTGGTGAGAGGACTCCGCCATGTGGACAACCTCCCATTGTTGTGAGTCTGATAGTGTCATCGTTAACGAAGTAGTAATCAGTCTGGATTCTAACATGTTGCTAATCCAGTTGGTTATTGTTGGTTCGAAGAGAGCTTGCTCTGTTGCTGCTGATTTTTGTGTTTGTACCAGCCTGCAACTCCTCCTGAGTTCAGTAATCCTCGTGTTGACACTGCGTTTTGTTGTGCCAATGTAGATCTCTACGGTCTTTAGCCGATCTCAAGCTTTGTTATATTAGACGAGTGGGTTCAAAAACAGTTTTAGCATTGTGCTTTTCCAGTAGCCTGCCGATCCTGTCCGCTACATTGTGGATGTATGAAAGACAAGTCCATGTGCGCTTTTCTTCATCTTCTCCCGTTTTTCCTTCCTGGCGCTCGAGAATCCTTGGACGGACAGCCCTATCGAACGGCGGAGACCGGAAACGTACAGAGTACCGGTGAGATGTACAGAGCAGAAGCAGGCGACATCCACCAACGTATTTTTGATCCAATAAGTTTCCGGCTTCAAATAGCCAAATCACGGTGCCCAGTTTGTCGACCAGCCAAAGCTGTACTGATGAGGGGTAGACCCCGAAACTAGTATGCAGATGGGTTGATCGACAAATTGGTGACCGCCCACGCTCTTTTCACTTCCTTCTGGATCCGATAACCAGCGAGGTACAAAGCAATATGGGCTGCTTCTCAAACCGAGAGCCATCTGCCATGTAGCATTGGATCTAAAATACGCTGCTGGATGTCGCCTGCTTCTGCTCTGTACAATATCTCACCGGTATTCTGTACGTTTACGGCTTCAAATAGCTAAAATACGGTGACCAATTTGTCGACCAGCCAAAGCTGTACTGATGAGGGGTAGACCCCGAAACTAGTATGCAGATGGGTTGATCGACAAATTGGTGACCACCTGCGCTCTGTGCAACTGCGCAGTCCCTCGTAAATCCGTTACCCCCATACTTATACCGGGTGTCCAGCAGAACCCTGGACATAGGAGGTTAACATGGGAAATCGGTTTTTATTTTTTTGCGCATGTACGGTTGATTTCATTGAAAAACTTTTAAGAGTAAAGTTGTAGAGCTTATGGTCAGCTATATTCCTGCAATTTTTTTAAAACGTCAGTTTTGGCTGTTTTTTGGAAAAACGCCTCGAAAAGTGCAAGAATTTGAATTTGGCGCGTCACCCCCGCCATGCATGTGCAGTGTCGCCAACATAATAATTTCTTATGTCACAGTCAGAGCCGATTTTCCTTTCTTAATTATTTTGAGGGACTATCATGTAGTAATTAAGTGATTATGCAGTGAAAATATGTTGGCGACACTGCACATGCATGGCGGGGGTGACTCGCCAAAATCAAATTTTCGCAGTGTTTGAGGCGTTTTTCCAAAAAACGACCAAAACTGAGGTATTGAAAAAATTACAGGGTGATAGCTGACCGTACGCTCTAGGACTTTACTCCTAATAGTTTTTCAATCAATTCAACCGTCCGGGCTCAAAAAAATAAAAGCCGATTTCCCATGTTAATCTTCTATATCCTGGGTTGTTCTGGACACCCGGTATATACTTACATTGTATTTGTTCAACAACTAATACCACACTGAGGAAACATCCCAAGAAATGAAGGTGGATTCTTTATCATTTAAAATGTTTAATTTTTTTGTAAAAAGCTTCTTAACTTGTTAAAGAGACAATATTTGCTTGTTTGAAAAGAATATAATAAGTTTAATTCAGACATATTTCAAGATAAAAGTGTATTACAAAAAAATACAACACATAATATAAAAAACACCTATTTTGTCACAGTTCTCATCTTGTAGTTTGTCAACATAGCTAGTTTAAAAAATACGTATCAGTGTATTAAGAAAAATAAACATAACGTCACAAGTGGCACATTATTTGACATACAAATCAAAACTTTTCAATTCAGGTTTCGCATCCTCTCCTGGCCGTTGTATTCTCTGTTCAGTCAATATGACGTCACATTCCTCATCTCATTTCATTAGAAAAAGATGGCGAAAAAACTAAGCGTATTATTAGTTCTTATTAATAATAAAACCACCAGCTAAAGTCAGTTTGACACTTAATGTAAAACGTCGTCAAAATTTAGAAATTCTGGATTAATCGTCACCGGCAAGAGTGTAAAATTTTGGTAATGGTTACAAAATGCCTTGGCGCTACGGTGAAAAGGAACAAATTTTGACACTAAACAAATTTGACTACTAATAATACTCATTGACTACTTTCAGCGACAAAAAATTGGCACTAAAAACATTATTACAAATAGATGCCGTGTTCAAGGTAAGTTTCTATTTGATGTATTTTTGAAGACTAAATATCATATTTTTTACCAATTCAACTGACATTTTATCAGAGACAGATGTTTTGTTTATGACGTAATATTTAACCCTCGCTGTACAAGGTATAGGAACGTTAGTGTGTACAACACAAAATGTAACCTTGAAGTAGGTACTGTGCTATAATCCCGACGTAAAGTGGACAAAAAATTAAAACACTTGAATATAAACAATGCTCTATTTAACACAGAACTACTTTTAATTCATCATCACAATTTACAATTTTAAATGCTGATCCATGAACTTACGTAGAACTGAAATTTTAAACTTATGATAAATAAATAAATCTACAATAATTACTATCATATATATGGCTCTTAAACACAAAAAGTGAAGAGTAGTTTTTCCTTGAGGTAAACTTTCCAATAAGGGAGAATCCACCAAACACCGACCGAACATGTCGGTTATGATGTGAAGACAGATCAGAGACATCAGCTTAAGATCAAGAATGTGGGCTCAAGTGGAGGGGAGATCATGCCTCTCAAAGGAACACAAAGTACTAAACCATCCCCTTTCCTAACTTCTAACTCCTGCCACTACTAATCTTACTAGTAATCAAAGCTTAACTTATCAGTATCACTTAATGGGGAAGAGTCTCTCAACTTCTTACAACGGCCCAGGATCTTCGTCAAAAGTTATTACATAATAAGAACTATTAAATAATAGAGTAGCTTAGATAAATATACGTAATTAAATAATAATCAGTTCTTTAATAATTATGGTTAGTGAGTATTTTTTTCACAGTAAACTTACAGCCAGGAGGCCTAGTGGCGAATAAATCAGCACCCATATGCCACCTGATAAAAAGATCAACATCATGGCAAGTTCAGCTTTGTTGGGTGGTATTCGACTACAATAAAACAAAATGTTTTTCATATTCTTAAAATAACAAGACAAACTTACCTAAGAATTGTCAAAGCGACCGTGTTAGCGAGAAATCCCTTCAGTATAGCATGGACGGCCATTACTAGAGCGTACTGCCAATCATGCCCCAAAAGCACTGGGAAATGGGTCCTGGGCTTGGCGTTTGTTAGGTAAAGTAGTACCGTGAATGTTGCTTGATATATTGGTACCACGACAAATAGCAGAGGAACTGGCACAAGCTGCAAAAAAATGTGTAATCAACCAAGAGTATCACTGCTTTACTTGCGAATACCTACCCAGTTCCTTGAGTTGCAGAGCAATCTACCGATAAGATCCATTATTGCGGGAATAAGAAAAGTGCACACAGTGACAAAATATTCATCTACAAATCTTCATTTTGTAAGCAATGAAAACTAATACTTTTCAACAATACGTACTTCCCCAGGTAGTTCCACCTTCACCGTAGTCTTCTGAGACTACTAAGTTGTAAACGGAAGCAAGGACCCCACCGTACCACCCCATCAGCCCTCCCAAGATAATCATTGGCCAGATATACTTGAACATTCCAAGAACTTCCTTCAAACTTCGTATTCTTTCTTTACTTTCATCCTTGCCATCTTTGGTATGGTATCTAGAAGAATTCCAAGACTACATTATAAAAAAATTATCTAGTATTTTCTAAGCCTTACTGGAAGAAGTCCATTCTGAAAACTATAAGGCTGAAGGTGATGTTTAAGATAAACAAAGCGGTTCCGCTGCCAAAGTAGATTAGAGCTGCTCCAGTTTTGGAGGGGGACAGTACTATTGATATCAAGCGAAGAATTGCACTGAAAATGGAAGCCACACCCTCCCCTGTTATGTAGCCTTTGATGTAATGGGGCGGCAGCTGGGTTATGAGATTGTACTGGGCTGCGCCGCTCAGCATGACGGTGCCTAAAATATATTCAAGAAACCCTTTTTGTAAAAGTGTTAGTTCAGGTTAGATTCACACAGATCGAAACTACTTTCCCAGTTAAAAAAAAAACAATATATTTCGTATTTTGGATATTTCAGAAAATCAGATGTAAAATACTGTTAATTGTAACAAGTGGAAGATAAGACAGCACTTAAGTTGAATTAAGTCACATTCATGTGTAATCAAAAAGCACAGAGACTTGTGAAGACAAGGAAAAGGAATATGAGAATTTAGAAGCGATTCAATTTGACAAATTCAATTCATCCACAAAATTATATCTTAAGCTATGGTAAGGACCTCTTTAGAAAAGGTTTTACACAAAGGTTCATTTCCTAACGGATGTAGAGCATATGGCGCTGGAAGCTTGTTATAGTTTTTCGAAGGACCACATGGAAAACACCATGATTTTGGTGTCCAATTGTATACCGTTTATGCAGATATAAACAGCAAACAAAGAGTGTATTACTACTCAGTATTGTGTGGACGAATTTGCCAGTTAAACCCAGAACCCTTCCACAACTGTCTCAACCAAACGAACAATCAAAAACACGCAGAGAATAACAAAACAACTTATTCATTACGTGAGACAGTCTCCGTAGATTTCTTATCCTGAATTATGATTAGTCCAGAACAGAAAATAGTGCAGTTGTCTGACAATAACTACAATCTACTTGGATATACAGAGAGGGATACCGGGTGTCCAGCACAACCCTGGACATAGGAGATTAACATGTGAAATAGGTTTTTATTTTTTTGCACTTGTACGGTTGAATTGATTGAAAAACTTTTAAGAGTAAAGTTGTAGAGCATATGGTCAGCTATCTTCCTGTAATTTTTTCAATACCCCAGTTTAGTCCGTTTTTTGGAAAAACGCCTCGAAAAGTGCAAAAATTTGAATTTGGCGCGTCACCCCCGCCGTGCATGTGCAGTGTCGCCAACATATTTTCATTGCATAATCACGTTAATTACTACATGATAGTCCATCAAAATAAATAAGAAAGGAAAATCGGCTATGACTCTGACATAAGAAATTATTATGTTGGCGACAGTGCACATGCATGGCGGGGGTGACGCGCCAAATTCAAATTCTTGCACTTTTCGAGGCGTTTTTTCAAAAAACATCCAAAACTGAAGTATTGAAAAAATTACAGGATGATAGCTGACCATAAGCTCTACAACTTTACTCATAAAAGTTTTTCAATCAAATCAACCGTACAGGCGCAAAAAAATAAAAAAAGATTTCCTATGTGAATCTTCTATGTCCAGGGTTCTGCTGGACACCCGGTATATTATTTATGCACTAAAATCGCGTTCATTTATTGCAAACTACGAGGAACTAATCTGCACACCCTCAATAATGCACAGACGACCAAAACACACTTAATCCAGCACACGAGACTGCGATTAAGCCCGAACGAACACCAAACGATTACTTCATTGACCCATCAGACGAGCCACTCACCTACTAACATAGATATTTTTCGTCTTGGAGACGGTATGGCTTCACCTACGCGACGTAAACTTGAACTCTCCTCACCTCGGTGAACGAGGACATTTATGCAATTTTGTCCATTCATTTACCCGATTACTTATCCTAAACTATAACTACTCCAGAACATAAACTAGTGCAGTTGACTGACACTAACTACACTTTACTTAGATACACAGAGAGGTATATATAATTTGTGCAATAAAATCATGTTCATTTATTGCAAACTACGAGGAACTACTCTGCACACCCTCGATAATGCACACACCACCGAAACACGCTTAATCCAGTACAGGAGACTGCGATTAAGGCCGACCGAACACCAAACGATTACTTCATCGAACCCTCAGCCGAACCGCTCACCTACTAACATAGATATTTTTCGCCCAGGAGACGGTAGTGCTTCACCTACGCAACCTAAACTTGAACTATCTTCGCCCCGGTGAACGAGTGCATTTACGCATTTTCGTCCGTTCACTTACGGGATTACTTATCCTGAATTATGATTAGTCCAGAACAGAAAATAGTGCAGTTGACAGACACTTTACTTGAATACACAGAGAGAGATATATAATTTCTGCAATAAAATCACGTTCATTTACTGCAAACTACGAGTAACTAATCTGGACATCCTCAATAATGCACAAACGACCGAAACACACTTAATCCAGTACACGACACTGGGATTAAGCCCGAACGAATACCAAACGATTACTTCATCTAACCGTCAGTCGAACCGCTTACTACTAACAGATATTTTTCGCACGGAAGACGGTAATGTTTCACCAACGCAACCTAAACTTGAAGTCTCTTCGCCCCGGTGAACGAGTGCATTTATGCATTTTCATCCGTTCACTTACCTGATTACTTATCCTGAATCATGATTACTCCATAACAGAAAATAGTGCAGTTAAATGACACTAACTACACTTTAGTTGGATACACAGAGAGGGTCTAAACGTTTATTGTGCGTGGGGGGTGGGGAGCTGTTATATATATATTATAATAATTAATAAGGCTTTCCTTAGATGGGAACGGGTACAGGACTTTAACTAATTCGGTAAGTTGACGGTGAAATGTATAAGTGTGGGGCCCAACAAACGCTAAGCCGTATATGTATGCGTATGAATGGGGCCCAACATTCGCTCTGGCCTCGGTGTGTGTGTGTGCAAATGGGGCCCAACAATCGCTTTGGCCTGGTTATGTCTGTGTTTGTGTAAATGAGGTTCAACAACCGCTTTAACCCTGTATATTTTATGTGCATGAGAGGGGGTCCAACGATCGCTATCATCCGTGTAGGTCAGTGTGTGAAAATGGGGCCCAACACTGGCTATGACCTGTATGTGTGTGAATGTGTAGAAATGGGGCTTACAAAAATTGGGGTTTCGGTCTGTTTCTAAACGGTTCTACTTGTAGGATTGGCGATGTTTACTGTTCAACGGCTGGCGATCGAATTCCTCGAAATTTTGCTCCTCAGCTCTTTTATATGGAAACAACAACGAAAAACAAAATATCCAAAGACTAGTTATACCTAAAGATTTCCAGTCGTTCACCAGAATTTGAAGGAAATACACAAATTTAAAACCTGGCAAACATGCCGTAAGTTAATCTACATCTGTTAATCCTTCGGTTAACCCTAACCAATTGAGCTTGACTTTTGTAACTTTAGGAGCGCGTTCCCTTTTTTGCAAGAAATTAGAGTAACTTCGTGACAAGGGGTATATTATTTATACAATAAATTCGCCTGGGAGACGGTAATGCTTCACCAACGTAACCTGACCTTGAACTCTCTTCACCCCGGTGAACGAGTGCATTTATGCATTTTCGTCCGTTCCCCAGGGAGACATCACCCAATCATATCGAAAGTTCTATACTATTGATCGGCCGCGACGCTGCACAGCCAATGGGAAAATCAGCAGTGGCATACCGAAGTACTCATTATCTAGGGTAACAAAAATTGTTGTCTGGGCTATTTTTCGATTTTATTATGAAGGGTTTCTTTGAATATTAAGACACTCAGCACGATTTATTGCCTTTTTGTCGCACAGAAACAGAGGATTTATTTGAGATGTTTAGTGTTTGAAATGGTTTAGAAAGCGTTTATTATTTTCTTCTTATAATGGGGTTAATGCCCTCAATAATTTTTCGATAAAAGGTGAAGCAGTGAAATCAAAAGACTCACATTCTCTTTCTTCGTTCTTATTGCAGTCATTATCTTAATAATTATTTCTAGTTATTTTCTGAAAAAAAAAACAGAACGAATCGCAAAGAGTAGAGATTCCTTCAATAACATGAAAAACTTGAAAAAACTTAAAGAATTCTAAATCTTCATTAACAAGAAATTTGAAGCAAATGTGTGTAGCCATCTGAAGTGCATCTTATAACGGAGAGTTTCAGGTTTACATCAAAAAGACTAGAAGAAATTATTTTCTAAATCTTCATTAAAAAAGCAAATTGAAGGGATGTTTTCAATAAACAAAAACATATAATTCTTCATCACAGAAGAAAGTGAGGAAATCTTTGGCAAAATTGTGTTGTAGGGAAAGATTCTAATAAAGCGAAACAACCGTTTTTTTGAGATTTCAACATGAATTAAAGGTAGTTTCTAGACATTATGTGAAAAAAAAACATATGACATAGAAAGTAAAATCTGTATCTTCAATGAATCACAAAACCTAAGGAAAACATTTCTACATTTTTACTAAAAAGAAAAATGAAGCGATTTCGTTTGGCAAGCCACCAGGTTCACTTGGGAGTAGTAATGGGAGTTTCAAATTCTTAACAAGGAGCGAAATGAAGGAATTTAGTTTCTACTTCACTAAAGAAGTCAATTTCAGAGATCTCAAATAAGGTTTGAGATACTTGGAAGCAGAAAATAGTTAAATACTTATTAGAATGGAGATTGAAGAAAATTTATGCAACGAATTATAAGCTTTATATGGAAAGAAAATCAATACGTAACTGCAAAGCAACAGTTTTCGGTCTTGAATTACGAAAAAAGTGGTTGTTTTTTCAAAACTTCTTCCTCTTGCACCTCAACTCTATCAACCCAAAAATTCAATTCACTATGGAGATAGAAAAGGTCGTTTTTGGATGTTTTGGTATCAAGGACGGCGAGCGGGAATCTTGCGCCCACCGTTTATAGAAAACCAACACACACTGACCAATACCTCAATAACGGATCAAATCATCATCCCAGACAGAAAAGGGGAGTCACAAAAAATTCTCTCTGTGAGAGCCAAGAGAATTCGTGAGCCGGCTGAATTGGAACGGGAAATGAAGAATATGGAAAGAGCCTTTGGTTGGAATGGATACAGCGTCAGGAGGGAACAACGGGGAAGATGAAAAATAGCGCGGATGGACTAGTCTACCATACATCCACAAAGTAACGGACAGGAACGGCAAGCTACTTGAAAAGCACATTGTTAAAACTTTCTTTAAAACTACTCGTACAATATAACAGAGCTTGAGATCGACCAAGCAGAGATCCCTTATCGGCACCCGGAGTTTACAGAGTTCCATGCAGCTGTGGCTGGTTATACCTTGGCACGACAAAACACCGTGTCAACAGGAGGATTACGGAACACAAGAGGAGTTGCAGGCTGGGACAAACAGAAAAGTCAGCAGCAGCAGAGCAAGCTCTCACCGAAGGTCACGACAACCTTTTCAACGAGATGGATATCTTATATCAGTCGCAGGGTTTCTACCCGAGACTAACGAGAGAGGCCATTGAGATCTTTAAACACGACAAAAATTTCAACAGAAAGGAGAACATTACGTTTCTAAATGCAGACTAGAAGCAAGTTCTATCACATACTTCAAGTGCGCCGAAACCCCGCACCACCACTACTCCCATCCCAGTGCCTCTAGTGCAGCACGACGGCGGAGGAATAAATATCATGGAGCTCACCACAGTCGAATCAGTCAACGTCGGGAAGCACGGGAGATCACTTCGCCCATTGCCTCATCGCCTTTGATAATAACTGACGCAGCTGTACACGAAACGTCAGGGAGAAATTCCATTGGACCACGGCTTCAAAGCCGCGAAAACTTTTTAGATTGTATGCTTAGCAGACCGATGAGATGATGTAAAGTGCAAGAGCAGGCGACATCCAGCCGCGTATTAGATCTAATATGCATGGCAGATGGCTTTCACTTCGAGAAGCAGCCCATATTGCTCTGTAACCCGCAGGTTATTGGAACCAGAACGAAGTAGGTGGTCACCAATTTGTTAATCAACCAAGTTTCGGGGTCTACCCCTCATCAAGCTTTGGCTGGTCGACAAATTTGAGACCGTGAGTTCGTGGTTTACAGCCAAAAATGTACGGAAGACCGGTGAGATGTTCCACAGAGCAGGAGCAGCCGACATCCACCAGTGCATTAGATCTAATACTGCATGGCAGATGGCTCTCAGTTCGAGAAGCAGCCCTTATTGCTCTGTACCTAGCAGGTTATCGGAACCAGAACGAAGTGTAAAGGTTTCTTTATCCTACTTTTTTTTCTACAAGTGGCCCGTTTTCAGTGCCGCTGCCCGAAATGCTTTTTACGCACGATGTGTGGGACTTGGGTCCTCGAATCCTAGGAGCGCCAGACCCACTAAAACCACACCCCAGTGACACAGATGCTTTCCTCTTTGGAACTGCCCGCTGGTATTGCTTAAAAGAGGGTGTATTATATTATATGCTGTTGTGATTGTCCTTGTCTATCTCCCTTCTTGCATCCTTATGTCTTTTTCCTTTGTTTTTAGAATAGATGTAGATAAGTTACATATGCTATTCCAGTTTTCCTCCTTTTCCAGCATCTTTCCAACAATATTTAGTGGTGTTATTTCTCCCATGGTATTCACTGCTATCATTCTGTACATCTTCCATCTGTTGCACTCGAAGAATGTATGCTCAACGGTGTCTGTTTTGTTGCAATATATGCATTGGTCGTTCGCTGCCACCTTAAAACAATGTCTATACGACACATCCATGTCCTAACATTAACTGAGTAAGGTAGTAGGTCACCACCCCGTGTCTTCTGTTAACCCATGCTTCTGTGTTTGGTATGAGTGTACGAGTCCACCTGGCCTTTTCCGCATTCTCTTGACATTCTTCATTCCATCTTCGGAGGGTGCTTTCTCTGGCTGTTTTTTTGTCGATCCCTTCTCTACTCCACAAGCAGATAGATTGGAGGGGTTCTGGCTATTACCAGTAGGGCCTTGCTTCAATCTGTTCTATATGCGCTTGCTATTCGTATCGCTTCTTTTCTTTGCACACTTAATAGGATATTCCTGTAGATGTTCCTTTTCATCGCTCTTCCCCATATTTATGCACCACAGAGGATTATGGACTGCATGACTGTGAACAGTATTCTTCTATTTCCCTCTCTAGGTCCTCCGGTGTTTGGTAGTTTTGTTGTTTGTTTTCGGCGGCACGTCCTGCTTTTTTTGCCACAGTCCTAACCTGTTGTCCCATCGACATGTTTCCATCCAGGTAAACCCCCAAGTATTTAGTACATTCCTGGCTTCTGATAGTAACGTCTTCTACCCTGACTTCAACATCCTTCACAGTTCTCCCTCCTGCTAGAACAACTTCTTCTGTCTTTTCTGGAGCCAAACTTAGCTGTTTTGGTCTCAGCCACCTTGTTACGCATCTTTCTCCAAAACAACGATACCTAAGTCATTGGCGTATCCCATTACTTTCACTGTTCATGGAACCGGTAACTTTAGAATACCGTCATAGTAGACGTTCCACAGCGTCGGCCCTAAGACTGACCCCTGAGGCACACCGCATGTCATTTTCCTTTCCTCTAGGTAGCTGGCTAAGATGTTGTATAGATAGGGTGCTTTGTTCCTAGTTCTAAGTTCCCCCTATAACTTCAATAGTAGCCAGTACATAGGTAATAGCAGTTACGCTAACCGACATCAGCTAGCGATCTTGTGCACCACTGCTTCCAATGGCTCTTTCTAGAGGTTCATCGTAGCATCTCAGAGATCAACTCCTCGCCACATTGAACTAACACTTGAGTGAAAACTCTTCTTCGTATAGTTACTTACCCCCACAGATACTTACTATTAAACACTTGTGCTCTTTTGTTTGAAGTTTCATCTAGCAAGATTTCCTCTCGCTCATTAATTAGTAAAAGGGCAATTTAAATTGATGATATTTTGCGAGCTGCTGTATCAGTGCTGCAGGAACTGATTGAGCGGTTAAGACGGGAAAGCTTTAAGCATCCAAATTGGGCCAGAAACTCTCCTAAAGCTAGATGGAGTTTCAAACTGAGAGAGTCCTCGTATCATTGAAAAAGGAATCTCATACTTTTAGGGCCGGTTGTATAAAAGTAGCTTAAGCTTTCACGCTTGATTTTTGCTTAAACTAAGCTTAAAATACATATTGTTACGATTCGCAGCAACGCCGCATGGGAGGCGGGGCGACGCATGGGAGCGTGTTGGTTGGTGGAGCTTCGCGACCTATCCGCGCTGCGTCATGGCTGACACGAGTGATTTATTGCTCGTCTGGCTTAATCTAGAAGGCAGTTGTTTACAACCGTCTTTTTTTTTGTGAGATTATTCAAGAATTCTTATAAAGAACTTTCTAGGTTTTTCTGTAATTTTAGGATTGTATATAAAAAGCTTATAGAGCGCGCAGGAGAGTAGTCTTATTTTAATCGAGCTATAAGTAAGTTAAAGTTACGAAACGATATTAGAAGGCTATAAAGTGTTAAAGTAGCGAGTTACTTAGTAGTCGTGTGTATTTGTGGAATAAATAAATAGTGTTTTCGTGTTAAATCGTTACACTGGAATTATTGATCCCCGAGTTCGCAACAATTGGTGTCAGAAGTGCGATTCCAGTGGGAATTTGAGGACTAATATTACTGAACTGTAAGTGAGTGCTTCATTGCCGGACATTACGTGTTTATGCCAGTGACCAGAAGCCAGCATAAAGCGATGGAGGATCAACTTGCCGCCCTGCTGTCCTTTATGCAACAACAGAAGGAAGAGCAAGAAAAACGTTTTGTAGAACAAAAAGAAGAGCAGGAAAAACGTGATCAAGTTCAGGAGCGACGTTATCTAGAACAGAAGAAAGAGATGGAAAAACGTGATCAAATACAGGAAAGACGTTATCTAGAGCAGAAGGAAGAGCAGGAAAGACGTTATCTAGAGCAGAAGGAAGAGCAGGAAAGACGTTATCTAGAACAGAAGGAAGAGCAGGAAAGACGTTATCTAGAACAGAAGGAAGAGCAGGAAAAACGTGATCAAGTGCAGGAGCAACGTCATCAACAATTCAAAGAAGAATTAATGAACCATCTCGCAGCTAGGGAACAACAATTGGAAGAAACAATAATGCAATCCGTTAACGAATCCGTTAACGAATCCATTAACGGCGTCAACAAGGGACTCGAAGCTGTCAACCAGAGGGTTGTAAACAACTTCTCTCAGCTAACCCTTCTCGAGCTAGAAAAGAAATTCCGGGAACAACTTGAGGACGACAACGTGTCTACAGAGAGTTTTAGCACAGCAAACGCTAAAATTAAGCCTCCCAATTATGACGGTACTACTGCATGGGAAATTTATAAAACTCAGTTTGAGGCAGCTGCAAAAGCTAATGGTTGGTCCGAGCCCCAGAAAGCTACATCATTAGTGGTAGCACTTCGTGGAAAAGCGGCTGAGTTACTCCAATCTCTGTCGGCAGCGGATCAAAGTAATTATGCGGCTTTAGTACACACTCTGCAACTACGATTTGGAAATGAGCACAAAGAAACCGTGTTCCAGGCCCAGCTGAGGATGAGGCAGCAAAAGTCAGGTGAATCCTTACAAGAATTTGAGGCGGACATAGACAGACTCATTCACCTGGCATATCCATCGGCCCCTGAATCTTTTCAAATGCAATTTGCCGCCGAAAGGTTCATTGAGGGAGTTCGCGATAGTGACATGAGATACCACTTACGTCTAGTAAGGCCCAAGGATATCAGCGAGGCACTAGTTCGGGCCCTGGAATTCGAGGCGTCACGAGTGTCATCTAGTTCTTCTCCACGTGTAAGAATGGCAACTTGGGATGACGTGGAGGATTCGTCTAGGGCTGAATCCATGGCAACTTTACATAAAGCGTTGAAGCATCTGGCAGTCAATATCCAAGCCTTGTTGGGAAGACCTCCTCGATCAACAGGCAATCGGGGCATAAAATGTTTTAACTGCGGTAAACTGGGTCACGTCAAGAGTAACTGCCGTAACAGGGCAAGAAGTCCGTCGCCGTTGTTTAGAAGACCGAGCGGCAACCAAGACCGCCCTAGAGTCCAGGAAAAACCAATTCCTGTCAATGTAAAAGTGCAATTGACCGAGCCCGTTAAGACCCCCAGGATCAGTCAAGTCAATCAATCAAGTCAAGCCAATAATTTGGGTGGCAAAAGTGTTACAGAGACCGGACGCATTAAAGGACAGAAAATCCAAATTGAACATCGACCAGGAAGGTCTCACGGAAATGCCGATGCATTGTCTAGACGGCCATGTAAAGAAGATTGTCGGCCTTGTCAAAGAACTGAGCAGCGTGAGGGACTTCCTTCTGTACGGAGAACGTCGGTGGAAATAAACGATGGCTGGACCACACAGACCCTTCGAGAAGAACAAATGAATGATCCAGATATTGGACCCATCCTCTCTGCAAAGACTGACGACAAGAGACCAGAATGGCAAGAAATTGCTGGTAAAAGTCCAAACCTGAAGGCGCTATGGGCCCAGTGGCACTCTCTTAAAATAGAAAATGGGTTACTGAAGAGAGCGTGGGAGAGTCCGGATGGCAAGACCGTAGTCAGTCAGTTGGTTGTTCCTGGTAGCAGAAAATCGGACGTACTACAGGAAATGCACGACGGAACCAGTGGAGGTCATTTTGGGGTCAATAAAACCTTGGCCAAAATTAAAGAGCGGTTCTACTGGGTGAATTATCATGAAGACGTCGAATCTTGGTGCCGCAAGTGCGAAGTTTGTTGTGCCACAAAAGGACCTCGAACAAGATCACGCGGCCGAATGGTGCAGTACACTATAGGTGCTCCATTCGAGAGAGTAGCAATTGATGTCGCGGGACCGTTTTCTCAGACTGAGTCGGGCAATAAATACATCTTGGTCGCCATGAATTACTTCACTAAATGACCTGAAGCATACGCCCTGCCTAATCAAGAAGCAACGACTGTGGCAACGGTGCTAGTAAATGAAATGTTCTGCAGATTTGGAGTCCCTCTCGAACTTCATTCTGATCAGGGCCGAAATTTTGAATCGGCTGTTTTCCAGAAGGTCATGGAACTTCTCGGAATTCGCAAGACCAGGACAACTCCTTTGCATCCACAGTCGGATGGGATGGTAGAGAGATTTAATCGGACCATGGAACATTACCTGTCTAAAATGGTGGCAGATCATCAGCGTGATTGGGACCAACATCTACCTCTCATGTTGATGGCATATCGAGGCTCTACGCATGAAGCCACTGGTTATACTCCGGCGAAAGTGATGTTCGGAAGGGAAATGAGGCTTCCTGCGGATTTGATGTATGGAACACCAGAAAAAGACTCGCTCAACCCTGAGAACTTTGTGGAGGAGCTCAAGGAGAGGCTGGACAATGTTCATGAACAAGTCAGGAATAAACTGCGGATATCCAGTGATCGAGCCAAAGCAAGATATGACTTACTAGCTAACTCCCGCGGCTTCCAGGATGGTGATTTGGTGTGGCTATACAATCCGCGGAGAAAGGTGGGGAAGTCGCCCAAACTTAGCCAAAATTGGGAAGGACCTTATACAATTATAAAGAAGATTAATGATGTGGTGTATAGGATCCAGCGGACCCCTAGGTCAAAGATGAAAGTCGTTCATTTGGATCGATTAGCACGATACCATGGAACTCTATCTGTTCGGGACGAACAGCCGTAGGAGGAGGGCAATGTTACGATTCGCAGCAACGCCGCATGGGAGGCGGGGCAACGCATGGGAGCGTGTTGGTTGGTGGAGCTTCGCGACCTATCCGCGCTGCGTCATGGCTGACACGATTGATTTATTGCTCGTCTGGCTTAATCTAGAAGGCAGTTGTTTACAACCGTTTTTTTTTATGTGAGATTATTCAAGAATTCTTATAAAGAACTTTCTAGGTTTTTCTGTAATTTTAGGATTGTATATAAAAAGCGTATAGAGCGCGCAGGAGAGTAGTCTTATTTTAATCGAGCTATAAGTAAGTTAAAGTTACGAAACGATATTAGAAGGCTATAAAGTGTTAAAGTAGCGAGTTACTTATAGTCGTGTGTATTTGTGGAATAAATAAATAGTGTTTTCGTGTTAAATCGTTACACTGGAATTATTGATCCCCGAGTTCGCAACAATATTATGTTGTAGAGGGAAAAGATAAACTAGGTTTAGTTAAACTTAGGATAAGCTCAGATGGCTGTTGCTGTCTTATAGTGTTTTAGGTGGCCGCTGTAGACGGCTCTGGCAGTATCTCCATCTTTTGCTTTCTTAATAAGAATGTAAGGAACGACGACAATTCTCTCAGAGCGCCCAAGCGGTCTAGAGCGGCCACGTGAAAACGCTATAAAATAAGCATAGAAGGAAGTGAGGTTGAGGTTATTTGTGTATAGGTTTCCTGCAGCACGTGACCTGTCATTGAACTTGGTGGTAAAACAACCTCAAAAAATTACATTGATGTAAATGGAAAAAAAATCTGCGTTTATGCATATAAAACCCTTTTTCTATAATGTTTCTTAATATATTAACCCTGGAACAAAGTGAGTTGTTCTAAGCGGTACATTTCCCATAACCAAATCGGAGCTTTTCGATAACATTGATGCATAACGGTACAGGAATTAAATAAAATTAGAACATTGCAGATTCTGCCTACACAGACTCTAATCTGCTTCAGCTGCAGTTTAAAAATATACATTCAAATTACACTGTTGATACCTGAGCATTGCGTGATTGGAACAACTGTTAAGTAGCTCATTATTTCAACTCCAAATATTTTTGGGAATAAGAAATGCTAAAATCAAAATTTTGTTTGTTTTTACTTTGCAATGTGTGTCTTCATAGTGCTTAACTTAACCAAGGCCAAGGAGTATACAATAATACTAAGTAGATGCTCTAGTAAAGAATAATACGGAGTAAGAAATAATACATACAGTTCCAATAATATTATTTTAGCTATTTTTTGTTTAACTGTAGTTATGTTTTTAATACCATAATAGCTTTATTGTTGTTGTAGAGTATGGAAATAATAAATATGTAGCCAAGTAACTAAACGGAAGTCATTCCTTATAAGAAGTATGTAATAGTTATGGTGGTTAGCAGGTTTCGGACAATTATTTTTTTAATTTAATTAGACTACGTTTCGACGTATAGTTCACGTTTTCTTCAGGGCTATAACAGACACAGTTGGCTATAGCACCGAAAAGTTATCTCTTAGCTTATGACATCTTTTGATTACATCACATTTTTTATTAGAACATTTGGAAAACTTCGATGATATAAGCTAAGAGATAAGTCTTTGGTTCCGTAGCCAAGTTTGGCCATTTATTTTTTGATCTCACGGTACTATATAGAGGGCAAATTCCACAACTCACCAGTGTGTTCACTGGTTCAATCAGTCGTATGTCTAATCCATTGAGTTGCTGGGTGACTGTCACATGACCACGTGGTACCAGTAGACTCACTGGTGAGTTTTGAATATCACCTAAACTCAGCTCTCAGGTCAACTACAACTTTTTCGGAAACGAACTGCTTACTCAAGTTAACAACCACCATAACTACTATACTTGAAATATATGTGATTTGTTCTAAATAATCTTTGTTACTTCTGATGTTACTAATCGTTACTTGGGTAGGTTACAAAAGTTTTTGTAGGTTTCCGCAAAAGTCATATGTATTAACTGCTACTTTGGGCTCTGGGTACTTTCTTTGGGTATGAGTGGCAATTTCTTATTTCTGCCAAAATATACCCAACTGCTTCTTTGGAAAAGCAAAATCGTTTTCTGAAGTCTTCTTAATAAAATTAAATAATGAAATTTGCTAAATTTCATTATTTAATTTTGCCATTAATATATGAACGGGAAATAACTTCAACGACTGGTAGATAAAGAAGTAGCAGTTCAATCGGAGATTCACAAAGCTACATATTGGTTGATGGAAGGTACATGTCATCACAGCTCTGTTTGTCTCAATAAACATTCCTTTGTTTTATACTATCTAAGCACTCAAAGATACCAAAGACTAAATAAATATCTACTTACATACAACTAATATCATGGATATCACAGTTAAAGCGAAGAACGTCCTCTGCCCTGAAAATGGCAAAAAGAAACCATTTTTCATACATCACATTTTCCCATATAAACATCGTACTTACATTCGTCTGTATTAATTTTCGCAAGCACCATCAGCGAAACAAATATTAAAGTATGAATTACCAACACACCAATTATCCGAACTTTTGGTGGTACTTTGTGGGCAGCAAACGATGATAAAATTGTGGTTAATGTACTTGGAATTGAATTGTAGATGCCGGTCAAGGAGACGAAATTCTTCTGCAAGTAAGTTCTCTCGTCCGCGTCCGTGGTATTGAGGGTGACGTTTCTAAATTTATACATCCAGTACTAAAATAAATGTTTCAAAAACTGCGCTTCAACTCTAAAAAAGCCACTTGAATAACCTCATTAGCTGCCGTGAAGAAACTGCCGGGAAGGAACTGCACCAGCCCCATAATTGTAACCGCTATCAACACGAAGTAGAACCTGTCTTGTGGTTCGGGCAAGGTACCTTCTTTTATTCCTTTTCTATCTATCGAGTAGAAAGCTCACACTACCTTTCATATTTTAGTATTAAACTATTACCTGATATTATGCTGTTTCTATCGCACTTAGCCTTGATAGACTGCCTTGCTGCTGCTTCTTCAACTGCCATAGGCAGGTCTCCTAAATTCCAATAAAGGCTAATTTAACTTGCTCTCCTGAACTTACTGCAAAAATCTTACCAGAATAATGATTACTATCCATTCCGGTTAGATTCGAATCAAATAATATCCACCCAACACTAAATTTTGGCTAAGTCGTTTTCCCAACCAAATCCGGAAGAACTATCGAAAAACAAGACAAAGGAGCGCTTCGAACCTTCTTATATTAGGGTTATCTAATCGCAGAGATCGTCATTGGTATTACAAAAATGTTACAAATGTAATTATTAACATAATCAAAGGTATTTGTCCACTTGAGTAAGAATGATAAATTACAAACTTTGAGACCGGAATAGCAAACTATAGAATGATTTCGGTTATGCACCACTTTGGTTGTATATCTCTTACACTGTCGCTTTTTCGTTTTTTTTTTAATAAACATTTATTACTAGATTTTAGATGTTGTTTCTATATAATGCGATATTCTGTTTTCACACATTATAGAACTATCAGAATTTCAGATTTGATCATACGACATTTTTTTATATTGGCAGCTTTACTCAAAGGTTTGTGTTATTCTTATCATGGTACCACTTGCCAAGAGTTCCCACGTGCCCCCTACTCCCAATGAGTAAGTAGGAGGGACTCGATGTGACGAGTTTAAGGTGACTCAAAGTATTAAATGCTTGGAAGGATAACCTGGGAAAGAGAAAGTAGGCTTGAGAAGGGGGAAAATAGTGTTTGCAAAGTAACAAGAGCCTTGAGCTTGCCAATATCACTTTACAATAAAAGTAAGTAGTTAAAGATAGCAAAAAATTTAAATGTTGTTAAAAGCTGGAAGAAATTAGGTGAATAGTTTGAAGTGAAAAGAAAAAAATATTACAACAACTACGCAAAAGTCAAGAAGTTAAATGAAGTACTCTTAGCAAAACCGATTAGATGCAGATGTCAGGGGCTACAAAAATGTTCCACACTTAAGTTTAATTAAACAAAAATAATTAAAATCTGAGATCAGATTACGATAATTTATCATAAAAATCTAACCGACCTCTAAAATATTTTTTTTTTGTAAAAGAAGGGCATAAAGTATGTCACAAACGTCTAGTTCATCGATAGGGCTTTAGAAGGGTGATAAACCGGGCCAGGCTGTCAATTTCTAATAAACAAAAAAATTGTTTTTGAGATACATTCAAATGGAGCACTGGTGAAACGATTTCCAAGAAAAATCTAAACAGAAAACTGGTTTTTTATTCAATTCGATCTGAACCGCTGCAATTGACACCAGATTAAGGTGCAGTTAAAGACAATCTAGATTGTAGATAGTTTTTCATCCAACTGTTGAAAGTTAGAAAGCTATTGTTGTCTGATTGGCTGGATGTATTGGTTGGTAAAATAAAAACGTCGGTTTGAAACAAAATTGTCCTTCTTATCTGCAGTTGAAATATCTTTGATATCTTTGATATTGTTTGAGAGCCAGCAATTCTATCCAAAAACTTCAAATGGCTTTCAAGTCATTAAGTTTACACTATGAGCGAAACATGATAGGTCTCTGTTCTATCCGGATTGATCACAAATCGCTTTTTTAATATTGGTCACCAATCGTAGCAAAAATTTTGCCTTCTGGTATACACCAATCTTCACTTATGTTTTTTAGAATTTGTCCTACATACTCTGAAGTGTGGGATTGATTCAACTCATAAACTTATATAACGATAGATTTCATGTCATTAACTGATATACAGTGTGTAGAAGATAAGAATGCACTGCACGGGGATCTCCGCAATGGTAAGAGATACGAAGGCGGTTAAATTAGAAGAAAGTTGCACAATGGGGAGACCTTTTACAAGATGTTTGCAAAAATGAATTGTTTGTCTTAGTTTTTTAGATATCTCAAAAACAGTCATTTTATTGATTTTTGTTTTTATTTATTTTTAAAGTTATTTCAAACAGTATCTAAAAACAAACAACATTTTTTTAAGTTCTACAAGATGAAGTTTACTAATTTTTGTTACAACGTTTTGTTGCCGAGAGACCATCATCAACTTAACTTTTTCATATGGATTTAGAAAAAAGTACATACTGTATTAGATATTGCTTTTTATACTCAATTCAACGATATGTTACATGACATGATTTATATCAGTTCTTGTGTCAAAAAAGCAATGTTTATTAAATTATCTACATTTTTCAATAGCAGGCGATGAATAACATTATAATTCTCAGTTGTAACATCTGTCAATAAATGTTTCATTAGAAGTAGCGAAAATTTTTTCAGTTATCTATTAAAATTATGCCGGAGAATAGTTTCACAGGGGTAGAAAAATTTGATATGTTGTCATGTTACATTTTATCCCAAAACAATTGTGTTGCTGCTGAAGGTATGTACATCGACAAATATCCTGAAAGAATACAGCCCAATAGATCAATCTTCAGACGTGTAGCTTTCAACCTGAAGGAGTATGGGTCATTTAAGCAACCTATTAAAATCAGGAAAAAAACTTCTAATGAAGAAAAAGAGTATCAAGTTATTCAATCAGTGATTGAAAAACCTGATGTATCAACAAGGGAAATTGAAAGTCAACCAGGAGTAGCCAGATCTACAGCCCAATTTATTTTAAAGAAAAATAACTCTCACCCCTATAAATTTAGAATTTGCCAAGGACTGCGACCTGGAGATGAAATTAGAAATAGGACGTTCTGTGAATGGTATACTAGGCAATGTCACATTGATAATGACTTTCCATTCAGTTATTTGGTCAGACGAAAGCAAGGTAACAAACAACGGAATTTTCAATACCCATTATTGGCACAAAGCAACCCCCGGGTGAAAAAATCATCCAAGCACCAACCCCGATTTGGCTTCAACATGTGGTGTGGAATTCTGGGCAATAGAATATTGAGACCTTTTATTTAGCACAACTCCTTAACCTCACAACGCTACCTATTGAGAAATGAATTGGAAGAAAGTCTGGATAGTCTGCCGCTACAGAATGTGCAAGACTGTTGGTTTCAACAAGACGGTGCACCTGCACACAATGCTAGACTAGTTCGAGGGTACCTTTCGGAACAGTTTCCAGGAAAAACAATCGGTACTTATGGTGAGGTTTTCTGGCCAACGCGATCACCAGACTTAACCCCACTACACTTTTTTTTTGGGTTACATAAAGAACCAAGTATTCGTTCATCATTTTTATACAGAAGATCAACTTTTGAAAGCAGTTACGGCAGCATTTAATACTATCACTCCAGAGTTATTATCCCGAGTCTTAGAATCAACAGTAAGAAGATCTTACCTGTGTTTAGAGATTAATGGTTATCTATTTGAACATTTGTTGTAAATTTTGCGTCCTATTTATTTTTTTCTATTTGTTGTTATGTATTTTTATTCATTTCCTACTAATAAAAAATGTAGATATTCTATTACGAATTGCTTTTCCGACAGAAGTACATCACATTGTTGAATTGGGTATAAAAAGAACTATCTTTTTCTTTCCCTACTTTTTTCTCGGTCCATAAGAAAAAGTAAAATTGATGATGGTTCATCGATAACGAAACGTTAGAATAAAAAGTAACAAACTTCATCCTGTAGAGCTTAAAAACGTGCACTGAGAAAGTGTTCGTTGTTTGCAAAGTGTTCGTGCAATGAGAAAGTTTCATTTTCGAGTATTGTTTGAAATAACTCAAAAAATAAATAAAAACCAAAATCCATAAAACGACTGTTTTTGAGATATCTAAAAATTGCAACATTCTTCTAATTTAACTGCCTTCGTAGCTCTTACCGTTTTGAAGATGCCCATGCAGTGCATCCTTATCTTGGACACACTGGTACCAGATAACTTCTTATATTGCAGTAGTCTGTCCATATAGCTGCACTCAAAGATAGGTGCTGTGTTTCTTTTAACATTTCTTTTCTTTGGAATGAAAGAAGTCTATATTTCATATCTAACAAGTTTATAATTGTTCCCCTACCAGGTACCTCATAAGGAAGACACATAATTTTCATCGGGGGCTTAAACCCTTTATTTTCTAACTCACCAAGTATTTTTAAAGGAAAATTGTCTTCAGATATCAAATAAACAATGACGACTGCTGTTGAAATGAAATAATATAAAATGAAATGAAGTGAAATGAAATGAAATGAAATGAAATGAAATGAAATGAAATGAAATGAAATGAAATGAATTGAATTGAAATGAAATAAAATTAAATAAAATTCAAAGCTACTTCCTAGAATTTTAATGTAATGTATGTACACATCTAGAATACTTATATGTATTGTATTGTACTGTATTCAATATGAGTGGACTTGTACGGTCCTCCACTGCGACCTGAGGTCTATTGTGGCTCACTCGAAGTGTTGCCAGAAAGGTTTGCCCCAGCTTGCTCCACTAATTGTCACCCGTTATACCCAGACCCTCAACGAATCTGATGAGTCTATTGGGCGACACTGCGTTTGCATCTTGTGATTCAATGATCGTGTTTCCGAACAGTGAGTACCTCAATCTGGCAATAGCCGGGTAGTCACGTAGGACGTGCTCAACTGTCTCATCGTCCTCCAAGTACTGTCAACTCTCCGTCTCTTCGGACAGTCCGAGTCTGTGCATGTGCAATCTTAGGTAGCTATGTCTGTGTACAGTGCAGTAGCCCCTCTAATTTGTCTCCTATTTAGTCTGCGGAATATTTGGTCTTTTGCCCTACCTGTTCCCTTGATGATTTTTTTGGAGTGGGGTGGAGCGGGTAGGTTCTCCCACTAGTCCTGGGACTTGGCATTGCTCCATTTCTGGAGTTCAGCATTGACCAGAGAGTATGGGACTCCAAGTGCCCGGCTCCGGGCCTACGAAATGGGAGCCCGCCGCCCTCCTCGCTAGGGGGGGGGGGGGGCTCTCATTGCCTTCATGACCACGGTGGCACGGGATCTATACCAGCGTGCCGCTGCTCTAAGCGCTGCCCGCGTATCCAAGCAGATCTTTATTGATCTATTGTGTCCTCCCTCCTCTAATAGGAGTCGGGCACACAATTCAATGGCATGTAACTCTGCCTGAAACACTGTGGTGAATCGGCCTAGGCTCTTCTCTATGCAGATGCCATCCGATCTCCCGTAAACTCCGGAGGCAGCACGGTGTTCATGGTATTCCCTGCCAGTTGCAGATCTTTGCCTGAGCCCATTCTGCTCCTGAGGGAACCCTGACGACGCAGCGAGTGTCTATTGTACGTTTTGATGCCGTTAGATCGGAGCCCATGTTCAGTACTGCCAGGCCTTCCAAGTCATCCTAGGAATTGTTGGTCTCACCATCGAATGGCTGCGGTGCTATGTGCGTCACTTGTTGCAGCCGGTATGTCGCCTTCTTTGCCTCTCGTTCCAGGAGTATTGGAAATGGAATCACGTCAAGCATGCGCTCCACAGCTGCCGTGGACGTCGTTCTCATTGCCCCCATAATGCAGAGACATATTTGTCTTTGCAGCCAGGACAGTTTATCTTTGACGGAGCTCTGTCTGCTCTTTCGATAACAAACTATAGCCCCATACGATGATTGTCGGTCTTACTACCGTCACGTATAGCCACATAGTTGGTTGGGGTCGATAGCGGGTTGGGAGGATGACTCTTCGAAGTTTTACCTCTTTGGTAAACGGGATTGTCGTTCCGAGCAAATATTGTTGAAACAGCCATAGTCCAGCCTCCTTCTTCGGGTAAATGGCACAATCACCGTTTTCTTAAGGTTTATTGCTAGGTTTTCTTTTGAGCACATGCTGTGTACAACATCCAGCTCCTCTTGCAACGCGCTGGAGATTTGTTGGTCTGGTGGTTTCTTATAAGGATAATCGTGGATTTTAGCAGTTGGCCTGACTACTTTTTTAGAGAGCTCCCAATCTACCCTGCCGGGTCGTTTAAATCATCACAAGGGGCTTGTGTTAGTCTCTAAATTTGCCAGCCGGCTATCCCGGAAATGACAGCTTGCCAGGATCTCTAACATTTGACTACCAGTGGAGGTGTAGGTTCCATGGGACCGTTTTATCGATCCAAGTTCCTGTCTTCAATTCCGCCACAGAACATTCTCCAAGACTCTGTTTTAGCAACCCCGATCTGCTTGTGGTAGTTAATTAGGGCACGTCTGTAAGTATCCCAGTCGCCCGTTATTTTTGCTTTATTAAAGAGCGGTTCGGACGTTTTTCCTCTGACTTTCCAGGCGGTTAGTCCACCAGGATGTTTGTCTGTTGTCTTTTTTTTGTTCTCGTTGGACAGTTATCTTCATAGGCCCGAACCCACAAAACATTAAAAGATTATTCACGTTCCATTCCCTCAAGCTACCCAAAAGGAACATTCTTTAAGTAATATGAAGGTAACATGAAAATAATGTTCTCTGGAAAAATGTCCAAAAAGTACGTTCTTGTCATGACCTCACATATCATGTACTTTTCGGTATGAGAATATCACATGACAAGGAGGTTACCTACTGAAAAGAAGTTCCAATGAATAATATGACAGGAACGTTTTTTAAAAGAACTTAATCTATTTAAGTCTTAGCCTTTAAGTCAAATATTTATAACATATTTATTTGTTATAAATAAATATACTACCAATAAATAAAAACTAATAGTGATACTTAACTGAAGTGAATTTGAAGTATGAAATAAATTTTAAAAGTTTCCATTTTTCGGTTTATTAAGTAAAATGCCAATGGCACCTCTAGGTGAAATTTTATAACAATTAATCGACTACAAGGCTGTTTCATTGGGAAAGGATAATTTCCTAATCCTACCAGGGGCGGATTAAGAATAGGGGCAAAACGAGCGATCGCCAGGGGCGAAAAACCAATGTGGGGCGAAAAGTTAAAGCAGAGGAAAGAAAAACGAAAAACCTTAAATGGAGAGGTCGAAATGGTATTGATTGCCCAGGGGCGAAAAAAGTCTTAATCCATCCCTGAATCCTGCGAATGTAAATTAGTAAACTTTTTCGGCAAAGATATTTTTTCATAACACCGTAGAATTCCGTGTTCCAGAACACCTCTGACTGGTCTGACTAAACACTATTCGAACGCAGTATTAATAACCGAACGTCGTATTATGTTATAACACTTTTTGTTGTTGTGGAATAAGTCTGTCACTGTCGTACACTTGAAGATTTGTATAGTCTATTTCTTTCGGTTGTTGGAAAACGTCATCCACTACACCAAAATTGTCAATTACGAAAAAGGTCAATGGGGGCTGGGCCGGTAGCGGGAGCCAACCTCACTATTTCCTAGGTGTGTGCTGTAAAGCCTGTTCCGCAAACATTTTATTGTGAAAGTAGAGCACTTTACGGAACATAAAGAACGTCCTGAGTACTTGGACAGGGGATCACCGGACACGTTCTTTTCATATGATGTTCAAGTTCCGAATTATAATACTTCACATGAGTATCACATGTTCTTCTCCTGAAAGGGTTATTCTTGTCAGGTGCTAGGAATGTCGCAAAAGAATATAAATGGTGCATGTGAAATGAAACCAAGTTCATTCCAGTAGTGGAAGCACTTGCTGTCGTCCGATGGCGCCACTTGCCATAAATAATGCATGTTTATCATATAACAAAAGAATGTGTTTACCACGTAATAATCATATGCCACGGAACATAATTGGCACGTTTTGAGAACCTGAAAAGGAGGTCGCGGGACACGTTCTTCTCATGTGATAAGTTCCAAATGATAATTTTTCACCTGAATATCACATTCCATCTTCTTGAATGCATATTCTTCTCAGATGATAAGAATGTTAAATTGCTAAGTAGAAAGAGCAGCTTTTGCCAGCCGCTCGGCTGCCATCTCTATGTTGATGGGACCGTCAAAATAGATGTTGATCGTAATCAGTTGTGTCTGGAGAGACTCCCGATACGAAACCCAGTGTGTGGTTTTAGGATCTTTAAAAATGATCATAGGTCTGATACCTGTTTTTAGGTTAAACGTTTTATGCTTGTGATTGGAGCAACATTGCTCCGGGAATACGGTCCAGTTGCGGATCTTATTTGAAATAAGGTTCGTGCTGATCGTGAGATTTTAAACTTCTTGTCAGTTGACAGTTACAAAAGTTGGGCTGTTGCCTGTGTTGATACTTTTTAAGTCTATCTGTGTTAGGGAGTTAAGTAGTGGCTCACGTCATGTTAATGTTGCTGCTGCCCATACCGTGTGGTGGGCGTTCGCATCACATTCCAGCATTTGCTGTATGTTGCTTCTCTTGGCGTGGTCGACGAGTCTCCGCACCGCTTCCGAAGGAAGTTGTTCAGCTTCAGCATTTCCAGGGAGGTAGGAGGAGCAGATGATTACATCTGTTTTGTTGTTCTGGGTGGTCAGCGAGACACCTGCCGGTGCCACATCTCTAGTGCAGAACTCTGTAAGTGAAAAGAACGGGGGATCTTTCGTTATAAGAGTAGGTGTTCTTGGTTTACCATCCAAATCGCAGGCAATTATGGTGTCGCTTAGGCCGGATACGGCCCGTGTTAGAGGTCCGTGGCTCCTGGATGAGGGCTATATCCACATTAGTTTTCCTGAGCCTCTTCCCCAAAAAGGTACGTAGCTGCTTTCGCATGCTGAAGGTTGACCTGTAAAAATGGGGTCTTACCTTGCGATCCTACGGTCCTGCGATCTTCCGATCCTGCGATCCTACCTTCTTCTTCGAAACAAATTTGGGGTCTTTTCTCTTCACCTTGTCCCGATTTTTCCCTGGTTGAGGCCGTTCGGGAATAGATTTACCCTGACCCGCCGAATTGAATCCTTCCAAAACCGAAGAAGGGTCTAAATTCTATATGGCAAAGATGCAGGTTTGTCCAGAACCCGATTCCACGCAATGTAGAATCGTCCACTCGCTAATGTTCAGCATATGGTTAATTTTCCTGAGCCGCAGTTTTATGCACCGACCAGCGACTAGGTCGGTGGTGTCATCTTGTAAGCTACACAGATATTGGGTTTTGGCATGTCTGATCCCTTTACGAGCCTGATGCGAGCACCATCGCATGGTTGGAGCACGTCGACCGAAGCTCCAACCCTGGCGGCAATCTCGTCGTCCTAGCAGGTGACCTGTAGCCAGTCAGCGCGATGGATGCAGCCCTGGAAACTTACCTGTGGTCGATCTTCCGACAGGTTTTCGACTGCATACAGGATTGCAGCCTGTATCAGCCCGAGTCGGTCCGCACTCAAAGTAACTGTCGGGTAGTCTGGGTGGATCCTGCCAACCCTGACCCCCCTTAGTGCCTCCATGTAGCTGGCCCCTCGGGCACCCTTCGCGGCTTTATCGAAACCTGCTTGGGTGTACTATCCTCCGACACTTGACGTTTTGCATCTTCAGTGGAACTGGCTGTGGGAGCTGTTTTCCGGCCCCACTCTCCCTCTTCGAGTATTTGTTTTAAGCGATAGCATAGTTAGCCCTTCCGCTCATTAAGTTGGTTTTTGGTTTTTTCATCTACCGAAGAGGATTCCAGAAACTACTCTTCGAAAGTTTTATTGTGTGCTGTTCAGGTGGAGGGTTTTCCTCGACCGCAGCAGAAGGCTGCGACCGGTCTCCATAGATTCCTTAGTTACTTGAGGATCTAGGGATGAGTCACCCTTGTCGGACGTAGAATTATTTTGATCCAGGTTTTGTTCCCACGAGCAGCAAGGGAAATAAAATGTCGACTGCTGCAGGGTCCCGTATTACTGCAGCGAGGCTACTTACTTCCAGAGTTCACCCATTGCCTGGAGGTGTACCGATCACCCCTGTGTCATCCATTCCTCACCACGGTACCACGTCTTGGCTTGGGGGAGTTTATCGACCTGCCTTGTCTAGATCCAATGTTTACAGTTCTGCAGCAGACGCAGCTCAGGAGCATGTGGCTTTTCACAACGAACAATGGTCTTGAACTAACGCTGCCCCAACGAAAAAGCGTTTAAAAAATACGTATCAGTCCATTAAAAAAAATAAACATTACGTAACAAGTGGCACATTTGACATAAAAAAAAACTCTTTTCACTTAAATATAAACAATGCTCTATTTAACACAGAACGACTTTCAATTCATCATCACAATTTACAATTTTAAGTGCTGATCCATGAACTTACGTAGAACTGAAATTTAAAACTTACGATAAATAAATAAATCTACAAAAATTACTTAATTACCATATCATATACATGCTAAACTTCCCAACAAGGGAGAATTCAAGAGAAAACTTTTCAGCAAAAACTTGAAAGATATCAGTTCATAGGACACGTCAGAAACATCAGCTTAAGATCAAGAATGTGGACCCAAGTGGAGGGGAGATCATGCCTCTCAAAGGCACACAAAGTCCTAAACTGTCACCGTTCCTAACTCCTACCACTAATACTCTTACTGGTACTGGTACTGGTCTTACTCTAATACTGGTAATCAAAGCTTAACTTATCAGTATCACATATTGGGGGAGTGTCTCTCAACTTCTTATAACAGCTCAGAATCTTTACCAAAAGCTATTACATAATAAGCACTATTAACTATTAGATTTGTTTATGTAAATTTACATAATTAAATAATAATTAGTTCTTTAGTAATAATGGTTAGTGAGTATCTTTTTCACAGCAAACTTACAGCCAGGAGGCCTAAGGGCGAATAAATCAGCACCAATATGCCACCTGATAAAAAGATCAACATCATGGCAAGTTCAGCTTCGTTGGGGGGTATTCGACTACAATAAAAAAAGTTTTTTTCTCATATTCTTAAGATAACAAGAAAAACTTACCTAAGAATTGTCAAACCGACCGTGTTAGCAAGAAATCCCTTCAGTAAAGACTGGCCAGCCATCACTAGAGCATACTGCCAATCATGCCCCAAAAGCACTGGAAAGTGCGTCCTGGGCTTGGCGTTTGTTAAGTAAATTAGTACCGTGAATGTTGCCTGATATATTGGTACTACGACAAATAGCACAGGAAGTGGCATAAGCTGAAAAAAATGTGTAATCAATCAAGAGAATCACTGCTTTACTTGTAAATACCTACCCACTTCCTTGAGTTGCAGAGCATCCTACCGATGAGATCCATTATTGCGGGAATAAGAAAAGTGCACACAGTGACAAAATATTTATCTACAAATCTTCATCCTGTAAGCAATGAAAACTAACGCTTTACAACAATACGCACTTCCCCAGGTAGTTCCACTTTCACCGTAGTCTTCTGAGACTACTAAGTTGTAAACGGATGCAAGGACACCACCGAACCCCATCAGCCCTCCCAGGATAATCATTGGCCAGATATACTTGAACATTCCAAGAACTTCCTTCAAACTTCGTATTCTGTCTTTACTTTCGTCCTTGGCATCTTTGGTATAATGTCTAGAAGAATTCCGAGACTGCATTATAAATATATAATTTTTTCTAAGCCTTACTTGAAGAAGTCCATTCTGAAAACTATAAGGCTGAATATGATGTTTAAGACGAACAGCGCGGTTCCACTGCCAAAGTAGATTAGAGCTGCTCCAGTTTTGGATGGTGAGAGTACTACTGATATCAAACGAAGAATTGCACTGAAAATGGAAGCTACACCCTCCCCGCTTATGTACCCTTTGATGTAATGAGGCGGCAGCTGAGTTATGAGATTAAACTGGGCTGCGCCGCTCAGCATGACGGTGCCTAAAATATGTTCAAGAAGCTTTTTTTATAAGAGTGTTAAGTCAGGTTAGATTCAGGCAGATCGAAACTAGTTTCCCAGGTAAAGAAAACAAGAAAACATCCCGTATTTTGTATATTTTAGAAAGTCAGCTGTAATATACCTTTTAATTGTGACAAATGCAAGAGAAGACAGAACTTAACTTGAATTAAGTCACATTCATGTTTTAAAACTAAGTTGTAGTACCGTCTATGCAACTAGATACATAGAGATGTACCACTTAAGCAAAGGCATACAAACTGGCGGTAGGTACTGCTTAAACATTTGAATATACACTAGGACTGTATACCGTTTGTGCAAAAACACTAAACAAAGACTGCAATGCACTGCAATTATTACTTCTCAATATTGTAAGGACGTATCTGTTATTTAAACCCAGAAACCTTCGACAAAGGTCTCATCCCAACGAACAATCAAAAACAAACTACATGAGGAGAATAACAAAACAACGCAGAACTTATTCGTTACGTGAGACAGTCTCCGTAGATTACTTATCCTGAGTTATGATTAGTCCAGAACAGAAAAAGCAGTGGTCTGACACTAATTACACTTTACTTAGATACACAGAAAGGGATATATTGTTTATACAATAAAATCACGTTCATTTACTTCAAACTACAAGGAACTAATCCGCACACCCTCGATAATGCACAGACGACCGAAACACACTTAATCCAGTACACGAGCAATGCTTCACCTACTCAATCTGAACTTGAACTCTCCTCACCCCGGTGAACGAGGGCATTTATGCTTTTTGGTACCAGGGGGACATCACCCAATCATATCGAGAGGTCTATACTATTAATCGGCCTCGACGCTGCACAGCCGTTGGGGAAAATAGCAGTGGCATACCGAAATACTCTTTATCTAGTGTATCTATAAAACTCTGGTCTGGACTATTTTTCGATTTTATTACAAAGGCATTTTTTGACTATGAAGACATTCAGTACAATTTATTGCTTTTTTGTCTGCACAGAAACAGAAGACTTATTTGGGACATTTAGTGTTCGAAATGGTTTAGAATGCATTTATTATTTCCCTCTTATGTTGGGTTTCCCCAACAAACCACCAAAGATTTCTTTTAGCAAGAAAACATCGAAATGCTGCCACATATGCGTCGATAATTGCAATTACGAATTTTGAAATTGTTCTCTAAATCTTCATAAATAAAAAAAACAAATTAAAGGTTTTTTTTTAAACAAGCATAAAATTCATCATCAAAGAAGAAGGTGAAGAAATCTTTGGCAAACATTGTGAGTTATATGCGAAGATCCTAATAAAGCGACCCAATACTTTTTTGAGGTTTCAACAACAATTAAAGACACTTTCTAGATATTATCTGAAAAAAAAAATAAAACAAATAACATAGAAAGTAAAATCTGTACCTTCAATAAGCCAATAATCTTCAATAAGTTTTATTAGGATGGATGGATAGATTAGGATTTATTAGGAGGATAAAGGAAAAGGAAGCGATTTGGTCTGGCAAGCCACCGGGTTTCTTGGGGGTAATAATGGAAACTTCAATTGTTTAACAAGGAGCGAACTGAAGGCATTTTGTTTCTAATTCACTAAAGAAATACATTTTAGAGATCTTCTCAAATAAGTTTTGAGGTACTTCAGGTACGAATAGAACCAAAACGCTTTGCAGAAAATTTCTAAATATTCATCAGAGAGGAGATTGAAGAAAACTTGTGCAACAAAATATGCGCTTCATATGCAAACAAAAATAAATAAATAAATGCAAAAGTTTTAGGTTTTGAATTACGAAAAAAGCATTAAAGAAAACTCTCCTGGCATTACATTGTGTGAAAACAATGCAGCAAATGGCGATGAAAGAAAAATTACTATATTGAATAAAACTGAGAGTTTAAGAATAGTTTAAAACTCTAAATCTTTGTCAGCAAGAAAATTGAATCAATTCTTATAAATAACAGGCAAAATTTCACACCATTCATGCAACTTTTTATGCAATTAGGGATGGGTCTCTTTATCGATAAGACGACTTTAGTCGATGACTGAAGAGGTTAAATATGTCCACAAAATCTACTATCTAGATGTAGAAGACAAACAAGAAGTTAATAAAGGTTGTTTCTTAAAAAACCTGCAAAATGTTGCGCCATGCAAGAAATTTTTATTTGTGCAATTAGGGATGGATCTTTTACCGAAAGGGCAATCTATCGATTTCAGATTCGATAGGTCAAGTATTTTTTTTACAATATTTACATCATGTACAAAAAGAATACAAATAATTAAAGAAGATTGAACCACAATAGATAGAATGCTGAACCCGTCGTTTTCTTCAATTTTGAAAATAAATAAGCACAGCAACAGAGACGGGCATTTTATCTAATTTTAGAACCGACGAACAGGATCTTTTTTTCCAATATATAAAATGTAAGAAAACTGAAGCAATTTTAGAGAGATTTAACTGAACATGGTAGGCAGGCAAATCAAGAATAATTAAAAATTTCAGTTTCTAAATCGATAATAAAAATTGACTTCTAAATCTTGGTTCAGAACTTTTCTCATATATATGTTATGAAACTTATCTGAAAATTGCTACAAACTAATTAAAATTTATTAAAGTGAAAACTAGGGATACCTTTTGCAATAAACTTAAATAAAAAAAAAATACAAAAAAATATATTTGTCTTTAGTAACGAAATATGAGAAAGATCAACATTCTTTGAAGGAAAAAATATTACGCAACAACTCATAGTGCAAAATTATGTTAAAAGGAACATTCAGATAATTTTTGTGTGAAAACTCATAAGACTGTGAAGGCTTTCACGGCCGGTTAAAATACAATCTAAAGTGTTTTCCGGGCTTTGGAACCGTGGTCCAATGGAACTTCTTCCTAACGTTTCGTCCAGACTGCGGCAGACATTATCAATGGTGATGAGGCAATGGGCGAAGTCATCTTCCGTGCTTCCCGACGTTGACTGGTTCGACTGTGGTGAGCTTCGTGGTATTTATTTCCCCTGCGTAGCGCTGCAGTGGAGGGACTGCGGTGGGGGTTGTGGTTGCGCGGGGTTTCGGCGCACTTGATGTATGTCATAGAACTTGCTTCCAGTCTGCATTTAGAAACGTAATTTCCTCCTTCCTGTTGAAATTGTTGACGAGTTTAAGGATCCCTGGCCTCTCTTGTTAGTCTCGGATAGAAACGCTGCGATTGATATAAGAGTTGTGTGTTTCTCACACATAAGTGTCTCAACTTGAACTAACCTGAATCATCTACCTAGTTGAAAATGATTTCGTGACCTTCCGAGAGAGCGTGCTCTGATACTGCTGACTTTTGTGTGTGTCCCAGCCTGCAACTCCTCTTGCGTTCGCTAATCCTCGCCCTGACACGTCTTTAACACGACAATAATTTTAACAGGAAGAAGGAAATTACGGTTCTAAATTCAGACTGGAAGCGAGTTCTACGACACACTTCAAGTGCGGCGAAACCCCGCACCATCACTATCCCCACTGCAGTCCCTCCACTGTCCACTTCAGAGCGACGGCGGGGTAATAAATACCACGGAGCTCACCACAGTTGCATCAGTTAACGTCGGAAAGCACTAGAGATTACTTCGTCCATTGCCTCGTCGCCTTTGATAATGTCTGCCACAGCTGTAGACGAAACGTTAGAAAGAAATTCCATTGGACCACGTCTTCAAAGCCCGAAAAACACTTTACATTCTACTATAGAATGACTGGATGTTTATTTCTTTTGCGATTATTTTCCTGTTTTGTTAAATTTTTATTATTTACTTTTGATCGTCTTGCTGTTAATTATATAGCATAATGACCGGAAACTGGAGATCTTTGACTTGCGTTTCTTTTTAGAAAACTTTTAGTTTCACTTTAATGTACAGTTTTGACAGAGCGGTTTTAGCTTCTTTTCAGAATAAAAATTTCCTTTCCAATTCACATGAACAAAACCATTAACCGTTATTACTAGAATGCTTTATAACGTTTTGGTTGTAACCAGCTCTGTTTTCTTTTCTATATTTATTTTTTTCTATATATTTTTTCATTCTTCTCTTTATTTTCTTCTCTTTATTCATATCGAAGGTCTTCGGTGAATGGTTTTTTATTTGTTTCGGAAAATCCAAAAGGAACAAATTCAAGTTTGTTGCTGTCGAGATATGTTGCATATAGACTCCTTATGCAGATATGTCGCTGAACTCTACATTAACAGGATGTTGTGTTGTTATCTTAGATAGATAGCCGACTTTTGGAGTTTTCGTGTTCACGTTTGGTGAATTACAGTTGCAGCTGGCATTCCATCATAGAGTGATAAAGCAGTCCACTCCGACCATATTATCACCGGACTCCGTTTACCACATCAGCAGACATGTTAGCAGTCTGTTCGAAGAAGGTAGACCGCCAGGAAGGAACAACCACTACCTACGGAAGAGCTGTGAGATGTTGTACAGAACAGGAACAGGCGACATCCACCATTAGATCTAATACTGCATGGCAGATAATACTACCTCGCAGGTTATCGGAACCAGAACTCACCGTCTCCAATTTGTCGAGCAGCCGAAACTGTACTGATGAGGGGTAGACCCCGAAACTAGTATGCAGATGGGTTGATCGACAAACTGGTGACCACCTACTCTTTACTTTGTATGTTTAGTTTCAGTTTCATTTAAAGGAAGGTTTCTTGGTCCGTTGCTGATTCACATGTTTCTTGATCCTACAGGTACCACTTGTTTTTTTCTACAAGTAGCCCGTTTTTAGTGCCGCTACGCTGTCTGGTCACGAACGTGTACGTTTTCCTTAGTCATTATTCACTGGCAGCAATTGAAATACCTTCAATAGTATCCAGTACCTAAGTAGTAGCAGTAACTGCCATCGGCTAGGGATCTTGTGCACCATTTTTGGTGAACTTCCTATGGCTCTTTCTAGAGGTTAATCCTACCACCGTAGCGTCTCAGAGACCAACTAACTCCTCATCACATTGCGCTAACAAGTGAGTGAAATTTCGTCTTCGTATAGTTACTTACTTTCACAATTACTTACTACTAAACTCTAATGCTCTTTTGTTTGAAGTTTCATCTAGCTCATTAATTAGTAAAAACCCAATTTAAATTGACGATATTTTGCGAGCTGCTGTATCATTGCAGCAGGAACTCAGTGAGCTGATAAGATGGGAAGGCTTTAAGCATTCATACTGTCTTATACCTTTAAGGTATTAGGTCTACAAAGGGAGCCTTAATTCAATTATTTTTCAGGAGATAGAAAGATTGTAACAAAATACACCATTGTGACGCACCACGGTCGAAAAAAGATACATATTGAGACTACTTAGAGCTTTAGAATGTAGCCTATGCACTGGTTAGTAGAGGTGCAAGTCCAGGTCAAGGTGCATTCCAAGTCATGGAGGTGGTACAGTTCTCTGTGGTGTCTCTAATCTCTTTTCCAAACGCAACACTCTTTTCAGTGATACACAATGTCTACCCCCACAGCAAAATTTCTTCAATTTCATTATTTAATTATGTCAAGAATACACGAACGGGAAATACCTTCAACGACTGGTAGATAAATAGGTAGTAGATCAATTGGAGATTCACAAAGCTACTTATTGGTTTACGCAAGGTACATATTATCACAGCTATTGTTTTATACTCTAAGCACTCAAAGATACCAAAGACTAAATAAAATATCTACTTACATATAACTAACATCATGGATAATACAGTTAGGGCGAAGAACGTCCTCTGCCCTAAAAATGGCAAAAAGAAACCCTGTTTCACACATCACATTTTCCCATATGAACGTTGAACTTACATTCGTCTGTATTAGTTTTCGCAAGCACCATCATCGAAACAAATATTAAAGTATGGATTACCAACACACCAATTATCCGAACTTTCGGTGGTATTTTGTGGACAGCAAATGCTGATAAAATTGTGGTTAATGTACTTGGAATGGAATTGTAGATGCCGGTCAAGGAGACGAAATTCTTCTGCAGGTAAGTTCGCTGGTCTACGTCTGTGGTATTGAGGGTAACGTTTCTAAATTTATACATCCAGTACTAAAATAAATGTTCCAAAAACTGCGCTTCAACTCTAAAAAAGCAACTTGAATAACCTCGTTAGCTGCTGTGAAGAAACTTCCGGGGAGGAACTGCACCAGGCCCATAAGTGCAACCGCTATCAACACGAAGTAGAACCTGTCTTTGGGTTCGGGCAAACTACCTTCCTTTCCTTTCTCCTTATCTATGGAGAAGAAAGCTACTACCTTTGACATTTTAGTAATTAAAAAGTACCTGATATTATGTTGTTTGTATCGCACTTATTCTTGATAGACAGCCTTGCTGCTGCTTCCTCAACTGCGTTAGGCAGTTCTCCTAAATTCCAACAAAAGCTACTTTAACTGGCCACCCTTCACTCACTACAAAAACCTTACCAGAATAATAATTACTATCCATGGTTAGATTCAGTATAGATCAAATCAAATCCACCCAACACTAAATTTGACCAAGCTGGACTTTAGGTCAGATCTTTCAAAAGACAAGACAAAAGAAGCTTTCCGAGCCTGTTTATATTAGGGTTTATCTAATCGCAAAGAGCATCATTGGCATTGCAAAAATGCCAAAAACTTAATTACTGCTGTAATGAGAGGTTTCTGTCCACTTGAGAAAAGACAATAGGTAACAACCTTGGAGACCGGAATTGTGAACTAGAGAATGTTTTGAAATATGCATTAGTTTGTCTTTCATTTATTAACAAACAATATTAGATATTGAAAACGCTGTTTTCGACCTTTTAAACGACTGATAAATCATCATTCGCAAGCTCTAATTGTGTCCATCCACAGACTAGTTTCGCCGTTTACGGCTCATCAGTGAGGCTTCGTCACAACCAGAGCTCACGAATTTTGGAATACTCAAGACACGTTTCATGGCGGTACCGAGAAAAGGTTCTCAGTGGCGCCATCCGTGTCCGTTTGTTGAACTAACGAGATTACACCCGTCCAGCGTCAGCCTCACTGATGACCCGTAAACGGCGAAACTAGTCTGTGGATGGACACAATTAGAGCTTGCGAATGATGGTTTATCAGTCGTTTAAAAGGTCGAAAACAGCGTTTTCATAGTACCGACGACTAAAACTCGATTTCTGTATTTTACAGTAATCTGCATCATTCTTTCCTGAGACCGGGCATTGACGTTGACACTGGACTTTTTTGTTGCCTTATTTGTTTTTCAAAATTTTTCTTCCTCACTGTTTTTTTTATTTGTCATATTCTTCTCTTAGCCTTTAATTTTTGCTTCACATTTTTTTTGTATTGACGTAGTTGGACTTTTTATTAAATATTCATTCTTTTAAGGTAATTTTGACACAACTTTTTCCAGCGAGTGAACAATTGTAATGTATACGTAAGTTTAAACTTTGGTCCAAAATTGTGCTTTTTTACGAATAATGATTCCTGACTTTTAAACTTTTTTTACACGGTTTTAGTCCGACATAAAACTTTTACAGAGTCAAGAGTCGGTTTTTATTGAAAGAATTTTTATTTGAAAAGAAACACCGTATCTTACAATTTTTGAGAGTTTTGCACGATTTTAGCTTAAAAATAGTTATATTGTAAATTTGTGCTTCTAACTATTTACCCGTTTTGGACATACTTTTTCTCTATAACTTGTGCTTATTTCAGATTTTTTTCTTTCTTTTCTTTGATCTTTCTTGATTACTGTTAATAATTTTCTATTATTATTCTTTGTGAGGTTTTCTGACCGTCATCGTTTATTTTTTTTATTAATCTAAATTAGACCTTTTATTTGGTTAAATAAAATTGAACCTTTTCAACGAATAAACCATGTAGATTTATTTGCAATGAGATAATTTTAACCAAAAACTGGCATTTTTTAAATTCCATTCCATAAAACGATTCTGTTTTCGCAAGTTTTTTATACGGTTTTGGCGTAAAATAAAACTTGTCCAACGAGTCAAAGATCAATTTTTATTGAGATTTCTGTTCTAAGAGATTGAATATTTCTATTTTGTATAATATTGTATGTAATAAGATGTATTTGTATGTAATAACGAATTGATTTTTTTTTAAATTTGTGTCTCTACCTATTACCTCTTATTTTTTTAATTTTAATTTGGATATACTTGGATTAATACTCTTGTTACGGGTTATTTGCCGTTTATACTGTCTGCGTTTAAACTATCTTTATCTTCTCTTCTTTGTCGCCTTATTTATTTTTAAAAATTTTTCTTTCAAGGCTTCCCCGCCTTTCCCCTTATTACTACACTACTACTTGGTCCGAAAAGGAAACTCTCTTAGTAAAGTTTTTAAAGTTTCAAAATTAGAAATATTTTAAATTTGTGCCTCCACTTACTTCTTTTAGACTTTTATAATTTGGTGCGCTTTTCTTGACTTTTTTATTTTTTAAATTGTTTTTCTTTCTTATTATATATTTTTTTCTTAATTTAACTATATTTTTATTATTTTGATGTTTCGTTAAATATTTTGTTCTTCAAATTTTGCTTTGTATATTTTGTATTGTTTTGATTCTTTCGAGGTAGTTTAGATCTAAGACTGGACTTTTCTAAAAAGTGAAAGCTTATATGATGAATCGATTTCCTTTCCACTGAGAAAATTTTGGACCAAATATATGGTATTTTTACTACATGTTGAAAATAATTCCTGTTTTAAAAATTTTGTATACGTTTCTGGGTACTCTTTTTTTACCATTATCATCTTTGCTATTAGCAGTTCTTTAGTAAGAAATTCCGAGGATTTAAGTATTTTTTCCTGCTCTAAATAATCAAGAAAATATCAATTTTACTCTGTTCTTTGGGTATTTTTTACCTTCCACTTCTGCTGAAACTATTTCTGACTGCTCTTCCGTTCCGTCTTATTTCTGCTTTCAAGTTTTTCTTCTCACTGTTTTCTTATTTATCATATTTTTCTAGTTCTCTACAACACTTTTCTACTCTCTACTACCTCGACTACCCTAAATTTTTCGTTAGGTTTCACTTTTAGTACTTTTTTTTTTATTCATATAAATGCGACTTTTCTTTCGGTTTTCATTCATTTGAGTTAATTTTAACCTAAAACTGAAGTTATGCAATTAGTGAATAACTGGTAATAAATACTCATTTGCATTGAGACAATTTTGGCCCAAAACTGCGTTTTCATGAGTAATGATTCCTGGTTTCTACAGTTTTTATACGGTTTTGACACAACTTAGAACTTTTACCACACGAGTCGTAAGTTTATTTTTATTGAAAGTATTTTGATTCAAAAAAAAAACTTTTTTTAGAAACATTTTAAGTTTTTGCTTCTAACCCTCTGTCTCAAGTGGAGATATTTTTTTCTATAAACTTTGACTATTGCGGATTTACAATCTAAAGTGTTTTCCGGCCTTTGAAACCGTGGTCCAATGGAGTTTCTTCCTGATATTTCGTCTACAGCTGCGACAGAAAATATCAAAAGCGATGAGGCAATGGGCGAAGTGATCTTTCGTGCTTCCAAACGTTGACTGATTCGACTGTTGTGAGCTCTGTGGTATTTATTCTATCCACTGCTACGCCGTCGCGCTGCAGTGGAGGGACTAGGGTGGGGGTAGTAGTGGCGCGGGGTTTCGGCAAACTTGATGTATGTCGTAGAACTCGGTTCCAGTCTGCATTTAGAAACGTAATTTCCTCTTTCTAGTGGAAATTGTTGTCGTGTTTAAAAATCTCAATGGCCTCTCTCGTTAGTCTCGGATAGAAAGGCTGTGATTGATATAAAATCCTAAAATAAATCTTAAAAATTATTTTTTATGGTTTTGTCTATTTGTCTAATTGTCTAATTTTATTTTTTGTCACGTTTACTGAATTTTTGTATTCTTTTCTATTATTGACTTGTTGCAGGATTCTTCTTAAATATGTTTCAATAACCAAAAGTTGGGAGTAGTAAACTTTGAAGTAGATACTCTGTATATAGATAATTACCATGCATAATAAAAAAAACTGATTAGTTTCTATGTAATTTCTAATTTCCGCTTTAAAATCGAAGTTATTTGAGGAACTTAACAAGTCGTTATCATTGTTATCTAAATTAAATCTTCCGCGACTGCTACATGATGATATCATAAAATTCGTCTTGATTGAAATATTTCTAGTATCTGAAGGAGTTATTTTCGTATGAGAAAGTAAACACTTATCTTATGTGAATGCATATTTGAACATTTAAAATTCACATTTTTCTATACGACTTACATACTTGACTTTTTTTTTCAATATTTCAACATTTGTTGTGTACCCGAACCATTAGAGAATTATTCTATAGTTGAACAGTATGGTATTACCATCGTAACTAAACTGAAGAAGTTTCAAGATAGGCAGATGCTCAGAATTGAAGTACCTCTACTATATGGCTAAGTTTAAGGCTTATGTTGTTAATAAGTTTTCATATTTATCACAAGGTATCATGGTGAGTTCAGGTTAGTTCAGGTTATTCTATCTAAAAATTCGAGTTTTTTATGCCTCGTGGAATGGACCAACCGGTATATGCATGCTTGAATAAGTTAGGGAATGCTTTATAAGAGTGTGTCGCTAAGCTGATTATTCTATGTTTGGACCACTTGACTGAGCATCGCCCGGAAAGTGGAAGGTCTGGGTTCGGTTCCCAGCAGAATCTTGACTTTTTTTTTGCATAAATTATTATGTCCGAATCGCCATTAAAAATGTTTGAATTTTAATTTTTTACAGACGTTAAAAATGTATCTGAGCATTAAAATTACACAGGCTTGTACCGGAAATTACGGAAAAAATACGGAAATACAGGAAAGAGTTTTTCTTCTCGAAATATGGGTGAAGTCAACAAACACATTTGATGATCCTGTGAAAATTAGGAAATGAGATTTGAGGGTCTCTGGTTGTTTTTCAGTTGTCAGCTTTAAAGCTAAGATACAGGGTGGTCACTTTACAATGCTCACCATTGGGATTTGCGAACGAGTAAGAATTACAGGGTCGGTTGAATTAACAAAAAGTTGCACATCTAGTTTCATGCTGGTCTTTTAATGGGCCTCTTCTAAGCGCATTTTTTTTTAGCCGACGGTAAATCTTACTTTTTCGGAGATCCCAATCGTGAGCATAGTAGATGTGACGGTCCTGTAGATCTTTTAATTTCATCTATGGTACTGAATGGAAATTTCAAGGTATCTGGTGACAAAGCTCTTTTAAAAACATATCTTGCAGGACTATTCCTAGAAGTAAAAGTATCATCAAGGTCTTTCATTTAATAAAAAAATAACGGTTGGTTCTGTATCCTTAAATTCTGGTACCTCTAGATTGCCTCAAGAATGCAGCAGTAAGTTTAACATTTTCTGTGTAACTGCAGCACAGAAGGATTTATCTCAGGAAAACACTTTCACATTTACAAAAAAATGTGACGTTCAAGGGTCACGTCTGTGAGTTCGATGTGGTCTCTAGATTTGTTTTTTTCATTTTATAAGAAGTTTTACCAGTTTCTTCATTCTTTCTTACTAAAAGAAAATTTAACATTTTCACTGTTCTAGAAAAGGTTTTTAGTGCCCATTTTTGTAATAATAGTTGTTCTATTAATATTCTTTGTCACGTTTTCTGAATTGTTGTTTTTTTTTCTCATATATTTGTTTTTATTGGGTTTCATTCATAGTTTTCCTATTTTATTTATTTTTCTATTGCAATTATTGTCTCTCCTGTTTGCTGTGGAAGTTTTGCAATAAAGATTCCGGCAATTGCAATTTAGTTATGTGTTTCCCTCTAAGGCTCCGACAAATTACAAATTTGAGAAATCTCAATTTGATTTTTTTCAAAGCCTGCAAATTTGTACATTTACTCTCTTTGAGTAATTTTTCACGTATTTTGGACTTAATCCTAGCCCAACTTTCAAAAAAAAACATAAAAATTGTTCTTTTTATGTAAATGAGCTCTTTTTAAACAATTTTAGTTCTAATTCTACTCTAAATTTCTTCAATAAAGACATCAAATTTGAATTTTTACACGCTCTGTGTAATTTTGAATCCTAATGCTAACTTGAATTTGCTTAGAAACTTTTATTTTGTATTTGTGAGGCTTTTATAATTATTAATTGATTTTGGTCATAATCGTTATTTGATTTCTTTCGAAATTTTTAAAACTATATTTTTACACTCTTGAGTCATTTTTTACGTATTTTTGCCTTTATCCTATCCTGACTTTTTCAAAAAATGTCAAAGATATAATTTTTTCGATAAAATGAGTAACTTTTAAACAATTTTAGCCTTTATTCTATTGTATTTTTTTTTAACACACCGTATTTGCATTTTTAGACGCTCTGTGTAATTTCTTAAACAGTTTTGACCTTAATCCTGTAAATTTGGATAAAAACGTTTAATCGGATTTTTTTGACAGTTCCCTTAATTTTTACCTGATTTTAGCCGTACTCTTAATTTTCAAAGCCTCCAAGTTGGTATATTTACCCTCTTTGAGCAATTTTTCACGTATTTTGGCTTTTTCGTTCAGCGTTATCCTGACTTTTTCAAAAAATGTCAAAGATATAATTTTTTCGATAAAATGAGTAACTTTTAAACAATTTTAGCCTTTATTCTATTGTATTTTTTTTTAACACACCATATTTGCATTTTTAGACGCTCTGTGTAATTTCTTAAACAGTATTGACCTTAATCCTGTAAATTTGGATAAAAACGTTTAATCGGATTTTTTTGACAGTTCCCTTAATTTTTAACTGATTTTAGCCGTACTCTTAATTTTCAAAGCCTCCAAGTTGGTATATTTACCCTCTTTGAGCAATTTTTCACGTATTTTGGCTTCAATTATAATAATAATATCGTTTATTTAGCATATAGCTACATAGTAAAACATATCATAAATACAATAAAAATCTAATACAATCGACAGAAGATGAGGACAAAACTATCCTTTACAAGGGCAAAATAAAAACATACCATACAAATTAGAATTAGGACAATACATGCTTACGAATTAGTCTTTTAAAAACATTCAAATCCGTACATTCCTTAAGGGCACTAGGTAACATATTAAAATCCTGCAATCCTCAGAATAACAAAATTCCAGATGAGGGGCAGCTATACTATTATATAACAATAACCTAGTGCTAAGGGATAATTGACCTCCGATTCTGGCAATAAAGCTTACTTTCTTTGCGAACTTACGGGTGACATTATCGGCATGGGCGTAGAAGTTTAAATGTGAATCAAATGTTATTCCCAAGTATTTAATCACGTTCGCGTGATCAATTTTTTGGTTGTTAATGGTTATTTCTACGTCCTCAAATTTAACATGCCTCAAGTTGTGTTTTTTGCCAAATACACAGAACCTTGATTTTAACGCATTTACAGAAAGCTTATTGCTGCAAAGCCACTTGAATAACCCTTCCAAATCATTATTCACTACTCTCTGCATAAAACCCAGATCCTTTCCAGCTAAATAAAGCATGGTATCATCGGCAAACAATTCGATCTTACATTTATTTACAGATGTAACAATGTCATTAACGTACAACAAAAATAGCAGTGGACCCAATACTGTCCCCTGAGGAACCCCATGCTTTACAGTCAGTGAATCAGAAGTACACCCCTTAAATTGAACCCTTTGATGCCTATTTGTTAAATATGATCTAAACCAATTCAACGCTGTATTTTTTATACCCATGTTGCTGAGCTTGCTCAATAATAATTTTCTGTCAATGGTTTCAAAAGCCCTCCTAAAATCCAGAAACACTGCCAAAACATAATTGCCCTTATCAACTTCTTTTTTAAAAATATCACACAAATTAACAATTACAGACTCACACGAATGACGTTCACGGAAACCAGACTGATTGACCACTAGAATGTTATTTATATCACAGTGCTCTTGCAACTGTTTTTTCACTGCAAGTTCCAATACCTTCTCATAAACAGGAACAGTATTAATAGGTCTAAACTCATTGTGACATATTGTCTTAAATACTTTTGGAACGGGAATAACAGTTGACTCCTTCCATTTATCGAGAAACACGCCACTACACAGAGATGAGTTCACCACATCCAACAAACGATTCCCAGCCACACAACACACATCACATAAGACTTTCTTAGAAATACCATTCGCTCCACCTCCTACGTTTCTCATATTTTTTAAAATATTTTTTATATCTGACATTGATATTTCCTTAAAATTTGAAAAATAAACAGATAAATTAGATGTTTCCACATTAATCTCTTCTGGGAAAGAACACTTTGGAACGCTGTTTACAATAGAGTTAACACTCTCAATGAAATATTTATTGAACTCTTGGGCAGCTAGAAATCCATCAGAAATCGCTTGATGCTCAAACTTGACCTCATCTATAGCCGTAGGCTGTTTGCCGGGCAACAATAATTTTAGAGTCTTCCACATTTCAGCGGGATTTTTTTTGTTATCATCTATCACCTGTATAAAATATTGCTCTTTTGACAGTTTTATTTGCGTTACTACGTAATTTCGTACTCTCTTAAACTCATTCCAAACCTCAGTGTCACCCTCACCAATCGCACGAATATACAAATTATCTCTAATTCGCATATTCTCTCTAACATTCTCATTTATCCACTCTTTATTCAGATAATTTTGTTTAAAATCTTTGACCTTTATAGGACACATACTATTTAAAATCGTTTCCATATCATCAACGAAATTATTTGCGAGAACATTCACATCCGCACTATCATTCATCCATGGGGCACCAAAAAAATAATCATGTAATACGTTCACGTCATACTTTTTCATTGACCGATATTGCTTTGTGATATAAACATTTTCATTTGATTTATGCCCCGGACATATAGACAATATAGAGTGATCACTGATCCTCGGAGAAAGGTGAATATCAAATGCAAGGTTTCTGTCATTCGTAATTATGTAGTCAATCAGTGTCTCGCTCCTATCCGTCACACGCGTGGGAGCATCAACAATCTGCGAAAAACCATTTAAATAAATATCAGAAAGTAATTTTTCACCATAAAACGAAGGTTTCATCAAATCAAAGTTAAAATCTCCCACAATTATGCTGATACCCCCAAACGCACTTACATCCTCAATATAATCCCTAAAAAAGTATACGAATCTGGCATTCTCAGTCTGTGGTGGATGATATAAAACTGTAAAAAGGTATCTCATTCCAGACATCGAGACTTCAATAGACAATAACCACACATAGTTCTCAATACATTGTACAGTCTTAACCCTATATTGCACATCACTCCTCACTAAAACCATGACCCCTCCAGTTCTCCTGTTATTTGTCACACATTGTTCCAGATAGTACCCGTCAATGTCCAACTCAACCTGCTCCACATCCGAAGAGACGTGAGTTTCTGACAAAAACACCATCCTGGGCTTCCAATCATTTATCAGGACCGTTATATCGTCTTTATTATTCAAATAGCCTTGGCAATTGAAATACAGAACACTGGAAGTTAGGTTTACATTTTTATTTAATTGCTATTGAATAAATCTACTTTTTCGGGAGTTCTCAATGCGCCTATATGTCTCACAGTTTACATAATCCCATACCACATGATCAGTCCTTAAACTCATTTTGTATTTCTCATTAGATGCAATACAGTTAACGCATTTGTTGGATTCTGCCGTACAGTCCTTCATGTCGTGCTCTCCAGTACATTTAGCACATGCTTTTTTATTCTTGCATTCCTTCTGAAAGTGCCCATATTTATTACAATTAAAGCAACGAACTATTCCGTAGTCGTTGTAGACCCGATGGCGTCCCCAGCCTAAATTCATTTTTTCTCTGTTGATAAGAGAGTTATAAGTGTCAGAGTCAGTTTCGAAAATTATATTGAACCGCCCGTTCACCACCTGCGTTCTTCTCAAGATTTTCATTTTAAAACTATTATTGCATCTTTCGAGATCATTTTGTTTGGTAGCTCTCTCAATAATATCGCCCTCCGTAGCCTCGTATTCACACTAATCAATTCCAACCACTTTAATTCTATGTTCTCGTGTTTTCGGCCTATCCACTTTATAATCATCTCCAAGTTTTGATTGTATCTCCGACTGGACTGTAGAAATCTCTTTTCCACTGGCACATGTTAGTATTAATCCCCCGTCCTTGGTTGTGCGTCCCATGGAGACGCCAATGCCTAGATCTCCTGGCCTGACTCTATCTTGCAGATCCTTCTTAATTTTCTTAACATCATTTTGCTGGCTCTTCTGTTTTACTAATAATACCTTGTTGTTATTAGGTTGTTTTGCCACAGTCGATGCGTATGTTAATGCCAATGGGGCCGAGTGGGCGACAGTGGTGTTGATTGACAGTTTTTTTAATTCAGCTATTTCCATCTTAAGGGAGAGATTCTCAGCTAAAAGTTTGTCCATTTTATTGTTTAGCTCATTGTTGTTTTGGAGCAATTTATTCAATGTTTGATTTATTGCTTCAATGAGACTCTGATCAACGCAATCATCCACTCTACTCCGTTTTCTAGATCTCGAAAAACCACCTCTATCTTCTCCCTGGGCATCCGTGCACTGCTTACATTTCCAGGTTGATTTCTTCATGTGGAATCCCCTCAAATCAACGTTTTCACATTTACCATGATAATAGCTGCTACACGTTACGCACTGGATAATATTCTTTACATCATCAAATAACAACTTACATTTAAAACAGTTAATCCCACCAGGGTCATCTGCCTCGTTGGTCTCCATCACTACAAACTCGTTGCTTGCCTTACTGGGCCGAGCACTAGCTATGCTTATCTGTTTTGTATACCAATAAAAAATGTTTATTTTCTATTGTTCACACTTATTTCTTACTTTGCCGCTAACTGGATTACCGAACGACTTGGCACTGTGTTTAGATAGATTAAGAACAGGAAGTTTCACCACTTTCGCGAAAATCGCAATTTTTTAAGCACCAGTTTTATTGCAATTTGCAAATTAAACGGAGCTCACTATTGACACGACCTCACTGACCGAAAGTCAGGTTATTCCCAATTCTATCATGACTTCATCATAAAAATTACTTTTTTTATGTAAAATAAGTTTTCTTCGAAAAATTTCAGTTCTAATTCTAATCTAACATTCTCTATGACTTAAAATATGCATTTTTGACGCTTTTAGTAATGTTTAATTGATTTTGGCCATTAGCTTAATTTAAGTTTTTCCAAAGCATCCAAGTTTTTATATTTACCCTCTTTGAATAATTTTTCACTTATCTCGGCCTTATCCTAGCCTAACTTTTTCAAAAAACATAAAAGTTGTTATTTTTTATGTAAAATGCGTTCTTTTTTCGAAACATTTTCAAAATTGCATCTTTAGTATGTTCTAATTGATGTTGGCCGTAATCTTAATTTGAGTTTTTCCAAAGACTCCAATTTTATATATTAACACTGTTTGAATAATTTTTCACGTATTTTGGCCTTAATACAGGCCGCACTTTTAAAAAAAGAAAACATCAAAATTGTCATTTTTTAGGTACTACGAGTTCTTTTCAAACAATTTTATTTATATATATTTTTATTTTTTTTTTCTTTAATTTTTTTTTTATTTAAATTGGATTTTTTCATTAGGTTTTCATTCTTTTAAGAGAATTTTTAGACAAAATTGATTTTTTTTAAGGACAGACCAATTGCAATGTATGCTAATTTGTAATACATATTGTAACAAGAAATATTTAGTGCCAGATTTGGTACAAAACTAGAAATATTTTAAATTTATTTCTTGACCTGCAAATTTTGGATATTTTTTTTACTTTTTTTTCACTTTTCTTTTTTTTAATTTTTATTTTAAACTTATTATTAATATTGTTAAAATAATGTTAATTTAAATTTTGTCAAATACTCCAAATTTGTATTTTTACATACTTTAAGTAACTTTTCAAGTAATTTGGCTTTAATCCTAACCTGACTTTTTCAAAAAACATTAACATTGTTATTTTTCGGTAAAATGAGTTCTTTTCAAACAATTTTAGTTCTAATAATTTTAATCTGAATTTCTTCAAAGACTTCAAATTTGTATTTTTAGACGCTCTGTGTAATTTTTAAACCCAATGCTAACCTAAATTTGCTTAGAAACTTTTATTCAACATTTTTTTGACGCTTTGAGTAATTTTTATTGGATATTGTTCAGAATCTTTCTTTGAATTTTTTCGAACTTTCCAAATTTGTATTCTTACACACTTTGAGTCATTTATTGCGTATTTAGGCCTCAATCCTAACCTGATTTTTTCAAAAAATATCTAGGTTGTCATTTTTTTGATAAAATTAAACACTTTTAAACCATTTTAGCACTAATTCTATTGTATATTTTTTGAGACACCAAATTTGCATTTTTAGGTATAACAAGTTCTTTTCAAACAATTTTAGTTCTAATTCTAATCTAAATTTTTGTACTTATATATTTTTTTTAATTTAAATTGGATTTTTTTATTAGGTTTTCATTCCTTTGAGAGAATTTTGGTATAAAATTGATTTTTTTTAAGGACCGACAAATTGGAATGTATGCTATTTCGTAATACATATTGTAATAAGAAAAATTTGGTGCACAACTAGAAATATTTTAAATTTACTTCTTTTTCCGCAACTTTTCTATATTTTTTTTCAGTTTTTTTTTTCACTTTTCTTCTTCTAATTTGTATTTTTAAATTATTGTTAATTTTGTTGAAATAATGATAATTTCGATTTTAATTCTCATATATTTTAAGTAATTTTTCTAGTAATTTGGAATTGTTTAACCGAGATTTCTTGTTGGGTTTGTTTAATTTTTAACTGATTTTAGCAGAAATATCAATTTGATTCTTTTCAAAGCCTGCAAATTTGTATATTTACCCTCTTTGAGTAATTTTTCACGTATTTTGGACTTAATCCTAGCCCAACTTTTTGAAAAAACCATAAAAATTTTTCTTTTTATGTAAAATGAGCTCTTTTTAAACAATTTTAGTTCTAATTCTACCCTAAATTTCTTCAATAAAGACATCAAATTTGAATTTTTACACGCTCTGTGTAATTTTGAATCCTAATGCTAACTTGAATTTGCTTAGAAACTTTCATTTTGTATTTTTGAGGCTTTTATAATTATTAATTGATTTTGGTCATAATCGTTATTTGATTTTTTTCGAAATTTCTAAAACTATATTTTTACACTCTTGAGTCATTTTCTACGTATTTTTGCCTTTATCCTATCCTGACTTTTTCAAAAAATGTCAAAGATATAATTTTTTCGATGAAATGAGTAACTTTTAAACAATTTTTAAGCCTTTATTCTATTGTATTTTTTTAAGACACCATATTTGGTATTTTTAGACGCTCTGTGTAATTTCTTAAACAGTTTTGACCTTAATCCTGTAAATTTGGCTAAAAACGTTTAATCGGATTTTTGAGACGCTCTGAGTAATTTCTTAAACAGTTTTGACCTTAATCCTGTGAATTTGGATAAAAACGTTTAATCGGATTTTTTTGACAGTTCCCTTAATTTTTAACTGATTTTAGCCATACCCTTAATTTTTAAAGCCTCCAAGTTGGTATATTTACCCTCTTTGAGCAATTTTTCACGTATTTTGGCTTCAATTCTATCATGACTTCATCATAAAAATTGCTTTTTTTTATGTAAAATAAGTTTTCCTCGAAAAATTTCAGTTCTAATTCTAATCTAACATTCTCTATGACTTAAAATATGCATTTTTGATGCTTTTAGTAATGTTTAATTGATTTTGGCCATTATCTTAATTTAAGTTTTTCCAAAGCATCCAAGTTTTTATATTTACCCTCTTTGAATAATTTTTCACTTATCTCGGCCTTATCCTAGCCTAACTTTTTCAAAAAACATAAAAGTTGTTATTTTTTATGTAAAATGCGTTCTTTTTTCGAAACATTTTCAAAATTGCATTTTTAGTAGGTTCTAATTGATTTTGGCCGTAATCTTAATTTTAGTTTTTCCAAAGACTCCAATTTTATATATTAACACTGTTTGAATAATTTTTCACGTATTTTGGCCTTAATACTGGCCGCACTTTTAAAAAAAGAAAACATCAAAATTGTCATTCTTTAGGTACTACGAGTTCTTTTCAAACAATTTTATTTCTATATATTATTTAATTTTTTTTTCTTTTATTTTTTGTTTTTTTGATCTAAATTGGATTTTTTCATTAGGTTTTCATTCTTTTAAGAGAATTTTTAGACAAAATTGATTTTTTTTTAGGACAGACCAATTGGAATGTATGCTAATTTGTAATCCATATTGTAACAAGAAAAATTTAGTACAAGATTTGGTACAAAACTAGAAATATTTTAAATTTATTTCTTGACCTGCAAATTTTGGATATTTTTTTTTTACTTTTTTTTCACTTTTCTTTTTTTTTTTTTTTTTTAAACTTAATATTAATATTGTTGAAATAATGTTAATTTAAATTTTGTCAAATACTCCAAATTTGTATTTTTACATACTTTAAGTAACTTTTCAAGTAATTTGGCTTTAATCCTAACCTGACTTTTTCAAAAAACATTAACATTGTTATTTTTCGGTAAAATGAGTTCTTTTCAAACAATTTTAGTTCTAATAATTTTAATCTGAGTTTCTTCAAAGACTTCAAATTTGTATTTTTAGACGCTCTGTGTAATTTTTAAACCCAATGCTAACCTAAATTTGCTTAGAAACTTTTATTCAACATTTTTTGACGCTTTGAGTAATTTTTATTGGATATTGTTCAGAATTTTTCTTTGAATTTTTTCGAACTTTTCAAATTTGTATTCTTACACACTTTGAGTCATTTATTGCGTATTTAGGCCTCAATCCTAACCTGATTTTTTCAAAAAATATCTAGGTTGTCATTTTTTTGATAAAATTAGACACTTTTAAACCATTTTAGCCCTAATTCTATTGTATATTTTTTGAGACACCAAATTTGCATTTTTAGGTATAACAAGTTCTTTTCAAACAATTTTAGTTCTAATTCTAATCTAAATTTTTGTACTTATATTTTTTTTCTTTAATTTAAATTGGATTTTTTTATTAGGTTTTCATTCCTTTGAGAGAATTTTGGTATAAAATTGATTTTTTTTAAGGACCGACAAATTGGAATGTATGCTATTTCGTAATACATATTGTAATAAGAAAAATTTGGTGCACAACTAGAAATATTTTAAATTTACTTCTTTATCCGCAACTTTTCTATATTTTTTTTCAGTTTTTTTTTTCACTTTTCTTCTTCTAATTTGTATTTTTAAATTATTGTTAATTTTGTTGAAATAATGATAATTTCGATTTTAATTCTCATATATTTTAAGTAATTTTTCTAGTAATTTGGAATTGTTTAATCGAGATTTCTTGTTGGGTTTGTTTAATTTTTAACTGATTTTAGCAGAAATATCAATTTGATTCTTTTCAAAGCCTGCAAATTTGTATATTTACCCTCTTTGAGTAATTTTTCACGTATTTTGGACTTAATACTAGCCCAACTTTTTGAAAAAACCATAAAAATTTTTCTTTTTATGTAAAATGAGCTCTTTTTAAACAATTTTAGTTCTAATTCTACCCTAAATTTCTTCAATAAAGACATCAAATTTGAATTTTTACACGCTCTGTGTAATTTTGAATCCTAATGCTAACTTGAATTTGCTTAGAAACTTTCATTTTGTATTTTTGAGGCTTTTATAATTATTAATTGATTTTGGTCATAATCGTTATTTGATTTTTTTCGAAATTTCTAAAACTATATTTTTACACTCTTGAGTCATTTTCTACGTATTTTTGCCTTTATCCTATCCTGACTTTTTCAAAAAATGTCAAAGATATAATTTTTTCGATGAAATGAGTAACTTTTAAACAATTTTTTTTTAAGCCTTTATTCTATTGTATTTTTTTAAGACACCATATTTGGTATTTTTAGACGCTCTGTGTAATTTCTTAAACAGTTTTGACCTTAATTCTGTAAATTTGGCTAAAAACGTTTAATCGGTTTTTTTAACGGTAATTTCTAAAACAGTTTTGACCTTAATCCTGTGAATTTGGATAAAAACGTTTAATCGGATTTTTTTGACAGTTCCCTTAATTTTTAACTGATTTTAGCCATACTCTTCATTTTTAAAGCCTCCAAGTTGGTATATTTACCCTCTTTGAGCAATTTTTCACGTATTTTGGCTTCAATTCTATCATGACTTCATCATAAAAATTGCTTTTTTTATGTAAAATAAGTTTTCTTCAAAAATTTCAGTTCTAATTCTAATCTGACATTCTCTATGACTTAAAATATGCATTTTTGATGCTTTTAGTAATGTTTAATTGATTTTGGCCATTATCTTAATTTAAGTTTTTCCAAAGCATCCAAGTTTTTATATTTACCCTCTTTGAATAATTTTTCACTTATCTCGGCCTTATCCTAGCCTAACTTTTTCAAAAAACATAAAAGTTGTTATTTTTTATGTAAAATGCGTTCTTTTTTCGAAACATTTTAGTTCTATTTCTAATCTAATATTTTCCAAGACTTCAAAATTGCATTTTTAGTAGGTTCTAATTGATTTTGGCCGTAATCTTAATTTTAGTTTTTCCAAAGACTCCAATTTTATATATTAATACTGTTTGAATAATTTTTCACGTATTTTGGCCTTAATACTGGCCGCACTTTTAAAAAAAGAAAACATCAAAATTGTCATTCTTTAGGTACTACGAGTTCTTTTCAAACAATTTTATTTCTATATATATTTTAAATTTTTTTTCTTTTATTTTTTGTTTTTTTGATCTAAATTGGATTTTTTCATTAGGTTTTCATTCTTTTAAGAGAATTTTTAGACAAAATTGATTTTTTTTAAGGACAGACCAATTGGAATGTATGCTAATTTGTAATCCATATTGTAACAAGAAAAATTTAGTACAAGATTTGGTACAAAACTAGAAATATTTTAAATTTATTTCTTGACCTGCAAATTTTGGATATTTTTTTTTACTTTTTTTTCACTTTTCTTTTTTTTAATTTTTATTTTAAACTTAATATTAATATTGTTGAAATAATGTTAATTTAAATTTTGTCAAATACTCCAAATTTGTATTTTTACATACTTTAAGTAACTTTTCAAGTAATTTGGCTTTAATCCTAACCTGACTTTTTCAAAAAACATTAACATTGTTATTTTTCGGTAAAATGAGTTCTTTTCAAACAATTTTAGTTCTAATAATTTTAATCTGAATTTCTTCAAAGACTTCAAATTTGTATTTTTAGACGCTCTGTGTAATTTTTAAACCCAATGCTAACCTAAATTTGCTTAGAAACTTTTATTCAACATTTTTTTGACGCTTTTAGTAATTTTTATTGGATTTTGTTCAGAATCTTTCTTTGAATTTTTTCGAACTTTCCAAATTTGTATTCTTACACACTTTGAGTCATTTATTGCGTATTTAGGCCTCAATCCTAACCTGATTTTTTCAAAAAATATCTAGGTTGTCATTTTTTTGATAAAATTAGTCACTTTTAAACCATTTTAGCCCTAATTCTATTGTATATTTTTTGAGACACCAAATTTGCATTTTTACGTTATAACGAGTTATTTTCAAACAATTTTAGTTCTAATTCTAATCTAAATTGTTGTACTTATATTTTTTTTCTTTAATTTAAATTGGATTTTTTTATTAGGTTTTCATTCCTTTGAGAGAATTTTGGTAAAAAATTGATTTTTTTTAAGGACCGACAAATTGGAATGTATGCTATTTCGTAATACATATTGTAATAAGAAAAATTTGGTGCACAACTAGAAATATTTTAAATTTACTTCTTTATCCGCAACTTTTCTATATTTTTTTTCAGTTTTTTTTTCACTTTTCTTCTTCTAATTTGTATTTTTAAATTATTGTTAATTTTGTTGAAATAATGATAATTTCGATTTTAATTCTCATATATTTTAAGTAATTTTTCTAGTAATTTGGAATTGTTTAATCGAGATTTCTTGTTGGGTTTGTTTAATTTTTAACTGATTTTAGCAGAAATATCAATTTGATTCTTTTCAAAGCCTGCAAATTTGTATATTTACCCTCTTTGAGTAATTTTTCACGTATTTTGGACTTAATCCTATCCCAACATTTTGAAAAAACCATAAAAATTTTTCTTTTTATGTAAAATGAGCTCTTTTTAAACAATTTTAGTTCTAATTCTACCCTAAATTTCTTCAATAAAGACATCAAATTTGAATTTTTACACGCTCTGTGTAATTTTGAATCCTAATGCTAACTTGAATTTGCGTAGAAACTTTTATTTTGTATTTTTGAGGCTTTTACTAATTATTAATTGATTTTGGTCATAATCGTTATTTGATTTTTTTCGAAATTTCTAAAACTATATTTTTACACTTTTGAGTCATTTTTTATGTATTTTCGCCTTTATCCTATCCTGACTTTTTCACAAAATGTCAAAGATATCATTTTTTCGATGAAATGAGTAACTTTTAAACAATTGTAGCCTTTATTCTATTGTATTTTTTTAAGACACCATATTTGCATCTAAGTTGGTATATTTACCCTCTTTGAGCAATTTTTCACGTATTTTGGCTTCAATTCTATCATGACTTCATCATAAAAATTGCTTTTTTTATGTAAAATAAGTTTTCTTCGAAAAATTTCAGTTCTAATTCTAATCTAATATTCTCTATGACTTAAAATATGCATTTTTGACGCTTTTAGTAATGTTTAATTGATTTTGGCCATTATCTTAATTTAAGTTTTTCCAAAGCATCCAAGTTTTTATATTTACCCTCTTTGAATATTTTTTCACTTATCTCGACCTAATCCTAGCCTAACTTTTTCAAAAAAACATAAAAGTTGTTATTTTTTATGTAAAATGTGTTTTTTTCGAAAGATTTTAGTTCTAATTCTAATCTAATATTTTCCAAGACTTCAAAATTGCATTTTTAGTAAGTTCTAATTGATTTTGGCCGTAATCTTAATTTGAGTTTTTCCAAAGACTCCAATTTTATATATTAACGCTGTTTGAATAATTTTTCACGTATTTTGGCCTTAATACTGGCCGCACTTTTAAAAAAAGAAAACATCAAAATTGTCATTTTTTAGTTACTACGAGTTCTTTTCAAACAATTTTATTTCTATATGTTATTTAAATTTTTTTTCTTTTTTTTTTTATCTAAATTGGATTTTTTTATTAGGTTTCCATTCTTTTAAGAGAATTTTTAGACAAAATTGATTTTTTTTAAGGACAGACCAATTGGAATATATGCCAATTTGTAATACATATTTTAACAAGAAAAATTTAGTACAAGATTTGGTACAAAACTAGAAATATTTTAAATTTATTTCTTGACATGCAAATTTTAGATATTTTTTTTTACTTCTTTTTCACTTTTTTTCTTATTTTTATTTTAAACTTAATATTAATATTGTTGAAATAATGTTAATTTAAATTTTGCCAAATACTCCAAATTTGTATTTTTACATACTTTAAGTAACTTTTCAAGTAATTGGGCTTTAATCCTAACCTGACTTTCTCAAAAAACATAAAAAATTTTCTTTTTATGTAAAATGAGCTCTTTTTAAACAATTTTAGTTCTAATTCTACTCTAAATTTCTTCAATAAAGACATCAAATTCGAATTTTTACACGCTCTGTGTAATTTTGAATCCTAATGCAAACTTGAATATGCTTAGAAACTTTTATTTTGTATTTTTGAGGCTTTTACTAATTATTAATTGATTTTGGTAATAATCGTTATTTGATTTTTTTCGAAATTTCTAAAACTATATTTTTACCCTTTTGAGTCATTTTTTACGTATTTTTGCCTTTATCCTATCCTGACTTTTTCAAAAAATGTCAAAGATATAATTTTTTCGATGAAATGAGTAACTTTTAAACAATTTTTTTTTTTAGCCTTTATTCTATTGTATTTTTTTAAGAAACCATATTTGCATTTTTAGACGCTCTGTGTAATTTCTTAAACAGTTTTGACCTTAATCCTGTGAATTTTGCTAAAAACGTTTAATCGGATTTTTTTGACAGTTCCCTTAATTTTTAACATTTTTAACTGATTTTAGCCGTACTCTTAATTTTCAAAGCCTCCAAGTTGGTATATTTACCCTCTTTGAGCAATTTTTCACGTATTTTGGCTTCAATTCTATCATGACTTCATCATAAAAATTGCTTTTTTTTATGTAAAATAAGCTTTCTTCGAAAAATTTCAGTTCTAATTCTAATCTAATATTCTCTATGACTTAAAATATGCATTTTTGACACTTTTAGTAATGTTTAATTGATTTTGGCCATTATCTTAATTTAAGTTTTTCCAAAGCATCCAAGTTTTTATATTTACCCTCTTTGAATAATTTTTCACTTATCTCGGCCTTATCCTAGCCCAACTTTTTCAAAAAACATAAAAGTTATTTTTTATGTAAAATGCGTTCTTTTTTCGAAACATTTTAGTTCTAATTCTAATCTAATATTTTCCAAAACTTTAAAATTGCATTTTTAGTAGGTTCTAATTGATTTTGGCCGTAATCTTAATTTGAGTTTTTCCAAAGACTCCAATTTTATATATTGACACTGTTTGAATAATTTTTCACGTATTTTGGCCTTAATACTGGCCGCACTTTTAAAAAAAGAAAACATCAAAATTGTCATTCTTTAGGTACTACGAGTTCTTTTCAAACAATTTTATTTCTATATATTATTTAAATTTTTTTTCTTTTATTTTTTGTTTTTTTGATCTAAATTGGATTTTTTCATTAGGTTTTCATTCTTTTATGAGAATTTTTAGACAAAATTGATTCTTTTTAAGGACAGACCAATTGCAATGTATGCTAATTTGTAATACATATTGTAACAAGAAAAATTTAGTACAAGATTTGGTACAAAACTAGAAATATTTTAAATTTATTTCTTGACCTGCAAATTTTGGATATGTTTTTTTACTTTTTTTTCACTTTTCTTTTTTTTAATTTTTATTTTAAACTTAATATTAATATTGTTGAAATAATGTTAATTTAAATTTTGTCAAATACTCCAAATTTGTATTTTTACATACTTTAAGTAACTTTTCAAGTAATTTGGCTTTAATCCTAACCTGACTTTTTCAAAAAACATTAACATTGTTATTTTTCGGTAAAATGAGTTCTTTTCAAACAATTTTAATTCTAATAATTTTAATCTGAATTTCTTCAAAGACTTCAAATTTGTATTTTTAGACGCTCTGTGTAATTTTTAAACCCAATGCTAACCTAAATTTGCTTAGAAACTTTTATTCAACATTTTTTTGACGCTTTTAGTAATTTTTATTGGATTTTGTTCAGAATCTTTCTTTGAATTTTTTCGAACTTTCCAAATTTGTATTCTTACACACTTTGAGTCATTTATTGCGTATTTAGGCCTCAATCCTAACCTGATTTTTTCAAAAAATAATTAGGTTGTCATTTTTTTGATAAAATTAGTCACTTTTAAACCATTTTAGCACTAATTCTATTGTATATTTTTTGAGACACCAAATTTGCATTTTTAGGTATAACGAGTTCTTTTCAAACAATTTTAGTTCTAATTCTAATCTAAATTTTTGTACTTATATTTTTTTTCTTTAATTTAAATTGGATTTTTTTATTAGGTTTTTATTCTTTTGAGAGAATTTTGGTATAAAATTGATTTTTTTTAAGGACCGACAAATTGGAATGTATGCTATTTCGTAATACATATTGTAATAAGAAAAATTTGGTGCACAACTAGAAATATTTTAAATTTACTTCTTTATCCGCAACTTTTCTATATTTTTTTTCAGTTTTTTTTTCACTTTTCTTCTTCTAATTTGTATTTTTAAATTATTGTTAATTTTGTTGAAATAATGATAATTTCAATTTTAATTCTCATATATTTTAAGTAATTTTTCTAGTAATTTGGAATTGTTTAATCGAGATTTCTTGTTGGGTTTGTTTAATTTTTAACTGATTTTAGCAGAATTATCAATTTGATTCTTTTCAAAGCCTGCAAATTTGTATATTTACCCTCTTTGAGTAATTTTTCACGTATTTTGGACTTAATCCTAGCCCAACTTTTTGAAAAAACCATAAAAAATTTTCTTTTTATGTAAAATGAGCTCTTTTTAAACAATTTTAGTTCTAATTCTACCCTAAATTTCTTCAATAAAGACATCAAATTTGAATTTTTACACGTTCTGTGTAATTTTGAATCCTAATGCTAACTTGAATTTGCTTAGAAACTTTCATTTTGTATTTTTGAGGCTTTTATAATTATTAATTGATTTTGGTCATAATCGTTATTTGATTTTTTTCGAAATTTCTAAAACTATATTTTTACACTCTTGAGTCATTTTCTACGTATTTTTGCCTTTATCCTATCCTGACTTTTTCAAAAAATGTCAAAGATATAATTTTTTCGATGAAATGAGTAACTAAACAATTTTTTAGCCTTTATTCTATTGTATTTTTTAAGACACCATATTTGGTATTTTTAGACGCTCTGTGTAATTTCTTAAACAGTTTTGACCGTAATCCTGTAAATTTGGCTAAAAACGTTTAATCGGATTTTTTAGACGCTCTGAGTAATTTCTTAAACAGTTTTGACCTTAATCCTGTGAATTTGGATAAAAACGTTTAATCGGATTTTTTTGACAGTTCCCTTAATTTTTAACTGATTTTAGCCATACTCTTAATTTTTAAAGCCTCCAAGTTGGTATATTTACCCTCTTTGAGCAATTTTTCACGTATTTTGGCTTCAATTCTATCATGACTTCATCATAAAAATTGCTTTTTTTTATGTAAAATAAGTTTTCTTCGAAAAATTTCAGTTCTAATTCTAATCTAACATTCTCTATGACTTAAAATATGCATTTTTGATGCTTTTAGTAATGTTTAATTGATTTTGGCCATTATCTTAATTTAAGTTTTTCCAAAGCATCCAAGTTTTTATATTTACCCTCTTTGAATAATTTTTCACTTATCTCGGCCTTATCCTAGCCTAACTTTTTCAAAAAACGTAAAAGTTGTTATTTTTTATGTAAAATGCGTTATTTTTTCGAAACATTTTAGTCTAATTCTAATCTAATATTTTCCAAGACTTCAAAATTGCATTTTTAGTGGGTTCTAATTGATTTTGGCCGTAATCTTAATTTGAGTTTTTCCAAAGAATCCAATTTTATATATTAACACTGTTTGAATAATTTTTCACGTATTTTCACGAAATTGAATTTTTTAAAAACTAACCAATTATAATGTAGACTCATTTGTAATACTTATTACAATAAGGAAAATTTGGCACAAAACAAGAAAAATTTCTAAATTTATTCATTTATCTGCAAACTTTTAATAATGTTATTAGTTTTTTCGACTTTTCTTAACTTAATTTTTATTTTTAACTTAATTTTAATTTTGTTAAAATATCCTTAATATGAGTTTTGCCAAACACACCAAATTTATATTCTTACACACTTTAAGTAATTTTTCAAGTAGTTTGGCCTTGATGCTGATCTGACTTTTTCAAAAAAACATAAAAATTGTTATTTTTAGGAGAAATGAGTTCTTTTAGAACAATTTAATTCTAATCTGAATTTCTTCAAAGACATCAAATTTGCATTTTTAGACGCTGTGTGTAATTTTTAAGTCCTAATGCTAACCTGTTGGATTTTTTCATTGGGTTTTCATTCTTTTGAGAGAATTTTTACACAAAACAGATATTTTAAGGTTAAGTTACGGTTTAAGGTTTAATTATTATTTTTTAACTTTTTTGTAACTATTTGTGTACTTACCTGCAAATTTCGGATATTTTTTTTTTAGTTTTTCTACCTTTCTTAACTTAATTATTATTTTTAATTTAATATTAATTTTATTGAAATACTGTTAATTTGAATTTTGCCAAACATTTCAAATTGGTATTCTTACACAGTTTAAGTAATTTGGCCTTAATCCTAATCTGACTTATTCAAAAAATATTAAAATTGTTACTTTTAGGTAAAATGAGTTCTTTTCAAACAATTTTAGTTCTATTTTTAATCTGAATTTTACTTCAAATTTGCGTTTTTAGGGGGCTGTGGGTAATTTTTAAGTCCTAATGCTAACCTGAATTTGATTATAAACTTTTCTTCTGCATTTTTGACGCTTTTGGTAATCTTTAATTGATTTTGTCTTTAATTGATTTTGTCTTTAATTGAATTGTTTCAAAATTTTTAAATTTGTAGTTTTAGTCTGTGTTTTTGAGTAATTTTTTACGTATTTTGTCCTTTATCCTATCCTGACTTTTTCAAAAAATGTCAAAGTTTTCATTTCTTTGATGAAATGAGTCACTTTTAAACAAGTTTAGGTCTTATTCTTTTATACATTTTTTGACAGGCATCATATTTGCATTTTTAGATGGTCTGTGTAATTTCTTAACCAGTTTTGATTTTAATCCTTGCTTGACTTTTTCAACATAAAACATAAAAATGACAATTTTTATGTAAAATGAGTTATTTCGAAAAATTTCAGTTCTAATTCTAATCTAAATTTGTGTTCTTTTATTGTTTTTTTTTATCTAAATTGGATTTTGTCATTAGGTTTTTATTCCTTTCAGAGAATGTTGACACAAAATGGTTTTTTTAAGTGCAATGTATACTAATTTCTGATACATATTGTAATAAGTAATAAGGAAAATTTGGCACAAAATTGGAAATATTTTAAATTCTGGATAATTTTGTCAGTTTTTTTCTACTTTTCTTAACTTCAATTTTATTTTTTTTACTTCTAAAATCTTCCAAAAACAGTTATAATTATATTCTAAATTTCTCCAACATGTCAAATTTGCATTATTGTCTCTTTTAGCCACTTTTAATTGATTTTGGCCATAATCTTAATTTGAATTTTTAATTGATTTTGGCTATAACGTAATTATAATTTGATTTTTTCGGATTTGTTTTTAAGGAAAAAAAAAGTTTTCTGACCTAAGAAATAGTGGTGTTGCTTTCAAATTTAATATTCTTTTAGTGGCATTTAATTGCTGCCAGTACCCAATATAAAATGTGTCTAGTTGGGGCTACGTAGTCCAAAATCTTTTCTTTTTTTTTCGAAAAGTTCACTAGACTTTCGTCTTGGTTGGGAAAAATTAGTAAGTATATCAAAATCGATCCAAAAATAAAAAAGAAAGAAATTGTATACTTGGCTCACTTAGAAAAAGTTAGCTTAAAACGGGGACTAACTTTACGTTAATAGATATCTAGGGAACGGTTTGAGGCTCCACGAAACTCATTAGACAATCGTGTTAGTTAGTTAGTATATTTTGCAAATTAGCAAAATTTTTCAATATTTTGAGAGTTAGTTTTGAGGTAACCAAAGACCGGTTACCGGTTTGAGGTTACCAAGATTTCGATGAGAGACTGAAAATTTAACTAAAAATGAATACAAACTTAATGGGTTTATTTTGAAAAATTAAAATATTATTTAATATCTTAGAATGGCTTGAGGCTCCAAAAAACTACATTGGACTACCATGTTTGTTAGAAAAAATGAACTCTACAGAAATAGAAAATTCGTGATCGATTTTGGAAAATAAAAAATGCGTAAATATCTCGAAAACTGTTGAGGTTTCAAAACTTGTACTAAACCATTGTTTTAATTGGAAATAATTAGCTAAAAATGAGTACAAACTTCATGGATTTATTGTGGAAAGTTAGAACATTATTAAATATTTTGGAATCGACTTAAGACTTCAAAAAATACATAAAACTCCGATGTTTGATGGAAAAAATGAGATACATAGAAACTCAAACTTTGTGATCGATTTTGGAAAATAAAAACTTTATGAGGTTTTGAAATTTACACTGAACTTTTTGTTCAATTGGGAATAATTAGCTGAAAATGAATGGGTTTATTTTGGAAAATTAGAAAATTATTAGATATCTTGGAAAGGGCTTGAGACTCCAAAAAATACATTAGACTACCGCAAAATTAAACAATTACTTACAAAAATGAATTTAATTTTTTTATGCGCCAGTGTGCGCTGTTTGAAAAAAAAAAGTTTGATCAACTATCCTGTATAACAGAACTCGGTATATATATAATAATATTTTTAAAATGTCCCGGTAGCTGTGCCTACACTCTGGTGAAAACTGCAAGACTAGCGAAACTTATGGATATGGACGATTACGCAGCCTTAGATTACCCTGTTTACTTAATTTGGCATTCTTTATCATTGTTACAATTACTCAATATTCGCCACAACAGATTTTTTTAAACCTGAACAAAGTTTCATTTATTCTGTACATCGACCTCAACAAACCTATTGTGCAGAAATTTACAGCCGACTTTAATTATTGAACACCTTCAAGAATACCATACAGACCTGGAAGTGTGACACCAATAACCTTTAAAGTATAGGTACTGTGATATATTTATAACGAATATCCCGAGGTTACGTTGACAAAAAAAAATTACAGCACTTAATTAAAAACATAATACTCTATTAATACACACACCTACTTCTAATACATCATCACAATTTACAATTCAATGCGCGTTGCCTTTCCATGACCATACATAGAATTGAACTTTTCAATTTATGGCAAATATATCTACAATTATTCCATTACAATAATTACTATTAATTATACGACTCTCGAACGCGAAAAGTCAACATTTCATTTTTGATTGCTCTATGGTATTTGAATGGGACGTTTCGTATCGTAAATGCTAATCTCTTGATTGTGTTAGTTAGGTCAATTAATACACTTAGTTGCTAGTAGTCAGTAATTAGCTTAGTTTATGTGTGTCACCTAGTAAAGAATGGTCACACAATTAACCTTTTTTTGTTGAAGCCCTTTGTAAAAGGTAAATACTTAATAACTACTTTAATAAATTAAGTTTACTAGTAGTAGTCAGTTCTTTTCTTATTGCTAACGAGTAATTTTTTCATAGTAGACTTACTGCTAGGAGGCCTAATGGAGCGTAGGCTAGCAGCCATAAACCACTAGTTAAATAAAGCATCATCATAGCAAGTTCGGTTCTGTTGGCTGGGACTAGACTGAAAACCAAAACTAAGCTGCAGTGGGTAACTGGTACTCATAAGAGAAACCTTACCTCAGAGTTGTTAATGCTGTCATATTTGACGCAAATCCCTTAAAGAAAGCATAGACACTCATAACGAGGGCATACTGCCAGTCGTGTCCCAAGAGTACTGAATAATGTGTCCTAGGTCTGGCATTTGTCATGTAAAGCAGTACTGTGAATGTAGCTTGATAGACCGCCAAGACAACATATTGTACAGGGATTGGAAGAATCTACAAAGGTGTATTTGGGTACTAGGAATATTAAGTGATGTTGCATGTGGTACCTACCCAGTTAAGCTTGTTGAAGAGCAGTCGACCTGCCATATCAGTAAATGAAGGGATGAGAAAGGTGCACAGAGTGACAAAATATTTATCTAAAAATGGTTAATTCTGGAAACAATGTCAATATAGAGTTCAGATAAGTCTTACTTCCCCAAGTGGTACCATCTTCGCCATAATCTTCAGAGACTACCAAGTTGTAAATAGAAGCCATGGGTACAGTGTACAGCAACAGCCCTCCCAAGGGGATCATTGGCCAGATGTACTTGATCATTCCAAAAATTTCCTTAGGGCTTCGTGCACTTTCCTTAGTCTCTTCTTTTAAATCTTTGGTATAGTACCTTTATAAAGTAAAAGTTTCAATTATTAAATATTTATCTAGTACCTCCAAGGCTCACTTGAAGAAGTCCATTCTAAACATTATGAGGCACAGAACGATGTTCAAGCAGAACAAGGCGGCACCACTGGCAAAGTAGATTAAAGCCGCACCAACAGTGGAGGGTGACATCATTATTGATAGCAGACGAAGAATTGAGGTAAAAATGGAAGCCACGCCCTCGCCATTTATGAAACCTTTGACGTACATGGGAGGTAGCTTGGTTACCAGGTTAAACCCGGCTCCAGCCATCATCTGAACAGTGCCTAGTTTAGGTTTAAAAAAACAATTTCTTCAAAAGTATTTGGGAGGGAGATTGAATATTTTTTTAGAATGATTATACTACTTTCCAAAAAAAAAAAATATATATATATTGCGTCGGAAATGAATTCCTAGAAATGATTTTTGTTATTCAGGGAATCTGAGATCGTTGTAGGCTATACATGTAGTGTTTCGTCCAGGGGTCTACCTTGGGCTCGTCAGTACGTCAGTACGTCGGGATTAAAGTTCACAGATGGAACTTGTATTTGAAGACAAAGTCGGCGCAGGAAAGACGGTGTGACGTTATGAAGAATTTGGACTAATGCTGCCATCTGTGAGTCGGTTGGTGAAGTTCCGCCACAATATACATATTTGCTACTTTTCTTTTATTGTGGGAACTATTGTGTAAAAGTGAGAACTAAAGTCTCTTATACTGTTATCTTTGACCAAAAAAACAATGCGCAAATTTCAATAATTACCATCATTATCAATAATAAAGTCATCATCGTTGATTATACACAATTTTTTGTCGTTTCGATTGTCGTAATTAACGTAATTGTTATGAGTGGAAATCTGATAGCTGGAATGTGTTATTCCATCATAATTAAATACTTATACTGTGAAACAATTAAATTAGTCGAAAATGTCAAGTGGTGCCCACTTGAGGTCGATATGTGTACCCGGTTGAATTAATGTTTATTTACGAAATTTTAGAGTAGGTACAACGTTTATTGATATAAGATATTTCTAGTTATTTAGAAGCAGCTGAGAATTTATCTCTCTCAAGAATGTTCTATCGCTTTCTGAGAAACGGCACAATTGCAGATTTGAATCCCAACATGTTTCACTTAGATTTATGAAGTACGTTTAAAGACAAGAAGCTATTTTAAATTATTTAGGAATAGCTGAAAATTTGTTTCAGATCTCCTTAGAAAATGAGTTTTGATTATTCCATCGTTTTCTGAGCAACCGGTCAATGCACGTGCAGATCCCGAAGAAACTGTCAGGTAAATATATATTTTCAATTGTTTAAAAGTAGCTGAGAATTTGTCTTAAAATCTCGTGAGAAAACGAGTTTTGATTGTTTAATCGTATTCTGAGAAATCGAACAAATGCGAATTCAAATAGCGTGATAGGTTCATTCAGACATTAGAGAAAAAAGAATCTCAGATACCGATTTTTATCAACTGTGTTTATTTACTGCGTAGTTTTGGTTACTGTTTTCGGCTCTTAGACCATCATCGACTCCTAAAATGTTTTATGACGTCTAAAAATTATAGCTGCTAGCTCCACAGCTAAAACAAAACACAAAAAACGCGCTGGTGGGATTGAACATTTTCTAAAACTTCAAAATATTAGAATTACACTTTGCGCTAGGGCGAATATTGCAATTTCCAAAAAAAAAATGTAAAAACGTGATGAACGAAATTTAAGCAAATAAAAGTAGTAATAAATTCAAAAAGGACGACTGGAAACCAAATTTATTTTTTACCTTTTACTACTGTTAGTTAAAAAGTAGGAACTGTTCATTTAAAAACGTCATCGGTTGGCTGTAAATGGTCAAAAGAAAAGGAAGAAGGAACAAAAGTCCATTTACTTTGATTATGTCATCCTTCTCCGTCAAAAATGTATAGCCTTCTAGATAACATTTTCTAATGAACATGGCAGAATGATAAAAAACTATTTCTTTTACTAAACAAAAATTCTTTGATTTTTGAATCACTAAAAAAGTATAGAAAATTTCGAGAAATACGAAATAAACGCACTTTTCTTTAAAAATGCCTTTAAAGAACACTGAATAAACAGACTTTTCCATTTTTTTCTCAATACGTTCTAAATTTTATACGAACGATTGAAAATCGCATCGTACTCTAAAAAAGACAATTTTGTTTTTAGTAGGGTCGAAATGTTAATAAACGCGATTTTTTGTTGAAAATAATAGACGTATTACAAAAGAGAACTTTCCCATTAATAAAATCTTTTTTTTTAAATTTTTTTGAATGATTTTTGTAAAACCATGAAAACTTTTCCTCTTTTGAAGAAAACACTTTAGATTTTAACCTAAGTTTTTATTAACAAAAACCTTTGTAAAAACTATTTTACATAAAAAAAAATTTTCGAATAGTAATGATTAACGTGGAGGTAACGTGAATTGTGCAATGTAAGCGAAATTTCTTATATATTTATTTTAATCTCTAGTGTTCGTCTAAATCAAAATACTTATTAATTATTTATCTATTGTCATTTTTTCTTGCCAGACGTCATCATTCTAGTCACGTGTAACTTATACCACCAATTTTAGTGTCTTGAGGATGACCTCATAGAAGTCGAAACGTCGAAAATATACACAGAAAATACCTCTAAGTGTATTTTTGGTCTACCCCATAAAATCCTTCACCACTTATAAGTCAGTGAGGCCACCTACTCCTTTAAAAGCAACAATTTTTGGAACAATCTGACAAAAATACACAATTTTGCAAACAAAAATTTGGGAAAAAAAGGAAATTATTAAAATTTAAACCATCGAATAAAATGATAAATAAATCTACTTTGAAAACCAAGAAAACTCATTTCTACCCTAAAAAGTTAACCTTTTTGTTCCAATTTTTCTAAGAAGGAACAAAATGCAATTTTCTCAAGCCATGAACGAAAACATAAAAACTCGTTGGTGGGATTGAGTGTTTTCTAAAACTTCAAAGCAACATAATTGCACTTTTTTTTTAGCTAAAAGTCGTGCTAAATTGAAAAGACGATTGAATACTCAATTTTAGTGGAGCGAAAGGCATTTATTAAGTCAAATCATAAAAAACGCTACTGTTAGTTAAAAAGTACATGCCAGAGTTATTAAAAAATACATAAACATTTCTTTTATTAATTTTTTTTTTAATTTGAATCACTAAAAAAGAATAAAAAATTTCTGAAAATACAAAATAAACGCACTTTTCTTTAAATATTTACCTTAAAAATCATTGAACGATCGCACATTTCCATCTTTTTTGCTCAATGCCGCTCTACATTTTTTAAGAACGGTTGAAAATCGCATCGTACCATAAAAAAGACTGTTTTTTCTTTATTTATTTTCGTTAGTTCAAGTTAGAAATATATAAAATTGGAAATAAAAAAAAATAAATTGTACACTCTTTTTTAAGCAAAGATAAATAAATCTACTTTGAAAACCAACGACTACATCTCAATCCTACCCTAAAAAGTTAATTTTTAGGCTTAAGTCTTCCTAGGAAGCGACAAAATGTTGAAAAACGCAATTGTCCCTTAAAAGCATGAATGAATTGTAAAAATCAAACTCCACGCCGTTGATTTTTTTTTCTAATTTCTGTTTTAATGTTCTAAAACCAAACAAAAAAGCAATTTATTGAATACATTCTTCTATGAGTTTTTGTTTGAAGAAATTGTTTCAAATTATGAAGAAAGAAGAAACCCCATTTTTTGCGTAATTTTGTTTTTTCTTATGTATGTCTGTATGTAGGGTGAAAGAAGAATTTGCAAAAATCAAATCTCTTTAGATCGATCTGGAAAGTATAATAGCAGTAAGTTGGGTATTATGAAAATCAACCGTCCACTTATTAAAATCAATTTAAAACTACAAAACGAGAAGAGCGCTTTAAATAATTTACTTTTTTATCTTTCAATTTAAACCCAAGGTAGGTTTTTATCATTGGACAAAAATAGCAGCTACCAGAAAAAATCTGAGAAATGCATATTTTCAAGAAAAAATTATCTACAACTATCGTATTTGCGTAATTTTGCAATATATTGATCATAATGTTTTTTAAAAATTTAGAAGTGTTTTTTAATTGACCTCCCAAAAAACTGCAATTCTTTCTGCAGTTAACCCACTTCGAAGCTCTGCTTCATCAACACATCTTCACTATAAATCGAAAACTCACCCTGTTCAATGGGATTTCTTCCTTGCTTCGCTTGCTTCCCGACGATGACAGTCATCGTAGGGAAGCAAGGGACATCACTTCGCCCACTGCCTCATCGTCTTTGATAATGTCTGCCGCAGCTGTAGACGAAACGTCGGAAAGAATTTCCATTGGACCACGACTTTAAAGGCCCGGAAAACATTTTAGATTGCACTTTGGCCGTGAATAAATCGGGAAAACAATGGAAAGCAAAATATTTCAAAAATATATTAAGAAAACAAACCTGAAACTGAACAAAAAAAAATTGTGTCGTATTAAAAAAATAGAAGAAATGAGTGACAAAAATCGACTAGCAAAGAGAGTAACATATTAAAACGGAAAAGTAAAAAATAAAGTAAACAACTATACTTTATCGGCTAAGTAATAAAGAATCAGGAGAAAAAGTTTTATCTAGGATATGAGCAGTTTAGAAAATTGCAGAGAGAATGAAGAAAAAATGACACACCAAAACATTGGAAAACAAAATATTTTAAAAACTTATCAAGAAAATGAAAAAAAATCTCATATTAAGGAAACAGAAGAAAAAATAACAAAAATTTACTGGTAGGCAGAGTCAAATATTACGAAGGAAACGTAAGTGAAAAATAAAGTAAAAAACAAACGATATTTTATTGGTTAAGAAATAAAAAATCTTAAGGAAAAAACCTCACCTAGGAAATGAGAAGTTTAGAAAATTGCAGAGCGGATAAAGAAAACGGTAAAACTTCGAAACAATGGGAAGCAACATATTTCAAAAACGCATCAGGAAAACAAAACTGAAATTGAAGAAAGAAAACCGTGCGGTATTAGAGAAATAGAAGAAAAAATTGACAAACATCGACTAGTAGATAGAATAAAATATCAGAATGGAAATGTAAGTGAAGAAACTTGCAGAGAGAATGAAGAAAACCAGAAAACATCGCAAGAATGGGAAGTCACGTATTTTAAAAACGTAATAAGAAAACGAAAAAAATTCTCATATTAGACAAATAGAAGAAAATAGAACAAAAATTGACTGGCAGGCAAAGTCAACTATGAGAATGGAAACGTAATTGAAAGAAAAAGTAAAAAAACGAACGAAACATTATTGGTTAAAAAATATAAAAAATCACAAGTAAAAAGCCTCATCTAGGATATAAGAAGTTTAGAAAATTGCAGAGAAGATGAAGAAAATGGTAAAACTTTGATACAATGGGAAGCAACATATTCCAAAAACGTATCAAGAAAACATAACTGAAATTGAAGAAAGAAAACTGTGTCGTATTAGGAAAATAGAAGAAAAAATGACAAAAATCGACTAGTAGAAGAATAAAATATTAGGATGGAAACGTAAGTGAAGAAACGTGTAGAGATAATGAAGGAAACTAAGAAACATCGCAAGACTGGGAAGGAACATATTATTTCAAAAACTTATAAAAAAAAATTCTTATATTAGACGAAAAGAAGAAAAAAGAAGAAAAACTGACTGGCAAACAGAGTCAACTACAAGAAGGGAAACGTAAGTGAAATGTAAAATAAAAAACGAACGACATTTTAATGGTTAAGGAATAAAAAAATTACAAGGAGAAAACCTCATCTAGGATATGATAAGTTTAGAAAATTGCAGAGAGGATGAAGAAAACGGGAAACATCAAAACTGTGGGAAGCAACATATGTCAAAAATCTATCAAGAAAACAAATCTGAAGCAGAACAAAAAAAACTGTGTCATATTAGGGAAACATTTCAAAAACGTATCAAGAGAACCCCATATAAAGCGAATAGAAGAAAAATTATCAAAAATTGACTGCCAGACAGAGTCAAATATTATACAGGAAACGTAAGTGAAAAATAAAGTAAAAAACAAAGGACACTTTATTGGTTAAGAAATAAAATATTAAAGAAAAGAGCCTCATCTAGGATATGAGATGTTTAGAAAATTGCAGAGATGATAAAGAAAACGAAAAAATATCAAAAGTGTGGGAAGCAACAAATTTCAAAAACGAATTAAGAAAACCAGAAAAATTCTCTTGTTACACAAATAGAAGAAAAAAGAACAAAAACTAACTGGCAGACATAGTCAACTATAAGAATGGAAAATTAAGTTAAAAATAAAATAAAAAAAACGTCGAAACTTTATTGGTTAAAAACTAAAAATCACAGGAAAAGGTGTCATCTAAGATATGAGAAGTTTAGAAAATTGCAGAGAGGGTGAAGAAACCGGAAAAACATCAAAATTGTGGGAAGAAACATATTTCAAAATTGTATCACGAAAACAAAACTGAAATTGAACCAAGAAAACTGAGTTGCGTTTTGGAAAATAGAAGAAAGAAGTGACGAAAATTGATTAGCATAGAGTCAGATATTAAAACGGAAAATTAACAAATAAAGTAAATATCTAAACTTTATTGTCTAAGAAATAAAGATTCAGGAGGAAAGTTTCATCTACGATATGACGAGTTTAGAAAATTGCAGAGCGGATGAAGAAAAGACTAAAACATCAAAGCAATGGAAAAAAAATATTTAAAAAATTTATCAAGAAAACTAAAAAAATTTTCATTCTAAGTAAATAGGAGAAAAAATAACAAAAATTAACTGGCAGACCGAGGCAAATATTAGAAAGGAACCATAGGTGAAAAATAAAGTAAAAAACAAACCACACTTTATTGGTTAAGAAAAAAAAATACGAGGAAAAAGCCTCATCTAGGATATGAGAAGTTTAAAAAATTGCAAAGCGGATGAAGAAGACGGTCAAACTTCGAAACAATGGGGAGCAACATATTTCAAAAACGTATCAGGAAATCAAAACTGAAATTGAAAAAAGAAAACTGTCGCATTAGGAAAATAGAAAAAAAAATAAAAAAATCGACGAGTAGATAGAATCAAATATTAGAATGAAAAAGTAAGTGAAGAAACTGAAAAAAACTGAACTGAACTGAAAAAACTGAAACTGTGAAAGCAGAGATAATGAAGAAAACCAGAGAAACATCGCAAGAATGGGAAGCAACATATTATTTCAAAAACGGATAAAGGAAACGAAAAAAAAATTCTCGTATTAGACAAATAGAAGAAAAAAGATGAAAAAGTGACTGGCACGCAGAGTCAACCATAAGAATGGAAAAGTAAGTGAAAAGTAAAGTAAAAAACGATCAACAATTTATGGGTTAAAAAATTAAAAGTTACAAGGAAAAAGCCTCATCTAGGATATGGGAAGTTTAGAAAATTGCAGAGAGGATGAAGAAAACGAAAAAACATCACAACTGTGTGAAGCAACATATTTCAAAAATCTATCAAGAAAAGAAATCTGAATTTGAACAAAGAAAACTGTGCCATATTGGGGAAAAAGAAGAAACAAGAACAAACATTGACTCGCAGACCGAGTCAACTATTAGAGTGGAATCTTATAAAAGAAATAAAGTAAAAAACGAGCAAAACTTAGGAAAATTGCAGAAGGAATGAAGAAAACGAAAAAAATCGAAACAACGGAAAGCAATATATTTTAAAAACATATCAAGAGAACAAACCTGAAACTAAACAAATAAAATTGTGTCGCATTAGGAAATTAGAAGAAATAAGTGACCAAAGTCGACTAGCAGAGAAGTTCGTCTGGGATATGAACAGTTTAGAAAACTGCAGAGTGAATGAAAAAAAGAATAAAACACCAAAGTAGGTAATGGAAAACAATGTACTTCAAAAACGTATCAAGAAAACGAAAAAAATCTCATATAAAGCGAATAGAAGAAAAAAAAATGACTGACAGATATAGTCAAATATTAGAAAGGAAACGTAAGTGAAAAATAAACTATAAAACAAAGGACACTTTGTTGGTTAAAAAATAAAAAATTAAATGGAATAAGCCTCATCTAGGGTATAAGAAATTTAGAAAATTGCATAGCGGATGATGATGAGTAAAATATAAAAACTGTGGGAAGCAACATATTTCAAAAATCTATCAAGAAAACAAATCTGAAACTGAACAAAAAAACTGTGTGATGTTAGGGCAATAGAAGAAAAAGGAACAAACTTACAGACAGAGTCAAATATTAGAATGGAATCTTAAAAGAATAATAGAGTAAAAAACGAACAAAACTTAAGAAAATTACAAAAGAAATGAAGAAGAAGGGAAAAATCCAAACAATGGAAAGCAACATATTTTAAAAACGTATGTATCAAGAGAACAAACCTGAAACTGAACGAAGAAAATTGTGTCGTATTAAGAAATTAGAAGAAATAAGTGACATAAATCGACTCGCAGAGAGTAAAATATTAAAAAGCCAAATCAAAAGATAAAGTAAAAACTAAATTTTATTGTCTAAGAAATAAAGAATCAGGGGAAAAGGTTCGTCTGGGATTTGAGCAGTTTAGAAATTTTCCGAGAGAATGAAAAAAAGAATAAAACATCAAAGTAATGGAAAACAATGTATTTCAAAAACGTATTAAGAAAACGAAAAAAATCTCATATAAAGCGAATAGAAAAAAAAATGACTGCCAGATAGAGTCAAATATTGAAATGGAGACTGAAGTGAAAATAAAGTAAAAAACGAACGACGCTTTATTGGTTAAGAAATAAAAAATCACAAGAAAAAAGCCTCATCTAGGATATGGGAAGTTTAGAAAATTGCAGAGTGGATGAAGAAAATATATTTCAAAAGCGTGTCAAGAAACTAAAACCCAAACTAAACAACGAAAACTGACTCGTTTTAGAGAAATAGAAGAAACAAGTGAAGAAAATCGATAAGCAGAGAGTCAAATATTAAAATGAAAAAATAAAAAACACAGTAACAAACGAATGAAACCTTAATGGCTAAGAAATAAAGAATCGGGAAAATAAGCTTCATCTACGATATGAAAGGTCTAAAAAATGGCACAGAGGATGTAGAACGAAAAAATCTGATATAAAGCGAATAGAAGAAAAAAATTTGAAAAAAATACTGGTCAAATTTACAGAGTCAAATAGTGGAATGGAAACGTAAGTGAAAAGAAATTAAAAAACGAACGGCAATTTATTGGTTAAGAAATAAAAAATCACAAGGAAAAAGCCTTATCTAGGATTTGGGAAGTGGATGAAGAAAACGGTAAGCTCTCGAAACAATGAGAAGCAACATATTTAAAAAACGAATTAAGAAAACAAAAAATATTCTCACATTAGACAAATAGAAGAAAACAACAAAAAATGACCGGCAGACAGAGTCAAATATTAGAAAGGAAAAGTAAGTGAAAAATAAAGTAAAAAACGAACGAAACTTTATTGGTTAAGAAATAAAGAATCACATGAAAAACATCATCTAGGATATGAGAAGTTTAGAAAATTGCGGAGAGGATGAAGATACCGGGAAAACATCAAAACTGTGGGAAGCAATATATTTCAAAAGTGTGTCAAGAAAATAAAACCGAAAACAAACAACGAGAACTGACTCGTATTAGAGAAATAGATGAAACAAGTGAAGAAAATCGATAAGCAAAGAGTCAAATATTAAAATGGAAAAATAAAAAACAAAGTGAAGAACCAATGAAACTTTATTGGCTAAGAAATAAAGAATCGGGAAATAAGCTTCATCTAGGATAAGAAAGGTTTAAAATATTGCACAGAGGATGTAGAACGAAAAAAATCTGATACAAAGCGAATAGAAGAAAAAATAAAACAAGATGACTGGCAGATAGAGTCAAATATTGGAATGGAAACGTCAGTGAAAATAAAGTAAAAAAGAACGACAATTTATTGGTTAAGAAATAAAAAATAACAAGGAAAAAGCCTCATCTAGGATATGGGAAGTTTAGAAAATTGCAGAGTGGATGAAGAAAACAGTAAAACTTTGAAACAATGAGAAGCAACATATTTCAAAAACGAATTAAGAAAACGAAAAATATTCTCATAATAGATAAATAAAGAAAAAAAATTGACCAGCAGACAGAGTCAAATATTAGGAAGGAAACGTATGTAAAAAATAAAGTAGTCAAATATTAAAATGGAAAAATAAAAAACAAAGTGAAGAACCAGTGAAACTTTAATGGTTAAGAAATAAAGAATCGGGAAATAAGCTTCATCTAGGATATGAAAGGTTTAAAATATTGCGCAGAGGATATAGAACGAAAAAAATCTGATACAAAGCGAATAGAAGAAAAAATAAAACAAAATGACTGGCAGATAGAGTCTAATATTGGAATGGAAACGTCAGTGAAAATAAAGTAAAAAAGAACGACAATTTATTGGTTAAGAAATAAAAAATAACAAGGAAAAAGCCTCATCTAGGATATGGGAAGTTTCGAAAATTGCAGAGTGGATGAAGAAAACAGTAAAACTTCGAAACAATGAGAAGCAACATATTTCAAAAACGAATTAAGAAAACGAAAAATATTCTCATAATAGATAAATAAAGAAAAAAAAATTGACCAGCAGACCGAGTCAAATATTAGAAAGGAAACGTAAGTGAAGAAACGAAAGTAAAAAACGAACGAAACTTTATTGGTTAAGAAATAAAGAATCACATGAAAAAGCATCATCTAGGATATGAGAAGTTTAGAAAATTGGAGAGAGGATGAAGATATCCGGGAAAACATCAAAAGCGTGTCAAGAAAACCAAACTGAAACTAAACAACAAAAACTGACTCGTTTTAGAAACATAGAAAAAACAAGTGAAGACAATCGATAAGCAGAGAGTCAAATATTAAAACGAAAAAATAAAAAATAGTATAAAAAGTATAAGTATAAGTAAAGTATAAAATATAAAAAGTAAAAAGCGAACGAAACTTTATTGGCTAAGAAATAAGGAATCAGGAAAAAAAGGTTTGTCTAGGATATGAGAGGTTTAAAAAATTGCACAGAGGATGTAGAAAATGAGAAAACGTTAAACAATTGGAAGCATCATATTATAAAAGAAAAAAAAAGTTACATTAAAATATTTTGAAAAAAAAACAGATGATTTTATTAAATGTTTATTATTTTTTCAATAAAATAGAAACTATCAATTTTAGAACATTCAAATGATAAACGTTTGTGAAAATACTGTTTTACAAATAAAATTATAAAAATTTTAGTACTTACTAAAATTTGTAAAGGAAGTTGCATAAAAACTGTTTTGAAAAAATGAGTTAAAATTTTGTTTCGGACTTACTAGTAGATTGGTTTTCAAATTAGATAAACAAACCTGCAAATTTGTTTTAAAAAAAAGCAATAAAAATGCGTTAAGTGGGCACTCGACCCAATCTAATCTAATTTTTGTCAAATTTAAATAATGATATAAATTTATCAGATCATAGCTCTCTAGTATCGGTCACATTTAGGGGAAGATGTGTAAATTTCGTTTACTGAATTCGAATCGATGTATGTACAGGCTGTTCATTTGAAAACGTCATCTAGAAAAGCTATAAACTTTTCATCGAAAAGAATGACATAATAAAAGAGCTCCGCTATGATTAGGAAACCAGCGATTTTCATCAAAAGGGATAACTTGAACTCATTAATATGGAGTCAACTTAAACAATAATCTACCAGCATTGATATAAAAGCACTTAAAATTCATTTAAAAATGATTTTAAAAAGCTATTCTAAGGTCAGTTTGAAGACAAGCGATTATTTTACCTGTTTATCCGATCACTCAGAGATACCCAAATTAAACAAATAAATATATACTTACACACAACTAAGATCATGCATGCCACAGTTATGACGAAGAAAATTTCCTGCCCTGAAATTGGCAAAAATCAACCTTCTTTCGAACGAACGAAAAATCCCCAACTTACATTCATCTGTATTAATGTTCGCAAACAACATTAGTACGGCGAAAACTGCTGTGTGGAGTGTCAGTACCCCGATCACTCGAGTTTTTGCTAATATTTTATGGGCAAGTAATGTCGAGGCACAGTTGGCAAAAAAAGCTGCAATCGAATTGTAGATGCCGGTCAAGGAAACGAAATTCTTCTGTAGGTATGTTCGCGCATTTGCGTCCGTGGTGTTGAGAGTAGTGTTCCTGAACTTGTACATCCAGTACTAAAATAGTCGTACCAATCACTATAAGTAGATGAATGAGAAAACAAAAATGGACAAACCTCGTTAGCTGCAGAGAAGTAACTCATGGGGAGGAAGTGCACCAGCCCCATAATGGTGACCACTATCAATACGAAGTAGTACCTGTCTTCGGGTTCAGGGTTGTCACCCTTTTTTTCTTCCTCTTTACCTTTCAAAAAAAATTTTAAGCGGCCTTGAATGCTTTTACCTTTATTTTAGGTATTAACTATACATTACCTATTTTTATGCTCTTTAAATCAAACCTTGCATCCTTGATCGACAGCCTTGCTGCCACTTCTTCCACTGCCATAGGTAGGTCTCCTAAAATCCAACCAGAACTAGTTCACACTTAACGACACTTGCCTCACTATAAAACCTTACCAGAATAGTAACTGTTAGCCATGGTATTCGATAAATACTTTCTGAGGTCTTGTGGCCACCTTCAAATCCAGATTTTAATTGGGACAATAAGACCAACCAGTTTTTGATCATTTTCCGTTATCTAATCTCGAAGAGCATCACCAAGTGATGTGGTAATCGTCCACTTTGCAAGATAACAGGGAGTAGCAGCTGATTTTTGATTAAGAAAGGAAAGGTGAATGAACGAAAGTTTTCTTTCATTCATGCATCAATTTGAGTCTTATGTTGAAATTTGTTTTGAGTAGTGATATTCGTACGGTACCTACATGTGGGCCCTTATCAGAAACTGAGCCTAAAGGTTACTAGAAATGGCTTAATTTGTTGCTACAATTCAGTTGCTACGTGAAACAGGTCTTCACCATCTATGACTGAAACTTTCTTTCTCTCTTCCCTTTTCTTCATTTGTTTCTTCGTGACTATAGTCAGTTTGTTACAACTCCGGTAACATAGTTGTTACGTGCAACTGCACGCGTCTTCACAACCTATGACTTCTTTCTCTCTTCACACATACATACAATGCTGTTTTCCTAGTTAGTGGAATCACTGCAATATTCTTAATAAAGAATTATGGGAGTAAGTAAGAACTATTTTCTTCTAAGTTATTTGTATATTACATTGATATGCTCTAAGTGGTAGTGCAAGCTCAATGAGTGAAATAACTATGAATAACTCATAAACGTTTTTCTTCAAGCGTCCCCACATGCACTCGGTTTGGTCTCGACCTTGCTGATACCCTTGAGTGTATTGTTACGCGATACGGATTCCAATAATTTATCGTCAATTAACTGCACACTTTTATTTACTTTTAACACAATTACTCTCTACTAACAACTCGCACTGTTCGCGTGTTCGCTTATTTACCCACTGCACTATCTATACGATCCCATCTCGAGCGGCTCTCTGGTTTATATACCGGGCCTGAACACACTCTCGTACTTTCGAGAACGGAGGCGACTGTTCCCGGTTCTCGTTTATTCTAGATGGGTTCCCGGGGTCGCGGTCGGCGCTCGGCGCTCGGCGTTGCCGCTTCGGCCCGAATCTCTGTAGACCGACGGTCGGGCGTAACAGTATCATAAATGAGTGATATCGATTTAGTTTAGTTTAAAAATGGAAACAATATGTCGGTTAGTGATTATGAAACAAAAAGCCTCAGGCACATAATGGATCAAACAACATTTTATTATTTTTTTCCATAGTCAACGAAAATGAAAATAGTTATTTTCCTAACTAATGCGGAAAGTGATACTTTCCCGCACGCTGTGTGCCGATGCACGAACGACGCGAAGCGGAGTTAGGGCAGCTGACGAGTGCTGGAAAGACACTTTTCGCACGAGTTAGGAACAATATTTTTGCTACGAGCCAATTCATTGTAACATAAACAAAGAATAAACATACAATACATAAACAACTTTATCTTTGTCAACAGTATGACAGCTGAATTAATCAACAATCAATTGGTTGTTAAGACAAAAACTTGGGGTGATTGTTGGCGTGACGTAATGTTTCAGACATGAACTGGTGACATTGGAATAAAAAGTGCGTATTTTATAGGTATACTTTGTATCAAAAATCAATAAATGCAAGCATAATAGTTCCTTAAAACAGATAAAAATGTTTGATACGGCTGTAAGGCAGATGCACCTATCTAGATAGACAGACTATACAGTATAAATTATATTATATATCAGTCATTGTTTACATATTTACTTTCCCGCACGCCAAATTTACTTTCACGTACGCCGTGCGGGAAAGTAAAGGGTTCAAAAACAAAATATGCGTGCGGGAAAGTGACATAATAAGCACGCTCGTAGAAAAAATATATAGAATGTTCATTATCTTTAAAAAATATAAGTTTGATTAGTCATCATGTATAGTGACACCCTGTAAATAATCTTTATATTTGTAAATTGTGCCATTAGTTATGTCTACACTCTTTTGAAAACTGCAGGTCTATGAGTCAAATAGGGCCCCAGTGACCAAATATATAAAAAACGTCATTGACTCACTATAGGACGTCTTTTAGTGACGTATAAATAACGTATCAAATCACGTGAATAAGTCCTACCGTATTGACGTCATGCGCATGACGTATAAAAAACGTCATTGAATGATTGGCCAACACGTTAAGGTCACGTCTTTTTCACGTTAATATAACGCCTAAGTTAAGTACCTTCAGGGGGATTAGAATGACGAAAATAATACAGAGGCTTTCTGAAAAACGCAAATAGCCGCTACAAATTCACAGGAATCTGTCGTCTGTCAGTTGTCACTGCATATATGTTTGCCTCTCATTTCTATCAAGTACGTCACTTTTGCGTCTGCCAAGGCGAGGAGGACAAGAGGAGACGAGAAAGTTTGCGTGCTTTTTTTGCAGATTGGTGATATTTAGCAATATCAGAATAATCAAAATTTAAGTTTTTTTAAATACGAATGAAAACAGTACAAAATTTGAATTATGACGCATAAACTATTATTAAAATTAAAAAACGAATCCAAAAATAAGAAACTATACACGGTGTTCTATTGACAAAATTAAGTTTATGAAAAAAAGTTCACTTTTGCTTCATCCTGTATATATAAATAAATTTTTATTGAAAGCGGCTTCTTAACTATCCACTTCTTGTATGAAGCTTTTTTTCCTGGCATATACAGGACCAGCGATATGTAGCGTCAAAAAACAATTGGGACACTCTGTGTTTAAAAAAATATATAACCGATTTTGTCAAACACTTAAAGTAACGCAAATCTGAAGCTTGGTATTTTGTAAATTGGGCCTAAATTATCGTTCTCCAGAAATCCCAGAAAATATATTTAAATGTAAAAAATATTGAAAATTAAACAAACAACTTTGTTTAAATTTTTATTTTACTCGCACTCTTTTTAACTGTATTTTCTGTTCTTAATATGTATTTGTTTTTAAGTACCCAACTACTCAAAAATGAACAGTTTTAGTAATTATTAGCCTTTATTAATCGACCTTTCTCTAGTTTTTAAATAATTTTTTTTTTTTTATAAATTTTGTTCGCAATTTTTTTTCTTTTCCCTTTTCTAGCTTCTCTAATCGATTTTTGTCCTTCTTTCGTTCTCTCAACAGACACAAGCCACGACAAAGCAAATGAATTCTCTGTTTCCTACTCTTTCTCAGTTTCTTTTTTCTATTTTGTTTGTCTTTTACTTTGACAATAAACTTCTATTAGCTATTAGCTTATTGCAATTAATTTCATTGCTCTTCAGTTCTCTTATTTTGTTTATTTGTCTCTCCCACATTGCCCTAAGTCTAAATATATTTTCTGTCTTTTAGCAGTTTCTTTGTCTCTTGCATACCTTTTATCTGTCTTGGACTATTCTGGTTTAGTGTCTTACTCCTTTTTTTTCTCTCTTTTCCTTTAAACTTTTTTTTACATATTTTACTCTATTACTCGCACTCTTTTTAACTGTATTTTTTGTTCTTAAAATGTATTTGTTTATAAGTAACCAATCACATAAAAGAAAACAGTTTTATTAATAATTAGCTTTTCTTAATTAAACTTTTGAAATAAACTTTACATTTTTTTTTATTTTGTTCGCGGTTTTCTTTCTTTTCCCTTTTCTGGCTTCTCTAGTCGATTTTTATCCTTTCGTTCTCTCGACAGACACAAGCGGCCACAAAGTAAAGGTTTTTTCAATGAATTCTCTGTTTCCTACTCTTTCTCAGTTTCTTTTTTTTGTCTTTTACTTTGTCAATGAATTTTTATTAACTTTCTGCAATTAATTTATTTTGACTTCCGTTCTCTTATTTTCTTTATTTCTCTCTCCCACATTACACTTTAAGTGTAAATATATATTTTTGTTGTTTATCCGTTCCTTTGTCTCTTGCATACTTTTTATCTGTCTTGGACTATTCTAGTTTAGTATCTGACACCTTTTCTTTCTCTCTTTTTCTTTAACCTTTTTTTACATAATTTTTCCTTCCACCTACTCTTTGTAGCTGTATCTTCTTTTCTTAGTATTTATTTGTTTTAGATAACCAACAATTCAAAAAACATAGTTGTATTAATTATTACCTTTTCTGTTTCCTTTTCTCGTCTGTTCTCTTGTTATATTTATTTCTCTATCACACATTACACTTAAAGTCTAAATATGTATTTCTTCTTTATCATTGCCTTTATTTTTTTCTTGATTTTTATCTGCCTTGCACAATTCTAATTTAATACTTGTATCCCTCTCTTTCTTTTACGCTATGTTCTATAATTTTCTTCTTTGAACCTTCTTTCTTTATATATTTTTTTTAGTCGCACACTTTTTAACTCTCTAAACTTTCCATTCTTAATATTTATTTGTTTTTAAGTAACCAGTTTCTCAAAAGTACATACATAGTACACTAAAGGAAACACAAATCTGAAGCTTTGTATTCTGTAAATTGGACCTAAATTAACGTTTCTTCAGAAATCCCAGAAAATATATTTAAATGTAAAAAATACTGGAAATTAAACAAATTTTCTTCACATTTCCTTTTTAATCGCACAATTTTTAACTGTATTCTTAATATGTATTTGTTTATAAGTAATCAACCACTCAAGAGTGGTTGAGTTGAGAGATAGTTTTATTAATTATTAGCTTTTATTAATTGACTTTTCTCTAGTTTTGAAATAAATTTTACATTTTTTTTGTCCTTTTTTCGTTCTCTCAACAGACACAAGCGACGACAAAGCAAGGGCTTTTTCATTGAATTCTGTGTTTCCTAATCTTTCTCAGTTTCTTTTTCTTTTCTTTTTGTTTGTTTTTTACTTTGACAATAAATTTTTATTAGTTTTCTGCAATTAATCTATTTTTTCTTCCGTTCTCTTATTTTGTTTATTTCTCTCTCCCACATTACACTTTAAGTCTAAGTATGTTTTTTTGAATTGTATCAGTTTCTTTGCCTCTTGCTAACCTTTTATCTGTCTTAGACAATTCTAGTTAGTATCTGACTCCTTTTTTTAAGTCTCTTTTTCTTTAAACATTTTTTACATAATTTTTTCCTTGCACCTTCCTTGTTTTTCGATAACCAGCAACTGAAGAAACATAGTTGTATTAATTATTACCTTTTCTGTTTTGATTTCTCCTCTGTTCTCTTATTTTGTATATTTCTCACACATTACACCTAAAGTTTAAATATGTTTTCTTTTTTTCCCATTGTCTTTACTTCTTTCTTGATTTTTATCTGCCTTGCACAATTATAACTTAATACATGTCTCCCTCTCTTTCTTTTTCGCTATATTCTTGTTCTTTGAACATTCTTTCCTTACATATTTTTTTTACTCGCACACTTTTTAACTCTCTAAACTTTGTGTTCTTAATACTTATTGGTTTATAAGTAACCAATTGTTCAAAAGTACATACATGGTTTTATTAACTACCATCTCTTATTATTTGACTAGGGTCCAGTGCTTATATATATGAACTTTTTATATATAATATAAACATATATATGAACTTTTTATCTTTTTTACAATTTTGTTAGGGTTTTTTGCTTCGTTTCTCCCTCCTCTAGTCTACTTTGGTCCTTTTGGCAACATATAATAACGACAACAAAGCAAGGTTTTATTTCGTTCCTACTTTTTCACAGTTTTTTTTATTTTCATGTTTTTAGTCGCATTATAGTTACTTTGTAGATAGTTTTGTTTTTTTTCCTATATTTTATTCTCATTGTGTTTATAGCCCTCTCACACCTTAACTTGCAATCTAAATATATCTTTCGTCTTTATCATCGTCTTTGTTTCATTTTTGTTTTTTATATGTGCCTGGCACAATTATATTATAGTAGCTATCTCCCTTTCTGTCTCTTTTTTTTTTAACTTTCTTTCTTTTCATATTTTTTTTTACCCGCACTTCTTCTGTATTGTTTGGTCTTAATATGTATTTGGTTTTAAGTAAGTACATAGTTCTCTTAATTATTATTTTTCATTAATCGACCAGTCACCTTTTATACAAACTTAGCTTTTTTTTCCTGGTTTTTCTTTGTTTCTTCCTTCCTCTCTTCTCTAGTCTATTTTTATTTTTTAGTGATTTCGTTGCTTTCTTTCTGTCCTACTCTTTCTCAGTTTCTTTTATTTTTGTTTAGAGTGCGAAATCCGGTTTCCAATAACAAAAAACCCCAAAAGATTGTATTGGAGCATACAACCCATAAGTAAGTACTAAAAAATATCTATTTTTTTTCTCTGTTTTTTATGTTCCTCTATTCTCTCATTTCGTTTATTTCTCTCTCACACAGTACACTTGAAGTGTAAATATGTTTTACGTCTTTATCCTCGTCTGTGTTTCTTGATTCTCGGTTCTTCATTTTTAATTGCCTTGCACGATTATAATTTAGTACCTGTTTTCATCTCTTTCTTTTTTTTTCTCTCTGTGTTCTATTATTTTTTCTTTAAATTTTTTCTTTTGATAATTTTTTAATCTCACTCTTTTTAGCTGAAATACAGCTGTTCATAATATTTATTTACTTTTAAGTAACCAATTACTCAAATTCATATAATTCCATTCATTATTATCTCTTATTTAGCTTCCAGATTTAATACGAACTTTCATCTTTTTTTAATAATGTTTTCCTTGTTTTTTTTTCTTTTTTCTACTTTCTCGCTTTCCTAGTCTATTTTTTATTTTCTTCATTATTTAACAACGGTTTTTTCGATGCTTCCTTTCTTTCGCACTTTTTCTGAGTTTCTTTTATTCTTTTGTTTACCTTTTACTGTTACTAATTAATTTTTATTTCTTTTCTGTGATTGAGTTATTTTGTATATATTTTTGTTTATTTCTTTTTTCTCGGTTTTCTGTTATTCTCTGATCTCTCAATATGTTTTTATTATCATTTTCTTTTTTTTGTTGCTTTTTTATCTGCCTTGCACCATTATAAATTAGTATTAGTATCTCTCGCTTTTTTTCTTTATGCTCCATTTTTTGTCCAATAATCTTTATATCTATGCATATTTTTTCCTCCTTTTTTTAGCTCTATTACTTATTAATAATATTTATATGTTTAAATTATAAAAAAAATATTTTAAATTTATTTATTATACTTCAAACAAAATTTAATAGATTTTTTTGCTTCTATTTTTTCTATTTTATAGTTCTATTTAATTTTTTTTTATATTAAAGCAATTACATCTTAAAAGCAAATTAATTCTAGTTTTAATAAATATTGATCAGCTCTCCCCAAGTTGTAACTATTAAAATAAAAATATTTTTAAATTCTTTTTTTTTATTTACCTTTTTTAAAACCTACCAATGTTACAAAAAATTGTACAGGGTGTCCCACATAAAAATAAACAGCAACTCAACAATTAGCAACCAGTTTTTAGTGAAACTGAGGTTTAAATAAGCGCTCATTTGAGATCGAAATTATGAATTTCTAACATAGATACGAAAAAAAAAAATAATAAAATAAAATAACCGATTGAAAACTTTACATTAATATACACATAACTTTACACTAATATAAAAGAATTAAATCAAAAGACGTTCCAATATCTTAAAAAAAGCGCTATTTTTTGTCAGTAAACACGACACAAAATATAAACTAATTTTTTTCCAAATATCGATAAAAGTCTCACAAAACTCAATTTTACAATCAAAATCTTTTTATTTTTTTATTTATGTATATTATGTTCAATTAAAAAATATGTAAAAAAATATTAAAAAACATATTTTAAGTACCTTATTTTACCTAACATAAGTACTTTTATGGGGATTAAAACGAGGAAAATTATACAGAAGCTTTTAATTACAATAAGCTATTAAAATTCAAAGACGAATCTAAAAATAATAAAATATACACGGTGCGAAAACATACCTATTATAAACATGTAATGAGTGCAATGACTTTGATAATTTTTATTTCAATGTTAAAAATTTTAAATTGGATATTAGGTCTTATTAATTTAAGTTGGACATTTAAATGATTATTTTAAACTTTATTTGTATGACTAAGTACTTTAAATATGTTGAGTAGGTTCGTGAGTGTTTTTTTTTATATCTATAGATTTTGAATTTTGTAATTTTTAATATTGGTGAATTTTGTTTTTTTAATTATGACTATTTTTATGTTTTGTCTACTTTTGATAGCATTATGCTAAATAAATCAAATTTATATTTATTTATATTTTATATTAAATTATATTTAATTTTGTTCGCGATTTTCTTTCTTTTCCCTTTTCTTGCTTCTCTAGTCGATTTTTGTCCTTCTTTCGTTCTATCACCAGGCACAAGCGACGACAAAGCAAAGGTTTTTTCAATGAATTCTCTGTTTCCTACTCTTTCTCAGTTTCTGTTTTTTTGTTTGTCTTTTACTTTGTCAATAAATTTTTATTAGCTTTCTGCATTTAATTTATTTTGACTTTCCTTTCTCTTATTTTCGTTATTTCTCTCTCCCACATTACACTTTAAATGTAAATATATATATTTGTCTTTTATCCGTTTCTTTGTCTCTTGCATACTTTTTATATGTCTTGATCAATTCTAGTTTAGTATCTGACTCCTTTTCTTTCTCTCCTTTTCGTTAAACATTTTTTATATAATTTTTTTCTCCTTGCACCTACTCTTTTTAGCTGTATCTCCTTTTCTTAATATTTATTTGTTTTTAGATAACCAACAACTCAAAGAACATAGTTGTATTAATTATTACCTTTCCTGTTTTTATTTTCTCCTCTGTTGTCTTATTTTGTTTATTTGTCTATCACACATTACACTTAAATTTTAAATCTGTTTTCCTTCTTTATTATTGTCCTTCTTTCTTGATATTTATCTGCCTTGAAAAATTCTAATTTAATACATGTCTCCCTCTCTTTCTTTTTCGCTATATTTTCCTTCTTTGAACATTCTTTCTTTACAAATTTTTTTTTACTCGCACACTTTTTAACCCTCTAAACTTTGTGTTCCTGATACTTATTGATTTTTATGTAACCAATTGTTCAAAAATACATACATAATTTTATTAACTACTATATCTTATTATTTGACTAATCTCCAGTGTTTATATGAACTTATTATCTGTTTTACAATTTTGTTCGCCGTTTCTTTCTTCATTTCTCGCTCCTCTAGTCCACTTTGGTCCTTTTAGCAACAGATAATAGCGACGACAAAGCAAGGGTTTTTTTCGTTCCTACTTTTTCTCAGTTTTTTTATGTTTTTTCGTGTTTCATGTTTGTCATTACTGTTGCCAATAGTTGCATTTTAGTTATTTTGCTTTTTCCTTATTATGTTTTTTTTTACTATCTCGCTTCACTAGTCTATTTTTATCTTTTAGTGTTTTCGTTGTTTTCTTTCTGTCGTACTCTTTCTTAGTTTCTTTTATTTTTGTTTCGTCCAACCCCTTTTTAGGGTAAATTAGTATTCTCAGAAATTTCACTGGGAAGAGTGCGAAATCGGGTTTCCAATAACCAAAAACCCCAAAAGATTGTATTGGATCCTAGTACCCATAAGTAAGTACTAAAAAATATCTATTTTTTTTCTCTGTTTTTCATGTTCCTCTATTCTCTCATTTCGTTCCTTTCGCTCTCATACAGTACACTTGAAGTTTAAATATGTTTTACGTCTTTATCCTCGTCCGTGTTTCTTGATTCTCGGTTCTTCATTTTTAATCGCCTTGCACGATTATAATTTAGTACCTGTTTTCATCTCTTTCCCTTTTTTTTACGCTGTGTTCTATTATTTTTTTCTTTAAATTTTTTCTTTTGACAATTTTTTAATCTCACTATTTTTAGCTGTATTTGTTGTTCTTGATATTTATTTATTTTTAAGTAACCAATTACTCACAATCATATAATTCCATTCATTATTTTCTCTTATTTAGCTACCAGTTTTAATACGAACTTTCATCTTTTTTTAATAATTTTTTTTCTTGTTTTTTTTTTCTTTTATCTACTTTCTCGCTTTTCTAGTCTATTTTTTCTTTTTTTCGTTATTTCAATAAGCAACCGCAACGACCTAGCAACGGTTTTTTCGATGCTTCCTTTCTTTCGTACTTTTTCTGAGTTTCTTCTATTCATTTGTTTACCCTTTACTGTTACTAATTAATTTTTATTTCTTTTCTGCGATTGAGTTATTTTGTATATATTTTTGTGTATTTGTTCTTCTCGGTTTTCTGTTATTTTCTGATCTCTCAATATGTTTTTATTATCATTTTCGTTTTTTTTGTTGCTTTTTTATCTGCCTTGCACCATTAATAAATCGCTTTTTCTCTTTATGCTCCATTTTTTTTCCAATAATCTTTATATCTTTGCATATTTTTCCCTTCTTTTTTTTTAACGCTATTTCTTATTAATAATATTCATTTGTTTAAATTATAAAAAATATATTTTAAGATTATTTATTATAATTCAAACAAAATTAAATATATTTTTTTGTTTCCATTTTTTTTTATTTTATAGTTCTATTTATTTTTTTTTGCGTTAAAGCAATTACATCTTGAAAGCAAATTAATTCTCTTTTTAATAAATATTGATCAACTCTCCCCAAGTTTTAACCATTAAAATGAAGATATTTTCAACTTCTTTTTTTATTTACTTACCATTTTTAAAACTTAGCAATGTTACAAAAAATTATAAAGGGTGTCCCACATAAAAATGTACTGCAAAGGTTCTCAATAATTAGCAACTAGTTTTTAATGAAACTGAGGTTTAAAGGCCTTAATTTGAGATTGAAATTATGAGGTTCTAACATAGAAACGAAAAATATTAATAAAATGAAATAAACGATTGAAAACCCTTTACATAACTAGAACTTTATTAAGTAAAAAAGCCTTACCATGATGTTAAAAAAAAATATTTTTTTGTCAATAAACACGACACAAAATAAAACCTTATTTTTTTGCCAAATGTCAATAAAACTCTTACAAAACTCAATTTTCCAATCAAAATATTTTTATTTTGTCATTATCTATGTATAATATGTCCAATTAAAAAAAAAAGAAGTTCAAAAAATTATAAAAAACATTTGTCTATACAAAAAAAAAAAACGCAAATTTTTTATGAAAAACATCAATTAAAATCACAAACAAACGTACATTTTTGCTCGTTTTTTTCTTGTGGATGTCGGTCTATTTCAAGGCTACAGACGTAAAACATAACATAAACACGGTATAAAGGAAAAAATTCGTAAACAAATACTTTACAAAATAGAACTTAATTATATATATTACTTATTATATTAAAATTGTTCTTAGGGTCTTTGTCTTATGGTTGACTTACAATTTTCCATCAAGACGTTTCAATTTAAGTTTTATTTTGTAGAATGTGTGTTCTTGAGTGCTTTCATATAGGGTCGTCTTAAAAAAAAGAGGTCACAATGAGTCTAATTTTCCGACCTTGAACTAACGTAGAAGTAAAATTTTGTGTCCTTTCGACACTTTTTACTGAAAAGTTCTACAGGTTTGCATAGTTGATCAGAAAGAAAAAAAAATGCAAAAACAGGGTTTGACTTAAAAATAGCTTAGATAGCATTGAAAAAGACGTCAAAAGTAGAAAAACTGATATTGCCCCAAAAGTGTTTTATTGTTGATATCATTTTAGGAAAAAAACTTATAACAAAAGTTTGTCGCAAAAAGATGATGAAGTGCCTATTTAAAAAATAAAGTCATTATCAATTATTTGTAAACATCGTTATTCATTATAAGTACTTTTTGGCGTATCGAATTCCCATTGATAAAATAGATAAAACGGCAATTAACATTATTGTTTTGAATGGAAAGCAGGAAGCTGGAATGTGTTTTCCCACTATAATCAAACACTTGTAATATAAAACAATAAAATTAGTCGAAAATCTCAAGTGGTACCCACTTGAGGACGATATGTGTTCCCAGAATTTTTTTAAAATGCCGTCTATTGACAGGAAGCATTTAGAGTCATTTAGAAGCAGTTGCGAATTTCTCTCAAGATGTGACTTTGATTGTTCAATCGTTTTCTGAGAAATTGGACAAATGCAGCTTCAAATCCCGAAAGATTCAACCACATGTATGGAGTAGGGGGTGTTCATTTGAAAACGTCAGCTATTTGGTTGTAAAATATCAAAAGAAAAGGATGAAAGAATAAAAGTCTCTTCACTTTAATTATGTCATGTTTTTTCTGTCAAAATTCCTTCTAGATGACGTTTTCTATTGAACGCGGGGTACATTTAGAGAAAAGATACCTATAGGATGATGGTAGGTGTGTACCAATTATTATCAAGCGCCATGCTCTTTAAAAGCTAATAGCCAAAGCAAAAGATAAAACTCACACGTCCTTACCGGAATTAAACTGATAAAAAATCCATTTCAAAAAAATTAGCTAAAAATATATAGGGTTGTTCCAAATATGGCGTTATTTTTCCACCAACGAATAGGGCTTAAAAAAACTAATTTTTTTATTCATTGGTGCTTTTTCGAAATGTTACGTTAACGGAGATACAGGATGTCAAAAAATTTTATCCGAGACTAACGAGGGAAGCCATTGAGATCTTTAAACACGACAAAAATCTCAACAAGAAGGATTTCTACGTCATCCGTTCAAGTGCGCCGTAACCCTGCGCCACCAGTACCCCCCCCCCCCTCCCACTCCCTGCACTTCAGCGCAACGACGGGGCCACCACAGGGAGCTCACCCAACGTTGACCACATACCACGGAACTCACCACAGTCCAGTTAGTCAACGTTGGGAAGCACAGGAGATCACTTCGCGAATTTCCTCATGGCCTTGGATAATGTCTGCCGCAGCTGTCGACGAAACGTTCGGAAGAATCTTCATTAAACCACGGCGTCAAAGCTCGAAAAACACTTTATATTGTATAAAAAAGTCTTTACTGAATACTGTTGCAGAACAAGTTTTCGCTTAATTTTTTAAGACATTTTGTGAAAGTCAGTTTTTATCAAAAGCTGCAACTGTAAAAATTGTTTGACATCATAAAAAAAATATTTAAGCGCGATTTCAAAAAAAAAAAAATTGTTTGAAACATCCATCATCAAAAAGTTTTTTTTTTACAAAATTTTGCTAAAAACATCACAAAACAAAAATAAATATTTTTAAAAACTCACACACTGTTAGAAATATAACTTTTAAATACTTAAAGCTAATTATTCTACTCTGATTTCGGTTTATATGTATTTTGTAAAACCATCAAACATTCTATTTTCTGTGAAACTATAAAAAAGCTTTTTCTTAAAATAGAGATTCTGGAGAAAAAAAAATTATTGTATTTTATTCTTCATATTTTTTCTATTCTGTTATTTGTCATGTTTTGTTAAATATATTGACCATTGATATACGTTCTTTCATGGATCTAAATTGCATTGTGTTGGGGTAGTTTTGACGCAAAACTGGATTTTTCCAATTAGTGAACACTGTCATTAAACTGACTTTTATGACAGTTTTTTTTACGATTAATAATTTTTAATTTTTTAAACTTCTTTATACGGTAATGGCCTGAAATAGAATTTCTTCAACGAGTTTATAGTCAATTCTTATTTAAGTAATTGTATTTGGAACGGGACATTTTTAGCAATTTTTTAAGGTGTATTTTGAAAGCTCTTAAACGGTTTTTGAATAAAATTAGAATTCCTTTAAATTTATACCCCTATCTATCTGCCTCTTTCAGATATAGTTTTTCTTTTTTCTATAATTTCCCAACTATTCCAGATATTTTTACTTTCGATCCTTTTTGTGTTTTTTTTTTCATTTATTTACCTTTCCAACAGATTTTTTTGATTATGCATATTTTTCTATTCTTATTCTTTGTCATATTTCGCTCAAATTTCGGTTGATTTATATATTTTTTTCTTTGACCTATATTAGTTTTTCATCGCGTTAGCTATTTCTAGAAAGATTTGGACTGAAAGGAGAAATTTTATTCAGAGAGCTTTGGTATGTAAAAAAAAGCTCCTTTAGTAAAGTTCTTAGACTATTTTAACTCAAAATAAGAAATATAAAAATTTTTGCCGCTACTTACTTTTTTTTAACTTGTTTTTTTTCTATAATTTTCTGATTTTTTATTGTTTCTTAACCCGGTGCTTTCGTACTTTTTTATTTATTTTTTTCTTTCTTGGTGTTTTTTAATTGATCATATTTATCTGTCCCTAGGCACTTCATTGTGGTATCACTCTTTCAAGTTTTTTTACCTTAAATTAAACTCCTCCAACTGCTAAAAACAGTTGTAATGTAAATTAATTTCCATTGAGACAGTTTTGGAACAAAGGTGTTCTAATAGTTAATAATTCTTCATCTTTAATTTTTCTTTTCTTTTATAGTTTTAAATCGATAAGGGGGTTCTAGTAGGCAAAAATAGATGTTTATAGAAAGACTTATGGGCCGAAAGGGATTCTCTTTTTAGCAAACTTTTATTAGTTTTAGATGATTTTGGCTCATAACTAGAAATGTTTTAAATTTGTGCCTCTAACTCACTGCCACTTTGGACGTAATTGTTTCTATAATTTTCTCACTATTAAACACTCTCGATTCTTCGCTGTTTTTCATTTTGTTGTTGTGTTTATTGTGTTTGTGTTGTTGTGTTTATTGTATTATGTGTTTATTACAGGGGGGGGGGGGCGAAGCCTTGCGACTAGACCTTAAAAGCCCTTTCCACAGTCCCTCGATCCTCCTATCCCTACTCCGCCTGGTCCCTCATTCCCTCCACGAGTTGACCCGTCCTTCTAATGAAGGAGATTATACCGTCCCATCTCAGAATCGGGAGCTTTTCTGGACGGAGGAAGGCGGCTTACAGTGTCCTGTGGCGCAGTCGCGCTTACCCATAGCTCACTCTCAGAAAGTGGTATGACGACTCTTCCCCTGCTCCACGGTGGGTGCAGAGTGAACTGTCCACCATGTCTAGGAGGTGCATGTGTCTGTTTAGTCTGCAGTAGCCAGATTCCTTTAAGGTCTCCCTGGGAGTGCCGATTTCTCCCAAGTAGCCACGAGGACTTGAATCTATTCGGTTAGGTGATACATTTCCTTTGTCTGTCTACATATTCCTGACTGTGTCCAGTTTGTCCTTGCACTCTTCCATACCCACTCATTTAAAGTGTGAAAGACATACCTACTGCTTACTCCTAGACATGGCTCCGGTCTAGTAAAGCACAGGAAAGCACGCTGCCAGAGATACCCTTTTTGTCTCTGCCAGTGATTCTGCAGCATCCCTACAGTCCTCAACGAGGTTTGAACTCGTCCTGTTCCTGCAGATGGCTCGCAGGCCGCCTGACTGTCGGAGTAGATGAAAATGTTCGGTACTGCCCCTTGTTTGACTTCTGATCGTATAGCCACTTTGAGTATTGCAAACACCTTCGCCTGGAAAACCATTGTGTGGCTTCCCAAGGGAAAGCTCTCGCCCTCTCCACGGTCTGCTCCGTACATTCCGGCTCCTGACGACTGTGAATCAGCCATTTTTGATCTGTCTGTAAGCCATTCCTGATTATTCTCAGAAGGTGGCTGAAGCAGTTCTTTAAATTCTTCTCTTGTTGGGATGTTTATGCCAAATGCCAGTTTCAGTCTCAGGAGATCACAAAGGCGCCCTTCCTGCGACATCCAGCTCTCACTTTTCCCAGCTTTTGGTATGAAGACCGCGTCCGCGGATATCCACCCCTTAGGGACGTATCCCAGTGCTACGCTTGCCGTGAACCCTTTGTTCAGCGACTGGAGCACATTGTCTAGTCCTTCCTGCAGCAGTGCTGGAAATATACCGTTGGGTCCGTTGCTTTAAAGGAACTGAGTTCGCCCACCGCCCATCTAATGACTACCTCGGTCACTACTTCCCTTACAAGTATCAAATCCTCCCGGACTGGATAGGACTGGACCTCTATTCTTGAATTTCAGGGAGTAGAACTTTGCGAGAGAAGTAGGCGGAGTTCTCTCATGAATAGAAATGCAGTATCCTTGACAATAAATTAGGGGAGGGAGCTGCTCCCAAGAGAACTAAAAGTTCTCTTAATTGTCACAGAGGGAATTGATAAATATAACCTCACAATTAAAATTTGTTTTTGTTTATTAAATTATTGTTTTACAATGCCTTTGATTTGTCGGATAGAAAATTTGTTCAAATGTTTAGGCTAGATAAAGGCCTTTGTCATGAAGTGATAGAAATGCTCAGCCCATTTTTAGTTCAACCTACAAGGAGATCAGCTTTGTCAATAGAAACCAAGGTAAGTAGCCAAGAAGTAAGAAAATATAGGTAAGTCAGGGATGTGTGTCTAGTTTCTTGATATTTAATTTTTAGATACTTGCGGCATTACGTTTTTATGCATCGGGTGGCTATCAAGAGAATACAGGCTCAAACAGTTTTATTGCGATTAGTCAGCCATCAATTAGTCGAGCTGTCCATGAGGTCACAAATGCTTTAAACCAACCTGAAATTTTAAATAATCTAATAAGGTTCCCTCAAAACATTGAGGAGTTACAAACTATTCGAACAAGGTACATATAGTAAAATAGATAATCAATATAGATAAAATATGCTTAGGTACTTACCCGCCTCATATTTTCAGATTTTATGAGAAATATCAATTTCCCGGAATTATAGGCTGTATTGACTGTACGCATGTAAGCATTTTTCCTCCAGCAGCTAACGATGAACAATTTCCTGAACATATTTACATCAATAGAAAAAATTATCATTCATTGAATGTAGGGCGACTTGTTGAACAGTGGATCACTGGTACACAGTGAATCGTCGATTTTACGGGATTATTCCTGCCATCCCGCGCGCCATCTGCAATTAATAATACTCTTTTGTAACAAGCGAACAGCAGCAGTAGTAATTCAAAAACTACGGCGGGGGTTGCACGCATGTCGGGTTAATTTGTGTTTTCGGGTGTAAAAATCTTAATGTCACGTAAGTAGAAATCTAAAAATATTTCGATAATCAAATAGTTTTGTGAGTTTACAATGAATTTGTCGTTTTCTTTTAATAGTGCAGGAGAAGTATAAAGCTCTAGTTTCACAAAAGTCAATTTTTTTTTCACGCTTGAAGGTTTAAAAAAATAACGGCTTATAGTAAACAGTGGATCAACTATTAAAGTGAACAGTGGATCAATGATCCACTGTGTACTACAAGACATTATTTGCAAAATACGTCTGTTATGAAATAAAATCTATTTCATTTTTTATATTTCTTTATAGAATGCCTCGCAAACTTCAGCCAGAGAGAAAGATTGGTAAACACACGCCTGCCCAGATGGAAAGGGCCTTACAGTTGATTCAAGAAGGATGCAGCATTCGAAAAGCATCAAAAGAAACAGGAATTGCTTTTACTACATTACAACGTTATAGCAAAAAAAAAGCTGCTGAACACAATGAAGAGTTCCGACTGGTTCCTCATTATAATGTTAACAAGATTTTTTCCGATCACCAAGAGGAACTATTAAAATAGTATTATAAAAAATGCGCCTTGCTTTTTTATGGTCTCTCGGCAAAAGATTGTAGACAAGTGGCCTACGAAGTGGCGAAGATAAATAACATAAAAATGCCGCCCTCTTGGGAACCCCAAAAAATGGCTGGTGTAGAATGGCTTAGAGGTTTTCGTCAACGTGACGGCGACTTAAACCTTTAATGAACAGACTGTTAAAAATTTTTTTGAGAATCTTGAAAATGTAATCCAAAGAAATCCCTTCTTTGCTGATGGAACTAGAATATTTAACTTGGATGAGACAGGGACAACAGCAGTACAAAAACCTCAAAAAGTCATAGGTCCAAAAGGACACAGAAGTTTGTGTAAAGTTACTAGCGGGGAAAAAGGAACTTTGTGCACGACTTGTTGCATAACTGGTGCAAGTGGTTAAGCTCTTCCCCCAGTTGTTATTTTTCCTCGAAAAAACGTAAGTGCTAGAATGGCTGTTGGAACACCACCTGGAACCCTAATTTTGGCTACACCATCAGGATGGATGAATAGCGAACTCTTTGTAGAAGTAATGAAACATTTTATAAAGTACAGTCACAGCACTCTAGAAAATCCCAGCATCTTAATTATGGACAATTAGTTGGTGAAGTTAGCGGGATTAGGACAAATAATGCACCTCTTCTTTATTCGAAAATGGCCGACGTTTCGACTATTTATTTAGTCTTCATCAGGGATTCGCATATTTTGTACCTTGGGCAGCGGATGTGTGTTTTGTCGAGCCTAAGATACCAGGGTCACCGAACAATCGAATGGAGTTTGCTACCGTAACTATCTTAAATCGTACTTTAACTGACTACCCTCTCTAAGTGAGAATAGCCCTGATGAAGACTAAATAAATAGTCGAAACGTCGGCCATTTTCGAATAAAGAAGAGGTGCATTATTTGTCCTAATCCCGCTAACTTCACCAACTACTTACAACTTAAGGACGCTAATTACAACAATGATTATGGACAATCACGAATCGCATCTAAGTATTGAAGCACTTGATCTCGGGAAAAAAAATGGAGTAGTTGTCATCACATTACACCCGCACACATCAGCTAAAATGCAGCCATTAGATGTAGGACTATTCGGACCTTTTAAAACCTATTATCATAATGCTATGGATTCTTGGTTAATGAGACATCCAGGGTGCCCAGTTACAATCTACGATGTTGGTTCACTAATAGCGTTGGCTTTTACAAAGTCAATGACAATTGACAACATAACTAAAGCCTTTAAAAAACCGGTATATTTCCGTTTGATAAAGATGTATTTTCTAGTGAAGATTTCTTGCCCAGTACAATGACTGATCGTCCACAACCAAATAACTCAAGATATGATCAACTACCTGATAACGATGACGTTGTTTTAGAAGGCAGTGTCAGAGATTCCGAACAAGATTTAGAGACTTCAAATGCTGTTGTTGCCGGGCCATCAAGCATTAAGCACCATAATATAACAACTGAATAATTTAGAGCTCCTATTAAAGCAGGGCCTAGAAGTACCAATAGAAAACAGCGAAAGCTGGGAAAAAGCATGATAGCTACTGACACCCCTGAAAAAGATGAAATTGCGCTAGTGCGGGAATCAGCTAGAAAAAGAAAAGTAGCCAAAGAAAAAAAGACAAAAAGACAAGTTCTACAAAGCGACTCTGAAGACGATAACAAGGATGTAATATATCAAGATACCGACGATGACGAAGCGGTTGAGGATGAAGGTGAAGACGAGAACAACATGTTAACCGAAGACGATCTACAAACTCCTTTACCACGTGCTGCAAAAGAAAATGAATTTGTGATTATCTTATTTTGCACTAAGAAAGTAAAAGTTTTTTATGTTGCTAAAGTTATTGAATCGATCAATAATAACATGGAATATAGTGTGAGTTTTTTAAGATTAAAAATAAGATCTCGTCAACAATTCTGTATGCCGGATGTGCCCGACCTTGCTCTAGTCCAAGAGCAGGACGTAAGGTTTATTCTTCCCAGCCCTATAATTAGCGGTACTTCTAGAAGGCAATCGTATTTTAAGTTTCCAGTGGATTTTTCTTTGATAAATATGCGATAAGATAAGACTGTTAAGTTTTGAAAACTGTACCACGGCCTTTTACTTTTGTTTGAATTTATCTAGTTTAGTTTCTAGTATTAGAGTTGTGATTTGATAGTTTATATTTTGTAATAAAGGATTTTTATTCACCCGATCCACTGTTGACTTTGGTGTGACCCACTGTGTACTATAGTTGGTAAACAGTGAATCATTTTTCAACAATGTACAAATATATTTTTCCTCGTATATACATACTTCAATTAACGTAAGTTTAGCATAACTAAATGCACTTAGGCCTAGTGCAATACTGACAAAAATGTTATTTAAATACATCTATTTTTACGCGAGATATATTGCTATAAACAAATTGTGATCCACTGATCAACAAGTTACCCTACAGCTAGTAAGCAGAATAGATAAAAAAAACTGATTTTTTTTTAAGTACTATATTTCTTTAGATTTGTGACAACAATCTTAGGATATTAAATGTGATCTCAAGGTACCCAGGATTTAGTCATGATGCTCAAATTTGGAGACAATGTGCAGTGTCCACTATAATGGAGCAGTTGTACAGAAGAGATCCAGCAAATGTTTTCTTCTTGCTGGGTGATTCAGGTGAGATTTAGAAAATTGCTTAAATATAACCATGCTTATAAAAGTGAAAAGCAATTGCATGGTGTTTTTGCTGTGAATATAAAAGTTTTATTAATTTTCCTCTTGTACATATATTTTTAGGATACCCTACTCGCCCATGGTTACTGACACCAATTTTAAATCCACAAACCCAAGGGCAACATGAATATAATGATAGACTCTGTTCAATAAAATCCATAATTGAACGATGCAATGGGGTCTTGAAGAATAGGTTTCGATGTCTAATAAAATATCGAAGTTTGCATTATCATCCTACAATAGCGGGCAAAATTGTGAATGCATGTTGTGTACTTCACAATATGTGCGTGGAGAAGAATATTCCCGAAGCAGATGAACCACACATTGAAGAGCCTGATTATGGGATGTATAATATTCCTGAAGCTAATGAGAATGTGAACATTTTGAATGAGAATAACCTTAACCCTGATTTGGCAGCAGCAAGGGATTTGCAGGAAAACATTATTCAAAATAATTTTAATTTCAACTGAATATTTTTATTTGAAGATGATAACTCAATAAGCAAATATATAAAAATGTACCTACTTACACTGAAATGAATACATTTGCTCTAAACATCAACAAAGTAGTATCTATCAACATATAAAACAAAACAAATACCAAGAAAAAAAACAGTTAATTGCCAGAGTTGACCATAACACCGAAAACATATCTCTTAGCTTATATCATTTTTTTAAATGTAATTCCATCAAAGTTTCTGTTAACCTTTAAGCTGAGAGATAAGTGTTCGGTTCCATGCCCAATTCTAGCCATTTCGTTTTTGTTCCCTCTCTGTACATATTTAATAGTGTACAGGCAAACCTATCAATAAATATATATTAATATGTCCTGTTATAAAGTCCCATATCTTTCTATTGAGATCATGTTTATTTCCTTTGGTGAATTGCACAAGGAATTTAAGAACTATCCGTGCATTGAATTACAAAATAATACCTACACATCTAAAGATAAACAACAATAAACATTTTCAACCCAAGCAACATCTTTCAAACTACTTAAATTAGGAAGACTAATCTAGAGTTACAGACATTTTTTACCTTTGAAAAGCTTCCCAAATTTACCCCATAATTGTGCGATGGAATTTTCGTAACTGCATTAGCAATATCATTCAAAATACGTAGTTTTTGTTCACGATATTTTGCTTTATTTTTGAAGTCTTCAATTTTCCTATTATAATACTTGTTCTGGTTTTCATAACAATTTCTCAGTAAATCTAGCTTATTCTCCCTATAAGTGTTTGTGGATGTTAAGTTAGTCTCACTTATCTCTAGGAATTTTCGATTGTTCCGTATTGAATCTGTTAGTCTGGAAGTCTTTGTGCACCTTTTTTTTACTTTTATTGGAGCATTTCCTTTACCCTCCCTTTGGAGTTAATACATTTTTGTCAATCTGTGAAGCCTCAATGTTGTCATCCCTTTTGCTCGATTTTGTTATAATTTGTTGGGTTTGATCTTCCATTTCATCATCCTGATGAATGTGAATAATCTCAATAGATTCCTAAAATAGAGATTGTGTAAAATCATCTTTTACACTGCAGTTCACTTAAGCATCTAAACTGCCACTCAACTACCTACTATTATTTGAAAACCAATCCCTGAGTTTACTTATGACTAAGTCACCTTAAGTAATAGACTCTCGAATAGAATACTATTTCGACATTCTAGTAAAATTCGACATTCCATTAAAAACATGCATCTTGTCGAGTTATGAGTTTAATTATTTGCAATCTGAACATTTACACATAATAGTTATACTAAGATACCATTTCAATACAATCTTAATAACTACTTACATTTCTCTCTAGCTCTTCATTTATATCTGAAGTTTCTCTTAAAACTGCATTCAATTGAATTTCTGAGTCATCGAATTGAATTTCTGGTTCTGGTATAGCCAGGTTACTGTTTATAGCAACAGGCGTTATAATCTCATATATTTTATCATATATACTCTTCTCCATAGAATCTTCAATGGCAGGTAGTGGGGGTCCCCCACCTGTTCTATGGCTGTGTTTTTTCTCTTTACTGATCTTGCTTTTCACATTCTTCTTGATCATCGTCCATGCCTGTTATGATAGGACAACCATATTAAAACAAGGAAAATAGGACTGGCTGATATAATATAAAGAAGTTCGATTGACATCTTTTATGGCCATTTCCATCAAGCAAATTTTAAGTAAACTTAAAGTTAAGGGCCCTTAAGCCATAGCTGTTAACACGAGTAACCATGGTAATAATGGAAGCCTTAACTAAGTGTACTTAAAAATTGCTTGATTCGAACAGCCCTTAATGATTAACCACATTTGTGAGGATCGACTTTGCAAAATCTCCCAAGAATATTTTGCCTTGTTGTGCATGTACCTTTCTCCATTGTTTCCAATCCTTAACAGCCCCTCCTGGAATAGCATTTAATATGGTGGTAATTTCCTTCCACAGCATCATACTAATTGCATTTGTGTATGTATTTGTTAGTTTGCCTTTGTACATATTAGGTCTAGCATGTACAAAGTTGACCAAAACATCCTTTTGAATTGAGTTTAGCTGCCTAGATTTAGCTTCCGTTATACTCATTTTATTTAAAAAAGTAGGATATATTCAGTAACTAAAAGTATACAACAAATTAAAGCAACAAAATAAACATTCAATACAAACCCAAAAATAAGGTTATGACTACCTATGCCGTCGTCTATCAAAATTTGATGCAATTTTATTGGTCAAAAGAGCCAGCAACACTGTGTCTCGGTTTTGCTCCCTCCCTGTTACTCCCTACCTTTTGCAATTTGTGAAGAATAAGCTGTTTTGCGATAAGGGAGATCCAGTGAGGAAGTTCTCCCTGGGAGCTCCCAGGGACCACTCTTATATTCAAGAATAGGTGTCCTGGAAGCAGCTCCCGAGGACAGGCTACGCCATTTTCTCCAGGGAAGTGGGTCTCCGGGAGAATTTCCAGGATCTCTCCCTGGTCTCCCGTCCATGTTCCGTCCTGTTTTTTCATTGTACCTAGTTGGTTTCGTCTTTCTGAGCTCAGCAATTTTGCGAGCTTGGTCGATTCCGCAGAATTTCCGCCAGCTCGCTCTTTTGCCTCGCCTGTAACTCTTTTATGAATTCTCTGCGGGGTTGTTTATCCATCCTACTCGTGCGTACCGTTTTTGGCAGCTCGGTGGAAGGCATTTCTGGCGTCTAACTTAAGACGCTCCAGCGTGCCTTTTCACCACAGAACTCTGCGAGCACCCTGCTTCCTAAGTGGGCACGATTCTTCAAAGGAGTGGCCAATTCTACTCCGTCATCTATTTCCTATGTGGAGGGCAACCGCCCGTCGTTGCAATCCATGGTCGGACCTAACAGCTCATTGAACTTTATCCAGTCTGTGGTCCTCGGGCTCTTTTTCGGCGGTGTATCTGTCCAGTCTGACTCGATTTAAAAACTTTCTTTTCTTCTTGGGAAAAATCTTATCATACTATGATCAGACATCGAAGTGTTCTCAGCTACTCTGCAGTTTTTATTTTCAACTCCATCGGTTGCCAGACGACCGTCACGTCTGTAACTTCCTGTCGGATGCGGCAAAGGTCGACTCTGCATTTCGGTTGGCTATCTCTAGATTTTCCGATGCGAGGTAGTCCTGTAGGGCATTACCTCTCGCATTACAGTGGGTGCTGCCCCAAAACATGTTGTGTGCATTTGCGTCGCACCCTATTATGAAGAGCAATATTTGACTTTTGCATATCGCACTACCTTTACCATATCTTCCGTTGGGGACAATGTCATATAGAAGATATACACTACTTATTTGCATTTTAGCTTTTTGTTGACTCATCCTATATTCTACGATCGCCGCTGTGACGTCCCTTTTTTTAGATGTGTCGCCTGGAGATCCTTGGACGTCAGTTTGATATACATAAAGTTCCTGAATTATAACTATAACTTCTGTTTTACCGGCCATTACGCCGACTAGCTCAGCTGCAGCTTCCCGGCTGTGTTGGAGATTAATTTGACTTATCCGAACCATTTTATACTAAAGTTGTGCGAGACTCCCTGGTTACTTTTCCTGGTCTGGTGGCGGAGACCTCTTTTCCTTCGATGGTCCAGGCTTGGTGGCTCTTCCATGAACCATCACTCTCCAAACACGGATGGTGATCAGCTCGAAGCAACAAGAGCCACCTTGCTGTCCGAAAATGGTTGGCAGCCACCCTGCTAGCCCTAAAGGTCAGGCGCCAGTTCCCTTGTCATCTCTCAGCCGAGCTCCGCGTTTTGAAGGTCGAACAGCTCTCTCACCTCTTCAACGTTCGGCTTGCCGGGACTCCTCAACGTGAAGCCGACCTGCACTGGCCATGAAGCCTCCAACGACCGCATTGCGCGTATCATCGGGCCGTTCTCCATCACCAGCGGAGGGCAGGCAAACAAGAGACAATTTCTTAACTCTTCGTCTTCCGCTGTGACCAGGAACCATCCGGAATCTGTCAAGCCGGATCCCCGAAGCCTCAAGGTTGGTCCTCATTACCCGACATGCCCCTTCTCATCTCCCTGATTAGGTGGCCAGGAATAAGCTCCGCCTCTGCAGGCATCTCCGCTCTGCCGCCTCCCTCTCGGTGACGTAGACCACTTGGTTCTCTCTTTGGGCGGCCGCGCTGTATGACCCCGCACCACTGGGCCCCGCTCAGTCTTCCTTAGAGGAAGGTTGGATCCTGTCGCCGAGCAAAACGGGCGACCGGTGAGGTCGTTCTCCCCGTTGGTTTGAGGTCACCCGCTTTAGTTTTTTTGTTCTGCCTTCTTGGTGGAGTACCTAGACGGGAAGGTGACGTCATTTTGACGTATTTTTTTGGTATTGACGTCATGTGAAGACGTCGAAATAACGTCTTAATGACGGGCGTAAGTTACGGACCGATGACGTTATTTTGCAACGGCAAACGACGTTAATTTGTGACGTAAAAATCACGTCACTTTGCGACATGAAACTGACGTTATTCTACGTTATTTGATGCAAACGGTTTCTTTTCGGAGTTATGTATTTTTGCCTACGTCAAAGAGTTAAAATAACTTCTAGAATCCAAATTTTCTTACTACATTTTTTGACTTCGACTTGGTACCAAGAAATCATAAGCTCTAAAAGTAACACAAATTTTTAAAAAATTGACTCTAGTAACAGAAAATTTTAGCCTAAAAAAACACGAAATTAAAAAATTTTAAACAAAATTTTTAATTTTGACGTAATAACCCCACTAGCACCCTGACGTCAAAATTACGTCAGTTTATGGTCGCGGTGGTCAGTTGAGACTGGAGCCTACATAATGACATCAATATGACGTCGCATTTCTGATGAACTAAAGACGTCATCAACTCACGTCATAGAACTGACGTGAATAAAAATTCATTATTAAATCATCTAGTTCATATTTATAAAATATTAATGATTTACCAATAACAATTAAAACATTTATAAAGCAAAGGGGTTCTCTCATGATTTTATATTAGAGAAGAAGACAAAGTGATGGGGATTTGCCGATTTGCCCCTTTTTGTGGCGCCCTCTATGGGGTCGCATTGATTTTTTTTATGTTTAACTTAATAACAAAAAAATTGTGGTTTAACAGTAACACAAAATTTTGACATTAGTAAAAGGAAAATTTAGTTTAAACGTAACATAAAATTTTTAAATTTTGACAGTAACACGAAATTATGGTCTTAACATATCACATAATTAAAGCATTTTTACTTAGTAACAAGAAGTTTTTATCCACAGGTAACATCAAATTTTGAAGTATTGCTTTTAGTATGGTAAAAAGAAATTTAAAAATTTCTACTTAGCAATGGGAAATTTTTGTCTGAAAGTAACACAAAATCTCAACATTTTGACTTCAATTGTTAGTCTAAACATAACACGAATATTTTAATTTTGATCTTGTAACAAGTCATTTTGATTTAAAGCGTAACACGTAATTTTTTATGTTTAACTTGATAACAAAAAATTTTGGTCTAACAGCAATAAAAAATTTGGATATTAGTAACAGGAAATTTTAGTTTAAACGTAATACAAAAATTTAAAATGTTGACAAAGGTAACATTACATTTTTAAGTTTCAACTTTAGTAAGACGAAAATTCAGCCTAAAGGGTAAAACGGAATTTAAAAATTTCTACTTAGTAATGAGAAATTTTGGTCTGAAAGTAACACAAAATATCAAAGTTTTTACTTGAATTGTTAGTCTAAACATAAAATTAATTTTATTAATTTTGATCTTGTAACAAGACATTTTGGTGTAAATGTAACAGAAAATTAAATAAAAATGTTGACCTTAGCAACAGGAATATTTAGTCTAAACGTAACACATAATTTTTTAATTTTGTCTGTAGGAACACGAAATTAAACGTAACACAAAATAAAAAAAAATGTGCTTAGTAACAAGAAATTTTGATCCGAAGGTAGCATAAAATTTTTAAGTTTTGCCTTAAGTAGGACGAAAATTTAGTCTAAAGGGTACAACGAAATTTAAAAACTTCTACTTAGGAATGAGGAATTTTGGTCTGGAAGTAACACAAAATATCAAAATTTTGATTTGTATTGTTGGGGTAAACATAACACGGAGATCTCCTAACAAGACGTTTTGGTAAAAGTAGCTGAAAATTTAAAAAATTTTACCTTAGCAACAGGAAAATTTAGTCTAAACGTAACACAAAAAAAAAACTTGACTTATTAACAAGAAACTTTGATCCGGGAGTAGCATCTAATTTTTAAGTTTTGACTTTAGTAAGTCGAAAATTTAGTCTAAAGCGTAACTCGAAATTTAAAACTGTTTGCTTAGCAACCAGAAATGTTGGTCTAAAAGTAATTAAAATATAATTTTTACTTAAAATGTTAGTCCAAACGTATAACAATTTTTTTTAATTTTGACTTGGCAACGAAAAAGTTTGTTCTAACAATTACACAAAATTAAAAAAATTTGACATTATTAAAAAGAAATTTTAGTGTGAACGTAACACAAAGGTTTTCAAAGTATGACTTAATAACACGAAATTTTGGTCTACGAGTGAATAACGCAAAATTTTTAAATTTTGACTGTAGAAACACCAAATTGTAGTCTAAACTATCTCAAATATATAAAAAAATTGTTTGGTAAAAAAATTTTTTTCCGAAAGTAACATAAAATCTTTAAATTTCGACTTTGGTAACATGAAATTTTTGCTTAAATGTAACACGAAATTTTGGTCTGGAAGTAACAAAAAATCTTAAAATTTTGACTTAAAATGTTGGTCTAATGTAACATAAAATTGTTTAATTTTGACTTGGAAATAAGAAATTGTGGTCTAATATAACACAAAATTTGCAAAATTTGACTTTAGTAACGGGGAAATTTAATATAAACGTTACACGAAAATTAGGAATAAAACACAATTTTGGTCTGAGAGTAAAACAATTTTTTTTTAAGATTGTTGTAACCCGAAATTGTAGAAAACAATTAATTTTTACTTACCGACAAGAAATTTTGATCCGAAAGTAATCTCAAATTTTGAATTTTTAACTTTTTATACTATTTAATTTTTTAAATTTAAATAGTAGATACTTAATACAAGAATTTTGTCTAAAGCGTAACACGAATTTTTTTTATGTTTAACTTGATAACAAAAAAATTTTGGTTTAACAGTAACACAAAATTTTGACTTAGTAAAAGGAAAATTTAGTTTAAACGTAACATAAAATTTTTAAATTTTGGCAGTAACACGAAATTTTGGTCTTAACATATCACATAATTAAAGCATTTTTACTTAGTAACAGGAAGTTTTTATCCACAGGTAACATCAAATTTTTAAGTATTGCTTTTAGTATGGTAAAAAGAAATTTAAAAATTTCTACTTAGCAATGGGAAATTTTTGTCTGAAAGTAACACAAAATCTCAACATTTTGACTTCAATTGTTAGTCTAAACATAACACGAATATTTTAATTTTGATCTTGTAACAAGTCAATTTGATTTAAAACTAACCGAAATTTTTAAAATTTTGACAGTAGTAACAGGAAATCTTAGCTTAAACATAACCTAAAGTTTTTGAATTTTGACTGTAGGAACACGAAATTGTAGTATAAACGTAACAAAAAAAAATTTTTTTTTTTGGCTAGTAACAAGAAACTTTGATCCGGAATTAGCATCTAATTTTTAAGTTTTTACTTTAATAAGACAAAAATTTAGTCTAAAGCGAATCACGTATTTTTTTATGTTTAACTTGATAACAAAAAATTTTGGTCTAACAGCAATAAAAAATTTGGACATTAGTAACAGGAAATTTTAGTTTAAACGTAATACAAAAATTTAAAATGTTGACAAAGGTAACATTACATTTTTAAGTTTCAACTTTATTAAAACGAAAATTCAGCCTAAAGGGTAAAACGGAATTTAAAAATTTCTACTTAGTAATGAGAAATTTTGGTCTGAAAGTAACACAAAATATCAAAATTTTTACTTGAATTGTTAGTCTAAACATAACATGGATTTTTTTAATTTTGATCTTGTAACAAGACATTTTGGTCTAAATGTAACAGAAAATTAAAAAAATGTTGACCTTAGTAACAGGGAATTTTAGTCTAAACGTAACACATAATTTTTTAATTTTGTCTGTAGGAACACGAAATTAAACGTAACACAAAATAAAAAAAAATTTACTTAGTAACAAGAAATTTTGATCCGAAGGTAGTATCAAATTTTTAAGTTTTGACTTCAGTAGGACGAAAATTTACTCTAAAGGGTACAACGAAATTTAAAAATTTCTACTTAGGAATGAGGAATTTTGGTCTGAAAGTAACACAAAATCTCAAAATTTTGATTTGTATTGTTGGGGTAAACATAACACGGAGATCTCCTAACAAGACGTTTTGGTAAAAGTAGCTGAAAATTTAAAAAAATTTACCTTAGTAACAGGAAATTTTGGTCTAAACGTAACACAAAATAGAAAAATTTAACTTAGTAACAAGAAATTTTGATCCGGAAGTAGCATCTAATTTTTAAGTTTTGACTTTAGTAAGCCGAAAATTTAGTCTAAAGCGTAACACAAAATTTAAAATTGTTTGCTTAGCAACCAGAAATTTTGGTCTAAAAGTAACTAAAAATATAGTTTTTACTTAAAATGTTAGTAAAAACGTATAACAAATTTTTTTAATTTTGACTTGGCAACGAAAAATTTTGTTCTAACAATTACACAAAATTAAAAAAATTTGACATTAGTAAAAGAAAATTTTAGTGTGAACGTAACACAAAGGTTTTCAAAGTATGACTTAATAACACGAAATTTTGGTCTAAGAGTGAATAACGCAAAATTTTTCAATTTTGACTGTAGGATCACGAAATTGTAGTCTAAACTATCTCAAATATATAAAAAAATTGTTTAGTAAAAACATTTTTTTCCGAAAGTAACATAAAATCTTTAAATTTCGACTTTGGTAACATAAAATTTTTGCTTAATTGTAACACGCAATTTTGGTCTGGAAGTAACAAAAAATCTTAAAATTTTGACTTAAAATGTTGGTCTAATGTAACATAAAATTGTTTAATTTTGACTTGGAAATAAGAAATTGTGGTCTAAATATAACACAAAATTTGCAAAATTTGACTTTAGTAACGGGAAAATATAATATAAACGTTACACGAAAATTAGGAATACAACACAATTTTGGTCTGAAAGTAAAACAATTTTTTTTTTAAGATTGTAGTAACCCGAAATTGTAGAAAAAAATAAATTTTTACTTACCGACAAGAAATTTTGATCCGAAATAATCTCAAATTTTGAATTTTTAACTTTTTATACTATTTAAGTTTTTAAATTTAAATAGTAGATACTTAATTCAAGAATTTTGTGTAAAGCGTAACACGAATTTTTTTTATGTTTAACTTGATAACAAAAAAATTTTGGTTTAACAGTTACACAAAATTTTGACATTAGTAAAAGGAAAATTTAGTTTAAACGTAACATAAAATTTTTAAATTTTGGCAGTAACACGAAATTTTGGTCTTAACATATCACATAATTAAAGCATTTTTACTTAGTAACAAGAAGTTTTTATCCACAGGTAACATCAAATTTTTAAGTAATGCTTTTAGTATGGTAAAAAGAAATTTAAAAATTTCTACTTAGCAATGGGAAATTTTTGTCTGAAAGTAACACAAAATCTCAACATTTTGACTTCAATTGTTAGTCTAAACATAACACGAATATTTTAATTTTGATCTTGTAACAAGTCATTTTGATTTAAAACTAACCGAAATTTTTAAAATTTTGACCGTAGTAACAGGAAATCTTAGCCTAAACATAACCTAAAGTTTTTGAATTTTGACTGTAGGAAAACACGAAATTGTAGTATAAACGTAACAAAAAAAAATTTTTTTTTTTGGCTTGTAACAAGAAACTTTGATCCGGAATTAGCATCTAGTTTTTAAGTTTTTACTTTAAGAAAACAAAAATTTAGTCTAAAGCGTAACACGTATTTTTTTATGTTTAACTTGATAACAAAAAATTTTGGTCTAACAGCAATAAAAAATTTGGACATTAGTAACAGGAAATTTTAGTTTAAACGTAATACAAAAATTTAAAATGTTGTCAAAGGTAATATTACATTTTTAAGTTTCAACTTTAGTAAGACGAAAATTCAGCCTAAAGGGTAAAACGGAATTTAAAAATTTCTACTTAGTAATGAGAAATTTTGGTCTGAAAGTAACACAAAATTTCAAAGTTTTTACTTGAATTGTTAGTCTAAACATAAAATTAATTTTATTAATTTTGATCTTGTAACAAGACATTTTGGTGTAAATGTAACAGAAAATTAAATAAAAATGTTGACCTTAGCAACAGGAATATTTAGTCTAAACGTAACACATAATTTTTTAATTTTGTCTGTAGGAACACGAAATTAAACGTAACACAAAATAAAAAAAAATGTACTTAGTAACAAGAAATTTTGATCCGAAGGTAGCATAAAATTTTTAAGTTTTGCCTTAAGTAGGACGAAAATTTAGTCTAAAGGGTACAACGAAATTTAAAAACTTCTACTTAGGAATGAGGAATTTTGGTCTGGAAGTAACACAAAATATCAAAATTTTGATTTGTATTGTTGGGGTAAACATAACACGGAGATCTCCTAATAAGACGTTTTGGTAAAAGTAGCTGAAAATTTAAAAAATTTTACCTTAGTAACAGGAAATTTTAGTGTGAACGTAACACAAAGGTTTTCAAAGTATGACTTAATAACACGAAATTTTGGTCTAAGAGTGAATAACGCAAAATTTTTAAATTTTGATTGTAGAAACACGAAATTGTAGTCTAAACTATCTCAAATATATAAAAAAATTGTTTAGTAAAAAATTTTTTTCCGAAAGTAACATAAAATCTTTAAATTTCGACTTTGGTAACATGAAATTTTTGCTTAAATGTAACACGCAATTTTGGTCTGGAAGTAACAAAAAATCTTAAAATTTTGACTTAAAATGTTGGTCTAATGTAACATAAAATTGTTTAATTTTGACTTGGAAATAAGAAATTGTGGTCTAAATATAACACAAAATTTGCAAAATTTGACTTTAGTAACGGGAAAATATAATATAAACGTTACACGAAAATTAGGAATACAACACAATTTTGGTCTGAAAGTAAAACAATTTTTTTTTAAGATTGTAGTAACCCGAAATTGTGGAAAAAAATAAATTTTTACTTACCGACAAGAAATTTTGATCCGAAAGTAATCTCAAATTTTGAAATTTTAACTTTTTATACTATTTAAGTTTTTAAATTTAAATAGTAGATACTTAATACAAGAATTTTGTCTAAAGCGTAACACGAATTTTTTTTTATGTTTAACTTGATAACAAAAAAATTTTGGTTTAACAGTAACAAAAAATTTTGACATTAGTAAAAGGAAAATTTAGTTTAAATGTAACATAAAATTTTTAAATTTTGGCAGTAACACGAAATTTTGGTCTTAACATATCACATAATTAAAGCATTTTTACTTAGTAACAAGAAGTTTTTATCCACAGGTAACATCAAATTTTTAAGTATTGCTTTTAGTATTAAAAATTTCTACTTAGCAATGGGAAATTTTTGTCTGAAAGTAACACAAAATCTCAACATTTTGACTTCAATTGTTAGTCTAAACATAACACAAATATTTTAATTTTGATCTTGAAACAAGTCATTTTGATTTAAAACTAACCGAAATTTTTTAAATTTTGACCATAGTAACAGGAAATCTTAGCCTAAACATAACCTAAAATTTTTGAATTTTGACTGTAGGAACACGAAATTGTAGTATAAACGTAACAAAAAAAAATTTTTTTTTGACTAGGAACAAGAAACTTTTATCCGGAAGTAGCATGTAATTTTTAAGTTTTGACTTTAATAAGACAAAAATTTAGTCTAAAGCGTAACACGTAATTTTTTATGTTTAACTTGATAACAAAAAATTTTGGTCTAACAGCAATAAAAAATTTGGACATTAGTAACAGGAAATTTTAGTTTAAACGTAATACAAAAATTTAAAATGTTGACAAAGGTAACATTACATTTTTAAGTTTCAACTTTAGTAAAACGAAAATTCAGCCTAAAGGGTAAAACGGAATTTAAAAATTTCTACTTAGTAATGAGAAATTTTGGTCTGAAAGTAACACAAAATATCAAAATTTTTACTTGAATTGTTAGTCTAAACATAACATGGATTTTTTAAATTTCGATCTTATAACAAGACATTTTGGTCTAAATGTAACAGAAAATTAAAACAAATTTTGACCTTAGCAACAGGAATATTTAGTCTAAACGTAACACATAATTTTTTAATTTTGTCTGTAGGAACACGAAATTAAACGTAACACAAAATAAAAAAAAAATTATTTAGTAACAAGAAATTTTGATCCGAAGGTAGCATAAAATTTTTAAATTTTGCCTTAAGTAGGACGAAAATTTAGTCTAAAGTGTACAACAAAATTTAAAAATTTCTACTTAGGAATGAGGAATTTTGGTCTGAAAGTAACACAAAATCTCAAAATTTTGATTTGTATTGTTGGGGTAAACATAACACGGAGATCTCCTAACAAGACGTTTTGGTAAAAGTAGCTGAAAATTTAAAAAAATTTACCTTAGTAACAGGAAAATTTAGCCTAAACGTAACACAAAAAAAAACTTGACTTAGTAACAAGAAACTTTGATCCGGAAGTAGCATCTAATTTTTAAGTTTTGACTTTAGTAAGCCGAAAATTTAGTCTAAAGCGTAACTCGAAATTTAAAACTGTTTGCTTAGCAACCAGAAATGTTGGTCTAAAAGTAACTAAAAATATAATTTTTACTTAAAATGTTAGTCCAAACGTATAACAATTTTTTTTAATTTTGACTTGGCAACGAAAAAGTTTGTTCTAACAATTACACAAAATTAAAAAAATTTGACATTATTAAAAAGAAATTTTAGTGTGAACGTAACACAAAGGTTTTCAAAGTATGACTTAATAACACGAAATTTTGGTCTACGAGTGAATAACGCAAAATTTTTAAATTTTGACTGTAGAAACACCAAATTGTAGTCTAAACTATCTCAAATATATAAAAAAATTGTTTGGTAAAAAAATTTTTTTCCGAAAGTAACATAAAATCTTTAAGTTTCGACTTTGATAACATGAAATTTTTGCTTAAATGTAACACGAAATTTTGGTCTGGAAGTAACAAAAAATCTTAAAATTTTGACTTAAAATGTTGGTCTAACGTAACATAAAATTGTTTCATTTTGACTTGGAAATAAGAAATTGTGGTCTAAATAAAACACAAAATTTGCAAATTTTGACTTTAGTAACGGGGAAATTTAATATAAACGTTACATGAAAATTTGGTCTAGAAATTACAAAATTTCTCATCAGTTTGACTTGAAATGTTAATCTACGAAAAATTATTTAATTTTGACTTAGTAGCAAGAAATTGTGGGCTAAAAGTACCACAAAATTAAAAAATTTCGACTGCAGTAACACAAAATTGTAGTCAGAACGTAACACACACATGAGGTTTTGACTTTAGTAACGCAAAAGTTTAATCTAAACCGTAACACGAAGTTTTTAAATAGTGACTTAGTAACAAGAAAATTTGGTCTAAAAATAACATGATTTTTAAAAATTTTTACTTTAGTCGTGAGTTTAGACGTTTAGTGACATGAAGCGGTTACATCCCAATTTTTAATATACAAAAAGAATAATTTTATCAATATTTTGTATATTTAAATTAGAGTTTTTTCCAAAGAAGCTAAACATTTTATTTTATTATATTGTCATCAAATATATTGTTTTATTGCATATAAGTTATACTAAATATGTTAAGTGTATATTTATTAGGTACATTAAATATACAAAAAAATTATTCAACTAAACATAACGTTTTTATGACGTCACTACACGACATTGAGTCATTTATTTGTCATTTTTTCGTCAGGTGACGTCGAATAACAAATGATCACTAAAAGTTGACGTTATAATGGCGTCATGTTCCCGCCTGGGGTAACCTGGTCGGCTCTTCTATTTTTTCCTGGTGGTGCTGGGGTCTTATTAGCTGTAAATCCCTCGTGGGGGGGGGGGATCGTGATTTCTAGTCTGCCTCATTGGAGGCAAGTGCATCTGGGAGCTCAATTGGCTTCAATTGTCTTGCAGCCCGTTTAGCGTCCCTTGCTCAGGGTCTGCGCTGCCCGGTAGGCCACAGGGTGCTCTGGGCGCACAAACGACTCTCTGTTAACGTTGACGTTTTGCCCTGGACAGCCTGCGTTTCACCGTCACCAACTGGAGTAGACTCTGAGGGCGGCCCAGTCGGGGTTGCCCCGGACTCAGTCACCCTCTCGACTCTCCTACGCTCCTTAGCATTTCTCTTTCATTTGTCCTGTTTCGGTTCTTTGTCCTCTTTTCCTTTCTTCTCTCTGACTCGGCTGCGAAGAGGACCGTGGACTCGACCTTGGAGGATTTCTCCCCTTTCGTCGCTCTCTCATACCTCTGGACTTCCGAACCTCCCGAACTGGTTAGGAGTTCGTCTTTCTGAGTGAAACTGGTTTCCATCCTGGGAGATGTTTCTTCTGTGGAGTTAGGATTCCCTCTTCAATCACAGGCACTTGGCTTTCTTTTTGGAGATCGTCTTTATCCATTCTTAAAAAATAAGGGTAGGTGGTTTGTGTTTTCTCTGTGTCAGTGGTGTATGGTGTGTTTGAGTGTGTGTCATGTGTGTATGATTCTTCATGTAATTTCCGAAACCCCCCCCCCCCCCTCCGAGCAAGGAACAGAATGTCCGAGATGGTTCTCGTCCTGTGGGGTGAGGGGTCAGCAGCTGCACTTGTATGAGATTTTACGCCTGTTGAAAAGCAGCCCCCTGCACTGGTTAGGCAAGGGTGGACCCCTATACTACCCGACGCGAGGGCCCATGGAGTCTATTGGTGAACTGAACCAATCATTCCGGGTCACGGCCGGGTCACGGTCAGGAAGATGACCATCGGTTTCCCCCATGTGCCCGCCCGGTGCATATGTACGGTGCAATCAGGTCCTGTATGCCCTTTAAACTGAGTTAAAAACGTGACCTAACGTCACAAAACTGGGGAAGAACTCGTTCAATAATGTTGACTAGCGCAGTACCAAATACTAGCAAAAAATAAGTGTTGTGTGTTGGTTTCTAAAATAATGTCGCCAACACACTTGTGACCAACAGGAAAATATATGACATAATGAATATACAAGGTGAGCCAAATAGAATCCACCCCGTCTTTCTTCCAATTGAGTATATACATCAAGATCGAAAATACATCAAGAAGAAAAACGGGATGGATCCTTTTCGAGGGGCCACCTTGCCACCTCTTCATGGTACTCTTGTCCTACCTTAAGTGGATCATTCACAACGCAATAAATTATTGAATATCTGAAAATCGATAGTGTAAGTCTCAATATATTGATGGCAAATCCTGATTAAAAGCTTTTATGATCAAAATTAATGGAGCAGCTGACTCGGCGATTCTATCAACATGTCCTATATACCCAACTACTTGCCCCCATGATGATAACAATCTGTTTTAATATTCCAGAATTGGTGCTCGAGCAGAAAAAAAACTTTAATGGCTATGCAACAATGTAGCTTCCATTTGCACGGATTTCAATTTTCTTCTTGTTTCATCGTGTCAGGCAAAAAGCTGCAGGTTCCACCTCTAGCGTAAGATGCTGTTTATGCTATAATTAGAAAGTAATTAAATAGTAGTTATAGTACAGTGTATGTAAAACAAATTGCCTTGACAAATTGAATAATATCTACTTAAACCAAATTAAATGTCACACAAGACAGTAAAGCGGGTAAAGGTAGCCTTTGCTTTAACAAATTTAATTATCTCACAGCTTTATTTGTTAATGTGAACTTACCTTAATCAACATAATCTATTATGCCACCTATAATGTTTAGGCATTTTTCCACCCAATTAAGGAGCTTGTCCGGCCTTTAATACCGACCTAACAACAATGGCTTGGGATTTTTGTGTCTGGTCAGACCTCGTGTCGTAATACCTACCATGGCGATAATATAGTGAGAGAGAGAGAGAGAAAACTTAATCTGGATTATTAACAATAATTTGCATTTTAATTGGATCTTATGGAGAAATATAACACATTAGTATTTTTATAAGTTTTTTGGAGATAAAGCACCTGCGACTTGTTAACATAGTTGACATTCCAAAAGAAATCTCGACGACCGTTGTGTTAGTGTCATCAGGCTAATTTATATTCTGGGCCGTTGGTCTTAATTGCTAAAAAGTAAATATTTCTCTTTGACATTGTAAGTGGCAATAGGATATTTAGTGCTTTTTTGATGTCAAGAGTCAAGTGTTCTGTTGGTACTTTGGATGAAGAGCTCGCAGTAGTGTCGATTGACAGTAAATAACTAATACATGGAATGCGGTAGTAGGCCATTTGGGATGGTATGTAAACACAGATCTACAATACTTTATATACATTACTTTGCTTTCTTATTATTTCTATATAGTTAGACTGTGTTTTTCAGTTTTTGATCTTGCCACAGTGGAATAGTAAACTGTCCAAATTTAACCCCTTAAGTACAGAATAATGCCTCAGTTATTTTAATTCTGATATAGCCAAAGATGTCCACTCATTTTGGTGGTGACTTCAGAGGAGGTCTTAAGTGAAAGAGTAGCGGTGTGTTGTCTTCCACAATAAGCGCGAGAGTACCTTTTTTTAATGATTGTATCCATCCAGGTTTCTGCAACCAGGAATTGGACTGCATTAGTTGTAAATATTTCGAGCAAGATTTGTATGGTTCGTTATAGAAAGTCATAGCTTTTCAATCAGTTTGTAGTAACATCTTGTAAGTCAGCTTAATGTAGGAAAGGCAAAGATTGATCGATCAGGAAATGTTTGAGGAGATCGTTGGCGTCGGGAAAGAGTAAGGTTAATGGAGGAGAACTTATAATTGGTGGCTTGATTTGGTCTACTTAGTTTGGTCAGAGTTTATCACGTTGTGGAGAATGAGGTGGGATAAATTTCCATTTTATGGGACTTTCCAAACGAGACTAATTATATCTGGATTTTTAATGAAATTATTCACTCAAGCATAGAGTTAATTGAGGTCATTATTTAACCCAACACTATTGGTACCAAATATACCCTATCAACTTCGTCGCCAAAACGTAATAATTTTAAATCGTGACCTCAATACTTTCAATTTCCTTTGAAATTTTTCAAATATCATTCAATGAATGACTTTATAATCTCCAAAAAACTTTGGCTTTTTTCAACCTTCCTAACTGGTTGCTTTAAATCAGCGTCAAAAGTCATTTTACTTGTTACATCAAAGTTAAATAAGCAAGTCTCTCAGTAATTATGAATTCTATATGCTGAGATAAATCAAAGAGGGGAATTTGTAAATGGAACAGACTAAAATTCACTTCCAGTAATCGCAAGCTTTATTTATAGCAGCTTGCAGCAAGATTCGGCCGAAGAACCATGTTGGGTACAGGAATAATCTTCAATGAGTTCCTGTGTTTTTTAGCCAACCGTATTTAGAGAGACTTAGAGATTATTTAGATAACTTCTTTGTTCACTCAGAAGTAAACAAAAAAAATCTTTTAAAGCTTGAGTACGTAAAGCACGGGCCATCAAAACCATGTTGAAAATTATTATAAAATAATTTAATGTCTATCATTCTTAGTACCCCGTCCTTGCCAGGAGGGAATTTAACCACTCGTCTTAGATACCAAAAATGTGATGGAGTATTACTCTCTTTTACCAGAACCAAGAAACCCACTTTTAACATGTCAGAACACTGCCCCTTCATTTTAATTGTCTGTGCAATTTTGCATTGTATAGACTTTCTGCCAATGTCTCCGATAATGCTGCACCGTTTGCAGAATGTGTTGCCATTTGGTTAAACGATTGAACGCCACTTTAGCTACAACGATTGAATCTAGAAGATTTATGATTGAATTTCCAATTCGAAAGTGTCCAGGCCACACGACAAGATTAGGCGTCTAAATCCTCGGTCAAGGGGCAAAGGGGGCGAGAAACTGGGACGTCTTCGATTTGCGCTAAGAGGGTGCTGCAGAAACTGCTTAAATGTTAGTGAAGTGTTACCTATGATGGCCTTAAATGAGCCTTTGTGCTCCTAATTCCAGCCGCACAGATATCTCCAAAATTAGACTAGATTAGTTGGCTGGAATAGAGTGCCAGTTCCTTATAAAACAAATATATTTTTTTCTCGATGACCTTTTCTAATGCAGACTTTTCTAAGCATCAAGTTCCATTGTCACATACTTAGATTGAATGTCTGCGAATACTGATTTTATTTATAATTTCTAGTTCATTTTAAAAGGATATCCAAATTTTCTCAACTTTATCACGTAAATTTTCATCCCATCCTAGTAGTAGTAGTAGTAAACAATGAGAGGGCCGAAGCCTTGCGACTAGGCCTTAGAGGCCCTTTTCACAGACCCCCGGTCCACCCATCCCTACTCCAGGGCCCTCATTCCCTCCTCGAGTCGACCAGTCTCTCTAATAAAGAAGAGTATTCATTTCAGAGTCGGAAGTTCCTCTCGATGAAGAAAAGCAGCTCCAAGTGTCCTATGGCGCAGTGACACCCACCTATGGCACACTCCCAAAAAGTGGTATGACGACTCTTTCCCTGCCTCACAGTAGGCGCAGAGTGGACTGTCAGCCATTCTTAGGAGGTGCAGGTGCCTGTTTATTCTGCAGTGTCCAGTAAGGACTCTTATAAGATCTCCCTGGCACTGCCGACTTCTCGCCGCCACAAGGCCTTCGATTTATTCAGTTTAGGGTAGTTTCCTTGGTCTGTTTACATATATATGTCTACAAACATCCTCACTGTGTCCAGTTTGTCCTTGTAGACTCCCATTCCCACTCATTCAGAGTGTGAGAGACGTACCTTTTACTTACTCCTAGACATGGCTCTGGTCTAGTAAAGCATGTCTGAGAACCCTGCTTAGACGATTCGTCGGCACGCTCGTTCCCTTCGATGCCCCTGTGTCCAGGAACGCATCCCAGAGTTACCCATTTTCTTTCTGCCAGTGACTCTAGGGCATCCCTGCAGTCCTGAATGAGCCTTTGAGCCCTCGAGCCCTCGAGCCCTGAGAACTCGTTCCGCTCCTGCAGAGGGCTCGCAAAGCCGCCTGACTGTCGGAGTAAATGTAGAGGGTCCTACTCTGCTCCCTGTTTGACTTCTGTTCCACCTTGGCCACCTCGATTATTGCAAACACCTCTGCCTGGAATATCATCATCGTGTGGCTTTTCAAGGGGAAGCACTCGCTCTCTACATGGCCTGCTTTGTATATTCCGGCTTCTGATGATTGTGTATTAACCATTCTCGATCCGTCTGTATACCATACCATACCATATCCTAATTATTCTCAGAAGGTTTCTGAAGCAGCTCTTCCATGAATTTGTCCCTTGTTGGGATGTTTATCCCAAATGGATGTTTCGATCTCACCTGATCGCGTGGGCGCCCCTTCTGCGACAGGACAAGTGGATGTGTGACCCCTTCCCATAGCTGGGTCCTTCACTGGCCGCATTAAATGCTGCTCTCGGTGTTGCTCTAAATGCATCCGTTATGGCTAGGCAGACTGTTCCTTGTAGTATGGCCAATCTTAGCTCATAGAATACCCTTTCCACCGCTGGCCACCAGACCACGGCCCCATAGGTTATCCTCCGTTGGATTACCGCAGCGTAGAACCAGTGCAGAACGTGTGGATTTAGCCCCCACTTCCTGCCCACTGCCCTGCGTAGTTGCCATGTTAGTGATGTTCCCTTATTGCATGCATTTTCCAGGTCAGCCCGCTGTCGATAATTCCAGGTACTTAGCCTCAGGCTTTAGTAGCAAGGGTTTACCGTGCAGCGTGGGTGAGCGGAATCCTGTGGTCTTCCTTCTTTTGGTGTAGAGCACAAGCTCTGTCTTGCCAGGGTTGACTGACAGTCCCGTCTCGTTACTCACAAACGCTGCCAACGAACTTTCCTGGTATCATAACCAGTCCGTCGTCCGCATATGCTTAGGCACGGAACCCCTCGGCTTGCAGCCTCTCCAAAAGACCATCCATTAAGAGACACGATAGTCGAGGTTACAAGCAGATGGCTTGAGGACATCCACCCTCGACCTCGATTTCCCTCCGGTCATCGCCCAAAGAAGCCATAACCTTACGGTTGCATGCCGTGCGTCATCCTGTCCTAACTTCATTTTCCAAGGTAACTGAATTAATATTTTAACAACAATAACTACGGGACATACCACTTTAAACCGTCTTTAAACCCACTCCTACAATACAACAGAGGTTGAGATCGGCCAAAGACCGCAGAAATCCCTTATTGGCACCCGGAGACTAACGAGAGAGGCCATTGAGATCTTTGAACACGACACCAATTTCAACAGGAAGGAGGAAATTAGGTTTCTAAATGCAGACTGGAAGCGAGTTTTAGGACATATTTCAAACGCGCCGAAAATTTTAGGTAAATCCAAGGTCACTTTAATACTAATCATCGTCATGATAAATCATCTTTATTTTGTCCACTTCGGGACCTATTCCTCTCTTAGCCTAATCCATCTTGCTGAGTCTTGGACATCTCGAATCCAATTTTTAGATATCCTCTTAATATCGTCGCTCCATCGAGTCGGCGGTCTACCCCTGCTTCTATGTGCAGCATCTCTAAGTCACCACTCCAATATTTTCTTAGTCCATCTATCATCTGTTATTCTTGCGACGTGGCCTGCCCGGTTCCACTTTAGGTATGTTATTCTCTCAAGAACATCAGTAACTTTAGTTCTCCTACGAAAATCTTCGTTGTGGATTCGGTCTCCCAACATCACCTCAAACATAGCTCTCTCCATGTATTGTATTGGATTGTATTGAATATGACTGAACTTCTACAGTCATCCAGCGCGACTTGCGATCTATTGTGGTTGAGTCGAAGTGTTGCCAGCAAGGTTTGCCCTGCGAGCTCCACTAGTTCTCACCCGTTATATCCAAATCAGTTAGGCTGGAGATAGCCACATGGAATGTGCGCAGCTTGGTTCAGGCAGAAAAATTGGACAACCTTACCAAAGAAATGAAGAGATTAAATATCAACATACTAGGTCTAAGTGAGGTTCGGTGGCCAAACTCTGGAACTTGTACAACTGAGAACGGAAATCTGTACTACTTAGGGAGCTCGCATGGAAAACACTATTATGGAGTTGGAATTTTTCTAGATAGAACCGCAAGTAAATCAGTGATAAACTTCGTACCACACTCCGACAGACTCATGCTGATCTAATTGCAAACAAACTACGGCAAGATTAACTTAATTCAAATATATGTTCCTAGAGCTGAAAAAAGCGACGAAGACGCAGAGTTATTTTATGAAGAGCTTCAGAACATCTTTCAGCTTACAAAAAAACGAGAATTAACTATTGTAACGGGAGACTTCAATGCCAGGATTGGAGAGGGCAGCTGTGGAGAGTGTGTTGGCCAATTTGAATTGGGCGAAAGGAACGAACGAGGAGATCGAATGCTGCAGTTCTGTATCGAATAGGATTTAGTAGTCAGTAACACATTGTTCAAACTGCCGAAATAAAGGCTATACACGTGGATAGGCCCGGGCGACAACACAGAGCGAATAATTAGAAATCAGATTGACTACATCCTGGGTAACAAGAGATTCCGAAAGAGCATAAAATCAGTGAGAACATACCCTGGAGCGGACGTTGGAAGTGACCACAACCCCATAGTAATGAACATGTATGTGAGGTTAAAGAAGAGACAGTCCCAAGCAGAAAACACCAGTTTAAATATCCGAAGTATACAACAACCTGTACAAACTGCTGTAACTAATAACGTAAATAGTAGACTCCATAAACTGCCGGAAGAAAGTGTCGGTGAGCTGGACGAAGAGCCAAAGTGGACCAAAATTAAAGAAGCAATAATAACAACAAAACAGGAAAGCATTGGTAAGGGCAAGAAAAGAACTAGGCAGAGATGGATGACAGAGGAAATTTTGGCACTGATGGAAGAAAGAATGAGATACAAAGGCAGGGATAAAACTAAGTACAAGGAGATACAGAACACAATTAGAAGTAAGATAAGAATAGCAAGGGACGTCTGGATGACTGAAAGGTGCAAGGAAATTGAAGAATTAGAACAGAAGTACGACAGTTTCGGCCTACATAAAAAAATAAAAGAAGTCTCTGGTGTGGCGAGAGAGAAGAAAACTGGTACGCTGAAAGATGAATAGGGCGCACTGGTTGCTGACTTGGATGCCAGACTGAGACTGTGGCAGCAATATATAACTCAACTGTTTGATGATCAAAGAACGGAGACATATGACATAACTATATCAGAGAGCGCTCCAGAAATAACGAAGGAAGAATTAGAGTATGCCATCAAAACCTCAAAATCCTCTTGTATCCTCTGTAAAGCAGTAGGGCCAGATGAGGTGCATTGTGAGGTCTTGAAACTGCTGGATGAGCGTTCAATCAGTGTCATAGTGGATCTATTCAATAGCATTTATAGATTAGGAGTAATTCCCAGAGAATGGCTGCTTTCCACCTTTGTTCCTATCCTGAGAAAATCTCGAGCGTCAAAGTGTGATGATCACAAACTAATAAGCTTGATGAGTCAGGTTCTGAAGATCTTTATAAAAATTATACATACTAGAATATACAAAAAATGTGAGGCTGAAACATCAGACACACAATTTGGATTCCGCAACGGAATGGGCACGAGAGAGGCCATCTTTGCTTTGAATGTCTTGTCTCAGAGATGCCTAGATGTAAACCAAGACCTTTACGTATGCTTCATAGATTATAGTAAGGCGTTCGACAATGTCAAGCATGAAAAGCTTCTGGATATACTCCAAAGACTTGGCATTGATGTCCGAATAATATCAAATCTCTACTGGCGACAAACTTCTAGAGTGAAATATGACAATGATTTGACAGAACAAATTAGTTAGACCTTACGAATAGTCAGGGATGTGTTCTCTCTTCTGCGCTATTTAATATTTACTCTGAGTTCGTTTTTCAGGAGGCACTGGAAGAGGAGCAGGCGGGTATAGCGATCAATGGCAGAACTGTCAACAACATCAGGTACGCTGACGATACCGCTGTAATAGCAAGCCTCCTCAAAGATCTGCAGAGATTAGTAGACAAAGTAACAGTAGTTAGCGAAGATTATGGGCTAAATATTAATACCAATAAAACAAAAATGCTAATAATATCCAAAAGGAACATCAGTGGTCAGCTGACTATACGCAATATGAGTGTTGAGCAAGTCCATCACTTCAAATACCTATTAACTATCATAAATGAAAATGTTGTGCACAAACAAGAAATGTTGTCAAGAATTGAGCAGGCGAGGAAAACATTTATGAAATTGAGAAAACTGCTGACAGCACGAGATCTATCTTTGACTTTGAGAGTAAGAATGGTGCGGTGTTACGTCTTTCCAGTGTTACTATATGGTCTTGAAGGATGGACACTGAACAAGGAAATATCGAAGAGACTGGAATCGTTTGAGTGGTGGGTGTACCGCCGAATGTTAAAGATCTCCTGGATGGACCGCATTACGAACGAACAAGTTCTGGACAGAAACTAGAGATTCTTGGGCATGTTACGCGTAATTCAAAATATGAAATTCTGCAGCTCGTCATGCAAGGAAAGATCGTGGGACGTAGAAGCGTCGGTCGACGTAGAATTTCCTGGCTACGTAACCTGCGAGACTGGTTTGGCCTCTCACCTATCGAACTATTTCGGACAGCTGCCTCTAAAGTTAGAATAGCCATGATGATCAGCAACCTCCGAAGGAGAAGCTGAGATCAAGAAGAAGAATGCCCAAATCCTCAACGAATCTGATGAATCTCTTGGGCGACAGCTTCCTTGGTAGCCTAATCCTACCCGGGGGATTTTTAGTACCCTCCAATCGCTGCCTTTTGTTTTGCGACCGCTACTTTGGTCGGTCGGTTGTGATCTGCCGGGGAATGAGGGCAGATCACAGCCCGAATCGATACGATTTCTACTTTTCAATTTGGTTTAGTTAGAGGGTTTTGGACTTTACCTATCACGCTGGCCAGTGCGCGTTGATAGGGGATATACTGGGAAATTCATTTCCTTAGTTTTCGTTGGTCTGTTTTGTAGCAGGGTGCCCCACCAACTACCACTCGTGCAGGTGAGGTTGACATTTCTCCGGTGCCTTTGTCCCTTACACCTTACATCCCATTACTAATACCTACTAATATTTTTATTTATTTATTTATAAATATATCCACATCCTATGACATATTAAAATACATGTGTCTGTTTTTTTCTTATGTAAGCATGGTTTAAAATAAATAGTATTAACATATCTCATTCTAATAATAATATCAACAGTACCTAGATGACAACACCTGAATGTACTTGGCCGTGAACATTTCTACAACCAAAAAAGAGTAACTTAAGACTAATTCTAAAGAAACATAAACAAAAATTAGCTTCAAAAACAAAATAAGAAGGATACAATAATGCTAGAAAAGATCCGAAAATCTAATGTTGTTTTCAGTAATATATTTTCTGCTTTTCCTTCTGAAGAGTTTCGGTTCTTTGATATTTTTCACAGACACTGGTTAAAGATTATAAACTTTAGGTGCTAAATAATTCATACATCGAAGGTTAAGACTGGTATTGTTGTTTGCCAATGTAAAATTTTTGTTGCAATTATTTCGAGTTTCATAGGTATGATTAACATGTCTCCTTAAATTTGGTCGTTTATGCACATAAGTACTTAATTCTAGACAATATAGTGAGTGTACATTTAATATATCCCCATTGTAGAGCATATTGGTAGGCAAACGTTTGTTTGCTTTCATAATAACTTTCAAAATGTAGTTTTGTATAACATTCAGTTCCGGGGACATACACTGTTAAAATTTCAGATTCGGATGTCCATTCTAAAGGACACTACCCTCTAGAAAAATTTGATGAAAACCGATTGACTGGGTAGTTATTCTGATCAGATTTGCACCAAACTTGGCACAAATAATGCTACTGAATCGAAGTATATAATTTAAAGAATTCAGATTCGAATGTCCATTCTAAAGGACAAAAGGACACTACCGTCTAGAAGAATCTGATAAAAACCCATTGACTGGGTATTTATTCTGATCAGATTTACCCCAAACCTGGCACAAATAATGCTCCTGAACAGGATCATACACTGTTAAAATGTCAGATTCGGATGTCCATTCTAAAGGACAAAAAGACACTACCATCTAGAAAAATTTGATAAAACCGATCTATTGGGTATTTATTCTAATCAGGTTTACACTAAACTTGGTACAAATGATGCTTCTCTCCGGGGGCATACACTGTTAATTTCAGACTCGGATGTCCATTTTAAAGGACACTACCCTCTAGAAAAATTTGATAAAAACCGAGTGACTGGGTATTTATTCTGATCAGATTTGCACCAAACTTGGCACAAATAATGCTACTGAATCGAAGTATATAATTTAAAGAATTCAGATTCGAATGTCCATTCTAAAGGACAAAAGGACACTACCGTCTAGAAGAATCTGATAAAAACCCATTGACTGGGTATTTATTCTGATCAGATTTACCCCAAACCTGGCACAAATAATGCTACTGAACAGGATAATACACTGTTAAAATGTCAGATTCGGATGTCCATTCTAAAGGACAAAAAGACACTACCATCTAGAAAAATTTGTTAAAACCGATGTATTGGGTATTTATTCTAATCAGGTTTACACTAAACTTGGTACAAATGATGCTTCTCTCCGGGGGCATACACTGTTAAAATTTCAGATTCGGATGTCCATTTTAAAGGACACTACCCTCTAGAAAAATTTGATGAAAACCGATTGACTGGGTATTTATTCTGATCAGATTTGCACCAAACTTGGCACAAATAATGCTACTGAATCGGAGCAAATAATTTAAAGAAATGTAGTGCCATACAGACCTCCCCAGACAATAATTCCGTATCTAAGTAAGGATTCCACTATTAGTTTATAGACTGTGCTCAGAAGCTTCTTACTTAAAATTTCCCTTAATATATAAAATTTACAAATTAACTTTCTTATGTTTTTAGTTAAATAAGAAATGTGTTGTTCCCATTTCATATGCTGATCAATTTGGATGCCCAGGTACCTCGCACATGCTACCTCACTAATGTGATCAGACAAGTTGTCAATATAAATGTCTCTGAAATCGGTACGATTTCCTGCTGTTAGAGAAAAGGCAATATAGTGCGTCTTTGAAACATTGAGAGACAACCCATATGCGTCTAGCCAATTTTTCATTATGCCATTCCCATTCGCAGCTTTGGTCCTTACTTCATTCCAAGCATATGCAGAGAAAATTGCAACTGTGTCGTCTGCATAAGAGATAATTGAGCCGTTTTCCAGGTTTAATTCAGTTAGTGAGTTTATGTATAAATTGAAAAGTATGGGCCCCAAGACGGTTCCTTGAGGTGTCTGGGTCACTAAGGGAGCCTTTTATCTTCAAAACCTGCTTTTTTTCTTTTATATAGTTAGTAAAAACGTCCAATGCAATACCCCTAATCCCATTCCGCTGCAGGACTTCCAGCAGCTAGTCGTGAGGCACAGTGTCAAAGACTTTGGCAAGATCCAAAAACACAGCAATACATCTTTCATTTGTTTCGAATTTATTCATTACCACTTTTGTTAGTTCATACAGTGCATCCGATGTACTTTTCCCCTTAACAAAGCCAAATTGACGTTTTGAGAGCAAATTGTTGATCTGAAGGAAAGATGTAGGCCTATCTTTAAGATATTTTTCAAAAATTTTTGTAAAATTGTTGATTACACTTATTGGACGATAGTTGCAAATATTTGTTTTTTCACCTGATTTATATATAGGGGTTACAAGGGCTGTTTTAAATTGGGGGGGGGGGGTGAGGGATGATCCCAGAATTAAAGATTAGATTGATGATGTGAGCCAAAGGTTCGGCTAAGTAAATATGATTATTTTTTATAGTTCTAGTGTTAAATGTATCAATTCCTGGGGCGCTATTAATTTTTAAAATATTTATCCATTTAGTTATTTCGTTACTGTCACCTGGTTTAAGGAAAAGCGATGTGGGATGGCCATGAATTTCATTTTTTCGCTCTTTAGGCTGTGGGATGTTTTCAGACATTTGCAATCCTATAGTTATTAAATATTCATTGCAAAAGTTGCACATCATCTTTACGTCAGAAAAATTCTTTTGATCGGTGTCAGTTATCGGCAATATTTTATGCTGTTTGCGGCCAATTCCGTTTGTAGCTTCTGAAATTATTTCGTAAACCCTTTTCAGATTAGAACCAGCATTTTTATTTTTTTTATAGAAGTTGTGCTTACGTTTCTGGATAAGTGTTTGCAGATTATTTCTATACGTTTTATACACCCTATTTTTGGTCTCATTGTAGTCAAGATAAAGCTCTCTCTTCATTTTGTCCCTTTTCTTGATGCTTGTTATTATTCCATTTAATATTAAAAGTAAATTGCGTTTATAAACGCAATATAGGTGTATATCTCTGATAGATACACTAGTTAAATTTCTTAATATTAATACTAATGTTAAATTTTTTGTTAAAACCCGGCTTATTCATCCTGCATTTTAGCAGCTCAGCCTGCTCAGCGGGTAACGAGCACTGCTAGTGTTGAGTCTAAAATACACTCGTATTTTCCACAGTATTTTAAACTTATAAACCAGTATTTTTAATTTCTGTTTAGAAAAAAAGGAAACAAAATAAATTTTGCCTACGACATGTGTCGTTTCCATGACAACTCATTATTCACTTGTGCTAAGATGAGCATTATCTTGATAATGTACAAAAATAATGGGATTATTATAGTATGGTCGTGGATAAAATACTTACTTTTATTGATCATAACATAATTCGCGATTTCCCGATTGTAATAATCGATTGTTCGATTTTATGCCATTCCAAATGCTTCGATTATATTATTCATAATTCATAACTCGATGTTTCGATTGCAATAATCAATTAAAATGCCATAATTGAAATACATTGATAATATCATTCATAATTCATAAATCGATGGCTCGATTGCAATAATCGAATGACCGATTTTTATGCCATAATCGAAGTATTTCGATTATATTATTCATAATCGCCCAACACTAATATTAATATAAGGCAATGCGTAGTGAGAAAAATGACCTTAACAACCACAAAAGTTCGTAACAAATAAATAAATTTTGTTACTACAGCCTAACTTGTTACTTGAATGTAAAAAAAAATATTACTCATTTAATAATTTGGTATTTACTCCGCATAGAGGGCTCATTCGTTTCAAGATTTGCGAATATTCTAGATTACAATAGCCATCTAAAGAGTACCTATTACGTCACCATGAGTATGCTTTCGCACCAATCACAGATTCAATTGTATTTCAACAAGCATTTTATAACGTTAGTCTTGACCGTATGCATGCACCTTTCAACAAGAAATTAATCCCTGACCATTCTATTTGATACGATATAGTTTTTTTCAGTGCACCTCGAAGGTTACCACACAAGATCAAACTTGGCGTAGGAGGCTCGACAGTTACTTTCTAATTACTCCACGTAACGCTGACGTACATTGGTTACGAAATGAATAATAGTAGTTTTCATTAAAGCACCGTGATCGTTTACATAATGAACTTGGTTCTTTCTGATGGGGGAATTAAATGTTTTTCAAGGGGGAATGAAGGAGACAACTAAAGCCAAACCCTTATTCCTGTTTATAACTGAACTCTGCATACCGGGATAATTTATTACAAATCTAACCATCCTTGTTGAAAGACTGGAACAATATTTATGGATTGTTAAAACTGATTAAGTGAATTTCGGTTTCTTTCTTATCTTAAACCGTCAGCGACCGAACAATCACACACTTAGCGGTCTCTTTGATCTCGCCGCGAAGAAAGCAGGCCGCCAACGCTACTCCTTGCTGGATACAAAAGACGTATCATGGCGATGGGTCGGATTCACTATTACACGACGTTTCGGCCCGATGCGCTTTGTCTTTTGTCAGTAAATTATTGTTTTTATAGAGATAGTTTTTGCTTGACAAAAAAAATTTAATGAGAGGGCCCGATATGCATCAGGATTCCTTTAAATAAGTCGGAAAGTTATTTCGCGGAGTGCTCTTTGTGTCGACTCGTATTGTGGTTGTTAGGGACATTTTTCTCACTACGCATTGCCTTATATTAATATTAGTGTTGGGCGATTATGAATGATATAATCGAAATACTTCGATTATGGCATAACAATCGGTCATTCGATTATTGCAATCGAGCCATCGATTTATGAATTATGAATGATATTATCAATGTATTTCAATTATGGCATTTTAATTGATTATTGCAATCGAAACATCCAGTTATGAATTATGAATAATATAATCCAAGCATTTGGAATGGCATAAAATCGAACAATCGATTATTACAATCTGAAACCTGACTTTCTCAAAAAACATCAAAACTTGCATTTTTAGATGAGTTGGTTATTTTTAATCGATTTTAGTCCTAATTCTCACTCGAATTTCTCTAGACTCCAGATTTGAATTTTTAGACGCTCTGTGTAATTTTTTAACCACTTTTGACTCTAGTCATAACTTGAATTTATCCAGAAATGTTATTTTTAATTTTGTAAGCTTTGGATACATTTTTATTTCATTTTGGTCATAATCTTAATTTGAGTTTCTCTAAACCTTGTTGTATTTTCACATTGCGAACTAGTTTTCTCCGATTATGACCTCAATTCTAACCCGACTATCTCAAAAAACATCAAAATTTGCATTTTTGAATGAGTTGGTCATTTTTAGTCGATTTTAGTCCTAATTCTAACTCGAATTTCTGCAGACTCCAAGTTTGAATTTTTAGACCACTTTTGACTCTAGTCATAACCTGAATTTGCCCAGAAATTTTATTTTTCATTTTTTGAAGCTTTGGGTACATTTTTTTTTACATTTTGGTCATAATTTAAATCTGAAACCTGACTTTCTCAAAAAACATCAAAACCTGCATTTTTTTATGAGTTGGTCATTTTTAATCGATTTTTAGTCCTAATTCTCACTCGAATTTCTCCAAACTCCAGATTTGAATTTTTAGACGCTCTGTGTAATTTTTTAACCACTTTTGACTCTAGTCATAACTTGAATTTGTCCAGAAACGTTATTTTTATTTTTTGAAACTTTGGATACATTTTTATTTCATTTTGGTCATAATCTTAATCTGAATTTCTCTAAGCCTTGTTGTATTTTCACACTGTGAACCAGTTTTCTCCGATTATAACCTCAATTCTAACCCGACTATCTCAAAAAACATCAAAACTTGCATTTTTGGATGAGTTGGTCATTTTTAATCGATTTTAGTCCTAATTCTAACTCGAATTTCTGCAGACTCCAAGTTTGAATTTTTAGACCACGTTGGACTCTAGTCCTAACCTGAATTTGCCCAGAAACTTTATTTTTCATTTTTTGAAGCTTTGGGTAATTTTTTTTTACATTTTGGTCATATTTTGAATCTGAAACCTGACTTTCTCAAAAAAACATCAAAACTTGCACTTTTAGATGAGTTGGTCATTTTTAATCGAATTTAGTCCTAATTCTCACTCGAATTTCTCTAGACTCCAGATTTGAATTTTTAGACGCTTTGTGTAATTTTTTAACCACTTTTGACTCTAGTCATAACTTGAATTTGTCCAGAAATGTTATTTTTAATTTTATAAGCTTTGGATACATTTTTGTTTCATTTTGGTCATAATCTTAATTTGAGTTTCTCTAAACCTTGTTGTATTTTCACATTGCGAACTAGTTTTCTCCGATTATGACCTCAATTGTAACCCGACTATCTCAAAAAACATCAAAATTTGCATTTTTGAATGAGTTGGTCATTTTTAGTCGATTTTAGTCCTAATTCTAACTCGAATTTCTGCAGACTCCAAGTTTGAATTTTTAGACCACTTTTGACTCTAGTCATAACCTGAATTTGCCCAGAAATTTTATTTTTCATTTTTTGAAGCTTTGGGTACATTTTTTTTTACATTTTGGTCATAATTTGAATCTGAAACCTGACTTTCTCAAAAAACATCAAAACCTGCATTTTTTGATGAGTTGGTCATTTTTAATCGATTTTTAGTCCTAATTCTCACTCGAATTTCTCCAAACTCCAGATTTGAATTTTTAGACGCTCTGTGTAATTTTTTAACCACTTTTGACTCTAGTCATAACTTGAATTTGTCCAGAAACGTTATTTTTATTTTTTGAAACTTTGGATACATTTTTATTTCATTTTGGTCATAATCTTAATCTGAATTTCTCTAAGCCTTGTTGTATTTTCACACTGTGAACCAGTTTTCTCCGATTATAACCTCAATTCTAACCCGACTATCTCAAAAAACATCAAAACTTGCATTTTTGGATGAGTTGGTCATTTTTAATCGATTTTAGTCCTAATTCTAACTCGAATTTCTGCAGACTCCAAGTTTGAATTTTTAGACCACGTTTGACTCTAGTCCTAACCTGAATTTGCCCAGAAACTTTATTTTTCATTTTTTGAAGCTTTGGGTAATTTTTTTTTACATTTTGGTCATATTTTGAATCTGAAACCTGACTTTCTCAAAAAAACATCAAAACTTGCACTTTTAGATGAGTTGGTCATTTTTAATCGATTTTAGTCCTAATCCTCACTCGAGTTTCTCCAGACTCCAGATTTGAATTTCTAGACGCTCTGTGTAATTTTTTAACCACTTTTGACTCTAGTCATAACTTGAATTTGTCCAGAAACGTTATTTTTATTTTTTTAAGCTTTGGATACATTTTTATTTCATTTTGGTCATAATCTGAATCTGAGTTTATCTAAACCTTGTTGCATTTTCACACTGTGAACCAGTTTTCTCCGATTATGACCTCAATTCTAACCCGACTATCTCAAAAAACATCAAAATTTGCATTTTTGGATGAGTTGGTAATTTTTAATCGATTTTAGTCCTAATTCTAACTCGAATTTCTGCAGACTCCAAGTTTGAATTTTTAGACCACTTTTGACTCTAGTCATAACCTGAATTTGCCCAGAAATTTTATTTTTCATTTTTTGAAGCTTTGGGTACATTTTTTTACATTTTGGTCATAATGTGAATCTGAAACCTGACTTTCTCAAAAAAACATCAAAACTTGCATTTTTAGATGAGTTGGTCATTTTTAATCGATTTTAGTCCTAATTCTCACTCGAATTTCTCCAGACTCCAGATTTGAATTTTTAGACGTTCTGTGTAATTTTTTAACCCCTTTTGACTCTAGTCATAACTTGAATTTGTCCAGAAACGTTATTTTTAATTTTTTAAGCTCTGGATACATTTTTATTTCATTTTGGTCATAATCTTAATCTGAATTTCTCTAAAACTTGTTGTATTTTCACACTGTGAATCAGTTTTCTCCGATTATGACCTCAATTCTAACCCGACTATCTCAAAAAACATCAAAACTTGCATTTTTAGATGAGTTGGTCATTTTTAATCGATTTTAGTCCTAATTCTCACTCGAATTTCTCCAGACTCCAGATTTGAATTTTTAGACGCTCTGTGTAATTTTTTAACCACTCTTGACTCTAGTCATAACTTGAATTTGTCCAGAAACGTTATTTTTAGTTTTTTAAGCTTTGGATACATTTTTATTTCATTTGGGTCATAATCTTAATCTGAATTTCTCTAAGCCTTGTTGCATTTTCACACTGTGAACCAGTTTTCTCCGATTATGACCTCAATTCTAACCCGACTATCTCAAAAAACATCAAAACTTGCATTTTTAGATGAGTTGGTCATTTTTAATCGATTTTAGTCCTAATTCTCACTCGAATTTCTCCAGACTCCAGATTTGAATTTTTGGACGCTCTGTGTAATTTTTTTATCCACTTTTGACTCTAGTCATAACTTGAATTTGTCCGGAAACGTTATTTTTAATTTTTTAAGCTTTGGATATATTTTTATTTCATTTTGGTCATAATCTTAATCTGAAGTTCTCTAAACCTTGTTGTATTTTCACACTGCGAACTAGTTTTCTCCGATTATGAGCTCAATTCTAGCCCGACTATCTCAAAAAACTTCAAAATTTGAACTTTTAGATGAGTTGGTCATTTTTAATCGATTTTAGTCCTAATTCTAACCTGACATTCTCCAGACTCCAAATTTGAATTTTTAAACGCTCTGTGTAATTCTTTAACCACTTTTGTCTCTAGTCCTAACCTAAATTTGCCCAGAAACTTTATTTTTTATTTTTTCAAACTTTGTGTACATTTTTATTTCAATTTGGTCATAATCTTAATCTGAATTTTCCAAGACCTTGTATTTTCACAGGGTGAACCAGTTTTCCACGATTTTGACCTCAATCCTAACCTGAATTTCTCACAAAACATCAAAATTTGCATTTTTATATGAGTTGGTCATTTTTTACTGATTTTAGTCCTAGTTCTAACTCGAATTTTTTCAGACTCCAAATTTAAATTTCTAAACGCTCTGTGTAATTTTTTACCAATTTTGACCCTAGTCCTAAGCTGAATTTGCCCAGAAACTTTATTTTTCATGTTTTGAAGCTTTGGGTACATTTTGATTTCATTTTGGTCGTAAGCTTAATCTGAATTTCTCTAAATCTTTTTGTATTTTCACACTGTGAACCAGTTTTCTCCTATTTTAACCTCAATCCTAACTTGACTTTCTCATAAAACACCAAATTTGCATTTTTAGATGATCTGGTCATTTTTAATCGATTATAGACTTAATTATAACTCGAATTTCTCCAGACCCCAAATTAGAATTTTTAGACTCTCTGTGCAGTTTTTTAACCAGTTTTGTCTCTAATCCTAACCTAAATTGGCCCAGAAATTTTATTATGCATTGTTTGACGCTTTGAGTACATTTTTAATCCATTTTGGCCATAATCTTAATTAGAACTTTTCTGTACCCTTCAAACTTGTATTTTTACGCGTTTTAGTAATTTTTATCGATTTTGGCCTTCAGAATTCGGGTACAGAACGTGTTTTGTCAGAATTTTTAGAGTAATAAATATCCTTTTTTTAATTTTTAAAATGTTCAGTGAATATCTCAAATCTCAAATGTTTTATGGAATAATCAATAATTGGAGTAAACCTTCGTTTTTTAAAGGACCAAATAAACTTTTACTTTATTTAAAACTTTTTGAAATAGCCAGGCTTTGTTTCATCTTGTTGCAGCTGTCTTACACTCAGCAATTTATTTAAAAGTTATTCCAAAACAACCAATTACTGAAGAAAACATTGAGAAAATTTCAGGTGTAACTTTCTTAATTTTGTAGGCTTTTAAAAAAGTAATGCAATTTTATTTTTTATTTAATTTTTTAAATAACCACTCCTTTTTTACGTTGTTCACACTTGCTACTGGCTGTCTTTCATTCAGCAATTTACAGAAAATATCATTTCTTTTTCCCAAAATAAGCGGGAAGTGAACAAAGATGGTGTAACACTCGTTTTTAAAGACCCTAGCAGGAGGTTTCCTTTTTCTTAACATTTTTTGAAGTAACCACACCTGCTCCACCTGGTTGTGCCTATCTTATCTTCAGCAGTTTGGAGGACGTATCAAAGATATTCCAAAATAACGAATAACTGAAAAACATTGATACAAAATTCAGGTTTAACACTCTTTTTCGTCAGATTTAATTTTCGTAGAATTATTTTAATTACGGTTTTAGAAGGACTAAAAAATACATGTAAGTAAAAAAAATAAAGTCTCCTTTTTGATTAATTTTTCAAAAATAACTAGACTTTTTAACATGTTTATATTCATAAGACAAGACGACATGACTCAAGACAAAAAATGTCTTGAGATCTCTTGACGAAAAAAAAATACCTAAATTCATGTAAATAGTGTTTGCATTTTTCATTTCATCATTTTGAGTAATTGATAGCAGCTTGTAGTTGCAGGACAAATAGCCACTTCACCTTATAGAAATCGCCAACGTTTCTACCTTTATTAAGTTCTTCAGTCAGTAAAGAACAAACCGTCACGGTAACTTACACAACAGACGCATTCCGAAAGAACATGTAACACGTGGCAAAACCGACACACCAGCTAACGAAACTAAACATATTTGTGGCTCTAATCCTAACCCGAATTTAAAAAAAAAACTCAGTGAACTCCTTGAGTAATTTTTAATCGAATTTAGCCCTCTAACCTAAACTTTTCCAAAAACTCCAAATTTGTTTTTATTACACGCTTTGAGTCAATTTTCACAATTTTTTTCCCTGATCCTAACCCGAATCCTAACCTAACTCTCAAAAAACAACAAATTTTTATTCTGACCCGTGATTAGTCAAATTTCACTTATTTTGATTCAAAAATTATGTTTACCAAAAACAACAAATTAGAAGATTCAAATCAGTTTTGATTTGTTTTGTCCTAAAATTGGTTTCCCCAAAATCATGAAAATTTGCATTTTTAAACAGTGTTTGTGTCGTTTATAATGGATTTGAACCCTAGTTCTAATCTCAGATTATCTGCCTTTGCATTATTAAACGCTTTGTGTAAATTTTTAACGATTTTAACCCTAATGTTAACTTGAATGTCTCCGAAAACTTTAAATTTGCATTTTTGAACGTTCTGAGTTAATCTGCGTTTTTCCAAATAACGCCAATTTGCACTAACCTTAATTAAGTGTATACACTCTCTGAGAATTTCCCGAAAGAAACAACGATGTTTTTGAGGCGTTGTTAGTCAAACTTTACTTAGTCTGATACGGAAATTATATTTACCAACAGCAATAAATTAGAAAATTCCAGTTAGATTTACTTTTTTTTTTAAAACTGATTTTTCCAAAATATGAAAATTTGCGTTTTTAAACCATGCGGATCGTTTTTAATGGATTTTAACCCTAATTCTAAACTGAGTTTCTCTATAAACTCCAATTTGCGTTTCCTAGATGTTTTAAGTCATTTTTAACCGTTTTTGGCTCTAACACTCACCTGAGTTTTTCCAAATATTCAAGTTTGCACTTTTAATTGCTTTCAGTAATTTTTAACCGATTTTGGCCATAAACCTAACTTGAGTTTCTTTAAATACTACAAAGTTGTGTTTTTACAAGCTGTAAGTCATATTTTCATAGATTTTTGGTTCTAATTCACTTTCTCGAAAAAAACCCAAATTTTCATTCTGAGGCTTTAGAAGTCAATGCTTTATTGTGTACAAAAATTGAAATGACAAATCTGTTAGGGTACCAAGCCTAGTCACCAGTAGTCGTAAGACCTACTTAGGTTAAACTTACCCCGTCTATTGACCAAAAAAACATATAACTAGTGAAACATCTTCAAGTTGTTGTAATTTTGACCTGACCTTCATACCTTTGCCGACTTTATTCTAATTGTATCTATTAAGTGTAAGTTCCAAAATTCAGCTTTGGAAGTTTCTGATTTTCCTGTCAAAATCAGCGGCGCTTAAACTTACCCCTACTCTCCTAGCACTTTAAGCAGGGTATTTACTTAATTTGTCAGGCAACTTGACAACCCGCACTTAGTTGACACTTTGACACTTAATTATTAAGGTTTTATTTCTTTTTATTATTCAGTTTATTTATCTTTTTTTTTTCTATTCCTAACAAGAAAAGTTGATTTAATGACACAACAGAAAGAATATATAAATTTTCACCATATTTATTACCATTGAAAAGGCACGGCACCGCTGACTCAATACGTTTTCGTAAAAGTTCATACAACGAAAATATTTATCATTTATAGTATTGTGCAGTATCTACCCAATATGTCAGACCAGCCAAGCCTAGTCAAGTCCATTTAACACGTTTGATAGCTGCTTTGTTCCCGTGTTTTTGTAAAGATACACTCAATGGTTTTAGTGTCTTTTCACAGGTCAGTACTAGCCTGGAAAGTCTAAGAACGCTCAATATCAAAACCTTAAAAACGTACTTGGCTTAATAGTATTTGAGACACTACTCTCACGAGAACTGACGTAAAGATTACAGTTCTATTCAGTGGTTTTTGGCTGCTACAAGATCACAGACAGTCCGCGTCTGCAAAAGTTGAATTATACAATAGAACGTGCGGTCAATAAATTGTTGACTTTCCTTACAAGATATGTTGTACTTCATAAATAACTGGCTTTCTTGTTAAATATTAATAAAGGCACCCCACGGGGCGGCTCCGCTGTAAAATATGTTCAGTATCGTTTCCATTTTAATTTAACGTCCTTGATAGAGACTTTGTTGCAATGTATTTATTAGTTCCATCAGAGTCATACACTGCTCGATAAAACCAACGCCAAAACACACTAACAATTTAAGAACAAATTGGGTGAGGGATCCGGTGCGATTCTCGGTGCCTTTGGAGTGTTAAGATTATATATGTATATATAAAACTCTTGTCTGAGATAAATTTAAAAAAAATGAAAATCGAAACATTTGATGACGTTTTCGACTACCGTTCTAATTCCATGGCCTGCTTCAGATTTTTTTTTAAACGAACGCACTGTATAATCTTAATACTCCTTATATTAAGTTCAAATGTTTATTTCTCACAAAACGACAACAATATGATTTTGTTAACAGACCATGGTTATTTGCTATGATTTTGATCGGATGTATTACAGTTCTATCAATATTTTAGGATTTCTCAGAAATTTGGTCCTTCGAACCGGATGCATTAGTAGAAGGAAAAAGTAGTATAATAAGGCAGAAATCCAATTAAAACCACCGAGGTTGAAAAGTAAAACTCCCTTTTTTTCGGCTGGTTTTTGACGGGCATGCGTTGTATTTATTTGAGACATATGTTTAGTGGAGTTACATAGGTATACGGTTTGAATGTTTATGTAAGTTTCGAATATATTCGACACAGAAGCAGCCTTAATAGCTTTTCTTTGCTTGAGTCATAAGTCGTTTTGTTTGTTTTTTATTACATTACATTTAGAATAATAAATAAACTTTTGATGCATTTGTTCTAACAATCTCAAGTCATGTAAACTACGAAAAAGTCGCTTGAAGGGTATATTGTGAAAGAAGAAAATTGATGTCTACTGAGTTGGAACTACCGCTTAGGGGCATAAATGGGGCGTCGGCGTAAAACACAGGAGCTCTGATGGGACCTGAAACTAAACAAGATAAGGAACTGGACGTTAAAAGGGATTCGGATTTGATTAGAAGAAGCGTGAGGGTTCCAAGTAAGAGTCTTATTAACTAACATATAATCCATTCACTTATTAATTACATTAAGTAGATGATGGAAATCTGATTTTGACATTTTGTTCGTACACCTCAAAATGAGCTGAAAAAACATAACGAAACTCAAAGTTAATAAGATGTCACAAATAAGTGAATGACTTATACTTACTTTTATTAAGCACTTTACTTAAGCTAATTCTACCTTTTTTATTACAGAACTAAGAACCTACGGGTGTAAGGGGTAGGCAGAACAATGTAAAAGCCTAACCAACTGACAACCTCACCTGCACGTGGTGCACCCTGCTAGACAACTAACGAGGCTCTGTCGACCGAGTGATTACCGGTATAAGTAATCCCCTCTTGTCAGCCAACAGCTTCGGGTGGATGAGCCGACAAGAGTAAGGGCACCTTATTGTCCTGGGGTTGAGAAATCGGCCCCAAAGGCGGATGAATTACAATCAAGTAATCAACGACATAAGGATGAGGAAGAATTTTGGACAAACCACCTCATTAAAGGCTCACAACAAAACAAGTCCGGAATAGTTCCTCGATCGGATCTCCGGGAGGAAATGTTTTGAGCAGTGTAATGAAAGTGAACAGGGAGATAAGGATTGGTACTTGGAATGTTAAAACGATGGCACAAGCTGGAAATATCAACAACGCAACAAAAGAAATGAGAAGAATGAAAGTAAACATCATGGGAATTAGTGAGATGAGGTGGCCGGGAGTGGGTTCGGTGGATGTGGACGAACACAGAGTGTACTATGCAGGAACACAAGATGGTAAGTTTCTGAATGGGGTAGGCATTGTTGTCACCAAGGAGATAGCGCAGAGTGTCATAAACTTTGTCCCATTCTCAGAAAGAGTCCTTCTAATACAGATTAACGCCCGACCAGTAAATCTAAACATCATCCAGATTTATGCCCCCACTGCAGATAAAGATGAAGGGGAAGTTGAAGAATTATACAGGAATGTCGCCCAAATACTCGAGAGGCTACCCAAAAAAGAAGTTAACATCATCATGGGGGACTTTAACGCAAAGTTGGGAGCTGGAGAAAAAACCGAGCTCATCGGGTCTTTCGGTTTGGGAAAGAGGAATGAGAGAGGAGATATGCTCGAAAAATTTACAGACGAACACGGCCTTGTAGTCCTCAACACACAGTTCAAACAACCACCGAGGCGTTTATACACATGGAGATCGCCCCTTGATAAACCTGGGAGAATAGTCAGGAATCAAATAGATATAGACTAGAAATAGACTAGAAAGTCTGTTTTCTGGAACTAATGTTATGTCTCCTTCATGGAATGACGTTAGGATAGAACCAATTAAAAAGTGCCCTGGAGTGAGTGTCACATAGTCAGAGCTATCTTCAGAAATATCATATGAATTCAATATGGCCTCAATCTGGGTCAGTACCTTGAAAAATTCCTCGAATGTAAGCGGAGTGTTACCTATCAATCTCTTTATGTGGAATTTTGCGCTTTTAATTGCGGCTTCCCAGACTCCCCCCCAATGAGGACTCCTCGGCGGAATAAATATAAACCTGGTTTCATTTGAAGATAAAAAATCTTTAATCGAGTTTGCGTTTTCCTTTATTTTGAAAAATTCGTACAATTCCTTAAGTTGGTTCTTGGCTCCATTATCAGAGTACACAATCTCAGGGTTACCTCTGCGTGATATGAACCTTTTCAAGGTCATAATAAAGTGTTCCGTGGAAAGCCCGGTGACCAACTCAATGTGAATAGCCTTGGTGGCCATACAAACGAAAATAGCTTTATAAGCCTTAACAAGAGGAGCCTTTCTTAAATTAGAAGATTTCAGTAAAAAAGGGCCACCATAATCTACCCCTACTCTAGTAAAACATCGCGTGATGTTAACCCTATCTCGAGGTAAGTCTGCCATGATCTGCTGTGCTGACTGGGCTCTAAAGCGAAAACAAGTTACACATTTTCTGATAACTCGTTTGGTTTCGCGAAGTCCATTTAAAGGCCAAAATCTTAAACAAAAATTTGATAAAACTGTTTGAACCCCAGAGTGGCCTAATCGCTCGTGCTCACGAAATAACATCATGCTGACCAAATAGTTATTTGACGGCAGAAGAATTGGATATTTTTGATCAAAGGGAATGTCGGAGTTTGAGAGTCTACCACCGACCCGTATCAGACCATTGTCTCCTAGAAAGGGGTTACCCCCGACCCGTATCAGACCATTGTCTCCTAGAAAGGGGTTAAGTTTAAGTATAACTTTATTTGACACTACTTTTCCAGACTTTAATTGACCTATTTCGGTCTTAAATGAAGAACATTGTATTTGTTTCAAAATAAATACTAAAGAAGAATTCAGTTCGTCTACAGTAAGCGGGCCTTGGGTCTTCTCAGTTTTGGTTCTGAGGTTATTAATAAACCTGAGTAAAAAAGTGACGGATCGTTGTACCTTTAGGAATTTGGAAAATTTATTAAAAAATTAATCCAAAATTCCTGTTTGGAATCATGAGTGATTAGCAGTGAGGTTTTACGTTCCTCAGGTGGATTCAGAAGAGTTGGAAGTTCCTTAGAGTTACGAATTACAAAGAAAGCGTCACTGAGGAATTTGGGACCTTGCCACCATAAATCGCAATTTTCGACTTCATTTGACACTCCTCGAGATGGGAGGTCTGCAGGGTTATCTTTTGATGAAACGTGTTGCCAATTCATATCCTGTGTGAGTTCTTGTATTTGTGCAACTCTATTTGCAACAAATACAGACCATCTCGATGGATGAGATGAGATCCAGTACAAGGCAACCTGTGAATCGCTCCAAAGTGTTACGGAATTGATCTCAAACAGACCCTTATAAATTGAAATAAGAGTAGTGACCAATTTTGCAAGTAAGAACATAGCGCAAAGCTCTAGACGTGGCAATGATGGGGATTTTAAAGGAGCAACTCTAGATTTTGATGAAATCAATCTACAAGCATATGCTTTGAGAGTGGCATCGGAGAAGCCGTGTAGTTCAATATTGATTAATTTCTTTGGCAAAAACAAGTATCGATGTATTTTAATATTATCTAGTAAGTGTAAATTATTTATAAAACTGTCCCAAGAAGACAAAATATCCTGGACTTTAATTGGTGTATCCCAGTCCAATTTCTGAATCCAGATCCTTTGTATGATCAGTTTACCGCTAATTATTACTAAAGTTAGAAAACCCAGTGGATCGTAGCACTGCACAACTAAAGATAAAATATTCCTTTTTGTAACCGAGTTAGTGTGAGAAATTTTTGGTACTGAAACACAAAAGTAATCCGAAGAAGGACTCCGCCTTATTCCAAGAACCTTATTGGGAGTATCGTCAAGTTTTAAGTCAAACTCGATAGGTGATTCCTGACAGAGCCTTTCAGCAGTCGAAGGAGAATTAGTGCACCACTTGTGCAGTTTGAAACCAAAAGCGTTCAGAAGGCCATTTAATTGATCACACAAAGTGTTCAATCCTGAAACACTATTAGCTCCTCCCGAGATGTCATCCATGTAACATTGTTGCAGTAACGTTTTAGAGGCTAAAGGATATTTGTCAGAGTTTTTAAGAGCTATGTCATTCAAGACACGAGTGGCTAGGAACGGAGCGTAATTAGTGCCATAAGTCACTGTCCTGTAACTCTATACATTGCAGAGGTTTAGTTGGGGCATCTCTCCAAAGAATATTAAGTAAAAAAGTCTGATCTGGGTTAATCTTTATTTGTCGAAACATTTTTTCAATGTCCGAAATTACTATAAACTGAAAGAATCGGAAACGAAGTAGAATATCGTAAAGATTGGGCTGAACTTGGTATCCTTTAAATGTGATGTCATTCAAAGAATAACCGGAGGTGCTTTTGCATGAATCGTCAAATACTACACGGAGTTTCGTGGTTGGGCTATTTTCACGCAAAACTGCATGATGTGGCAAAAAAATTTTTGTGGTGATTATGATCATTTTCCATAGAAAATGGGGACTATCTTCCCGTGGCCTAGAGCCAGATATTCATTAATAAACCTTAGAAATTCTGAGAAATATTCGGGATTCTTAAAGAACTTTTTCTCTAAGTTTTCAAACCTCTTTATGGCCACAGTTAACGAATTCCCAAGCTTTAAATTTTCTGTGGATGACTTAAGCGGCAAATCCTCTTGATAAGTACCATTATCCAGAATTTTTGTGTTTTTTTGAAAGCCAATTTCAACAGCGTTTTCATTTGGAGAAAGAATAACCTTTTGTGGGAGTTCCTCTTGGATCCAAAATTTGCAAACCATACTTTCAAGAGAAGAAGTGGGTTCAGAAAACTGTAGTAAAGCCACAGAACAGATATTATTGTGGATCATGGGCCTATCAACACTTAAATGAGATGCAGGATTGAAAGAGTGATCCTGAGTCGATCCTTGCTGATATACCCCGCCAACAATCCAACCAAGGTGAGTATTAATAAGAGTAGGGCAATTTTTTCCAAGAAGCACTCTGCCCTGAGACAACAAATGGTAATATAAATCTCCACCTATTAGTAAATCTATATCTGAAGGTACAAAAAATGTTGGGTCAGCTAATTGTACATGACTGGGTATTTTCCAGTGAGAGGTATCTATTTGCATTTGAGGTAATTTATCAGTGATTATTGGAAGAAGCACACATGACAATCTAAATTTTTTGTAAGGTGAAACGTTTGAATGTAGTGTCATCTCAACCTTGTCATGAGACGAGTTGTTAAGGCAAGTTTTAAGGTTGAGTTTATTAACCAATTTTCTAGTAATGAAAGAATTTTGAGACCCTGTGTCTCAAATTGCTTTAACTTGTATATTGTGACCGTTTTTTAAGTAAACAATAACACAGGCTGTAGAAAGTATCACAGTCGTATTTCTTGTAGCTAAAGCAGATACTGAACTTGCACCTTCTGAAGAAGAAGAGTCATTTTCTTTTGGGTTTGACAAGTTCAGCAGTTGTGCAGTGTCAGCCTTTTGCTGATTATTATCATTATTAGTCCCAGTGGGCTGATTCCTATGACTTGACCCAGCTATATCATGAGAGTTGTTCAAATTTTTAAATTTATGGTCACTGAAAGAACGTTGATTGCTACTTTGTGTAGAATTCCGATATACATGAAGCATAGAATGATGCTTTTGTGCACATATTTGACAAGACTTGGCAGTGCATTGAGAGACACCGCGTTTTGAACCGAGACAATTGAAACACAGTCTATTAGATGTGACAAATTTCTCTTTTGTCTGAACGAGTAAGCCCTTTAAATAAATCACAAGTATAAGTTCTGCGAGAATTTGATTTACAAAAGCTGCAAAATATGGAATTATTATTCTGATTTTATTTTGTGAAAAAAAGTTTTATTATTTTGTCTTTTATTAACTTTAAACTCATGTTGTGTTGTGACATTAGAGAGATTTTCACCAAGCAACGCTTTTCGAGAAATTCGAGAAATTCTTGCAAATCCGGAAGTTCATCAATATCTCTTACCGATTCGAAAGGTTTCCTCGTGCCAAAATCGAGTTTTTTACCTAGTAAATGAATTATAAGCGATTCCCAAAGTTGCTCGCAATCATATTTGAGGTTTTTTAGTGAATCTAAATTACGCTTACAATTTGTTACAAATTCACGTAAGACTGATGCGTTGCGCTTTGTTTACATGGACCCTCCAGTAGAGAAGCAAAAAAAGAATGAACAACTGCTATTTTATTTTCCTAGCGTTTTTTTAGAATATCTACCGCAGATTCAAAATTTTCATTAGTAACCGACACATTCTCAATCAACCTTAGGGGCTCGTCCCGCAAGAACGATTTCAAATACACGAATTTCTGAATTTTTGTAAGCTGATCATTGTCTAAGATCAAAGCACAGTGAAGCTGATAAAAAGAATTCCATTCTGTGATATTTCCCTTGAAGGGTTTAATATTTACTTGAGGTAACTTTACATGAACTAAATTTGACTGTTGTACAATTTGTACTGTAGAACCAGTTTGAGCAACAGTAGGATTAGGTTGAGCTGGTGATAATCTCTGAATACAATCTTTAAGTAAAACAAGTGCATCATAAAATTCACATTCAATCCTATCCCTATCTTCAGTGTCATCTGACAAGCGAAGTTCAATTTTATCTTGTGCTGAGTTATATTTTTGAAACGCACTATTTAGCGATTCTACCCTAGATTGGAAATGTAAGACATTAATTTCAGTGCTAGCATTAGCTGAAACCCAATTTGTAATGCGAGTAATTGTTGCCTTTGCACTTGTGCGCGATTTTTTCAAAGTATCTAAATCCATTTTTACGTTAACAATTTAAGTAGTATAAATGTACTAGTCCACAAAGGCAGATCCGGCTCGAAGGACCAATGTTTCAAGATCAATTTGTTAACCCCACCAACCGATCCCAAACTAAGGGCTGAGCTTTCAGATATATTACTTGCTCGCTTTAGGGGTTAGTGAACCTTTTCAAAGGTTGCCAATTTTTTTCATTTATGTGCCTTTATGGCGGTTGCAAATAAATACTAACAACAAACTATAAATCTCAAGTGTATTCAAAAGAATAGGAAATTGATATTAACAAATTAATTATAGAGTTTACAGTAAAAACACCAAGGCTTAAAATTCTTAAACCCTAGCTTAAACTAAAATCAGTGAAAAGGGAAAAAAACACACCAGTTGTGCCTAGTTACCAAAATGATTAATTAAATCACTAATCTAAAAATAATAAACTATACATTTAAATACCTTAAGTAAGTCTGCGGCAAATAGCAAAAATACGTATTATGTAATGTAAAATGTGAGGTAAAATTCAAATTCTGAAAACCAATTGTCCCTGAGCAATAGGCAACTGTCCCTGAACAATCGTAGCAGTCTTTCTCAATTGTAGATTGAATATACTATTTAGATCCTACCTTGATCGTCGGAAACAACGTCGGACATCAGGATTGAGGGCACAGCACATTAAAGTCTAATGAAGCTGGGAGATTCCTATAATACTTAGGAATCAAGGTGATTCTTCCAATCAGTCACTGCCTTACACCTTTTAGTAGCACAGTGAATACAGGGGATGAACTTATTTGAATGAATTCATCAGCCAAAAAGGGGCACGCGAACCTATTTCGACGTGGAACCAAATCACTTTTAACAGCACTACCTTTGATGCGAGTTTTTAGAGCAGAAACTTCCGAAAGGTACTAATTGAGCAATCAGATTAAGAAGAGAGAAGAAAGAAGAATTCGAACGTCACACATTTAGTGTTTCCCTTTCGTATGCATGGCCTTGACTCCTCGATACATAAACAAAACATCCACCACTCCGACCAATCAGAACCCGAGTTACGAGCGTCGGCCAAGAAACCTTCTCCTAGCAAACTTAAAAATTGCCGTTAAAACAACTTAAAGTGGCATTATTATATGGGTTGGAATAAAATTTGGGCTATTAATAGATCCAACGGTGATAAGTGGAGTATGCATACGTGAAGACTGCTAGCATTGAGTTCGGATTTAATAGAGATATGTCAACGAGTTTTAACATACAGAACTTGTTGAGGAAGTTTCCGAAACATACTCCCCCCCATTGAAGTCCTGACTTCAATCAAAATCAGTAATAACCTACTCGCTACTTGGCAAAGGGCAAACCTTTGATATGCTTCTTACCAAGAAGCCATCATGAGTCTTTAATCTGACAGCTCTAACTCTGCCATCAGAACCAGGCATCACTTCCACTCTGCGAGCTAATGGCCACCTGAGAGGAGGGACATCATCCTCTTTAAGGAGGACCAACATATCAACTTTTAGATTAGGGTAAGGATGGAACCACTTGGGTCTGTTCTGAAGCCGATTCAAATAGTCTCGAGACCATCTTTTCCAGAAGATCTGCTGAATTTGTGTCAGTTTCTTAAAAAGAGAAAGTCTGTTTTCTGGAACTAATGTTATGTCTCCCTCAGGGAATGACGTTAGGCTAGAACCAATTAAAAAGTGCCCTGGAGTGAGTGTCACATAGTCAGAGCTATCTTCAGAAATATCACACAATGGGCGTGAATTCAATATGGCCTCAATCTGGGTCAGTACCTTGTAAATTTTCTCGAATGTAAGCGGAGTGTTACCTATCAATCTCTTTATGTGGAATTTTGCGCTTTTAATTGCGGCTTCCCAGACTCCCCCCCAATGAGGACTCCTCGGCGGAATAAATATAAACCTGGTTTCATTTGAAGATAAAAAATCTTTAATCGAGTTTGCGTTTTCCTTTATTTTGAAAAATTCGTACAATTCCTTAAGTTGGTTCTTGGCTCCATTATCAGAGCACACAATCTCAGGGTTACCTCTGCGTGATATGAACCTTTTCAAGGTCATAATAAAGTGTTCCGTGGAAAGCCCGGTGACCAACTCAATGTGAATAGCCTTGGTGGCCATACAAACGAAAATAGCTTTATAAGCCTTAACAAGAGGAGCCTTTCTTAAATTAGAAGATTTCAGTAAAAAAGGGCCACCATATTACCCGCCAATCTACTCCTACTCTAGTAAAACATCGCGTGATGTTAACCCTATCTCGAGGTAAGTCTGCCATGATCTGCTGTGCTGACTGGGCTCTAAAGCGAAAACAAGTTACACATTTTCTGATAACTCGTTTGGTTTCGCGAAGTCCATTTAAAGGCCAAAATCTTAAACGAAAATTTGATAAAACTGTTTGAGCCCCAGAGTGGCCTAAACGCTCGTGCTCACGAAATAACATCATGCTGACCAAATAGTTATTTGACGGCAGAAGAATTGGGTATTTTTGATCAAAGGGAATGTCGGAGTTTGAGAGTCTACCACCGACCCCTATCAGACCATTGTCTCCTAGAAAGGGGTTAAGTTTAAGTATAACTTTATTTGACACTACCTTTCCAGACTTTAATTGACCTATTTCGGCTTAAATGAAGAACATTGTATTTGTTTCAAAATAAATACTGAAGAAGAATTCAGTTCGGCTACAGTAAGCGGGCCTTGGGTCTTCTCAGTTTTGGTTCTGAGGTTATTAATAAACCTGAGTAAAAAAGTGACGGATCGTTGTACCTTTAGGAATTTGGAAAATTTATTAAAAATATTAATCCAAAATTCCTGTGTGGAATCAAGAGTGATTAGCAGTGAGGTTTGACGTTCCTCAGGTGGATTCAGAAGAGTTGGAAGTTTCTCAGAGTTACGAACTACAAAGGAAGCGTCACTGAGGAATTTGGGACCTTGTCACCATAAATCGCAATTTTCGACTTCATTTATTGACACTCCTCGAGATGGGAGGTCTGCAGGGTTATCTTTTGATGAAACGTGTTGCCATTGCTTCCTTTTGAGACATCCTTTTGATGAAACTGTGAATCGCTCCAAAGTGTTACGGAATTGATCTCAAACAGACCCTTATAAATTGAAATAAGAGTAGTGACCAATTTTGCAAGTAAGAACATAGCGCAAAGCTCTAGACGTGGCAATGATGGGGATTTTAAAGGAGCAACTCTAGATTTTGATGAAATCAATCTACAATAAATAGTTCCATCATCATAGGTTGCAAGCATGTAGACACAAGCTGCATATGCTTTGAGACTGGCATCGGAGAAGCCGTGTAGTTCAATATTGATTAATTTCTTTGGCAAAAACAAGTATCGATGTATTTTAATATTATCTAGTAAGTGTAAATTATTTATAAAACTGTCCCAAGAAGACAAAATATCCTGCTCTTTAATTGGTGTATCCTAGTCCAATTTCTGAATCCAGATCCTTTGTATGATCAGTTTACCGCTAATTATTACTAAAGTTAGAAAACCCAGTGGATCGTAGCACTGCGCAAGTAAAGATAAAATATTCCTTTTTGTAACCGAGTTAGTGTGAGAAATTTTTGGTACTGAAATACAAAAGTGATCCGAAGAAGGACTCCACCTTATTCCAAGAACCATATTGGGAGTATCGTCAAGTTTTAAGTCAAACTCGATAGGTGATTCTGGACAGAGCGTTTCAGCAGTCGAAGGAGAATTAGTGCACCACTTGTGCAGTTTGAAACCAAAAGCGTTCAGAAGGCCATTTAATTGATCACAGTGTGTTCAATTCTGAAACACTATTAGCTCCTCCCAAGATGTCATCCATGTAACATTGCTGCAGTACCGTTTTAGAGGCTAAAGGATATTTGTCAGAGTTTTTAAGAGCTATGTCATTCAAGACACGAGTGGCTAGGAACGGAGCGCAACTAGTGCCATAAGTCACTGTCCTGTAACTCTATACATTGCAGAGGTTTAGTTGGAGCATATCTCCAAAGAATATTAAGTAAAAAAGTCTGATCTGGGTTAATCTTTATTTGTCGAAACATTTTTTCAATGTCCGAAATTACTACAAACTGAAAGAATCGGAAACGAAGTAGAATATCGTAAAGATTGGGCTGAACTTGGTATCCTTTAAATGTGATGTCATTCAAAGAATAACCGGAGGTGCTTTTGCATGAACCGTCAAATACTACACGCAGTTTCGTGGTTGGGCTATTTTCACGCAAAACTGCATGATGTGGCAAAAAATATTTGTGGTGATTATGATCATTTTCCATAGAAATAGGGATCTTCCCGTGGCCTAGAGCCAGATATTCACTAATAAACCTTAGATATTCTGAGATTCGGGATTCTTAAAGAACTTTTTCTCTAAGGTTTCAAACCTCTTTATGGCCACAGTTGACGAATTCCCAAGCTTTAAATTTTCTGTGGATGACTTAAGCGGCAAATCCTCTTGATAAATACCATTATCTAGAATTTTTGTGGTTTTTTGAAAGTCAATTTCAACAGCCTTTTCATTTGGAGAAAGAATAACCTTTTGTGGGAGTTCCTCTTGGATCCAAAATTTGCAAACCATACTTTCAAGAGAAGAAGTGGGTTCAGAATACTGTAGTAAAGCCACAGAACAGATATTATTGTGGATCATGGGCCTATCAACATTTAAATGAGATGCAGGATTGAAAGAGTGATCCTGAGTCGATCCTTGCTGATATACCCCGCCAACAATCCAACCAAGGTGAGTATTAATAAGAGTAGGGCAATTTTTTCCAAGAAGCACTCTGCCCTGAGACAACAAATGGTAATATAAATCTCCACCTATTAGTAAATCTATATCTGAAGGTACAAAAAATGTTGGGTCAGCTAATTGTACATGACTGGGTATTTTCCAGTGAGAGGTATCTATTTGCATTTGAGGTAATTTGTCAGTGATTATTGGAAGAAGCACACATGACAATCTAAATTTTTTGTAAGGTGAAACGTTTGAATGTAGTGTCATCTCAACCTTGTCATGAGACGAGTTGTTAAGGCAAGTTTTAAGGTTGAGTTTATTAACCAATTTTCTAGTAATGAAAGAATTTTGAGACCCTGTGTCTAAAATTGCTTTAACTTGTATATTGTGACCGTTTTTTAAGTAAACAGTAACACAGGCTCTAGAAAGTATCACAGTAGTCTAGCTAAAGCAGACACTGAACTTGCGCCTTCTGAAGAAGAAGAGTAATTTTCTTTTGGGTTTGACAAATTCAGCAGTTGTGCAGTGTCAGCCTTTTGCTGATTATTATCATTATTAGTCCCAGTGGGCTGATTCATATGACTTGACCCAGCTATATCATGAATGTTGTTCAAATTTTTAAATTTATGGTCACTGAATGAACGTTGATTGCTACTTTGTGTAGAATTCTGATATACATGAAGCATAGAATGATGCTTTTGTGCACATATTTGACATGACTTGGCAGTGCATTGAGAGACACCGTGGTTTGAACCGAGACAATTGAAACACAGTCTATTAGATGTGACAAATTTTCTTTTGTCTGAACGAGTAAGCCCTTTAAATAAATCACAAGTATAAATTCTGTGAGAATTTGATTTACAAAAGCTGCAAAATATGGAATTATTATTCTGGTTTTTATTTTGTGAAAAAAGTTTTATTATTTTGTCTATTATTAACTTTAAACTCATGTGGCGTTGTGAGATTAGAGAGATTTTCTAACACCAAGCAACGCTTTTCGAGAAATTCGAGAAATTCTTGCAAATCCGGAAGTTCATCAATGTCTCTTACCGATTCGAAAGCTTTCCTCGTGCCAAAATCTAGTTTTTTACCTAGTAAATGAATTATAAGCCATTCCCAAAGTTGCTCACAATCATATTTGAGGTTTTTTAGTGAATCTAAATTACGCTAACAATTTGTTACAAATTCACGTAAGACTGATGAGCTGCGGTTTGCTATACATGGACCCTCCAGTAGAGAAGCAAAAAAAGAATGAACAACTGCTATTTTATTTTCATAGCGTTTTTTTAGAATATCTACCGCAGATTCAAAATTTTCATTAGTAACCGACAAATTCTCAGTCAACTTTAGGGGTTCGTCCCGCAAGAACGATTTCAAATACACGAATTTCTGAATTTTTGTAAGCTGATCATTGTCTAAGATCAAAGCACAGTGAAGCTGATAAAAAGAATTCCATTCTGTGATATCTCCCTTGAAGGGTTTAATATTTACTTGAGGTAACTTTACATGAACTGAATTTGTCTGTTGTACAATTTGTACTGTAGAACCAGTTTGAGCAACAGTAGGATTAGGTTGAGCTGGTGATAATCTCTGAATACAATCTTTAAGTAAAACAAGTGCATCATAAAATTCACATTCAATCCTATCCCTATCTTCAGTGTCATCTGACAAGCGAAGTTCAATTTTATCTTGTGCTGAGTTATATTTTTGAAACGCACTATTTAGCGATTCTACCCTAGATTGGAAATGTAAGACATTAATTTCAGTGCTAGCATTAGCTGAAACCCAATTTGTAATGCGAGTAATTGTTGCCTTTGCACTTGTGTAGTATAAATTTACTAGTCCACAAAGGCAGATCCGGCTCGAAGGACCAATGTTTCAAGATCAATTTGTTAACCCCACAAACCGATCCCAAACTAAGGGCTGAGCTTTCAGATATTTTACTTGCTCGCTTTAGGGGTTAGTGAACCTTTCCAAAGGTTGCCAATTTTTTTTATTTATCTGCCTTTATGGAGGTTGCAAATAAATACTAACAACAAACTATAAATCTCAAGTGTATTCAAAAGAATAGGAAATTGATATTAACAAATTAATTATAGAGTAATAGTAAAAACACCGTAGCTTAAACTAAAATCGGTGAAAAGGGAAAAAAACACACCAGTTGTGCCTAGTTATCAAAATGATTAATTAAATCACTAATCTAAAAATAATAAACTATACATTTAAATACCTTAAGTAAGTCTGCGGCAAATAGCAAAAATACGTATTATGTAATGTAAAATGTGCGGTAAAATTCAAATTCTGAAAACTAATTGTCCCTGAGCAATAGGCAACTGTCCCTGAACAATCGTAGCAGTCTTTCTCAATTGTAGATTGAATATACTATTTAGATCCTACCTTGATCGTCGGAAACAACGTCGGACATCAGGATTGAGGGCACAGCACATTAAAGTCTAATGAAGCTGGGAGATTCCTATAATACTTAGGAATCAAGGTGATTCTTCCAATCAGTCACTGCCTTACACCTTTTAGTAGCACAGTGAATACAGGGGATGAACTTATTTGAATGAATTCATCAGCCAAAAAGGGGCACGCGAACCTATTTCGACGTGGAACCAAATCACTTTTAACAGCACTACCTTTGATGCGAGTTTTTAGAGCAGAAACTTCCGAAAGGCACTAATTGAGCAATCTGTGTAAGAAGAGAGAAGAAAGAAGAATGCGAACGTCACACTATTAGTGTTTCCCTTTCGTATGCATGGCCTTGACTCCTCGATACATAAACAAAACATCCACCACTCCGACCAATCAGAACCCGAGTTACGAGTGTCGGCCAAGAAAGCTTCCTCTAGCAAACTTAAAAATTGCCCTTAAAACAACTTAAGCCTCAATGCCCCTATGTCCAGGAATCCATCCCAGAATTACCCTTTTTGTTTCTGCTAGTGACTGTAGAGCACTCCTGCATGTCGTCTGCTATTGCTCTGTACAACATCTCACCATTTTTGATGGTGCTGATTCCCTTGTCAAAAATATGGGTTTCTGCGAGTTTTATTGTAATACCCCGTCTCCTGCCCACTGCCCTGAGCAGTTGCCATACCAGTGTTGTTGCCTTATTGCCTGGCCCAGGTACTTAGCCTCACGCTTTATCAGCAAAGATTCCGCGTACTGCGTGGGTGACCGGGATCCTGTAGTTTTCCTCTTTTGGTGTAGAGCACAAACTCTGTCTTGCCAGGACTGACTGACACTTCCGTCTCGGTACACCACTGTTCTATTATTCTGCATGCCCTTCGTTGGATACAATCCACCATAAATTGGTTGGTAACAACCCTTATTACTGTCAAGTGTCATTAATGTCATTGCGTTTAGCGCCAAAAGCACCAGATTTCATAAGTTTATTTTCAGTTTCAGGCTGTCTGTCGTAATGTTTGTAGCGCAGCAGACTTGTTCTCATTTTTTATATAAAAATTAATCCTACTAAGGTTTTGTACCGGTTGTAGAAGTTCAGCATTTCGTATTCTTAGTTATTGTTATTAAAAGTGAGGTTTCGTACCGTTAATTAAGTTATACTTTTCGGAAGTGTACTATAAGTTAAAAAAGAGAATATACAGTGGCAGTGTTTCCAGTTGGTGTTTCATTTGTTGCGATCATGCTATAAACATCATTTCAATGTTAATCTAGCGAAGGGGGTTAACATTTTTGGTCCTTCACAACCGAATGTTCCAGATTGTCCAGATTGGTCGCCGTGGACCATTGCCCATTGCAGTGTTACCACAGCAGCCAATGGAGGAGGATCGAGAAGTGTCTCGAAAACCCGGAAAACCACGCCACTTCGATCATTATGGATTAATTGAGCTGTCAAGAGTGTCAGCTGCCACATAGGTCCATTTCGCAACTGTAATTTCTGCATGAAGTTTACATCTACAAGTAAACATACATCTGAGAACCAAGAGAGGGCGCCTCTGTTTTTGGATTGGAAGACGTCTAAGCAGTCAGTTTTGCTGTGTTGTCATTTTTATCAGACAACAGCTGATTGTAATTATGTAAATAAAGTGAAAGTTGTTTGTTATTTTTTTTTAACTGTACGTGAACAGTAAATATCTAGTAAATAGTCACAAATTAGCAAAACCATGTCCAGGAAGGAAGCGGCAAAAATTATGCTCACGCTGGAACATCTTCACGAGTCGTTAAATAGAATTAAAAGGTTTGTGGAAGAACGTCTGGATGGCGAATATTCTGAGTTGGTGTTGAGGCAACTAGAATCAAGAAGAGAAGAGTTGTATGGTTATATGAAATCATTTCATGAAAATGTTATAAATCTTGTTTGTATCAAACCAGCTCAGAAATTAGCCACTTCTGAAATGACTGAAATGGAGGTAAGTCTATCAAAATGTAATTTGAACAAGGCGCCTGTTATTGATGCAAATATTAATATAGCAAATAGTAGTAACATTGGTGTTTCAACAGCCAAGTTACCGAAAATTGATATACCCTTATTTAGTAGAAAAGACTTAAGTGAGTTTAAGCCTTTCATTGAGTTGTTTATGGCAATAATAGATAAAAATTCAGCAATTTCTGATATTGAAAAACTGTTTTACCTTAGGAGCTATTTGAAAGGTAAAGCTCTATCATTGATTAAAAATTTACCACTAATTAATTCTTCATATGCCGAAGCTCTTCATATTCTTAATGATAGATTTAATAATGAGACAGTATTAATATATCCCCACATTAACACATTGTTTGATATGCCATGTATTACTAAGGGAACCCCAATTTTACTTAGGGGATTTATTAGCGTTGTCAAGCAACAGCTTGGTGCCTTGAAAAATTTGGGGCAACCTATTGAAAAGTGGGATATGGTATTAATTTGTATTTTGACAAGAAAGCTAGACCAACATACCAATCGTGCATATCAAATAGACAGAGACATATCTAGGCTGCCAACAATTGATGAGATTTTGTCATTTCTTGAAAGCCGAGCCACTGCTTTGGAGGCTGTGACTGATTCTGATAAAACACCAAGAGCTTAGGTGTTATTGTTTGGACAGGATCTCTGTGCCAGAGCGAATGTCATTCGTTGACAGGTCTAAATGTTGCAGGGTGTGTCTCAACAGTCATTTTAGTGAATGTAAATTAGTTTTGAAGTGTCAGATTTGTGGTAATGAGCACAATACTTTGCTGAATTTGGACAAGACTCCTGCTTTGAGACATGGACTTCAATCGCATGTAGGTTATTAATAAGACAGTGTTTTTGCCTACGGCACAGGTACTAGTCTCATCTAATGATGGTAATTCTTTAAAAGTTCGTGTTCTGCTTGACAGTGGTTCACAAATTTCATTAATTTCACAGGATATTTTTGCTAAATTGGGGGCTAAGTCTTTTAAAAACAGAATAGATGTTATGGGTATGTCAAGAGATGTAACCACTGTAACAGCTTGTGTAGTGGTTTCAGTGCAGAGTTTGTGTCATGATTATAAAATAATGGTAAGATGTGCAACACTTGATAGATCAATTGTTTTGCCACAGACTGAATTTGAATCTTTGCAGAATGTAGTTTTACCTGAGTCTTTTTGTTTGGCAGATCTTTCATTTGCCAAGCCTGGTAGTGTTGAAATAATATTGTCATCTGACATAATTTTTGATGTTTTGCTATCAAAAAATTACAAATTACCAGAGGGTTTAACACTTCAGGACACTTTGTTAGGTACTGTGGTCAGTGGCACCATACCTCTGGGTGCTGTTAAAGATAAAAATTATTGTGCTTCTATGCATTTTCGTTTGGTAAATATTGAGAAACAAATGGCTGAATTTTGGCACTTTGAGGAGGTGCCAACCATTTTTCCTGAGTATGCGTCTGAGCAGCAGGCTTGTGGAGCTATTTTGATTGAATCAGTTTCTTTGATTAATAACAGATTTCAGGTGGATTTACCATTAAAAAACCTTTACGTGAGATAAATATTGGGGACTCGTTTTCCATAGCATACAAGAGGTTTGAAAACCTAGAAAAGAAATTTAAAAGCAATGTTCAATTATTTGAACATTACAAAAAGTTTATTGATGAGTATTTGATGTTGAATCATGCTAAAGTTGTTGAGTTGAATGATGAGGATTTGTATGATGGGAAAACTTACTTTATGGGTCATCATCCTATCATAAGAGAAGATAAGCGAACAACAGCATTTCGTGTGGTGTTCGATGGTAGTATGAGGACAAGAACTAAATTAAGTGTTAATGATTTTCTGTACAATATAAGTTCAGTAGTCCAGAACTCATTGTTTGAGATATTGATTCTCTTCAGGACCTACAAATATGTATTGTTGAGTGACATTAAGCAAATGTACAGGATGATTTTAATTAAACCAGAGCATCGATGCCTCCAGAATATTCTCTGGCGAGAAAGCCCAGCTGAAAAAATTAAATGTTTCCAATTATAAACTGTCACATATGGTTTAAAAAGTTCACCTTTCTTAGCAACTCGTTGTCTTGTACATTTGGCTAGTGCGTATGTTGGAAAGTTTCCTTTGGCTAGTGAAGCTTTACTACGAAATACCTATGGTGATGACATTTTGGCGGGTGCAAATACATTGGATGATTTGGGTAAATTAAAAAATGAATTAGTTGAATTGTTGAGATTAGGCTCATTTAACTTACATAAGTGGTGTTTTAATAGTGCCTCAGTTTTGCATGACATTCCTAATGAGTTGCGCCATTTGGATGAGGTTGACATGAATAAGAGTGACTCTGCTATAAAGACATTGGGATTGACTTATGTGCGAATGATGTACTGTTTCAAGATAGTGCCACCAAAATTCGCTTGTGATAATTTTGTGACTAAAAGGCAAGTTTTACGTTTTCTTTCAAGGTTTTATGACCCGTTAGGGCTTGTGGATCCCTTGTTGGTCAAGGCAAAAATGTTTATGCAATGTTTGTGGTCACTCAAGCTTGTCTGGGATGAACTACTTCCGGATGAGTTAAAGTGTGAATGGATGAAGTTTGTGAGTTACTTATGTATACCCAAATGCCTCCAATAGTAATACCTAGAGACTTACAGTTTTCGAGAGCAAAAAGGATTGAACTAGTAGGATATTGTGATGCTTCTAAGAAAGCATATGGTGCTGTTTTGTATATGAGAGTTGTGTGTCAAGCTGAAGTATTTGTATATGTAGTGTGCTCGAAATCCAGAATAGTACCAATGAATAAAGAGTGTTACTTGCATCACTTGCCAGTGTTGTCTACAATGAGGTGTTTTTGTATTCAGATTCTACTATTACACTGGCGTGGTTGAACACTGACCCCTTAAAATTAAATCCATACATGGCAAATAGGGTGTGTAAGGTGAGAGAGATGAATGACAGAAATTTTCAATGGAAATAAATAAATACAAAAGAAAACCCTGCGGACTCTCTGTCTAGAGGATTGGATCCTCAAGAGATGCATACCCATAGTTTATGGTTTCATGGTCCAAAGGTGTTGTCAGACAGAAGTTTTACTCATTGGAGTCTTAATATTGAAGTCCCGAGTCCTCTTCCAGAGCAGAGAAAGGTTGTATTTTCTGCAGTTGTAAAGACCCCATTTTTGTTTGAAAAATTTTCCAGTATTTCAAAGTTAGAGAGAGTGGTAGCATACTTGTTTCGATTTGTGAATAATGCTTCTTGTGATAAAGACAATAAACGTTTTGGAAATATTACAATTTTTTAAGTGGATCTGGCTTTGAAACGAATTATAGGAATTGAGCAAAATATTTTTTTCGCTAATGAAATAAAATGCTTAAAATCAGGAGACTCAATTAAGACTAATTTAAAGTCTTTGTCTCCTTTTCTGGACAGCGATTCTTTGCTTCGTGTAGGGGGGAGGCAGCAAAATGCACACATTTCATTTGATCAAAAGCATCCATTGATTTTACCCAAAGGTAGTTACATCACAGATTTGGTCATTCTTAGAGAACATCTAAGGTTGTTGCATGCTGGTCAGAGGCAGGTGTTGGCATCTTTGAATTTGAAATATTGGCTTATAAATGGCAATAGGGATGTTAAGAAAATCCTCTACATATTTATGTGTGGCATGTTTTAAAGCAAGAGCTCAATGTTCCAAGCAATTAATGGGTTCCCTTCCTGAAGGAAGAGTTGTCCAATCTAGACCATTTCTGAATGTTGGCGTGGACTTTTGTGGTCCGTTTTAGATTAAACAATCGCGTATTAGGAAGTCTATAGTGACCAAGAGTTATGTGACCTTGTTTGTCTGTTTCGCAGTAAAAGCAATCCATTTAGAGCTTTTGTCGGATTTGACTACAGAAACATTTTTAGCTGCATTTCAAAGGTTCATTTCAAGAAGAGGTAAGCCTGCGAAAGTGTTTTGTGACAACGGTGCTACTTTCAGGGGAGCTAAAAATAGGTTGGACGAATTTTATGTCCTTAATAGTAGTAATTTAAAGGATAGAGTCATACATTTTTGCCTTGAGCAAAAGATTACATTTTCTTTCATACCTAGTTAATCTCCAGTATTTGGTAGCTTGAGGGAAGCAGCAGTAAAGAGCACTAAATTCCACTTAAAAAGAATCATTCCCAATGCCCAATTAACCTATGAAGAATTCAATTCTATATTGGTTCAGATTGAAGGAATTTTGAATTCCAGGCCTCTAACTCAAATTTGCGAGGATCCATTGGATTTGTCATATTTAACACCTGGGCACTTCTTAATAGGAGCTTCAGTAACATCATTCCCTGCGCAAGATTCTAACATTCCTGATAATCGATTAAAGTTTTGAAAATTCTGCAATAAGTTAAAGCAACAGTTTTGGATTAAATGGCACAAAGACTATTTGGCGCAATTGCAAAGTCGTCCTAAATGGAGATATCGTGAGAGTAATGTAAAAGAAGGTATGTTGGTTTTGCTCAAAGATGACAATTTTTCTTGTTTAAAATGGCCTATGGCAAGAATTGTTAAAGTTATGCCTGGCAAAGACGGGCATGTTAGGGTAGTAGAAGTAAAAACATCTAGTGGTACTTATTTAAGATCCATTACTAAGTTAGCTGTGTTACCTATTGAAGTTTAATCAGTTTGTTATGTACAAGAGCACTTGGTTTACTAATCGTTTGATTTTTTTTTAGAATAAGTTTATTTATATATGTTTATGTGTACATGCCTAGTACATTTTCTTAATAATTTGTTGTTATAATACATTTAAGATATCATTAATAACATTTTAATGTGCTTAACTTAAGCTTGGGGTGGGAGCATGTTGGATACAATCCACCATAAATGGTTGGTAGCAACCCTTATTACTGTCAAGTGTCATTAATGTCATTGCGTTTAGCGCCAAAAGCACCAGATTTCATAAGTTTAGTTTCAGTTTCAGGCTGTCTGTCGTAATGTTTGTAGCGCAGCAGACTTATTCTCATTTTTTATATAAAAATTAATCCTACTAAGGTTTTGTACCGGTTGTAGAAGTTCAGCATTTCGTATGCTTATTTATTATTATTAAAACTAAGGTTTCGTACCGTTAATTAAGTTATACTTTTCGGAAGTGTACTATAAGTTAAAGAAGAGAATATACAGTGGCAGTGTTTCCAGTTGGTGTTTCATTTGCTGCGATCATGCTATAAGCATCATTTCAATGTTAATCTAGCGAAGGAGGTTAACATCCTTTGCATTTGATAACAAACGCTGCCGACGGACTTTCCTGGTATAGTTCGGCCTAAGAACCTAAGCTATATGCTGTGTATACACATTTTTGATGGTGCTAGTTTCCTTGTCAAGGACATGGGTTTAAAGACTGTGAGTTTTATTGTGGGTAAGACCTTTTAAGTATATTGTATTTGCAAAATATCAAAATGGCTTCTTTTATTTTATGTTTTTTCTTTAGCAATGTTTTGTTGTTTGTTCGATTTTTTGTGACAATATGGATGGATAAGCCTTACTTGCAGTTTAATAGCAATTTACATAGGAAAAAGCAAAAACCATTATGTATCCAGGGAATATTACTAGATCCTTCTGTGGGCTCTCGGTGCCTAACACTTTTTCAGTAGAAAGCGCCTTTAGTCTGCATTAAAAGGCGTTTTCTATTGCACAGATAAGAATAATTTTATTTATATGAAAGATTTAATTATTTATTTTTCAATTATTTTATGACAATTTTTTTTATTGTGTTTGATAGTTACCATAATGATTATATAGTAATACTGAACTTTTTTAGTATGGAATGCAAAATGCATAAAGTATAAAGCAAAATGATATTTCAAATAAGTAATTATTTATTCAATTTCTCACAAAATTAGTGCTGAACCTAATTTATAAATCTTTATCTACTTGTTTTCTCCTGTCAGTCAACATAATTTGATCAAATTTTGAAAAAGGGTGTAAAAATGTCTTCATAATATAGTACCTATCACTTTTGTAATTAAGATCTATTTGCATATTTTTTTCAGCTTTAGACTAAGAACCAAATCAAAAAAGCTTGAAATATAAAATTTATTGAAAGACAAATATAATCCAAATGAATTTGTCTACCTACTGATATTAATAGTAATATTGGTTTGAGTATAGATTCTGCATTGAATTGTTGATAATTGATTGTGCACTAAATTATTGATAATTTGTTGGTGCCATTTTCCTGATTCAGGTTAATACTTTTGAAAATTTTGCAGCAGTGTGAGTCTTATTTTGGAAAGAGTCTTAACATACCTTTCAGCAACTTGCGTAAATCGCCATCTACCATGCCTTTTTAAGGCTGTAATATGACCACCTGCATCTACTAAGATGGTTGCAGAGGTTCTGCAGAAACTGGGCCCAGAATATTTTTCTGAATTATCCTATTTTCAATATAGAGCAATATCCATAGGATAATCCATAGAACTAAATTTATTTATTTCAATTTTTTGAGTGATGCACCTCCCATTTTGAAAATTAAAAAAATATATGTCATTGATAATAGGTGGAGGTCGAAGTTCCATATATTTTTTGCAAATTATGTAATATTCCTGAGTTATTGTGATTGTTCTCAGACGTTTTATTTTAGTCATTGGTATTGTAACGAGATATGCTTTTCCAAGGTCTTGACAGTCTGTTATCTTTATACTTTACATTTCGTTTGCTCTACATGCGCCCATGACGCCTAACACCAAAGCACCCTTAAATAAAAAAACTTAAAATTAGTAAGAACATGGTTACATTCAATATAATGGGCTTAACTTTGTAGCAAAATATTTTTCATCAGGCCAAATTCAGCCAAAAATCTCTTCACTTCCATGCGCAGGCATAAATGTTTTTGCTTTTTTTGGGAAGAAATCTATCAGTCTTCCTTTTTAAAAAACTACTTAATTTGAAGTAATTTTGGAATTCCAAATTATGTTTAAGGTTTAATGTGTTACGTAGAATTGAATAGGTTTTCCACAAAGATGATTTAGATTTCAAGGAAAGTTAGTCAAAATATACAAGCAATCACTGCTTCCGAAAATGATTCAACTTTCTTCTGAGCTCTTCACTACATAAATGTGGCGTATGTCACCAAATATGCTCTTTTGGATTTCTCGGGTAAATGATTCACAGTTGTTATTTTGATGCTTTTGCCGCCTCTGTTATTCAGTGGGGTACACAATATGTAGGTATTATCACTATTAATGATATCCAGGTTTAGGTAGGTTTTCTTCCAACTAATTCTTTTGAACTATTTTGTCTGAAAAAGCTTTGAAAGCTAAAGTTGAAAGTTCTGCCATCTAATAATTGTGTAAGTAATTTCCAACATGGCTTCGCTTACGTGCAAATCTTATGGAGTGTATAATGAAAAAACAATTGACGCATTGTGAGTAATGAATATTATAATTAAATAAATTATAATAAACAAGGGAATAATGAATATATTGAAGAATTCATAAAAAGAAGACGTGCTGCGAAAGGAATAGAAAAAAAAAAGATTTGTGAAAGAGAAACCAGGGATAAATGGGGGCGATCTTTTTTAAGAAGGCAACGTATATTTGTGGACGTTAAATTTTGTCACGCGACTGACCTATTGATTTTGCTTCTTGACGACCAAGGATCTTCAGGTGACATCTAAACTACCTGGGATCCAGAGATGTTACAGCGGCGATTGTAGAATATAAGGTAAGACAATAAAAAGTTAAAATGTGTATATCTTCCATATGACATTGGGCAACCTCCCCCAATGGAAGATATGGTAAAGATAATGCAATATGCAAAAGGAAAAAAATCCTCCTCACACACTCACACCTCCATCACATCCCACAGAAGGTGATAGACGTGACGGTCGTCTCGCAAGGGGTGGTCGAGAAAGTAAAAAACTGGAGAATATCTGAGAATATTTCGATGTCCCACCACAGGATGAAAAGATTTGAAATAGAGTCAGAATGGACAGATACACCGCCAAAAAGGAACCCGAGGACCTAGGAATAAAGTTCAATAAGCTTTTATGTCAGGTCATGGGTTGAAACGCCCGGCGGTTGCTCTCCACAAAGGAAATAAATAAGGAATTAGAAAGGCTCAACGAATCCACTGGCTACTCTTTTGAAGAGTCGTGCCCACTTAGGAAGCAGGGTGCTCGTAGAGTTTCGTGGTGGAATGGCACGCTGGAGCCTGTTAGGTTAGACGACAGCCCTTCTGCCGTCTAACCGTCTTCCACCGAGTTGTCAAAAAGAAAGCGCAGGAGCGGAATGGTTACAAAGAAGCTCGCAGAGAATTCAAAAAAGAGTTAAAGCGAAGCAAAAGTGCTAGTTGGCGGAAATTCTGAGGAGATATAGACTCTCTACCGGAATCGGCCAAACTCGCCAAGTTGCTGAGCTCAGAAAGAGGAAACCAACTAGGTACAATGAAAAACCAGGACAACCAGGACGGAACATAGATGGGAGACCAAGGAGAGACCCTAGGGATTATCCTGGAGACACACTTCTTTGGAGAAATCAGACAGATATCCTATGGCTCCCCGTGGTCTATTGGCCAGCGGTGGACAGACCCCGCTATGGGATGAGGTTGGCCAGACTGCAAAGAACAGTCTGCCTAGCCATAACCGGTGTATTTGGAACAACACCGGGAGCAGGTCTCAATCCCTTACTGGGTCTATCGGAGCTTCCAATATGGATGAAGAGGGAGGCGATGGCTTCCTGCAGGAGGATGGATTGCTGCGACTGGTGATAGGAAAAAGTCATGGAAAGCGGTCACACGTTAGATCGCCAGCCTCATCCAGAAGGTCATCCCAACTCTTCTGTCGCAGGATAGGCGCCATTGCGATTGGCTGAGACTAAAACAACCATTTGGGATAAAATCCCAAGAAAAGAAGAATTCAAAAAAGTACTACTTCAGCAGCCTTCTGAAAATAATCAGGTATGGTATACAGACGGGTCAAGAATGGCTGATTCACACTCGTCAGGAGCCGCAATATAGCAGGCCATGAAGAAAGCAAACTTTTCCCTGGGAAGCTACTCGACGGTTTTCCAGGAGGAGGTGTTTGCAATACTCGAAGTGGCCACCCGACCAGAAGTCAAACAAAGAGCAAAACAGAACATCTTCATCTACTCCGTCAGCGGACTTGCGAGCCATCTGCAGGAACAGGACGAGTTCAAAGCTCGTTCAGGATGCTCTAGAGTTACTGGCAGAAACAAAAAGGGTAACTCTGGGGTGTGTTTCTGTACATAGGGGCATTGACGGAAACGAGGGCGCCAATGAACTGGCCAAGCGTGGTTCCCAGACGTAGCGTAAGCAATAGGTACGTCCCTCACACTGTAAATGAGTGGGCATGGTAGAGTACAAAGACAAATTAGACACACTCAGGAATATGTAGACAGACCAAGGAAATCTACACTAACCCGGATAAATCCAAGGCCTCGTGGCTACTTGGGAGAAGTCGTCAGTGTTTGGGGGACCCTATAGGAATCCTCACTGGCCACGGCAGACAAAACAGACACATGCACCTTCCAGAATTGATAGACAGTCTACACCGCACCCACTGTGTAGCAGAGTCGTCAATAGTATTTTCTGGAGAAGTGTCGAATACCACTTCGAGAGGTGCTCCCGACTCTGAGAAAGAACGGGATACTCTCCTTTATTAGAAGCACGGGTCGAATCGTGGAGCCGACTCAGTCTAGAGTGCAAGTTACATACTCAGAAGAATGTTTGAAAAGTAGACATTTCACATGGTTCACCTAAAGGAAACTCTGATGCAGAAAACAACTGAGATAATTCAGAGGGTTCAGGATTCTTTTCAATAATATTTTATAACAAAAAGTAAAACTTAGAAAGTAACGCAAAACTCAGAAGAAAGAGTTAAGGAGTTTCTAGGAAAAATATAACACTCAGAAAAATTAAAATATACCAACTTAAACTTAAGACATACTAAAAAACTCAGCTATTGTTAAATGTTTAAACAGAAGTATAAGAAACTTTAGAAGAAACAGTTAAACAGTCTAGAGGCGGATTACCTCAAAAGGTACCCGAAAAAATTTAAGAATAAGCTATTTTTTAATTTTCAAATTTTCAAATTTCAAGAAAAATTAAACTATACCAACTTAAACTTAAGACATACTAAAGAACTCAGTTATTGTTAAATGTTTAAACAGAAGTATAAGAAACTTTAGAAGAAACAGCTAAACAGTCTAGAGGCGGAACACCTCAAATGGTACCCGAAAAAAAATTAAGAATGAGCTATTTTCTAATTTTCAAATTTTCAAATTTTCAAATTACAATATTTATTTGATCAGGTTAGAACTGTTTGCATTGTTCTCTAAATTTCCAAAATGTTAAATCTCAAAAGAATTGTAATTTTTCCCATTTGTCAAAATATAAATTTTCTAAGATTTACAGGCTACAGTTCAAGCAATTATCTCAATGTTTTTTAATTATTTTGAATTGGCGGGTTGGTACAGAATCAAGTCAAACTACAAACTCTGCGCCGACGTTTCGTCTAATTAACACAGACTTCTTTAGGGCTCAAGTCTAAACACGTTGGCAGGTTTTAATATAAACTAAAAAACATGAGAAATGAGATAAAATTAATAAAATATGGTTGGAACGTTGAACGTCTGGATCCTTAGACCCTTGTAATTATATGGATGGTTGATTTCTTGGGATGTGGTCCTTTGTCTGCTGTGAATACACACATGAAGTGCTTGAAACTTCGGATGTTATTTATTTGACGTTTCGGCACAAATTGGCGCCTTCATCAGAATTGTGCAATAGATCAAAGGGAATACTTAATTTAAAGTTGTATAATTTATAATATTACAAAGAGAAAGGGTGGAGTGACAAGTAAAAAAAAAGAAACCCTGAACACAAAAATATTGAACAAAAAAGAAATGATTATATATAAAAGAATGGAATCGGCAACTCAAAGCAAAAGAGCGTCAAGTGTGAAACTTACGATGCATAATGTAAAAAAAGGGGGGAAAAAAAGAAAGTTTAAAAGTGACAATAACTTACCACAAAACAATTTATTACTTTGATGTGAAGTTTCTGTATTTTTTAGTTCTTTCTGTTTGTTGCGTTTCTGTTGTCATGTTGCTGGCACAATTTCGTACCGGCAATTGATGTCCAAGGGTTACCATTGGTACACATCTTAATCAGACTTTGTAGGTAGCTTCTATACAACTGTAATAGTTCGGGGTGGAAAAGAATATGTTAAAGTTTGTAGAGTAGGAGGTACTAATGCTCACCAGCTCATGACAGGAAATTCTTAACTGGTTAAATTTGAACGTCACATAAGTTAAATTTTGAAAAAAAAAAAGAAAAAATGTTGCTTATTGCTTTGTACATGCTGCTCGCCGTGTCGAAATCCTGGGGCTAACCATCAGATTTATCTACTATGGGGAATTAAAGTGGATTTTTAAAGTTTTGAAGTATAGTCGCATGGGTTCTTAACTGGCAGGTCCGACGATTCATCAACGACAAACTTTGAATTTTTTGTTTCTTTTCATAGCATTTATTTCTCCTGATCAAAAATAAACCGTATGACAAAAAAGACAGATATATACAACTTTAGACAAGAAAAAATAGGATACACTTATATTTGTCTGGCTTAAACTGGTCACCAAAATGTATATTTTTTCCCATCATTTTGATTTATAAATGTCACTCTGACAGTCTAATTAGGCAAAATTAATAATTCTCAGCAATTCGGGCTTTTGCATTTTTAATCCAAGCAAATAGCGTTAAATTTATTATACTATTTCGGGAATGAAAGAAAAAGTGGAAATTTGGCCAACCAATATCCAGGAAATTGTATCGAAGACACTGGGAATCATCTTAAGAAGTATGCATATGTATCACAAGACACTGGGAATCATCTTAAGGAGTATGCAGAGAGGAAGTGCATAGAAACCAAGTACAAAATAATACCGAAGAACATTAAAAGAAGAGAACAAATACTGTTGATTTACCGAAAGCAGGGAAATTGGATGTGAAAAATGACTAATCGGAACTTTTGTCTTTGAATAGAATTGATATGGACTGGATCAAAAGAGTATTACCACAAGCATATAGATGATGAGCTTAAATCGGAGTTGGTATAGCAAAGGTTTGGCAAGATGCATTGGAATGCACAAAGCCTACAAAGATCATTTCTACAGAAGATAACTTCAGAACCTAAAAATGAATATTAGCTAGAGACTTTAGTCAATACCTATAAAGCATTAATATATCTCAATATAAAAAATCTATCTAGAAATAGTAAACAGTTGCTTTATTGTTATTATGATGCTTCGTTCTTCGTTGGGAATTCACAGCTTGATGTTTAGTTGGCAGTTTAAAGGATTAGATGTGGTATTATTTCATTGCAAATATGTTTTATGAGACGTAAAGTTTCTCCTTTAGAAAACCCCCGCACAAAATGTGTTGAAAAAGAGCATTGAAAGTAATAGTTCCCATTTTGAACTTTTTTATAACTGTTTTCGTTAATCTTTTTATTTATTGTTTAGTTTAGTTTTAGTTGTGGCATAAGTGGGCAATTTAAACGCAAGCCAATAGGTTGTTGAAGACAAAATATCACATTTGCCTTCATTTTCGGTATTGTCGTAGGAGGGGAAAATGTAAAACCAGTACATACGGGGTGTTCAATATAAAACTTCATCTAGTTGGCTGTGAAATGTCAAAAAAAAGGATGGAGAAACAAAAGTTCATTTATTTTGATTATGTCATCCTTTTCTCTCTGAAGTTTTATAATGAAGACCCCATACTTTACATTACAGTTAATAAAGCATAATCATTTGTTTGCCCTCAAGCATCAAAATGGACAAAATTCGCGAACTAAATGGCGGATGCAATTCCTCCCAAGTACCTCATCTCAGTCTTTTTGATTTACTAATTATTAATACGTATAGGTAGCCAATTTAAACAGAAATAAATAGGAACTTAAAAACAAACAAAAGATCACTTTTACTTTCATCGTTGGAATTCTGGGTAGAGAGAAAAATATAAAACCAGTACTTTAAATTACAGTTAGTAAAACAGGATAAATAAAATGCAAGCAAGCATCAAAAACAAAGTTTGTGACAAAGTGGCGGATTCAATTATTACTATTCTCAGTTCCTTTGTCACTCTGACACTTTAACGAGGCAAAAAGAATAAATCCAAGAAATTTTCGGGTTTTTTGAAACTCAAGCCAAGCAAATGCTAAATTTGCTAACTTAATGTGTGCTAAATTTAATTAATTATTTCGAGAACGAAAAAAGAAGTGAAAATTCGCCTAGCAGTTCGATCCAGGAAGCAGTATCGAAGGCACTGGGAATTAGTTTAAGGAGTGTGCAGAGAGCAGTACATGATAACAAATATAAAGTTGTGCCAACCAAAAAATGCAAACGAAGAAAGCCGAAGACTGTCGATTTGCCGGAATAGTTATTTTCTTAACTAGTGCGGAAAAGTGATACTTTCCCGCACGCTGTCTGCCGATGCCCGAACGACGCGAAGCGGAGTTCGGGCAGCAGACGAGTGCGGGAAAGACACTTTCCGCACGAGTTAGGAACAATATTTTTTCTACGAGCCAATTCATTGTAACAAAGACAAGGAATAAACATACAATACATAAACAATTTTATCTTTGTCAACAGTATGACAGCTGAATTAATCAACAATCAATTGGTTGTTATGACAAAAACTTGGTGTGATTGTCGGTGTGACGTAATGTTTCATGGTGACATTGGTATAAAAAGTACGTATATTATGGGTATATTTTGTATCAAAAATCAATAATGGCAAGAATAATAGTTCCTTAAAACAGATAAAAATGTTTGGCACTGTTGTAAGGCAGGTGCACCTATCTAGAAAGACAGACTATAAAGTCTAAATTATATTATAAATCAGTCATTCTTTAAATATTTACTTTCCCGCACGCCAATTTTAGTTTCACGCACGCCGTGTGGGAAAGTGAAGGTTTCGAAAACAAAATGTAGTGTGCTCGTAGTTACTTTCACGCACGCCGTGCGGGAAAGTAAAGCTTTCAAAAATAAAATGCGTGCGGGGAAGTGATATATTAAGGACGCTCATAGAAAATAGTAAAAATGAATGTTCGAAATGTTATTTACGATTTATATAGAACAAAGGCGAATATAACTCTACCAGTTTTAAGAGACACTTTAAAACAGCCAGGTGTTTCAGCAATTGGCTTGATACATTATCAACATTAATACGTCAGCTAGGTTTTCGCCGTAAGAAACATTGTGACAGAATATTTTTATGTGAAATGCCAGAGATAGTGAGTCAACGCGTCCAGTTTTTGAAAAACTACTCGGAAAATGGCAGATCAAAATTAAGATAATAAGATAATAATTAAGAAATGTAGTATTTTTAGGGGGTGTAAGGGGTGTAACCTCACCTGCACGTGGTGCACCCTGCTAGAAAAACTGATGAGGCACTGTCGACCGAGTGGTTACCGGTATAAGTAATCCCCTCTTGTCGGCCAACAGCTGCGGGTGGAGGACCTGACAAGAGATAGGGCACCTTCTTGCCTTTGGAAGAAGAAATTCTCCCTAAAGGCGGATGAAACTGCTACAAGTTCAACGGCATGGAGATGCAGAAGGCAACGGGAAACCACTGCATTAAGGATCCTTAGGGATTTTCCAAGACAAACAATAATGGCAACACAAGATAATCAAATGGCCCCTAGTCCGTGGCAGACCTTCGATGGTCAAGGGGTGCGAAGAATCCCCACGTTGAAAAACACTAATGTAGTAAAGACGGAACTTAAAGAAGCACTTCGACTTGGCACTTGGAATGTTAACAGCATGTATATGCCAGGGAAAACCCATAATATAGAGCAGGAAATGAAAAGACTGGGAGTGAACATCTTGGGAAGAACGCAGTGTTGTTTTATTCCGGAAACAAAGACACCCACCACTATAACGGAGTAGGCATTATGGTGGACCTCGACACCAGCGGTTCTATCATTAACTTCATACCACTCTCTCGTAGAGCAATGATGATACAACTAAGGGCCACACCTAAAAACCTAAACATCATTCAAACATATGCCCCAACAACCGACAAACCACAGACAGAGTTGGAGGCATGGTATACAGAAGTCAAACAATTAATAGCCGCCACAAATAAAGACGACATCACCCTTATCCTCGGGGATTTCAATGCCAAGATAGGTAGAGGAAAAAGTGGGGATACCGTGGGTGAATACGGTCTGGGAATTAGAAACGAAAGAGGCGAAACCCTGATCCAGTTCTGCCTAGAAGAAAAACTGATGGTTTCCAACACATGGTTTAAGGTACCTGTACGTCGCCTCTACACATGGAAATCCCCACAGGACACCACAGAGCATCCGGTCAGGAATCAAATTGATTATATACTGGTTCCAAAAAGATATAGAAATGGAGTGCTTGGTGTTAGAACATATCCAGGAGCAGATGTCGAGTCAGACCATATTCCCGTAGTGGCACACTTTCGTATTATACTTAAGAAACTTAAAAGAACGCAGTCCAACAAACCAAACGTAGCACTACTACAGAATGAACCCGAACGTCAAACAATCACTGACAAACTCAACAATGAGCTCAAAAAGGTTATACAAAAGAACGAAATGATTCCAGATACCGAGAGCCCTGACAGGATCGAGGACACCTGGAATTCATTCAAGAAAGCTATATTAGACACACAAAAGCCGCTAGTAACACCAAACAGAACGAAACAACATAAGGAATGGATGACCCAAGAAATACTCATGCTGATGGAACAGAGACGTAGCTTCAAGAACACGAGCGCAGAAAAATATAGGGAAACCCAAAAACATATCAGAAGAAAAATCAGAGAAGCCAAGGAAAAGTGGATGGAAGAAAGGTGCCAAGAAGTAGAAGAACTATACGAAAAACACGACCTCTTCAATTTACATAGGAAGGTCAAGGAAATTACAAGTAGTCGAAAATACCCAGCCTTGTCCCATATGGTTAGCCAGGACAACAAAATAATCACAGATGATGGCGAACTTAAAAAGGTATGGGCAGAATATGTGGCAAATACATTTGAAAGCAATAGCCCTCCTTTTCAAAGTCAAGATCCGACGGAGCCGACACCGGAAATACTTCAATCGGAGGTCCAAAAAGCACTAAGAGAGATAAAAACTAAGAAAGCAGCAGGCCCAGATGACATTTGCCCAGAGATCCTAAAACTTATAGGAGAGGAAAACATACACATCCTGGTTCAACTTTTTAACGATGTCTATAAATCGGGATACATCCCCCGAGATTGGCTGAAATCAATCTTCATACCTATTCCTAAAAAACCCGGAGCACGGAAGTGTGCAGAATTCCGATTGATCAGCCTGATGAGCCAGGTGTTAAAGGTGTTCTTGAAAATCATCCACAGGCGCATACGTGCAAAATGCGAACAGGATGTAAGCGAAGTGCAAATGGGTTTCCGCGAAGGAATGGGTACCAGAGAGGCCTTGTTTGCACTCTCTGTCCTACTACAAAAATGCAGAGACCAGCGAAAGGAAGTGTACCTGTGCTTTATAGATTACACAAGGGCCTTTGACTGTATAGATCACACCAAATTATTGGAACTACTGGAAAGAAAGGGTGTCGATGCCCAGGATTTAAAGATCGTACAGAATCTCTATGAACAGCAAATAGCATCTGTTAAACTGGAAAACACCGAAACAAGCACTGTACCCATAAGGTGTGGAGTCAGACAAGGGTGCGTACTTAGCCCCATGCTTTTTAATACGTATTCAGAAATCATTTTCCAAAACGCTCTGGACGAGGCGGTGGACGGTCTGAAAGTAAATGGGAAACTCATGAACAATCTAAGATATGCTGACGATACAGTGATAATTGCGGACAGTCCTGAAGGACTGCAACGCCTAATCGACAGCATATCGGTTTCCGGGGACGAAATGGGACTGAAGATTAATATCTCAAAAACGAAGATCATGCAGATAAGCCTCAACCCAAACAACCATCCCAACATAAATATATACAGAACACCTATAGAGCAGGTCACTAAATTTAAATATCTGGGAAGTTGGATCAGCGAGGACCTGGATCCTGAGATAGAAATAATATCCCGCATAGAGCAAGCGAGAACTAACTTTATTAAGATGCGGAACCTATTAACGGACAGAACACTCAACTTAAACATAAGATTTAACTTCGTTAGATGTTATGTGTATTCCACGTTACTGTATGGAGTCGAGGCCTGGACACTGAAAGTCAGCGGCATTAATAAACTGGAAGCATTTGAGATGTGGGTGTACCGCAGAATGCTGCGTATTCCATGGACCGATCGTACCACTAATCAAGAGGTCTTACATAGGATGAACAAAGACCGAACAATCCTCGAGACCATAAAAAAGCGAAAGACCGCTTACTTTGGCCATGTCATGAGACAGGACAAATACAGATTCCTACAACTGATTATGGAGGGCAAGATTGAGGGAAAGCGTGGCCCTGGACGTAGACAGTGCTCTTGGCTGAAAAACATAAGGGATTGGACAGGCTTAGACTCAAACTCCCTGCTGAGAAGAACCCAACAGAGCCGAATATGCAAGAATTGTTGCCGATCTTCATTGAATGGAGAAGGCACTTCAAGAAGAAGAAGTATTTTTAGACGAACTTGGGTATTTTCAAATGGCAGTGGTGCAAAATCTTGGTAAGACCAGTCTGTGAAAAGCGTCAAAAGAAAAAAGGGATGTGGCAATGGAAAACGCTTTATTATTTTGCATGCCGGTTCATTTACTAGATTTGTTCCAGGAGCTAATTTAATTTTTTCTTCGAAATCAAAAAGTGCGGATTATCACGACAATATGAGTTGCGAATTGTTCGAAAAATGGCTCACAGATCAACTGATCCCAAATTTGGATACCCCGTCTCTCGTCTCTTATTGTATTAGATAATGCATCATATCATTCCAGAATTTTAAGTAAGCAGCCCACATCATCTTGGAATATAAGCGAAATTTCTGAGTGGCTTGAAATACGTAAGCAAAATATTACTCCAAATATGCTTAAATCGGAACTTTTGCCAGTGGCCAAATCTTTAAAACAACCAAAAATTTCCGTCGTAGACGAAATATTGCGCCAACATGGACATGAAGTTCTACGTCTGCCTCCATATCATTGTCAATTCAACGCAATAGAATTGATATGGGCTGGAGCAAAAAGATATTACGAAAAGCTTGTAGGTGATGGGCTGAAATCGGAGCATGTAGCAGAGGTTTGGCAAGACGCATTGCAACATGTTACTCAAGAGTACTGGAGAAATTGCGTAGATCATACTGAAAAATTAATAAAGGAATGGTGGGAGAGAGAAAAACTCCTAGATGTTGAAATACCGCCAATGATTCAGAACGATGACTGATGATACTGACCTACGAATTCGCGAAACCCCTCACAAAACTGTTGCAGCCAAAAATTGGAAATACTGACAACTCTATAAAACACCACTTATTTCGTCGAAAAACTTAATTTTCGACTCGGTTTTCAGGTGAATTTCGATACTGTTTCGCTGTTTACGATGGTAATCATTAGGTATCCCTGAAGCACTGGAACATATTAAACAAGAATTTCCACATAATATCATAATATTGCTAATTGTTACTACGTTACTATTTTACATACTTTGAATGGAGGGAAGAATTCTACGAATAAACTGATGGTGTAGCATGGGTAGCCCCCTTAGTGCATTAACAGACAACTACTTTATGGAAATTTTCCAAGCCAAAGAAAGGCCAAAGAAAGACTACGGCAAAAAAAGGCTTCTGTTATTTGGAGTCAGGGCGAAGGTGAACTTTAAGACTTATAACTTCATTAACACAAACATTCAATGACCTATGTAGATGAAAAAAAAAACGCCCTTCGTTTTTGGATGTTTTGGTATCAAAGAAACAAAATAGAAAACAATTAACAAATTAAATGAAATATCTGGAAAAGACCTTCTATTGGAACGGATATAGCAAGCAGGAGTTCGACATATCGCGGCAATTTAGCAGAGTTTCAGATTTGTTTTTCTTTAAAACATCTATGGTTAATTATTAAATTACTTAATGTTTTCTGGAAATTTATTTGTTTCTGCACATATTGTTTCCTATTTCTTCCAGTTTTTCTTTAAAGTTGTTATTGTTTCTAGAAAATGCAACATAATAGGGTACAAATTGGTATATTAGTTATTATATTGAAAACTTTATTCGTGTCTTCTTTCCAAATTCTGTAAAAAATTACAAATACAAAAAGAAAGTATATAGATGCAAAAAAACTTTTTTCTTTTTTTATAATATCGATACGCATGTATTATGTATATTACTTAACTCTAATGTGCACTTTTCAAACGATATGACATGATTCTTTAATCCTCTAAACTGACCAAATTCTTCTAATATCTGATATACTTTACTCTACGAATTCTATGAATAGTTAATCCGAATAACATTCCGAAAAAGCTTAATGTTTGATATAACGACTTATGACTATGACAAGCTAACCTCGAATTGTTTTACATCAGCAAACATTTTGGTAGTCACTGTGTTCTCTGATTTGATTCATATGGTTAGTGGACATTGGACCCGCCAGTTAAGAACCGATGCGACTATATCTATGTATGTAAAATGGTCAAAATGGCGTTTAGTATACATCGCAAAGTTAATTGTTTTAAATAATCTACTATATCGCTATTACTACATTTTAAAATGAAGAAGTTATCGAAAAGTGAGTCAGTTCATGAGTGTTATCTTCTTTGGCAAGGCAACAAAATAATATGAACTAAATCGTAATTATCCTATTGCCTTGACTATTTCTCGAGGAAACGTTCAAGAACCAGAAAACCTTCTAGCTGTGTTCCTTTCCATCACCTAGAAAAAGATTAATTTCCTAAATAAAAATCTCGAAAGCCTTCCGGCAATGCAAATGGTAGCACCGGGGTATAAAATCAGCATCAATCAGTAAAAACAATCCATCACGAGCTTTCATTAACTTTGAAAAGATCTATTTTTGCTCGGGGGCACCATTAAATCATGTGATTGGATTTGTAGCAAGTGACTGATGGACAATGAACGAAAACAGATTGAGTCGACCGTAAACGCAAGATCGAGTCTTGCCAAGAATACACACAGATTAGGTTTTTCAATTGTTTTGCGAAGATCGAAGAAACTAAATGCCTTCGTGTTCGCCATAGGAAACGGGCATTTTTATCGCTCTAAACGTCCTGAGAGAAAACGTAGACCGTTGAAGGAATTACTCGTAAAAATTCTCGAAACATTTTTTTTAACAGGAACTCGGACGGCCACCTCGTAGAAACCGCATTTTTATTTAATTATGGGCAACACCGACAATGGTCATAATTTATTTGGTTTTTACTGTAAAGATGCTACTTTTTCTGGAATGTAGTCACCATATTGAGATTACGGCTAAATTCTCGGTAAGAATGAAACCGCAGGAATTTTTATGGGGAGGGAAAAAATTTTAGACCAACTCTTCTAATGGCGATTGATTTCCCAATGGTGCCATTTCGCAGAATCCTCGGACCACTTTTTGCAACACTTTACTCGACTGAGATTTCTACAAAAGTGCAATTATTGTTAGAACCACTAATTACAGCGGAGAAGATTAAAAACTGGCTGAAAATAGATTGTTTCTCTACCTATAACTTAGGCCTGCCAAACGAACAATTGCAAATATTTTATACTAGTCTATTAATGTCGCATTTTCTTAGTCGCAAGCCAAAGTCGTAAACTACAAGAAATCCTCATCGTAAAAGGTCACAAAGTCGGTTGATGGGCGTGACTAATATGGTAACTACATGGCTTCTCTTATGGGCATCCTGCAATGGTTAGGCGTAAAGGTGATACGGTATGTTGATTCCATGTTGCGGACTACCAAAACTTAAAAATATGTGATGTGTTACCTTTTGAGGGGGCTGGTACAGTTGAGGAAAGTCGTTAGTACTCATTTTTTTCGAAAATTTTCTTTAAGCATTAATAGAATGGACAAAATAAAAAATTATAGGGGGTGGTAGAACTTAAAAACATTTATAATAATAGCAATTTTTAGAGTAAATATAATAATAAGCTTCGCATACCTGAAACAAACTATAAAATGGAAGTTGACTTGAAGGTTATGTTGTCATGGGAATATAAATTGAAACGACATTTGTCGCAAATGTCAACAAGTGATATTTTTGAGAAACTCTGGGTAAACTTGTAAATTAAATGTAGATTTTCTTGAAAAATATGGTAAAACGCACTACTTTAGAGTTTAGTCGTCTCTAATCCGAACTAACCTAACCAAAGGATCCCTCATAGAAAAACAAAGCTGCCGCTTTGTTTTTAACTAACCTGATCAAAGGAAAAACATAACTGAACTAACCTAACAAAAAAAAAATTAGAACTGAACCATTGTTCATGTATCAGATATAATTGTTCAATGATTGGTTAAAGTATATTTTCAGATGGTGGGTGCTTTTAATTTATGCTGAACGGAATGAAGTTGGGGCACTTGTGAAAATCTTTCAACACATAAAAATTCATGATCATGAAATTTTTTTAAATATACCAGGATGAATCCAAAACCGTCTGATCAACTAGTATCTATGTAGAAATTTAAATTGTCGAAGAGAAGTAGGAGAGAAAGCTTGAGTCCAGAGTTACGTTTTCGTATCACAGCACAGTTTCCAAAGTCATACGAGAGAACTCAGAAGCTATTTGGGATGTGATGCAAACAAAGTATATAAGAATACCTTACCAAAACGGATGGATCAGTAATAGTGAACAGTTTTGGAGTAGGTGGAATTTTCCCCACACACTAGGCGCAATTGATTGAAACATATCCAGATACAGTGCCCCATTAATTCTGCTTCAACCTACTATAAATACAAAAATTATTTTAGCATAATATTACATGCCTGTTGTGATGCTGACTACAAATTCGTATGGGTAGATGTTGGAGCGAATGGTGGTGAAAATGATGCGAGTTTATTTAGGCGATCACAGGTAGGACAGGATTTAGAAGATGGTAGAATAATATTACCCGCTGCAGATAAGCTACCAGGGAGTGATGTAACCATGGGATATTATTTTGTTGCTGATGAAGCATTTCCTCTGAAAACTTACATTATGAGGCCTTATCCAGGAAAATACTTAGGGAAAAAGAAGCAAATTTTTAACTACCGGTTATCAAGAGCCCGGCGAATGACTGAAAATTCATTTGGAATTGTGGCAAGCAGATGGAGAATCTATCGAGCTCCAATTTTGCGCTCAATCAGAACATGTATAGCCATGGTTAAGGCAACTTTGTGCCCACATAATTTTCTCAGGACTGAATTAAGTGACTTATATATGCCCCCCCACATCTTTGGTAGATAGAGAGTTGAATGGAGTTATGTTACCCGGTGAATGGCGTACAAATACCAGAGATGATAGAAATTTAACGCCTGGTCACAGAGTAGGAGCCAATATAGCACCAAGGTCGGTTTATTATATGAGAGATTGAGTTCGATCTATCTTATATCTGAGGTTGGTGAGGTGCTTTGGGAAATAAATTACATTAATAGAGGAAAGTTTTAAAAACTAAGGATTTAAAAATAAAAAAAAAACTTAATTAAAAAAAAATTGTTTTTTTTTTCTTTTATTCATTATTTGTATACTGGTTGAGTAATTTCATTACTTGTAACCTAAATATAATTCTGTTCTTAAGGGGAATTTATTTCTTGTCAGAAACCACACTCTTCATAAATAGTGAATCTCCATATTCATCTGTATGTTGGGATTTCCCTTTAACATAACTCGTAAAAGCATCTATAGCAGCTGAGAATTCTGTGACTGCAGGCGGTGCCCTTTTTCTAGGTTTTGGTTCGGTAGTACTACCATTACCCACATCTTCAGCAGTACGGTTTTGCACAGTGGGAGTTTTAAGTATTTGCCAAAACCCTTCTTGGTCGACTTCATAGCACACAGATTTATCAGATTCTGGTAAATCTTCATTGAATTGCAATACGTCGTGACTTGTTTCATTAGAATCAAGACAAGAGGAAGCTTCGCCATTTATTGGCAACGTTGACATTTTCTTTACATTTTGTGAGGAGGTGAGCCTGAAATAATAGTACCTATAACTTCAGGAGCAGCTTGAATGAAAATAACCAAAAACTTTAATTGTCAATAAATTATGTTACTTACTTCTCTTGTATGTAATGTATAAAATAGGTAAATTTTATGGTTTTTGGGACTGCTCCTGAACCTGAAGGTGGTTTTTCTTTGCAAATCCTGTATGCCCGGACAAAGCTTGTTGTCAAGTTTTCCCATCTTTTCCTTACAGTTGGGTCTGAAACAAATTCAGATTTGTGAAGTGTATCCACTTAGTATCAGATATCTACAATACCATCTGTCTCTAATCTTTCGCCTATAGAAACCCACGAATTTTGTTTCTTGCCTTCATCCTTGTAGTCTGCTTCATTTTTGTTATAAAGATGGGAACATTGCTCCACATAGGATATAAGCATTTCATCAAATTTTTCCATTAATTAATGAACCCGTTATAACTTGCAAATATTGTTTCTAGAAATTTAAAATTTATTTAAAAGCTTGCCGCCAAAAAAGTCTTTCCCTTTTGAGGTTAGGGAGAGTATGCCCATGTGCACAATTCGAACAGAAGCAGAAATGTTAAATCTTCACCAACATTTCTGCTCCTGCTTTTGTTTATGTTATGGTTCCTGCCAATTGGGGGTGAGTACTACGAAATCAGGTACTTTAAGATTATTCCTGTTTTCGTTATTGTTTGGATTCCTGCTCTGGATTAATTGTGCAGCGGCCTTAAGGGCTTCGTAAATTTTGTTTGTTCTGGCTTTGTCGAATGATCCCTCAATGTCGAAAAAGTGTGCCAATGGCACTTCCTTAGTCGCTGATGCCTTCTCTATTTTATGCACTACAGAGTCGGCTTCCCCTTTCTGTAGCCATGGTGATCTTTGTTTATGGGATGTGCTTCCCAAAATTTCCTCTGTGAGGCAACAATCGATTATGTTTTCTAATGTTTTTATTAGAAAGTATGTCAAAGTTATGGGTCTGAACGATTTGACGACGGTATAGTCACCTTTCCCAGCTTTTTGTATGAAGACCGCGTTCGCGTTTTTCTAAACCTAAGGGACATGTTCTAGAGTACGCTGGCTTAAATGGATTGAATTTGTCCACCGCCCAATCTAATGGCTTCGTTGGTCACTGCTTTCTTTGAGTGTCCAATCCTCCTTAACCCGAACCCGGAGGCGCGGCCTCACCATTTTCTCCAGGAGAAAGTGGGTATCCAGGAGAATCTGTAGGGTTTCTCCCTGGTCTCCTGTCCATGTACCGTCCTGTTTCTTCATTGGGCTTAGTTGATTTCCTCTTACTAGGCTCAGCAATTTGGCAAGCTTGGCCGATTCCGGGAGGAAGTCCATCCCTCCCCAGAATTTCCGCCAGCTCGCTCTTTTACTTCGCCGTAAGTCTTTTTTGAACTCTCTGCGGGCTTTGCTGTATCCATCACACTCATACGCACCTCTTTTTTTTAAGCTCGGTGTAAGGCCCTTTTGGCGTCTAGCACCACGGAACTCTAGGAGTACCCTGTTTCCTGTGTGGACACGACTCGTAGAAGTGGCCAATGGACTACACGAAGACTACATTCCTGTTATAAAGGGTACCGAAAAACGCTACTTTTTTTACGTTTTCTAATGAGGATTTTGAAGAAACAGTCTTTTAATTTTAGTTTTCCGTTTTGTTGTTTATTATTTTTCTAACAAATTAGCAAAAAAAGCTGTGTTTTTTGGTTCCTCTTATTAGTGTTTACAAGTGAATATAACTCTTTTTTGTTTATTTTTTTATGTTAATTGCCTTCCCACATTGTCCCTCTTAGAGACACTAAACAAATTTGTTTTGCCTCCGTTGATAATCAACGGAGCCCGTCTTTTCCTGCATTCTAGGTAACTAGGTCTGGTAAGTACTAACACGATACAAATTAAAACTTACCAATGCCACACCAAAAAAATCAACCAAATAACACCGTTTTACGGTAGTAAAATTACTTCATATTTAAAGAAGCAACTGCTTTATAGGTTTACAACCGCAATTCTAATTTCTTCTTTCCCATGACTACTTTTTTTCGGACAACGTTGCTAACTGGTTAAATTGAATGTTAACCGCCAAGTAAAACATTTGCCATCCCCAACTTCCGCTTCGAATAAACAAGCCAAACTAGTCCATAGAACCGTGATGAAATTGACCTACTACTTTACTACTATTACTATCAGTTTTAGTTAATCCTCGCTAACGAGCCGTTTGTGAATGGAACAGATCTCGGTTACGTAAACTTAAGCTCGTTGAAAACGACTTTTGTTGCGCTTATTAAGTACGAAAAGCGTTCCGTTCGATTATATCGACATTCTTCGCCTTAATAGGCAAAGTGGGAATATTGTTTTTTGCTTTCAACGTTTGATTGTTCATTATCTGCGAGCCACGTCAGCTGTGGCAGCAATTTCCGCTAAAAATCAAAAAAAGGCCGGAGATCTGATAACCTACATTAGGTCAAAACCGCTTGAAGCCCCCATAGGTAGTTTGCGCTCCACCTTTACCTATTCAGGCATTTTAATGAGTCAATTACTAATCTCCAACGAACCACACAGGTTTCAGTTACTTCCCAGGCTTGAAAATAAGCAGTATAAATTCGTGCGTTTCTACGTTTCCCAGACTTTTTATCTCGACGATTTTAGACCGACCATATCGTATTTCAGCGTGTTGATTACAAGCCCCAACTGTCCAGGACCGATAATCATCTTCGAAACAACGTTTCTAACTGTACGTGAGCTTTGAATGCTCTCCGACGTATTTTATGCCTCTTCTTGGACAAACTGGTGGTACTAGTAATGATGTGAAAGTTAATTTAGTCTGTTGTGTAAAGATCTGAAAACAATCAGCTAAGAAGTCAGACCTTTAATAATGGAATATCACGAATCCCAGCTATATTATACAAGAACTAAATCGTTATTTGCTAAAATAATGTATTGTTTAGCAATATTGTTGTATATATAAGTGATTACTTCCTTCTCGAAATCATTAATCTAAGGCATGAAAATGAGTATCTAGTCCCCAAGGGGAAGTCTGTTGCCCCGAATGGAATTTCAATCTGATTTATTATGAAATAATAAATGGAAATGAATGAATGACTATTAATCTCGAAAGTTATTTGCATTTCCTCAGACGGACGTTAACTGAAAAGCGATTTAAGACCTGAGATTGTTTGGTTGGTTGGTTATGGGCAGTTGGTTAAAATAATCAGGCAAGTTGTGATGAGTACTGTTGCAAACTGGGGGTTCGAATAATTCCAGTGCAACTAAATTAATTAAAACACTATTTATTTACTGGACAAACAAAAACAAGCTCAATTCGGATTCGTATCACTGTTTTCTACTTATACTTTAGTATAGATTTCTATTATCATTTTGTTCTTTTCACTTACTTAGACTTGATTAGAATTAGATTTAAAACAAAATACAATGTAAGAGGCAGATACATCGAGGTTCGAACTGTTTCCTAACAGATATTGGAGGGTACAGAGACCCCAAGTTTAAAAAAAAATTACAAATAAAGTAATTGACCGGATTTTCAACAAAAAGAGTAAAATGCGTCTCTACGAAAGTTATTTGGGCAATATAATGTCTTTGTAGCGTTTTTGAATCCATTGCTAAGTCTTCAGCACAGTAAAATCCCATTGAAACACAAACTTAATCACAACCGTAATTAATTGTCCAAAAAAACCGCATTGAAGTTTTAACGACCTCAGAGACATAGAGGTTCGAACTTGACAGGAATCTTGAGGGCAACAGAGAAACCGAATTGTCAAAAAAAACTAAATTTGTTCAAAGTAGTGTAATCAACTGAACAACAACAAGGGTAAAAAAGCTCTCGAGGCAAGTTATTCGGGCAATATAATGCTCTGTAGTGTTTCTAAATCCATTGCTGAGTCTACAGAACAGTAAAATCCCATTGAAACACAAATTTAATCACAACTTTCACTAACTCTCTGCAAAAATCGCATTTAAATACTACAGAGACATCGAGGTTCAAACTGTTCCTTGACAAAACCTTTGAGGGCTACAGAGACACCGAGTTTTCAAAAAAATCTAAATTTAGTCACAGTAGTGTAACTGACAGCACGTGCAATAACCAGAGTAAAAAGCGTCTCTAGGCAGGTTATTCGGGCAATATAATGTCTCTGTAGTCTTTCAAAATCTACTGCTAGCCTACAGAACAGTAAAATCCCATTAAAACTAACACAAATTTAATCACAATCTTAATTAATTGTCGGAAAGAAACTGTATTAAAGTTTTAAAGGCTACAGAGACATCGAGGTTCGAAATGTTTCTTGACAGGAGTTTTGAGGACTACAGAAACACAGACTTCTAAAAAAAATTTTTTTTTTGAAGTAGTGTAATTGACTGAATTTTCAACAATAAGAGTAAAAAACGTCTCTAGGCAAGTTATTTGGGCAAAATATTGTCCCTGTAGTCTTTTTGAATCCATTGCTAAGCGTTCAAAACAGTAAAATCCCATTGAAACACAAACTTAATCACAACTTTAATTAATTTTACGAAATAACCGCATTGAAGTTTTAAAGACTACAGAGACATCGAGGTTCGAACTGTTTCCTAACAGAGATTTGGAGATTAGAGATACCCCTAGTTTAAAAAAAAAATAAAATTAATGTAATTGATTGGATTTTCAATAAAAAGGGTAAAAAGCGCCTCTAGGAAAGTTATTTGGGCAAAATAATGTCTTTTTAGTCTTTTTGAATCCATTGCTAAGCCTTCAGAACAGTAAAATCTTATTGAAACACAAACTTAATCACAACCGTAATTAATTGTCCAAAAAAACCGCATTGAAGTTTTAACGACCTCAGAGACATAGAGGTTCGAACTTGACAGGAATCTTGAGGTCAACAGAGAAACCGAATTGTCAAAAAAAACTAAATTTGTTCAAAGTAGTGTAATTAACTGAACAACAACAAGGGTAAAAAAGCTCTCGAGGCAAGTTATTCGGGCAGTATAATGCTCTGTAGTGTTTCTAAATCCATTGCTGAGTCTACAGAACAGTAAAATTCCATTGAAACACAAATTTAATCACAACTTTCACTAACTCTCTGCAAAAATCGCATTTAAATACTACAGAGGCATCGAGGTTCGAACTGTTTCTTGACAGGAATTTTGAGGGCTACAGAGACACCGAGATTTAAAAAAAAATTATTCAAAGTAGTGTAATTGACCGCACATGCAATAACCAGAATAAAAAACGTCTCTTGGCAGGTCATTCGGGCAATATATTACTCTGTAGTGTTTCTAAATCCATTGCTGAGTCTATAGAACAGTAAAATCTAATTGAAACACAAATTTAATCACAACTTTCACTAACTCTCTGCAAAAATCGCATTTAAATACTACGGAGACATCGAGGTTCGAACTGTTTCTTGACAGGAATTTTGAGGGCTACAGAGACACCGAGATTTAAAAAAAAACATATTCAAAGTAGTGTAATTGACCGCACATGCAATAACCAGAATAAAAAACGTCTCTTGGCAGCTCATTCGGGCAATATATTGCTCTGTAGTGTTTTTAAATCCATTGCTGAGTCTACAGAACAGTAAAAACCCATTGAAACACAAATTTAATCACAACTTTCACTAACTCTCTGCAAAAATCGCATTTAAATACTACAGAGACATCGCGGTTCGAACTTTTTCTTGACAGGAATTATGAGGGCTAGAGAGACACCAAGATTTAAAAAAAAAATTATTCAAAGTAGTCTAATTGGCCGCACATGCAATAACCAGAATAAAAAGCGTCTCTTGGCAGGTCATTCGGGCAATATATTGCTCTGTAGAGTTTCTAAATCCATTGCTGAGTCTACAGAACAGTAAAATCCCATTGAAACACAAATTTAATCACAACTTTCACTAACTCTCTGCAAAAATCGCATTTAAATAATACAGAGACATTGGGTTCGAACTTTTTCTTGACAGGAATTTTGAGGGCCAGAGAGACGCCGAGATTAAAAAAAAATTATTCAAAGTAGTGTAATTGACCGCACATGCAATAACCAGAATAAAAAACGTCTCTTGGCAGGTCATCGGGCAATATATTGCTCTGTAGTGTTTCTAAATCCATTGCTGAGTCTACAGAACAGAAAAATCCCATTGAAACACAAATTTAATCACAACTTTCACTAACTCTCTGCAAAAATCGCATTTAAATACTACAGAGACATCGAGGTTCGAACTGTTTCTGGACAGGAATTTTGAGGGCTATAGAGACACCGAGATTAAAAAAAAATTATTCAAAGTTGTGTAATTGACCGCGCATGCAATAACCAGAATAAAAAACGTCTCTTGGCAGGTCATTCGGGCAATATCTCTGTAGTGTTTCTAAATCCATTGCTGAGTCTACAGAACAGCAAAGTCCCATTAAAACACAAATTTAATCACAACTTTCACTAACTCTCTGCAAAAATCGCATTTAAATACTACAGAGACATCGCGGTTCGAACTTTTTCTTGACAGGAATTTTGAGGGCTAGAGAAACACCGAGATTTAAAAAAAAATTATCCAAAGTAGTGTAATTGCCCGCACATGCAATAACCTGAATAAAAAACGTCTCTTGGCAGGTCATTCGGGCAATATATTGCTCTGTAGTGTTTCTAAATCCATTGCTGAGTCTACAGAACAGTAAAATCCCATTGAAACACAAATTTAATCAAAACTTTCACTAACTCTCTGCAAAAATCGCATTTAAATACTACAGAGACATCGCGGTTCAAACTTTTTCTTGACAGGAATTTTGAGGGCTAGAGAGACACCGAGATTTAAAAAAAAATTATTCAAAGTAGTGTAATTGACCGCACATGCAATAACCAGAATAAAAAACGTCTCTTGGCAGGTCATTCGGGCAATATATTGCTCTGTAGTGTTTCTAAATCCATTGCTGAGTCTACAGAACAGTAAAATCCCATTGAAACACAAATCTAATCACAACTTTCACTAACTCTCTGCAAAAATCGCATTTAAATACTACAGAGACATCGAGGTTCGAACTGTTTCTTGACAGGAATTTTGAGGGCTACAGAGACACCGAGATTTAAAAAAAAATTATTTAAATTAGTGTAATTGACCGCACATGCAATAACCATAATAAAAAACGTCTCTTGGCAGGTCATCGGGCAATATGTTGCTCTGTAGTGTTTCTAAATCCATTGCTGAGTCTACAGAACAGTAAAATCCCATTGAAACACAAATTTAATCACAACTTTCACTAACTCTCTGCAAAAATCGCATTTAAATACTACAGAGACATCGAGGTTCGAACTGTTTCTTGACAGGAATTTTGAGGGCTACAGAGACACCGAGATTTTAAAAAAAATTATTCAAAGTAGTGTAATTGACCGCACATGCAATAACCAGAATAAAAAACGTCTCTTGGCAGGTCATTCGGGCAATATATTGCTCTGTAGTGTTTCTAAATCCATTGCTGAGTCTACAGAACTGTAAAATCCAATTGAAACACAAATTTAATCACAACTTTCATTAACTATCTGCAAAAATCGCATTAAAATATATAGTCCACTGTTTACTACTTATAGTTTAGTATAGATTTCTATTATCATTTTGTTCTTTTCACTTCCTTAGACTTGATTAGAATTAGATTTAATACAAAATACAATGTAAAAGGCAGATACATCGAGGTTCGAACTGTTTCCTAACAGATATTGGAGGGGACAGGGACCCCAAATTTAAAAAAAAGTAAAAATAAAGTAATTGACTGGATTTTTAACAAAAAGATTAAAAAGCGTCTCTACGAAAGTTATTTGGGCAAAATAATGTCTTTGTAGCCTTTTTAACTTTAATTAATTGTCCAAAAAAACCGCATTGAAGTTTTAACGACCTCAAAGACATCGAGATTCGAACTGTTTCTTGACAGGAATCTTGACGGCTACAGAGAAACCGAGTTGTCAAAAAAAAACAAAATTTGTTCAAAGTAGTATAATCAACTGAACAACAACAAGGATAAAAAAGGTCCCGAGGCAAGTTATTCGGTCAATATAATGCTCTGTAGTGTTCCTAAATCCATTGCTGAGTCTACAGAACAGTAAAATCCCATTGAAACACAAATTTAATCACAACTTTCATTAACTATCTGCAAAAATCGCATTTGAATACTACAGAAACATCGAGGTTCGAACTGTTTCTTGACAGGAATTTTGAGGGCTACAGAGACACCGAGATTAAAAAAAAATTATTCAAAGTAGTGTAATTGACCGTACATGCAATAACCAGAATAAAAAACGTCTCTTGGCAGGTCATTCGGGCAATATATTGCTCTGTAGTGTTTCTAAATCCATTGCTGAGTCTACAGAACAGTAAAATCCCATTGAAACACAAATTTAATCACAACTTTCACTAACTCTCTGCAAAAATCGCATTTAAATACTACAGATACATCGAGGTTCGAACTGTTTCTTGACAGGAATTTTGAGGGCTACAGAGACACCGAGATTAAAAAAAAATTATTCAAAGTAGTGTAATTGACCGTACATGCAATAATCAGAATAAAAAACGTCTCTTGGCAGGTCATTCGGGCAATATATTGCTCTGTAGTGTTTCTAAATCCATTGCTGAGTCTGCAGAACAGTAAACTCCAATTGAAACACAAATTTAATCACAACTTTCACTAACTCTCTGCAATAATTGCATTTAAATACTACAGAGACATCGAGGTTCGAACTGTTTCTTGACAGGAATTTTGAGGGCTACAGAGACACCGAGATTTAAAAAAAAAATTATTGAAAGTAGTGTAATTGACCGCACATGCAATAACCAGAATAAAAAACGTCTCTTGGCAGGTCATTCGGGCAATATATTGGTCTGTAGTGTTTCTAAATCCATTGCTGAGTCTACAGAATAGTAAAATTCCATTGAAACACAAATTTAATCACAACTTTCACTAACTCTCTGCAATAATCGCATTTAAATACTACAGAGACATCGAGGTTCGAACTGTTTCTTGACAGGAATTTTGAGGGCTACAGAGACACCGAGATTTTAAAAAAAAGTTATTGAAAGTAGTGTAATTGACCGCACATGCAATAACCAGAATAAAAAACGTCTCTTGGCAGGTCATTCGGGCAATATATTGCTCTGTAGTGTTTCTAAATCCATTGCTGAGTCTACAAAACAGTAAAATCCCATTGAAACACAAATTTAATCACAACTTTCACTAACTCTCTGCAATAATTGCATTTAAATACTACAGAGACATCGAGGTTCGAACTGTTTCTTGACAGGAATTTTGAGGGCTACAGAGACACCGAGATTTAAAAAAAATTATTCAAAGTAGTGTAATTGACCGTACATGCAATAATCAGAATAAAAAACGTCTCTTGGCAGGTCATTCGGGCAATATATTGCTCTGTAGTGTTTCTAAATCCATTGCTGAGTCTGCAGAACAGTAAACTCCAATTGAAACACAAATTTAATCACAACTTTCACTAACTCTCTGCAATAATTGCATTTAAATACTACAGAGACATCGAGGTTCGAACTGTTTCTTGACAGGAATTTTGAGGGCTACAGAGACACCGAGATTTAAAAAAAAAATTATTGAAAGTAGTGTAATTGACCGCACATGCAATAACCAGAATAAAAAACGTCTCTTGGCAGGTCATTCGGGCAATATATTGGTCTGTAGTGTTTCTAAATCCATTGCTGAGTCTACAGAATAGTAAAATTCCATTGAAACACAAATTTAATCACAACTTTCATTAACTATCTGCAAAAATCGCATTTGAATACTACAGAAACATCGAGGTTCGAACTGTTTCTTGACAGGAATTTTGAGGGCTACAGAGACACCGAGATTAAAAAAAATTATTCAAAGTAGTGTAATTGACCGTACATGCAATAACCAGAATAAAAAACGTCTCTTGGCAGGTCATTCGGGCAATATATTGCTGTGTAGTGTTTCTAAATCCATTGCTGAGTCTACAGAACAGTAAAATCCCATTGAAACACAAATTTAATCACAACTTTCACTAACTCTCTGCAAAAATCGCATTTAAATACTACAGAGACATCGAGGTTCGAACTGTTTCTTGACAGGAATTTTGAGGGCTACAGAGACACCGAGATTAAAAAAAAATTATTCAAAGTAGTGTAATTGACCGTACATGCAATAATCAGAATAAAAAACGTCTCTTGGCAGGTCATTCGGGCAATATATTGCTCTGTAGTGTTTCTAAATCCATTGCTGAGTCTGCAGAACAGTAAACTCCAATTGAAACACAAATTTAATCACAACTTTCACTAACTCTCTGCAATAATTGCATTTAAATACTACAGAGACATCGAGGTTCGAACTGTTTCTTGACAGGAATTTTGAGGGCTACAGAGACACCGAGATTTAAAAAAAAAATTATTGAAAGTAGTGTAATTGACCGCACATGCAATAACCAGAATAAAAAACGTCTCTTGGCAGGTCATTCGGGCAATATATTGGTCTGTAGTGTTTCTAAATCCATTGCTGAGTCTACAGAATAGTAAAATTCCATTGAAACACAAATTTAATCACAACTTTCACTAACTCTCTGCAATAATCGCATTTAAATACTACAGAGACATCGAGGTTCGAACTGTTTCTTGACAGGAATTTTGAGGGCTACAGAGACACCGAGATTTTAAAAAAAAGTTATTGAAAGTAGTGTAATTGACCGCACATGCAATAACCAGAATAAAAAACGTCTCTTGGCAGGTCATTCGGGCAATATATTGCTCTGTAGTGTTTCTAAATCCATTGCTGAGTCTACAGAACAGTAAAATCCCATTGAAACACAAATTTAATCACAACTTTCACTAACTCTCTGCAATAATTGCATTTAAATACTACAGAGACATCGAGGTTCGAACTGTTTCTTGACAGGAATTTTGAGGGCTACAGAGACACCGAGATTTAAAAAAAAATTATTCAAAGTAGTGTAATTGACCGCACATGCAATAACCAGAATAAAAAACGTCTCTTGGCAGGTCATTCGGGCAATATATTGCTCTGTAGTGTTTCTAAATCCATTGCTGAGTCTACAGAATAGTAAAATCCCATTGAAACACAAATTTAATCACAACTTTCATTAACTATCTGCAAAAATCGCATTAAAATATATAGTCCACTGTTTACTACTTATAGTTTAGTATAGATTTCTATTATCATTTTGTTCTTTTCACTTCCTTAGACTTGATTAGAATTAGATTTAATACAAAATACAATGTGAAAAGCAGATACATCGAGGTTCGAACTGTTTCCTAACAGATATTGGAGGGTACAAAGTCCCCAAGTTTAAAAAAAAATTAAAATAAAGTAATTGACTGGATTTTCAAAAAAAAGAGTAAAAAGCGTCTCTACGAAAGTTATTTGGGCAAAATAATGTCTTTGTAGCCTTTTTGAATTCATTGCTAAGTTTTAAGGACAGTAAAGTCCCATTGAAATACAAACTTAATCACAACTTTAATTAATTGTCCAAAAAAAACCGCATTGAAGTTTTAACGACCTCAGAGACATCGAGATTCGAACTGTTTCTTGACAGGAATCTTGACGGCTACAGAGAAACCGAGTTGTCAAAAAAAAAAAAATTTGTTCAAAGTAGTATAATCAACTGAACAACAACAAGGATGAAAAAGGTCCCGAGGCAAGTTATTCGGTCAATATAATGCTCTGTAGTGTTTCTAAATCCATTGCTGAGTCTACAGAACAGTAAAATTCCATTGAAACACAAATTTTGTCACAACTTTCATTAACTATCTGCAAAAATCGCATTTAAATACTACAGAAACATCGAGGTTCGAACTGTTTCTTGACAGGAACTTTGAGGGCTACAGAGACACCGAGTTTTCAAAAAAATCTAAATTTAGTCAAAGTAGTGTAGCTGACAGCACGTGCAATAACCAGAGATTACAGAACAATTAGAATTTTAGAGAGGGCTAGTAAATCACTAATTAGGAACGAATACAATTCCACATACGTAGAAAACTTATTTTAGAAAATGACATTAATGTAATGAAAGATAATTTATTTTCAAATGTTGATTTTAATGATTTTAATCATATGTGGGATTGTATTCAAAGTAGCTATTTCACAATATTTAACAAACATAAAAACATACAGTTAAAGAAATTCAACAAACTAATTAACTACAAAATAAACAAAGAGTTTAGGTACTTAAAAAACAATTGTATAAACACTAAGACAGTAATAAACCTATCAAACAGAAACCTCACTAATACTGAAAATCTTGTACTCTCTAAAGGTCTAAATTTTTCTGTGATACCTAAAAATGTTTCTAAGCTTGATTTCATTTCAGCAATTGAAGAAACAGTTCAAAACTTACCACAAGAACACCAACAAGAGTTTAGAATTAGGGCAAAATTAATTTTAGAAAAACCTTTTAACATTAAACAAAACCTAAATCCCATCGAGCAAAAGGCACTCAATTCTTTAAAAAAAGATAATAATATTAAAATTCTTCCAGCAGATAAAGGTAACGCTACAGTTATATTGAACTGTATTACTTATGAACAAAAAATTGAGAGCCTTTTAAACGATGGTAATTACACGAAACTTAACAAAGATCCAACTGAAAAAATAGAAAGACAAATTTACACCACTTTAAAAAAACACAAAAACAGTTTTACTGACAGGGAAAGATTCAAATTAACACCACACAACAGTAAAACACCTCACTTTTACGGTGTTCCAAAAATACATAAAAACAACGTTCCTCTTAGACAGGTCAGTAGCATTAACTCACCAACACATCCACTATCTAGGTTTTTATTAGAGATATTAAATCCTTTAGTAGGAAACACAGAATCATACATTACAAACTCTAGTCATTTTTTAGAAAAACTAAAAGATATAGATATAAACCCAAATCACACACTGGTAAGTTTTGATGTTTCTAGTTTGTTTACTAATGTACCTGTCGATAAAACTTTAATTATTGTAAAAAATAAACTTGAAAATGACATCAAGCTTAGAGAACGCACTAAACTAAACATAAATACAATTATGGAATTACTAACACTATTCGTTAACACAACCTATTTTCAATATAAAAATGATTATTACCAACAAAATACAGGTATGGCAATGGGTTCACCATTGTCTCCTGTACTTAGTAATTCATTCGTGGAAAATTTTGAATCAAAAAATGTTTATAATTATAATTTTAAACCTTTAATTTGGTGGAGATATATTGATGATGTTTTTTCAATATATCAGTTTGGTAATAATCATTTAGACACCTTTCTCATTCACATAAATTCACAAGAACCCACTATAAAATTCACAATTGAAAAAGAACACAATCAAACACTTCCATTTTTACACATACTAATAAAAAAGGATTTAGACAGATTTGAAACTTTTGTTTATCGCAAACCAACACATACAGACCGATACTTAAACTACAACTCAAATCATCCTATTATGGTAAAAAAAGGAGTTGTAAAGAGTCTATTTGATCGCGCAAAAATCATTTGTAATGATAATAATTTGGAAATTGAAAAGAAACATATAAAAAATGTTTTACTTAAAAACAATTATCCATATTATTTCATTAATAAATGCTTTAATCAATTCGAACAGCCAAATATAAGGCAAAATCAAAATAGACATATTACAAACCTTTTTATACCATATATCAAAGGGTTATCAGACAAAATTAAACGATTAGGTAACAAATACAATATTAGAACAGTTTTTAGAACACAAAATACATTACGTGCACAACTGACAAAAACTAAACCACACAATGAAAACGAATACACAAAAAACGTTATATATAAAATTCCTTGCGAATGCGAGAAATTTTATATAGGCGAAACTTCTAGGCCTCTAAAAAAGAGAATAAAAGAACATCAAAATTACATAAAAAACAGAGATTTTGAAAAGTCAAATATATGCCAACACGCCTTTGATAATGGTCATAGAATAAAATGTGGATATAGAATGTGCATATATTGTATTGATATGAATAAAGTGCATATATTTTACTTAACAAAGATCATTGTGTGGCTTCTTGTTCAGCATACATAGATAACACATGGTTACCTATGTTAGAACCAGAAGTTCAAAATGGTAACTTACATATAAATTAATAATAACATTCACATTATACCTATTTTACACGTAGATAGAACAAATTATATTAGGTACTAAACAATACATTAATCAAACATTTTAAACGTACCTTTCGTAATAATGACAATTCTTATCAAATGACATTTTCATGTCAAAAGCATAAAGCGATTTTCGGAATATCACACACAAGTACTCAAAGACCAAACACATCAATAGGTATAATTTTTTGTAATTCATAGTTTCTAAAGCTTTATCTTTTAGATAGTTCTGAAGAAGTTGCCGAAACGTTAACTAGGTCGATTCGTCCGAGCCCTTTCTAGGGTAAATTGTTATTCGCAGTAATTTTACGGTGAGTAGTGCGAAATTCCTTCTCCAACAACGAAAGAATCGGGCCCAAAAGTGTATGAGGCTTCACCCAAAAGTAAGTCATAAAAACCTGAAATTCTAATTAACAAGATTCATGAAAAATGTAATACCTACCTAACAAACTTAAAGATGACGCACCACAAATCTCCAGTATATTGGTGGAACCAGAAAATCTCTGAAAAAAGATGAAAGTGTATAGAAACTCGACGCATACTTACCAGAATCCGCAGTGCCCGAAAAGAAGAAGAAAGCCTTTAAGCTGAGGAACTTTATAAACATGCAAAGCAAGATCTAAAAAAAGAAATTAAACGTAGTAAAAGAGAAAAATGGCTACAACTGTGTCAAGACCTAAACGAAAATATTTCGGGAAGGCTTATCAAATTGCAATTAATAAGCTAAATCTGAGGCGCCAGGAAGTGATTCTGTTCTGCAACAACAAACTGACAAACTTTTTCCTAAAGCGAGAATCACAAACTGGGACTATCAAATCCTAAAAGAAAACTGAGCTAACCTGAACTAATCAAAACTAACTTTAACTAAAGCAAAACCTTTCCTTTACATTAGGGCCATTAAACTGAGACAAAAAGCAGACGCGGCCCTAAAAGACAACTACAACTGAAATGATCAAACCAAAGGAAAAGCATAACTGAACTAACCTAATCAAAGGAAGAACAGAACTGAACTAACCTGAACTAACCAAAAGCAAAGCAAAACTGAACTAACCTAACCAACAGAGCCCGCACTTAATGTGTAGCAAGCAACAGGCTCTGTAGCGGGCCTAACAAGAAGCGAAGGTGGCCCTAATGGGCCACCTTTGCTTCTTTAACTACTGACCTAACCTGAACTAACCTGGACCAATCAAATCAAAAAAAACATAACTAAACTAACCTGACCAAAGAAACCACCAAACTGAACTAACCAGAAGTAAAGTAAAACTGAATTAATCTAACAGGTCGAAAGGCATCCCGCACGGGCCACCGTAAAGGACAGGTTTAACTGAACTAACTAGACCAAAGGAAAAACATAACTGAACTAATCTGAACCAACTTAACTAAAACCAAAGTAAAACTGAACTAGAATTTACAACTGAATTAGAATTTGCTTAAATTATTTAAAAAAAGTGCATTTATCCGCAATTAATTTGAAAGAGGTAAGTTTAATCTATCACCTGCAGTAATTTTTTTCAATAGAAAACCAGTTTTTTTGAACGGACATAAAGTTTACCTTTCCCCTAAATACTGGTTGTTATAAGTGTTACATCCGGTGCACATAGGGGTATTTACAGTAAGAAAGCGGACAAAATTATAACTTACATAGTTTAGTTTATATTTTAAACATTTTTATTGATTTTTCTGACGTAACATAAACTTATAATACATATTTTCAGTCTTAACAATGTGTAATATTTGATTTACATGATACAGGGTGTCTCGTTATATTGTGTTCTTTCCGCTTATAGCTTTTCTGTTTAAGATTTTATAGAAAAAAGTTTTACATAAAATTTGTAGGCTTTTTTAGAAAGATTGTAACACTTTATCAAATCTATACGATGTCCAAAAAGGGATGATAGTCTAAGCGTTTGTTTTACATCATGGAATATCCTATATTAATCTGCGGCTTGCAGAAAGATTTCAAAAACCTTCAAAATATATAAAATTAAGATTTCATGTTGTTAGTCATTTATTATTTATAGGCATTATCCCCTAATTACCGATTTCTTGAAATAGTAATAACAAGTGGTAATTAGTTACAATCGAATGTGGAAAACGTAAATATATCTATTTCTCATAACCAACAAGCAAATATTAAATAGGAACGAGAAAGAGAAAGAGTGAGAAACCATTCTAAATTTCATAATATTTTATTTTAATTATTGATTATGGAAACTGGGTAAGTACAGAGTTGGACAGCATATGTAGACAGTTTCAGGCAAGTATATTATAAGAACTAAAAAAAAATACAAAAATTGTCGGATTTCACCGAAATCGTCAGAAAATATTCAAAAAAAAACAAAACAACTTTGCAACGTAACTGAAATATACAAAGTTGCTATTTGTTAATGGAACAGACTGTGTTCCATTACTTGTTTTCCAAAAGGAAGATGTTGAAAGATCATTTTTTTTGACTCTAAATATATATAAAAAGTTCACATGTTTCGGTTCATCTGTTTTCGAGTTTTTGCATTTAAAAATCTAGATGTTATTGTATTTACCATAATAAACTACGACGAGTTTTATTATTGAATAATGAAGATTTTTAAATTCAAATAATTCAAAAATGGCTAAACCATTGAATGTCACATTGTCACGTACACATTTTGAAAAAATAAACCTACAGGGTGTTCCATTATCTACGTAAATTTTAGTAACGCGATGTTGTTTTGTTTTTTTAGATAATATTTTCTGCCGATTGACGAAAAGTCCTACAAACTTAACGTTTATTCTTTCTGTTTTAAATACTCTTGCTAGTAGAAAAACTGAACTGTCTAAATAATATACGGACCAACCGAACCCTTACACTTACTACCCGAATATTACTTTCTCTCCTTAAAAAACACCAACTCAAAACACCAATGTATTCTTTTCTGAGTGTGTTGGTCTGAATTGAAGTCTGAATCTTGCTGTTGCGTTTATTCGTTTGTGTTTCAAAAGCCTGTAGCGTTAGCATGCGCTCTTGCTGATTTTAAATTTAGTTTTTCAGAATTTTTCCAGGCCTTCTAGATTAAGGGCCGTTTGCACCAAGCAATTTTTAAGTACAACTAGTTAAAGCTTCCATTATTACCATGGTTAATAATGCTTATAACTATGGTTTTGGGGTCTTTAACTTTAGGTTCACCTAAATTTGCTTGGTGCAAATATATTAATACTTGTTGGAAAAGCCACATGGGACTCACTTTATTCGGTTGACAGAGAGATAACCAAATCTTGGTAAACTCTATACAGGGTGTTGATTATACAACTTCATCTAGCAGGCTATGATATTTTGACAGAAAAGGATGACATATTCAAAGTCAATGGACTTTTGTTGCTCCATCCTATTTTTTTGACATGACATTTTCACATTTTGCAGCCAACTAGATGAATTTTTATAATAAACACGTGATATGATCAAATTTGAGTTCATGATTATTTACATAATACACACACCCTGGGAGAAAACAAAGTATTTAGGACTAAATTAATGCCTAAAAAACATAAAGTAATCATTTAATCCGTGTTTAATAAAGTTACGCTCTATATCTGGATATTGTAGACGCGACTTTAAGCTGCTTGCCGTAGGAAAACCGCAAATATCCGCAACTTTTTTAAATGTGACATTGAAATGGACACTTCGAGCTTTAATTTAGAAATAAAATCACACTTTAATATTCCTTGATAGTGTACTAGAAGACCACAAGTAAAATGATCTTTTTTAAAATTTTTAAATGCAGAAAGCCTCACAAAACGAGGTGTAATATGGCTAGCTAAACTTGAGTAAAAAACGATCAGAGTCGACAAATGTACGCAACACTAACGTAGCAATAACATCCTACACAAATACTGCTGAATTACTTATTATCAACTACTTCGTAATATCTTAAAGTTTGAAGTAAACTTGAATGCCTATAATACGAGCTGGATAGCTGATGGCCATGCCTAGGTTTTCCTAGCATTTTCTTCTTTTATTTGATATCGTATCAATTTAAATCGACTTTTTGTACCTTATTTCTTATATTCTTTAGATTTTTTAGTAAAATTTTCGAGATGGATGAACAAGTTTAAATTATTCGATTTTTGTCCGCTTTTGAAGATCAAATATCCCTATGTGCGGTGGTGTTGTGATAACCACTAAAATATGTATGGTACTTATTGGCGATAGGGGCTTTGAAGCACTGGTCCAATGGAATTTCAGACAGAAATCCCAGATCAAATCATCCCAGACAGAAAATGGGAGTCATACAGACTCTCCTTTTCTTTGAGAGCCAAGAGAATTTGTGAGCCAGCTGAACTGGAACGGGAAATGAAACATCTGGAAATAGCCTTTGGATGGAATGGATACAGCAAACATGAGTTCTATGGGGCCGTCCGTCCAAGGAATGCAGAGCACCAGGAAGGAACAACGGAACAAGATGAAGAAAAGGGCGGATGGACTAGTCTACCGTACATTCACAAAGTAACGGACAGGATCGGCAGGCTACTAGAAAAGCACAATGTTAAAACTGTTTTTAAACCCACTCGTACAATACATCAGAGCTTGAGATCGGCCAAAGGCCGCAGAGATCTCCTATCGGCAGTGTCAACACGAGGATTTCGCAATACAACAGGACTTGGAGGCTGAGACAAACCCAAAAGTCAACAGTGGCAGAGAACACTCTCTCCGAAGGTCCCGACATCCTTTTCAACGAGGTGGATATCTTATACCAATCGCAGAGTTTCTATCTAACTAACGAGAGAGGCCATTGAGATCTTTAGACACGACAAAAATTTCAACAGGAAGGAGAAATTTTGTTTCTAAATGCAGACTGGAAGCGAGTTCTACGACATACTTTAAGTGCACCGAAACCCCGCGCCATCACTAGACTCACCGCAGTCTCTCCACTGGGGTGGGGGTACTGACCCCAATACCACGGAGCTCACCAGAGTCGAATCAGTTAACGTCAGGAATTACGGGAGATCACTTCGGCCATTGCCTTTGATAATGTCTGCCGCAGCTGTAGACGAAACGTCAGGAAGAAATTCCATTGGATCACGTCTTCAAAACCCGGAAAATACTTTAGATTGTAGAATGACTTTACTTCCCAATTTTCGTCAGCGTCAAGAATTGAGCCCCTGAGTAATAAAGCCAAGAGCCTGGTTTAAGTTTCAAGTGAAACTAAATTTTGAGCTTGATGATTTGTTTGATTGAAGAAAACTAATAAATTGAGAAAAATAGTGTAGGACATGGACACTGGTGTATAGAAGAAGTATAATTCAATTTCAGCTTGGCACTAGTGGCTTCTTTCCTGGTCCCTTCAGAACATGAGGAAAAGGGCTGAGTGTGTCTTCACACTTCTCATTCAACGCCCCTTTCTCTAAAAGTACTGGTCCATATCGATTATTTCTAACCATTCAGTTGGGCGGAAAATGTATAATAATTGATCTATTTACTTTCTCCTCTTTAATAACCAGAGACTAAATACCCACTTTAGACGATAAGAAATTATTAATAGAAACAAGTTGATATTGAATTAATTCCCTGATCACAGTCCATGACTATCGACCACGTCCACCTCATATCAAAAATCAATAAACACTTTATAGACTCTATACAGGCTGGTTCTAAATTACCCTGTTTAGCACTTATCTGGGCAATTTGCATCGAACTAGTGATAAAATTTCTCAAAAGACCTCGATAGCGCTAGAAAATGGTCACTTAGGATTTTTAGTTCAGCACATATTATGTATACGCTAACGACTTCTTGCCAAGTGGTGGCAGTATCGAGATTACGACCTACCTGAATATTGCGGAAAAGTTAAAGTGTTATAAACTTGAGGTGATCGAGATATTTTATGGGTTCAAACTAATGGCTTCAATATGTATGAAATGTGTGTCATAAACCAGGCATGTTAGTTTCCTGTGGTGGGTCTATAGCCCTAATGGGGACTTGAGTGAAAGAAAAAGTCACAAAGCTTTTAAGTTACCCTGCACGACCTTCATACGGCATTCTTCGAACCCTTTTAGAACGCGATTTGCATATCGCTTTAGGTTTTCTCCCACGGGATTCGGTCCACCTGGGCTCTTGTTCGAGAAGAGCTGTTTTCCTTTGTAGCTTTAGCGACTTAATGTTTCATTCAGATTAGCAACCAACTCTTCGACGTAAACAATCTTGGATAACGTGAGAATATTGGCCTCATATCTAGATACGGTACCTTTAAATAAAACAGGTATTTTGCCTATGAAAGTAATAACGGAATCGATGTTCTCTAAGCTGGCTTAAAGTCGGTTTTATCGACTTAGGTGCGTCTTGTAGATGGGCAGTTTGTTATGGGCAATACGAATCAATGGGAGCAGCTATGAAGACGTTTTAAATTTACATCGCAATAGGTGTTGGTAAGATTATCGTCTTGGATGTTTAACGCTAGGAAACGTATCGTTTGTAAACAATTTCTTTTATGCATTTGTATGATTTTAAACAAAGATAATTCTTAGTCAATTTCTTTGCTTCTAGAATTTTTGTTGTTGTTTAGTTATATTTTTATTATCTCACTCAAGATTTGAGTCAGTTTTGCCCTAGGTTTCGCGTAATTCTGTCTTAAAATTACAACAGAAACATCCAAATTTGCATTTTTAGAAAATGTGGGTAATTTTTAACCGATTTTAGCCCTAATACTAACTTCAATTTCTACAAAGGCTCGGAATAGGGGAACGGTAGATGCTCTCTAAACTACTATTTTAACCTGCGTTTCTCCAAATATGTACTTCAAATTTGTATATCTATAAGCAACGACTCATTTTTTCCTATTTTGGCCATAATCCTAACCTCATTTCGAAAAAGGCATATATGGGTGTTGAACCGTTTTGCGCGAAATTTCATTTATTTTAGCCCTAAAATGAAATTTTACAAAACAAAATTTGGTTTAAGATTTCAGCTAGTTAGCTTGATTTTCTCCTAAAACTGAGTTTCTACAAGATCTATATAAATTGCCTTTTTAGAAAATCTGGGTCATTCTTAATTTATTTTAGACCTAAATCTAACCTATATATTTCCACAAATTTCTAGAATTTTGAGCCATATTTTAACCAATTTGGCTCTAATAGTCACTTGAAATTTTCCAAAAACTTAAAATTTGTATTGTTACACGCTTTGAGCCGTTTTCAGTGATATTTGGCTTGATGTCCTAGAAAAACAGAATTTTTATTTTGAGGCGCTTTGAGTTAAATTTTAGTTACTATGGCCCAAAAATTACTTTTACCAAAATCAACAAATTAGGAGATTTGAACTAATTCTGTTTGATTTTCTCCTACAATTGAATTTCTCCATAAACATAAAAATTTGCATTTGTAGACAATGTGGTTACATTTTAGTCCATCTCGTTCACTTTAAACCGATTTAGCCTTAATTCTAACCATATTGAGTAATTTTTAAAAAATCTTGGTTCCTAATCCTGATCGAAATTTGGACATAAAATCCAAATTTGCATTCCTAAATGCTTTCAGTAATTTTTAATCTATTTTGCCCTTAATCCTAACTTATAATTTTCCATAACCGCGAAATTTTTAAGTCATTTTTAAGTTAACTGGTTTTGCCGTAATAGTAACTGATTTTTTCCATAAACTATTAATTTGCATTTTAGTCGCTTGAATCTTAAAACATAAAATTCGTAATTATTTTTTTTCCGAATCTGACCTTAATACTGAACTGATTTTCTCAAAAATTACTTTATTAGATAAGATTGGTCGTTTTTTTTTTAGTTTAAATTTAATCGATTTTAGTTCTAATTTTGCCTTGAATTTCCGCAAAGACTCAAAGTTTGCATTTTAAGACGTTTTGTATCAGATTTTGCCCTACACTTGGGCTTAAGATAACTCACTCTTAATCTGTAATTTTTAATTAGTTTTGGCTCTTGCAGTTTTTTTTTAACATACCACAGATTTGCATTTTTAAGCGCTTTGAGTATTTTTTTAAAAATATTTGCTTTAATTTTTAGTTCGATTTCTCAAAACACTTCAAATTGGCAATTTTTGACGCACAATTAAAATACTAAAATTTGCATTTTGATTCGTTTGAGCAAAATTTCATTTATTTCTGTCCAGAAATACTTTGTTAATTTTTGTCTGATTTCCTCCTAAACTTAATTTTTAAAAAATATATCAAAATTTGAATTTACGGACGATGTGAACTATTTTTAATTAAGTTTGGGCTCATATCTACGTGCATTTTTACAGAAATTGAAAATGTGCAATTTAGCCATTTGTATTTTGAACCGAATTGGCACTGAGTAACCTAAACTTTTCCAAAAACTTCAAATTTGTGTTTTTACATACATTGGATCATTTCCAGGAATAATTTCCTTGACTTTCTCGAAAAACAGCAAATTTTTAATTTAAGGCGTTTTTGCTCTTTTTGACCAAATTTTTCTTATTTTGGGCCAAAAATTAATTTTAACAGTTAGAGAAAATTAAAATAATGTGCCTGATTTTGTCCTAAAATTGGGTTTCTCCGAAAACATAAATATTTACATTTTTAGGCAATCTGGTTAATTTTTTTTTAACTTTCTCCAAAATCTCTGTAATAGCATTTCGCGCCTGCCTAATTTTTTAAACATTTTTGGTCCTAATCTTAACCTAAATTTTTCCACATAATCCAAATTTGCATTTTTTAATGCTTTGTTTTTTTTGTTTTATCCCTAATTCTTAATCGAATTTCTCAAAAAACTGCAAATGCGAAATTTGCATTTTGATGCGTTTTGAGCAAAATTTCATTCATTTAATTTAAACATATTTTAGTAGTTTTACCTAAAACAACTTAGTAGAAGATGTGAGTCACTGCTGCCCTCAGTTTTGCCTGATTTTGATCTAAAATTGAGTGATATCAAAATTTATAAAATTTGCATTTTTAGAAGATTGTGTGTAATTTTTAACTAATTTTAGATTTTTAGGCTTTCTCAAAAAACCATCCACAATTACATTATTAGATGATATTGGTCGCTAGTTTAGAATTAATCGATTTTAGTTGTAATTTTACTTTGAATTTCTGTAGAGAATCCAAGTTCGCATTTTTAGACGTTTGGTATCATATTTTATCAGATTTGGGCCCTACACTTAAGTTCAAGACAACTCACTCTTTATCTGTCACTTTTAATCAGTTTTGGTCCTTACTCCAAACTGCAGTTTTCATTACATACCACAAATTTGCATTTTTAAGCGCTTTCAGTATTTTTTTAAAAATATTTGCTTTAATTTTTAGTTCGATTTCTCAAAACACTTCAAATTGGCAATTTTTGACGCACAATTAAAATACTAAAATTTGCATTTTGATTCGTTTGAGCAAAATTTCATTTATTTCTGTCCAGAAATACTTTGTTAATTTTTGTCTGATTTCCTCCTAAACTTAATTTTTAAAAAATATATTAAAATTTGAATTTACGGACGATGTGAACTATTTTTAATTAAGTTTGGGCTCATATCTACGTGCATTTTTACAGAAATTGAAAATGTGCAATTTAGCCATTTGTATTTTGAACCGAATTGGCACTGAGTAACCTAAACTTTTCCAAAAACTTCAAATTTGTGTTTTTACGTACATTGGATTATTTCCAGGAATAATTTGCTTGACTTTCTCGAAAAACAGCAAATTTTTAATTTAAGGCGTTTTTGCTCTTTTTGACCAAATTTTTCTTAATTTGGGCCAAAAATTAATTTTAACAGTTAGACAAAATTAAAATAATGTGCCTGATTTTGTCCTAAAATTGGGCTTCTCCGAAAACATAAATATTTACATTTTTAGACAATCTGGTTAATTTTTTTTTAACTTTCTCCAAAATCTCTGTATTAGCATTTCGCGCCTGCCTAATTTTTTAAACATTTTTGGTCCTAATCTTAACCTAAATTTTTCCACATAATCCAAATTTGCATTTTTTAATGCTTTGTTTTTTTTTGTTTTATCCCTAATTCTTAATCGAAATTCTCAAAAAATTGCAAATGCCAAATTTGCATTTTGATGCGTTTTGAGCAAAATTTCATTCATTTAATTTAAAAATACTTTAGTAGTTTTACCTAAAACAACTTAGTAGAAGATGTGAGTCACTGCTGCCCTCAGTTTTGCCTGATTTTGATCTAAAGTTGAGTGATATCAAAATTTATAGAATTTGCATTTTTAGAAGATTGTGTGTAATTTTTAACTAATTTTAGATTTTTAGGCTTTCTCAAAAAACCATCAACAATTACATTATTAGATGATATTGGTCGCTAGTTTAGAATTAATCGATTTTAGTTCTAATTCTACCTTGGATTTCTGTAGAGAATCCAAGTTTGCATTTTTAGACGTTTGGTATCATATTTTATCAGATTTTGGCCCTACACTTAAGTTCAAGACAACTTACTCTTTATCTGTCACTTTTAATTAGTTTTGGTCCTTACTCCAAACTGCAGTTTTCATTACATACCACAAATTTGCATTTTTATAAGCTTTGAGTATTTTTTAAAAGGTATTTGCTCTAGTTCTTAGGTGAATTTCTTAAAAAACTTCAAATTAGCAATTTTTGACACAAAGTTAATATACTAAAATTGCATTTTGATTCGTTTGAGCAAAATTCCTATACTTGATTTTCTACAAAAACATCAAATATTGCATTTTTTGACGAAGAGAATTATTTTTAATTAATTTTTGACCCATCTACCTGCAGTTTTCCAGAAATTGGAAGTGTGCATTTTAGACATTTTAATTTATGTGTAACCGACGAAAAATTACCTTATTAGATGATATTGGTCGCTTTTTAGTTTAGATTTAATCGACTTTAGTTCTAATTCTGCCTTGAATTTCTGCAAAGACTCAAAGTTTGCATTTTTAAACTTTTTGTATCCCATTTTAACAGATTCTGGCCCTACACTTAAGTTCTAGACAGCTCACTCTTTATCTGTCACTAATCAGTTTTGGTTCTTACTCCAAACTGCAGTTTTTTTTTACATGCCACAAATTTGCATTTTTATACGCTTTGAGTATTTTTTAAAAGGTATTTGCTCTAATTGTTAGGTGAATTTCTTAAGAAACTTCAAATTAGCAATTTTTGACGCAAAGTTAATATACTAAAATTGCATTTTGATTCGTTTGAGCAAAATTCCTATACTTGATTTTCTACAAAACATCAAAATTTGCATTTTTTGACGAAGTGAATTATTTTTAATTAATTTTTGACCCATATATACCTGCATTTTTCCAGAAATTGGAAGTGTGCATTTTAGACATTTTAATTTATGTTTAACCGACTTGGCACTGATAGTATCCTAAACTTTTCCAAAAACCTCAAATTTTTGTTTTTATACGCATTGAGCCATTTTCAATAATAATTTGCTTTACTTCCTCGAAAAACAGCAAATTTTTGTTTTAAGGCGTTTTTGCTTTTTTTAAACAAATTTTACGTATTTTGGACCAAAAATTAATTTTTGCAAATACAAAAATTAGAATATTTTGCCTGATTTTGTCCTAAAAATTGAGCCTATCCGAAAACACAAATATTTGCATTTATTACCAATCTTGTTAATTTTTTTTATTTAATTTTCTCGAAAATATCTGGATTAGCATTTCAGACCTGTTTAATTTTTAAACAATTTTAGTTCTAATCGCAACTTGAATTATTCAACATAATCCAAATTTGCATTTTTAAATGCTTTGCATTTTTTTTTATTTTAGCCTTAATTCTTACTCGAAAATCTCAAAAAAATTAAAAATTAAATATTAGACGCAAAATACCAAATATGCATTTTGATGCATTTTGAGCGAAATTTAATTTATTTCAATCCAAAGATACTTTAGTACTTTTACCAAAAATAACTTAGTAGAAGATTTGAGTTACTGCTGCCCTCAGTTTTGCCCTATTTTGATGTAAAATTGATGTACTCCAAAAATATCAAAATTTAAAAAATTTGCATTGTTAGAAATTTTTTTTACTAATTTTAGGTTTTTAGACTTTTTCAATAACCATCAAAAATTACCTTATTAGATGATATTGGTCGCTTTTTAGTTTAGATTTAATCGACTTTAGTTCTAATTCTGCCTTGAATTTCTGCAAAGACTCAAAGTTTGCATTTTTAAACTTTTTGTATCCCATTTTAACAGATTCTGGCCCTACACTTAAGTTCAAGACAGCTCACTCTTTATCTGTCACTAATCAGTTTTGGTTCTTACTCCAAACTGCAGTTTTTTTTTACATGCCACAAATTTGCATTTTTATACGCTTTGAGTATTTTTTAAAAGGTATTTGCTCTAATTCTTAGGTGAATTTCTTAAGAAACTTCAAATTAGCAATTTTTGACGCAAAGTTAATATACTAAAATTGCATTTTGATTCGTTTGAGCAAAATTCCTATACTTGATTTTCTACAAAAACATCAAAATTTGCATTTTTTGACGAAGTGAATTATTTTTAATTAATTTTTGACCCATATCTACCTGCAGTTTTCCAGAAATTGGAAGTGTGCATTTTAGACATTTTAATTTATGTTTAACCGACTTGGCACTGATAGTATCCTAAACTTTTCCAAAAACCCCAAATTTTTGTTTTTATACGCATTGAGCCATTTTCAATAATAATTTGCTTTACTTCCTCGAAAAACAGCAAATTTTTTTTAAGGCGTTTTTGCTTTTTTTAAACAAATTTTACGTATTTTGGACCAAAAATTAATTTTCGCAAAAACAAAAAATTAGAATATTTTGCCTGATTTTGTCCTAAAAATTGAGCCTATCCGAAAACACAAATATTTGCATTTTTTACCAATCTTGTTAATTTTTTGTATTTAATTTTCTCGAAAATATCTGAATTAGCATTTCAGACCTGTTTAATTTTTAAACAATTTTAGTTCTAATCGTAACTTGAATTATTCAACATAATCCAAATTTGCATTTTTAAATGCTTTGTATTTTTTTTTATTTTAGCCTTAATTCTTACTCGAAATTCTCAAAAAATTTAAAAATTAAATATTAGACGCAAAATACCAAATTTGCATTTTGATGCATTTTGAGCGAAATTTAATTTATTTCAATCCAAAGATACTTTAGTACTTTTACCAAAAATAACTTAGTAGAAGATTTGAGTTACTGCTGCCCTCAGTTTTGCCCGATTTTGATGTAAAATTGATGTACTCCAAAAATATCAAAATTTAAAAAATTTGCATTGTTAGAATTTTTTTTTTTACTAATTTTAGGTTTTTAGACTTTTTCAAAAACAATTGGATTTTTGGACGAAGTGAATTATTTTTTATTAATTTTTGACCCATATCTACCTGCATTTTTCCAGAAATTGGAAGTGTGCATTTTAGACATTTTAATTTATGTTTAACCGACTTGGCACTGATAGTATCCTAAACTTTTCCAAAAAACCTCAAATTTTTGTTTTTATACGCATTGAGCCATTTTCAATAATAATTTGCTTTACTTCCTCGAAAAACAGCAAATTTTTGTTTTAAGGCGTTTTTGCTTTTTTTAAACAAATTTTACGTATTTTGGACCAAAAATTAATTTTCGCAAATACAAAAAATTAGAAGATTTTGTCCTAAAAATTGAGCCTATCCGAAAACACAAATATTTGCATTTTTAACCAATCTGGTTAATTTTTTTACTTAATTTTCTCGAAAATCTCTGGATTTGCATATCAGGCCTGTTTAATTTTTAAACAATTGTAGTTCTAATCGTAACTTGAATTATTCAACATAATCCAAATTTGCATTTTTAAATGCTTTGTATTTTTTTTTATTTTAGCCTTAATTCTTACTCGAAATTCTTAAAAAATTTAAAAATTAAATATTAGAAGCAAAATACCAAATTTGCATTTTGTTGCATTTTGCGCGAGATTTAATTTATTTCAATCCAAAGATACTTAAGTACTTTTACCAAAAACAACTTAGTAGAAGATTTGAGTTACTGCTGCCCTCAGTTTTGCCCGATTTTGATGTAAAATTGATGTACTCCAAAAATATCAAAATTTAGAAAATTTGCATTGTTGGAATTTTGGGTTTTTAGACTTTTTCAAAAACCATCAAAAATTACATTATTAGATGATATTGGTCGCTTTTTAGTTTAGATTTAATCGACTTTAGTTCTAATTCTGCCTTGAATTTCTGCAAAGACTCCAAGTTTGCATTTTTAATCGTTGTATCATATTTTAACAGATTCTGGTCCTACACTTAAGTTCAAGACAACTCACTCTTTATCTGTTACTAATCAGTTTTGGTCCTTACTCCAAACTGCAGTTTTCTTTACATGCCACAAATTTGCATTTTTAAACGCTTTGAGTATTTTTTAAAAGGTATGTGCTATAATTCTTAGGTGAATTTCTTAAGAAACTTCAAATTAGCAATTTTTGACGCAAAGTTAATATACTAAAATTGCATTTTGACTCGTTTGAGCAAAATTCATATACTTGATTTTCTACAAAAACATCAAAATTTGCATTTTTGGACGAAGAGAATTATTTTTAATTAATTTTGGGCCCATATCTTCCTGCATTTTTCCAGAAATTGGAAGTGTGCATTTTAGACATTTTAATTTATGTTTAACCGACTTGGCACTGATAGTATCCTAAACTTTTCCAACAACCTCAAATTTTTGTTTTTACATGCATTGAGCCATTTTCAATAATAATTTGCTTTACTTCCTCGAAAAACAGCAAATTTTTGTTTTAAGGCGTTTTTGCTTTTTTTAAACAAATTTTACGTATTTTGGACCAAAAATTAATTTTCGCAAATACAATAAATTAGAAGATTTTGCCTGATTTTGGCCTAAAAATTGAGCTTATCCGAAAACACAAATATTAGCATTTTTAAACAATCTGGTTAATTTTTTTTACTTAATTTTCTCGAAAATTTCTGGATTAGCATATCAGGCCTGTTTAATTTTTAAACAATTTTAGTTCTAATCGTAACTTGAATTATTCAACATAATCCAAATTTGCATTTTTAAATGCTTTGTATTTTTTTTTATTTTAGCCTTAATTCTTACTCGAAATTCTCAAAAAAATTTAAAATTAAATATTAGACGCAAAATACCAAATTTGCAGTTTGATGCTTTTTGAGCGAAATTTAATTTATTTCAATCCAAAGATACTTTAGTAGTTTTACCAAAAATAACTTAGTAGAAGATTTGAGTAACTGCTGCCATCAGTTTTGACCGATTTTGATGTAGAATTGATGTACTCCAAAAATATCATAATTTAAAAAATTTGCATTGTTAGAAATTTTTTTTACTAATTTTAGGTTTTTAGACTTTTTCAAAAACCATCAAAAATTACATTATTAGATGATATTGGTCGCTTTTTAGTTTAGATTTAATCGACTTTAGTTCTAATTCTGCCTTGAATTTCTGCAAAGACTCAAAGTTTGCATTTTTAAACTTTTTGTATCCCATTTTAACAGATTCTGGCCCTACCCTTAAGTTCAAGACAGCTCACTCTTTATCTGTCACTAATCAGTTTTGGTGCTTACTCCAAACTGCAGTTTTTTTTACATGCCACCAATTTGCAATTTTATACGCTTTGAGTATTTTTTAAAAGGTATTTGCTCTAATTCTTAGGTGAATTTCTTAAGAAACTTCAAATTAGCAATTTTTGACGCAAAGTTAATATACTAAAATTGCATTTTGATTCGTTTGAGCAAAATTCATATTCTTGATTTTCTACAAAAACATCAAAATTTGCATTTTTGGACGAAGAGAATTATTTTTAATTAATGTTGGGCCCATTTCTTCCTGAATTTTTCCAGAAATTGGAAGTGTGCATTTTAGACATTTTAATTTATGTTTAACCGACTTGGCACTGATAGTATCCTAAACTTTTCCAAAAACCTCAAATTTTTGTTTTTATACGCATTGAGCCATTTTCAATAATAATTTGCTTTACTTCCTCGAAAAACAACAAATTTTTGTTTTAAGGCGTTTTTGCTTTTTTTAAACAAATTTTACGTATTTTGGACCAAAAATTAATTTTCGCAAATACAAAAAATTAGAAGATTTTGTCCTAAAAATTGAGCCTATCCGAAAACACAAATATTTGCATTTTTAACCAATCTGGTTAATTTTTTTACTTAATTTTCTCGAAAATCTCTGGATTAGCATTTCAGGCCTGTTTAATTTTTAAACAATTTTAGTTCTAATCGTAACTTGAATTATTCAACATAATCCAAATTTGCATTTTTAAATGCTTTGCATTTTTTTTTTATTTTAGCCTTAATTCTTACTCAAAATTCTCAAAAAAATTTAAAATTAAATATTAGACGCAAAATACCAAATTTGCATTTTGATGCTTTATGAGCGAAATTTAATTTATTTCAATCCAAAGATACTTTAGTAGTTTTACCAAAAAAAACTTAGTAGAAGATTTGAGTAACTGCTGCCCTCAGTTTTGACCGATTTTGATGTAGAATTGATGTACTCCAAAAATATCAAAATTAAAAAAATTTGCATTGTTAGAAATTTTTTTTACTAATTTTAGGTTTTTAGACTTTTTCAAAAACCATCAATAATTACCTTATTAGATGATATTGGTCGCTTTTTAGTTTAGATTTAATCGACTTTAGTTTTAATTCTGCCTTGAATTTCTGCAGACTCAAAGTTTGCATTTTTTAAATTTTTGTATCCCATTTTAACAGATTCTGGCCCTACACTTAAGATCAAGACAGCTCACTCTTTATCTGTCACTAATCAGTTTTGGTTCTTACTCCAAACTGCAGTTTTTTTTTACATGCCACAAATTTGCATTTTTATACGCTTTGAGTATTTTTTAAAAGGTATTTGCTCTAATTCTTAGGTAAATTTCTTAAGAAACTTCAAATTAGCAATTTTTGACGCAAAGTTAATATAATAAAATTGCATTTTGATTCGTTTGAGCAAAATTCCTATACTTGACTTTCTACAAAAACATCAAAATTTGCATTTTTGGACGAAGAGAATTATTTTTAATTAATTTTGGGCCCATATCTTCCTGCATTTTTCCAGAAATTGAAAGTGTGCATTTTAGACATTTTAATTTATGTTTAACCGACTTGGCACTGATAGTATCCTAAACTTTTCCAAAAACCTCAAATTTTAGTTTTTACACGCATTGAGCCATTTTCAATAATAATTTGCTTTACTTCCTCGAAAAACAGCAAATTTTTGTTTTAAGGCGTTTTTGCTTTTTTTAAACAAATTTTACGTATTTTGGACTAAAAATTAATTTTCGCAAATACAAGAAATTAGAAGATTTTGTCCTAAAAATTGAGCCTATCCGAAAACACAAATATTTGCGTTTTTAAACAATCTGGTTAATTTTTTTACTTAATTTTCTCGAAAATCTCTGGATTAGAATATCAGGCCTGTTTAATTTTTAAACAATTTTAGTTCTAATCGTAACTTGAATTATTCAACATAATCCAAATTTGCATTTTTAAATGCTTTGTATTTTTTTTATTTTAGCCTTAATTCTTACTCGAAATTCTCAAAAAAATTTAAAATTAAATATTAGAAGCAAAATACCAAATTTGCATTTTGATGCTTTTTGAGCGAAATTTAATTTATTTCAATCCAAAGATACTTTAGTAGTTTTACCAAAAAAAAACTTAGTAGAAGATTTGAGTAACTGCTGCCCTCAGTTTTGACCGATTTTGATGTAGAATTGATGTACTCCAAAAATATCAAAATTAAAAAAATTTGCATTGTTAGAAATTTTTTTTACTAATTTTAGGTTTTTAGACTTTTTCAAAAACCATCAATAATTACCTTATTAGATGATATTGGTCGCTTTTTAGTTTAGATTTAATCGACTTTAGTTTTAATTCTGCCTTGAATTTCTGCAGACTCAAAGTTTGCATTTTTTAAATTTTTGTATCCCATTTTAACAGATTCTGGCCCTACACTTAAGATCAAGACAGCTCACTCTTTATCTGTCACTAATCAGTTTTGGTTCTTACTCCAAACTGCAGTTTTTTTTTACATGCCACAAATTTGCATTTTTATACGCTTTGAGTATTTTTTAAAAGGTATTTGCTCTAATTCTTAGGTAAATTTCTTAAGAAACTTCAAATTAGCAATTTTTGACGCAAAGTTAATATACTAAAATTGCATTTTGATTCGTTTGAGCAAAATTCCTATACTTGACTTTCTACAAAAACATCAAAATTTGCATTTTTGGACGAAGAGAATTATTTTTAATTAATTTTGGGCCCATATCTTCCTGCATTTTTCCAGAAATTGAAAGTGTGCATTTTAGACATTTTAATTTATGTTTAACCGACTTGGCACTGATAGTATCCTAAACTTTTCCAAAAACCTCAAATTTTAGTTTTTACACGCATTGAGCCATTTTCAATAATAATTTGCTTTACTTCCTCGAAAAACAGCAAATTTTTGTTTTAAGGCGTTTTTGCTTTTTTTAAACAAATTTTACGTATTTTGGACTAAAAATTAATTTTCGCAAATACAAGAAATTAGAAGATTTTGTCCTAAAAATTGAGCCTATCCGAAAACACAAATATTTGCGTTTTTAAACAATCTGGTTAATTTTTTTACTTAATTTTCTCGAAAATCTCTGGATTAGAATATCAGGCCTGTTTAATTTTTAAACAATTTTAGTTCTAATCGTAACTTGAATTATTCAACATAATCCAAATTTGCATTTTTAAATGCTTTGTATTTTTTTTATTTTAGCCTTAATTCTTACTCGAAATTCTCAAAAAAATTTAAAATTAAATATTAGAAGCAAAATACCAAATTTGCATTTTGATGCTTTTTGAGCGAAATTTAATTTATTTCAATCCAAAGATACTTTAGTAGTTTTACCAAAAAAAAACTTAGTAGAAGATTTGAGTAACTGCTGCCCTCAGTTTTGACCGATTTTGATGTAGAATTGATGTACTCCAAAAATATCAAAATTTCAAAAATTTGCATTGTTAGAATTTTTTTTTACTAATTTTAGGTTTTTAGACTTTTTCAAAAACCATCAAAAATTACATTATTAGATGATATTGGTCGCTTTTTAGTATAGATTTAATCGATTTTAGTTCTAATTCTGCCTTGAATTTCTACAAAGACTCAAAGTTTGCATTTTTAAACTTTTTGTATCCCAAATTAACAGATTCTAGCCCTACACTTAAGTTCAAGACAGCTCACTCTTTATATGTCACTAAACAGTTTTGGTTCTTACTCCAAACTGCAGTTTTTTTTTACATGCCACAAATTTGCATTTTTATACGCTTTGAGTATTTTTTAAAAGGTATTTGCTCTAATTCTTAGGTGAATTTCTTAAGAAACTTCAAATTAGCAATATTTGACGCAAAGTTAATATACTAAAATTGCATTTTGATTCGTTTGAGCAAAATTCCTATACTTGATTTTCTACAAAACATCAAAATTTGCATTTTTGGACGAAGAGAAATATTTTTAATTAATTTTGGGCCCATATCTTCCTGAATTTTTCCAGAAATTGGAAGTGTGCATTTTAGACATTTTAATTTATGTTTAACCGACTTGGCACTGATAGTATCCTAAACTTTTCCAAAAACCTCAAATTTTTGTTTTTATACGCATTGAGCCATTTTCAATAATAATTTGCTTTACTTCCTCGAAAAACAGCAAATTTTTGTTTTAAGGCGTTTTTGCTTTTTTTAAACAAATTTTACGTATTTTGGACCAAAAATTAATTTTCGCAAATACAAAAAATTAGAATATTTTGCCTGAATTTGTCCTAAAAATTGAGCCTATCCGAAAACACAAATATTTGCATTTTTTACCAATCTTTTTTTATTTAATTTTCTCGAAAATATTTGGATTAGCATTTCGGACCTGTTTAATTTTTAAACAATTTTAGTTCTAATCGTAACTTGAATTATACAACATAATCCAAATTTGCATTTTTAAATGCTTTGTATTTTTTTTTATTTTAGCCTTAATTCTTACTCGAAATTCTCAAAAAACTTTAAAATTAAATATTAGTCGCAAAATACCAAATTTGCATTTTGATGCTTTTTGAGCGAAATTTAATTTATTTCAATCCAAAGATACTTTAGTAGTTTTACCAGAAATAACTTCGTATGAGATTCAAGTCACTGCTGAATTTCGGATTTCGGATACGACTATCGGATGCATGTAAACGTAAATTTATTTCATCCGTTTGTCAGTCAATTATTATCAATCTCTCATCAATCAATATCAAGCTTTATACGTCTACGAATTTTTTCTACACCCTGTATCAAATCTGTATAGCTTTTTGACTATCCCCGTACGAGAGTCTAAGGATGAGCATTTCCAAAATGGTTTTACATCTGAAAATCCTCTGAGACGTTTTAGAGAAATTCAACTTCGAAATTGGCCAAAAAAATCGTTTGTTACGGTTCAATTGGCGCTTAGTTTAGTATATAATCTATAACAACCAAGCAACTTTCTGTAATGTGCCAAATGTAACCAAATTTAAGTTATTCGTGAACACTGCATTATAGAGAATTAAAATCGATTTCTAAATCGTTGTTGAAATTTAGATAAATTTGAAACTGATTGTCGAATGACAAGCAGATTCATGGGAAATAACTCGTTTTCAGATAAAACGACACCACATGTAGTAATTACTACTTCTTTTTCATATTCCATCTTAAGCTTCTCACTTGCTCTTTCCGTTTTTTGTTGTCTCTATATGTAGCGTGTCTGATGTTCACATCCATTTTGTCTTTTTGCATTTGTTCCTCTCCTAAACTTCTTTTCCGTACCATTTGCAGTAATAAAATTTCAACACAAATGTCCAATTAGTGCGAAACAAATAGAGAAGAAAAACTTTTAATTACATGAGAAAATATCTTCTTCCTCTGTCCTTTCTAGTCCATCATTTACCTTGGCAAAACTTCATGAAACAAGTAGTATACTTACAACACTATCATTACTTAGTCATATCCGTGTTGATTAAGATCTCGTTTCTCTCCACAAGAACGATAATCAGCTTAATTATATCCTTCGTCAAACGCAAAAACCCTTTGCAGCTTTACGTTTCAATAATGATATACTGGGAACTCTAGTATTTGTGCCTTTTAGGTTTTGGTTCTTGCAGAAGAACTTGTCGGTAGCTGGGCAAGTGCAAGAGCGATCACTAGGATTCGCCACTTCGTTATAATGACTCATTAATTAAAATCATTTTTGCCAACACTAATAAGCGAAGCTTGATAGATAGGTATAACAAATATCGCTATTAAATTCAGAAACTTGTTAGTTGACTTGTAGGAAAACAATTTTAATTGCTCATGTTTACTCATTGCTTGATTGCTGCCGTTGACAGGCTTTCATCTTAATAATTGTATTTTATTTTCCAGATGAACTGCATTTATAAAGGTGGTAATTAAAGACTGCAAAGCTGCAGGTCCAGATTCCTTTAGAACTAACGCCACTTGATAATGCACAAACATTTAGTGCATGCAGCACTAATTTTTTGTAAATATATATATGATGTTAATGATGTTATTTATTCTCTAATGCCAAATATTTAATGTGAATATAGGAAAATTTCCAGCCACATAACTTCTGCAAAATCTCGTAAAAGTCTTAATTTCTGCATCGTTTGGGGCTCATTAAAAAGCCATCAAGTCTTTAAGCAGTAAAATGCTCAAAATTCTCGTAAATATGCCACATAAAGTTACGACAACATGATGGAGCTTGCTAATTGTAATCATATAATATAAATAAACCTGATGCACACACAAAACTGTATCGTCCAGTAGCCGAGTTTCTTATACTAATTTAAGAATTTCCAATGGTTCGGTCAATAAAGTTTAAGTTATTTAATGTCTAATAACAAAATCTTTTTCCTTAAAATTAGTTTCGCTATAAAATATCTCGTCTTCACCAAATCCCTCTTTAGAAGCTCTTCTCCACCCGTTGTTGCAGAGTTTCTTAAGAGTTTTTTAATGATTTCAGGTCAGTCTCTACCGGTTCTATTTCCTTATCTCATAAAATCTCCTGTACAGTTCTCTGATCTCCAAAAAGTATATAATTGTCACACGTGAAGGGTTTAATGCTCAGTTCTAGTAAATATCACATAAAATTAAGTAAGCATGAAAGAGCTTGCAAATTGTTACTAATATAATAGTAATAAACCTGACGCACACACAATACTCTATCGTCCAGTAGGCCACTTTCTTGTACTAATTTTCTTTGGAAATTCGAACGGTTTATTCAACAAAATTTTTGCCAAGATATGCCAAATTTTGTTTTCTTAATTTTCACTTTCAGATTATTTACTCACTAATATACAAAATTTTTCTTTAAATTAGATTTCCTAGAAAGTCTCGTTTGTCACCAGTTGCTGTAAAGTTTCTCAAGACTTTTTTATTAATTATTCATATTTTCCTAAATTAAAAGTAGAATTTTTATGCCATCATTTAGTATATTGACATAATTTTTGGGTGGTAATAGTTTATACAGTGCAATCTGTAATTAGTAATCAATAAACAGTATATAATATTTTTTCACAAAACTCCTTTTCCGATTAAGGTCTCGATCATGCTAGAAAGTCGAAACAATAAGAACTGAACGAGTCAGCACACAAAACCAGCATTGGCAAAAATAAACAAGTACCCAGAGATGCGACACTTATGAATATGAATGTGATGAACTGGAAGAAGCCTGGACAAACTGGAAAAAATCCACCACAGTCTGAATTGAATAATGAAGTGGATGCTTCAAGAAGATTCAAAAATGATAAAGCTGAAGATACCAGAAGGGAGGAGATGACAAGAAGGACATGGATTGCTGGAGTTGCAAGAAAAAGGCGACATAAGGACAAAGTATCCAAGCGTAGAGTAGCGGACCAGGAAACTAAGACAAGCCAGCCAGACACATGAAAGTAGAAGACGAGACAAAACGGACGTGGAATATTGGAATTTTAGTAGCAAGAAACACATAACATCAAAGTACTGGAAGTTGAGGGATGCTACAGCTGAACGCCGATGTGGAAACCAGGAAAAGCGCCATCTACAATGATTAAGTGTCTCAGCTAATCTACTGCAAGACTAGTTTGGTAGTGTTAGGATACTGGATCCTAGCACACTATACTCAGATCTAAAGTTTTTTTTTCTAATTTTGATATTTAAATTGACACTTTACAAAACACTTTGATGTTTCGAAACGATTTAAACTGCTCGTCAAAATAGTCGGAACGGCCAATTTTTTGCTCATTTTTGAAAGGTTGTATCTCAGAGACGCTTTCACCGATCTCAATGAAGTGACATGACTCTAAAAGCCCATTTCTTGTAGAATCACAAAAGACACCGGGTTTGTGATAAACATTTTTGGTGAGAACTATACAGGGTGGATTAAGATGTCGTGTAAAAAGTACTAAACTTTAACCCACTGCATTTGGTTGCTAGAGTTATTACAAAACTTTCCCTACAATGGCGTTTAGAGATCCTGATGAATATCTTGGGACATGTTTGGCCGATTTTTGATTTTTGATCTGTGAAAGAAGTTACAGGGGTTTGTTAAAAAGTCCGTATTTTGTCCAAAAATCTGCCGAAATCACTAACTTTTATGTCTATAGAACGGATTTTTTATTAACACTCAGGGAAATCTAGCCTAAACTGATATAAAGTTAACCTGCTTTTCAAGAAAAAATATGAATTTACAATCATACAGGGTGAAACAAAGGTCAATGCAAAATTCTTAAACTTAGCGGCTTTCTTACTTGCCCCCTGATGTTACCTTAGAATTTGCATTTTTATAACATTGAGAGGCCCTAGTTGATATCTCGGGACGTGTTTGGCGGATTTTTCATTTCTGTTCTACGAAAAAACTTACCGGGGTTTGTTATAAAGTTCGTATTTTATCCAACAAACTGCCAAAATCACAAATTTTATGTCTACAGAACTGAATTTTATTAAGACTTAGAAAAACATAGCCTAAACTAACATAAAGTTAACCTGTTTTTCAACAAAAAATATGAATTTACAATCATACAGGGTGAAATAAAAGAGCAATGCAAAATTCTTAAACCTTAGGGACATTCTTACTCACCCCCTAATGTTAAGAGTCACATTAGAACTTGAATTATGATAACATTGGGAGGCACTGATTTATATTTCGGGACATGTTTGGCGAGTTTTTAATTTTTGTTCTACGAAAAAAGTTACACGGCATTGTTAATAAGTTCGTATCATATCAAAAAAACTGCCAAAATCACTAACTTTTTGATTTCGTAGAAGAAAAATCAAAAACTCGCCAAACATGTCCCGAGATATGAATCAGGACCTCTCAATGTTATCATAATGCAAATTCTAAAGTGACTCTTAACATTAAGGGGCGAGTAAGGATATCGCTAAAGATTAATAATTTTGTATTGCCCTTTGTTTCTCCCTGTAAGACGTAAATACAGTCTTTATTTATGTAAGATGCATCATTCTCATTGAAGACAAAAGTTGTTTTATTTTCGTTAACGCACTTCAAACTCATCACTTCAATATCTTCGGTTCAAGAAACTTTTTGGACAACACAAACATATCGGAAAGTTGACACATTTCTTTTTCCCCCTGAAAACTTGACCAAAATATAATCTCCCACAGATACATTGTGACTATTTGCTAATTCATCTGAACTATGCCCACTTTCTATCCATTCTTCCTCTTCTTCCGAGCTTTCAGAAATTTGTTGTTGTTTTTTGTTTTTCTTTACTAACTTTTTTCCATGTTCTTTTCTTTTCTACGTGCAATCCTTTCTTCTTTTTCTTCCAGTTTACGTTTTTTCTCATTTTCTTTTTTTGTATGGTATCTTCTCCAAGCTTCTGAGGTAATAACGGATGGAATGTTTTCTTTTGGTTTTCGCTTCCGTGTCAGGGTTTTACTTCTGGCCAAAATAACGCTTTTTTGAAGAGTGCGGGAATGTTGCAACCCAGCTGATCAGCTGAGGTACTTGGAATGGCATAATGTGTGTTGTCTTGTCCTTCTTGACTTTCCTTTTGAGTAGTACATTGATCAGGAATTACAACTTGTTGTTGTGTTTTTTTTTGTACGACATCATAATCAGAAAGAACTTTAGGATGTTCTAGGTTTACAGGTCTTGGCTGTGACATTACTGTAATATTGCCAACTATGTTTTTTCTGGATTTTTTTCAGGGTTTTCTATATTACTTTCTTTTTCATTTTTCTTGTTTTCAATTTCTGTATCTTGATTTTATTGTTGTTCATTTTCTTCTACAATTGGCAAGCTCTCATTTGATAAAGCCTTCTAAATTTCAAAGAGGCTTTGGTCTTCAATGGCACCATACTAATCTATGTTTTCTGACAAATATTTTCTAAAATTTGCTAACTTAACTTCGTCCATTCTTTCCTCTAGACCTTTTAATGCGTCTCTTTGTATTATGTCAAACTTTTTTGGTTGTACAGCTAGGTCATTTGTCCTTGATATTTTTTCAAAGTGAATATTGTCCGCGTCGAATGGACATAAACCACAAGAACGAAATCCATTTCTAACAGTTTCAGGAATTACATGGTTAAGTTCTTTTTGAAGAACTACTACAAAATGTTGTTTTTGCAGTTGGTTACCAAAATTTTCAAGTCTCCATTTTTTGGACTTAATTTTTATAGGCAAGCTTGAGTGGCCTAAATACTGAAACGTCAAGCGGCTGCAAAAGATGCGTAGAATTTGGGTATAAAGCCACCAGTTCAATTCAATTTTCGATGCAGAAATTGGATAAATGAAGCGTCAATTATGAAGAATGTCCGTCCAAACATAAAATTACAGGTTTTTGAATCTTTTGCTCTTCAAGTCATAGGTTGAATATATTTGTAAAGTATTCATAGAATATGGCCGCACACATCCAACCATTTTCGGATGTTCTTATTGCCCATTTATCTGGAATACTAGAAGCTATATATCCAGGAACTCTAGAATATGAAATCACAATCATGGGCGTAGCAATATTGCCATCAGCATTTGCTGTGACCAGAACTGTTAGGTTTTCCGTCTCATCACCCCCAGTTGAATAAATACTTTTTTCCCCCTTTTTTGCTAGAACTTTATCGGATTTTGGATAGAGGTAAAATCCGCTCTCGTCGGCATTAAACACTCTCCTAAGATCTCTGGTAATATGGAAATACTTCTTTGAAATAAAATAAGCTTTTACTTCAGAAAACCAGTTTCTAATCTTCTGTTCGCTAACGTTTTCTCTACATGGTGTAAGAGTTTGGCAAATTCTTGGAGTTATTTCTGGATGCCGTTTTAGAAATAATCTATACCATTTATCACTTGGTCTATCATTGTTTTTAAAATGTTTTTCTCTGTTGGAATCTCTCATGATCTTTGGAACTGAGTCATTTAAATAGTTGCGTTTTTGTAAAAGGAAAATATCTTTCAGCCAGTGCCATTATCCACTGGACAAAAATAGATTCCTCTTCTGACGTAAGTATGGTGGTAGGACCTGGAGAGTAAACTAAAAGTGTGTCCGGCTTTTCATTTAAAAGTGTAGTTCTAGGAATACTGTATCTTTTGCAGCTGTTGCTACGGGAACTCCTTGCTTGACTTCTTCCAAAGCCTTTGCCATATTTTCGAGCGGACATTGCTTTCTGGCAGCCATTTCTGAAAAAAATGTAAGATAAAACCATTGCTTTAAAAGAACATTTTTGTAATGTCAATATTTGGTTCTAAAGTGTCAATATCAAATTACTGACACCTTTAAACCAAATATTGACATAGGTGTCAATAATTGGATGTACTGGTTTGTAGCTAAAAAAGTTTGTATTGGCAACATTGCCCTGACATGAAGGAACAGAATATTAAATAACCCCCAAATTTAGGGAGTACTTACTTTAAGACATAAGTTAACAATCACTGTAAATTTATCATTTATTTGCATCTGTTGACTTCAACTCGGGTTGAACACAAATGGCGTCGTAATCGTCGTTACAAGAAAGGAGGCGGTGTTGCCAAATGCATTAGGGTAGTTATTGACGCGGGAAATTCTAATTAATTCATTGTGGTTTCCTTAGTATTGAAGGTTAGATGTAAGGCTGTCAATAATTGGTTACCTAAGTGTCAATAAATGGTATTTGGCGTTAAATGAATTATTTATTAAACACTGGTAAAATATTTTTGCCATTATAGTAATTAAAAATATTGTTAATATGTAAGCAGCCTTTATATCTATTACTTAATCGGTCACTTAAATTCGATGGGATTCAAGCAGCAATAACAAATAAATTTGCCCGGATCATTATGCGCTAATATGTCCTAATAAAGTTTTAGGCAAACCAAAGGACCTGTCGAAGTCATCTGTGGAAATTTTTGTTAGGACCAACAACTCTTGTTTATCAATTCTTTTTATGAGGTTTTGTACGTTTTTGATTAATATGACCACAAAAAAGATCTAAAAAGTTACACAAAGTTGAAAAAAAACTGGATTGAAATCGTACAACCTTCACCAGAGGGATATGTTTACAAATAAGGAACAGACCACACCAAACACGCGTTGCCAATTAAGGAGTGGAGAGAGCAAATTAGGCAACAAATCTTAAAATAGTTTAGCCAAAATTACTAAGTTAATTCTGACCTGTGGTTTATATGTGAAAGAAAATGATTTCTATATAATCTGGAAATAAAATTATATTAAACAAACTTCTGAAAATATCAATTATGTGCTTTTATTTCCGGGTCAATCCCCAAATAATATTCCAATAAAGCCAACATGTCAACGCTGGTTTTTAGAATTTCATTTTCAGACATTTAGATTTTTCTGTCAGTTCCTGTCACTGTCATTTCGGGTTTGTGAGGTTCATGCCAGTTTTAGAGCGAGTTTTTTATGAAATTCTTTGTAATTGTGTGTATATAATAGTTTGTGTTGCGTGCTGAACTAAATCTTAAGCAGAGGCTAAAGGTCTATCTTTCCATCGGTAAGTTTTTGTGACGTCATTCTAGACATGAACGTGGTGCATTGGCGTACCCTGCGGGCTGCGAGTGTATCCAAAAATATTGAAAACCAGCATGGGTTGATAGTTAAAGGAAAACTTCTGTAGAAATTCCGTAAATTATCAACTAACAGCTTGAAATAATTCCTCCCTTCATTTAAAGATCAGTCCATAATAATCTGTTTAGGAATTTCACTCCGAATTTCAAGTAGGTAGTTAATGTTGTAATAAAAATCTTCAAATGTAACCAGTATGTAATGTAGGTTTTATGAAGCGAATGAGTCTCACAACTTAGTCAGACGAATAATGACAGACATCTCTCATTCCCTTCTTAGCATAACTTTTTGCTGCATACAACTGTAAGTATAATACCTATGACATTTTTGTTTTAGCCTTCCAGTTGAGACTAAGAGACAAGCCCTCTGGTTGTTGTTGCTAGAAATCAACAATGAAAATTTACCAAAACGGGTTGATGTATGTTCCAGACATTTTAACGAAAAAGACTTTGAGTATCGCAGTGATAGACTTAGAATTTTAAAATTTGGAGCACTTCCTTTGCCTCTCAAACCTCTGTATGATACTGAGAGCAAAACGTAAGCAAAATGATTTGATGAATTTTTGATCTCACGGTACAAATAACATACACTTGGAACGACAAAACCATATCGAAAATAAAACTAGTGAGGACATTTTGATCATTGATTTTGTTGCATTTATTCAGGAAGTTTTATTAATTTGTCAAATTTTTTGTCCTCATGGGATCCAATTGGAACGGCAATTATTATGCAAAGTCAAACGGCAGTTGTGGTAAACTGATGCATCTTGTCTTCACATGGTAATGTGAATATAAAACAAGAGTTAAAATATTCGGCATAATATGTACCTCATGTTTTACTAAATATTGTTATTTTAGATCAAGTAGTACTTTGACAGAATGGGGAACAAATGGCCCATCCGAAGTTGCTAGTGTTGCCTCTGCATCAATAAGTGAGAAGGATAGTCCACTAAAAAGAAGGTATGACAATGTGTTGTTTAGATATAACTGTAACTGTAATATTTTACATGTACGCAGTATATTATTTGAAGGTAAGGTCACCGGGGTCCCGGCGTCCCCAATAAAAAAATAGCGGGGGATACTTTTACTTTTTTTTAACTTCAACGGTTGGTTGCCAATAGAACGACAGGCGTTCTTCTAATTAAAAAAAGTGCGCTAGTAGTAACTCATTGCGTACGTTCCGCCGACGCCAGCAGCTGAGCAATTTAGTAAGCAAACGCTGGAAAACGCCAATCAGGTGCCGATTTTCAGCGTTCGCTGACTAAACTTCTCAGCTGCTCCCGTCGGCGGAACGTATGCATTGTTTCAGCCATGGAAACTAATATGTAAACAAACAGTGATAATTCATTTGTGCATAAATTCTATTTTTGCTTCAGGTTAGAAATGGACTTTAATGACATAATTGATTTTCCTGGACCATCTAGTCAAGGGTAAGTACATACCTACCTAATAACAATAAAATTTAGTGTAGAATATTTTGCGGGTATAGGGCTTAAAAACTTTACGATTTCTAAATCGCCAACGTTTCGATCTTTTATTGGATCTGCATTAAGGCTCTTTTAGCAGGTGAAGATATTCGAGTTGTTTTTATAGTGTTTTTTTTAATTTTTTATGTATTTTTTTAACAATAAACCCAACCTTATTCTTTAATATATGCGTAAAAGATATGTCTGCTTTGATAGAACATGTGGCATTCATGTAGCTTTAACGTGGTCTTGAAAACCTTACATGTGTTTTACGCGTGTGTTAATGTATAAGATTCATTTTAAACTATACAACTCGACTTTCTTCACTCACTTAAATGGATCTCATGGAGATCCAATAAAGAGTCGAAACGTTGGCTATTTCGAAACAGTAAAGTTTCTTTTTCAAGTCCTACACTCGCAATATTATATTCTACACATATCTATAAGGACACGAAGTATCAGGATGCCAGAAAAATATTTATAATCCTGTTGGGGTCCTTCAAACCACTTCATTAGATAAACACAGTTTATTGCAGATCTGAAAGCTCAGATTTGAGATAAAGAGTGTAGTTTATAAAGAGACATTAGTGTTTATTTACGAAAAGTGGAGTGCACTGTATATGAATTGTTAAAAATCTCCACACTCATTTATTGTTATTTTATGCAGTTCTACACAATCTAAGCACTCGTCTGACACGTTGACAGCATCTGAGGCAGGCGAAAATTTACAAGCAATGGAAATAGAACCTCTTCATCAAATGGCACCATCAAAACCATCAGATAATGAGTTAGCAATTTGTGCTGCTGTCAGACCAGGAAAAAGGTAAGCGATTTGTAGTTAATCTACCTATATGGAAAATTATTTATGAGTTGTTTACTTAAAAACTCGTCTAGTAGGCTACGAATTTTTGCTTACACCCTGTAGATGATATGTAATAAGTTTATACGATGACTTTGTTATGCAAATACAGCCTACTACATACCAATACTTATTACGACCGGTTTATACTTTTAATTAACAATTAAAGTTAACTTTAATTTTACACTAAAATTAAGAATTTAAAATCAACGAACTTTCATGGTTTATACTGTAATTACTTATTTATACCTCTAAATTAAGAGTTAAATTAAATTTTCATTTACACTAAATTTAAACTTTTCAAAGTGAAATGTGTACTTATACCTACATAAAATACCGTTTGTGGGCAAATCTGTTAACACTTTTATTAATTATTAAATGTAAGAATAAACGGAATTTAAAAAGTATTAATAAACGTGCAAACTGTACGTTCCCATTTTAACTTTGGTAAGTCTTAATTTAGTTTAATTGTTAACTTATATGTATGTATAAACCAGGTATAAATGAAAGTTTAATTTAATTGTTAATTTAGAAGCATAACCTAAACATTACTTAGAGGTAATAACTTAATTTTAGGAAAAGATCGTCACTAGATAGGCGACCTATCTAGTGACGACTTCTCAACTCCAAAAAAAACAAAAAAAAATGTTTGTTTCCTTAAAAGAACTGTTGTGAGCCAAAGGAAGAAAATTAAATCATTGCAGAATATCGGGTCTTCTTTGAGGAGAAGGATTACATCTTTAAAAAGCCTAATAAAATATTTAAAAGAAAAAGCCTACATTACAGATTCATCGGAGGCAATGATACAGGTAGGTACAAGAGGAAAGAGAGTTCTGAGCAACATTTTGTTGTACATTGTTAAACTTGAAAAATAACTTCTTTGTACAAAATCATCATAAAAGTTTGCGGTTGTTTGTGTACAATTTACTTTTGCTCTAAACTCTTTCAAAAATCGCGCTTATACTATAACTGGCTACCTATACTACATATAATGGTACTCTTCAATAGATGGGTCCCCAGGATTTACACAGGAAGCTTTATGTGCTCTAAAGATAAAGCAACAGGAAGCAATATCAAAATCTAGAGTGGTTTTATGTAACCTAGTTTTTGATGAAATGTCCATTCGGCAGTTAATAGAATGGGATGGAAGAAAGTTTTGTGGATATGTTGACAAAAATGCTGGATCTGAATCCGACAACCTACCTGAAGCAAAGGAGGTGCTTGTTTTTATGGTGGTCATCCAAAATGGCTCTTGTAAAATTCCAGTTGGATATTTTTTATTAGCTGGTCTTGGAAGTGCTGAGAAGGCTCCGTTACTACAAAAATGTTTAACATTTATCTATCAGTCAGGTGTTATTGTGACATCAGTTACATTTGATGGTGCCCCTGCAAACTGCTATGTGTACCCATTTAGGGGCTGATTTTAGTGACATTTATAACTTAAAAACATTTTTTCAACACCCAGTAACTGAAGAAAATGTATATATTATCCTGGACTCCTCTCACATGATAAAATTGGTTAGAAACGCCTTTGCGTCCCAAAGGCAACTTAGCGACGTAGACAATCAGGTTATAGATTGGCATTTTGTAGAAAAACTGGTCGAAAGGCAAACATTTGAAGGATTACATTTGGCCACAAAAGTTCGGTTTAGGCATGTTCAATGGAGGAAAGAAAAAATGAAGGTCAAACTAGCTACACAGACGTTAAGTAAAAGTGTAGCTGATGCACTTTTATACCTGGGTAGAGATTTAAAAGATCCTCAATTTGACGGTGTTATGCCTACTGCTCATTTTATTCAAACTTTCAATGACCTGTTTGATGTCTGTAACTCGAGGAATAGATTATCAAACTATTTTTTTAAAAAACCAATGTCACCAGCAACTGCAGAATATTTTTTCAATTTTTTTCAGGAGGTTAAATATTACATTCGGGGTTTAAAACTTAATAACCAAATGATTACTCAGTCATCGCGAAAAACTGGGTTTTTAGGGTTTTTAATAACGATAGAAAGCTTTGAACTTTTGTATAAGACTTATGTAGAAGACAAACAGTATCTAAAATTTATGTTGACCAATAAGTTCTCACAAGACCATTTGGAGTTGTTTTTTGGGGCAGTTAGACCTAAAGGTGGCTACAATAATAACCCAACGGTTCGGCAGTTTGAAGCTGCTTACAAACGACTTCTTGTCCACACCCAAATTTCACACATTAGCCCAGATACCGGTAACGTTGGTATTTCCGATAATTTAACTATTTTATCATGTGGAAGTGGACCTCGAGTTTCTATCGACGAAAACGGCGACAATTTACTCGAAACAAAAAATTATTTGGATTTCGAAGCAAATTTAAAACAAAACATGAATTCAAAATATTTTTCTTCGGCAACTTGGGACTTAGTAATTTATGCAGAAGATGTGGTAGCATATATATAAGGATTTATTGTAAAAGCGCTAAAAAAATGTATTGCATGTATTCAATGTCTTCAATTGTTAGAAAGTGATGAAGTTATATCGCTTTTACAAAAAAGAAAACAATTTGGAAAATTGGTAAAAGCTTCTGAATTAATAATTAGAACTTGTACGTGTGCTGAAAAATGTTTCAGGTTTTATCATAAAACACAAATATATTTAGTCAAAGTAGTAAGAAATTAATAATGCTCTTAATAAATAAAACTATGGATACTTTACCATCAGATATTTTAGACAGTTTTGGCAATCATTTATTTGATGATGGTCCAATTGATGGCCATTCATTTTTTTTAATTAAACTAATTTTGCAAAAATATTTTACGCTACGGATTCATCATGAAACAAAACTGAAAATGGAAACTTCCAAACGTACTAGAATACGGAGTATACTGACAAAAACTATACTATTTAGGAATCAATAATTGCCTACATCTATGACGAAAAATGTATCCAATAATAACACTTTTTTGCTGTGAAATGACAAACGAAAGCTTTTTGAAACTCCATATTATAAATTTCAACAGTATTATGAAGTAATTATAGTGATGTTAAGAAACTATTACATATAAAAATATCTTGCCAAGAGCTCATCCACACTTTCCTTCAAACAAGGCAAAGAGCAGCCTTAATCTCTTGACTGTGCAAAATATTTTTTTAAAGAGTAACACCGGGTTTATCTAACTTTTTAGTCGCAATCGTAAACTTATTCTTAATTTTCGTCAATAACAACCCATATACCAAGCGTTGCCATGGATACACTTGTTATATGGGTTAAAAGAATTAAGAATAAGCTCACGATTACGACTAAAAAGTTGGTGGCGTTAGTGCTTAAACAACTATTAAAGATAATTATTAAAACTATTAAAAATATTAAACTATTAAACAATTATTAAACTACTAAAAATCAAATAATTATTAAAATACCAAAACCAGCTCATTTTAACTCTTGCAAAAAGTTTAGGTAGAAACAAACAATAATGTAACTGAGTATATGGAAAAATAAGAAAGTTCTAATATTTTAAGCATATATTAGAAGGTATTAAAGCTATATTTTTATAGGTATAATATTTTTGCCAAAAACAATACTGCGGTCTTTGGAAACATAGGTATATTTGTAATTGTCAATAAAAAATACTATTCAAAATTAGACTTATACCTCATGGAAAGCTATTTATTACATATAGACATCTTGATATATATATACATGCTAATACCGAAAACATTTAGGCCCAAACTAGCTTTAAATGTAAGAACTTACTTTTTCTGTTTTAAGTTTTTATGATTCACAATGTTGCCACAAATTATTACCTCACAGTAAATTGAAATATAGGTATTAAGCATTTTACTTAAATCCTGTCAATGGCATTTTACTAATAGCGCTTAATTGATTAATTATTGCATTTTTATCATTACATGTATAATTTTGACATAAGAACTTTTCAGAAATAATTTTCCAGGATCAAATTGATCCCTACAGCTGATTTTCAGGCAACCAGATTGGTGACCAATCAACGACAATTAAGCAATCAGATTAGCTGAAAATTAGTTGATAGTAATCAAACCGAAACGGATAGTCTGTTTTATTGGTCAGCTATATACGCATGTAGTTACTATAGGCGAAGGCGATATATGTTATTACTTTTATTTTTGTAACACGTAAATACACATGTTTGTTAATCAGAGCAAGTAGGTAATTATCTGTTAAATAAAACCATTTAGTATTTGTACTAGTATGCTATTTACTGTTTTATTTACCGAGGTTGTGAAGTTTATTTTGACCCAACCTAGGAGATATTAGATATAATACGATATAGATGTAATAAGATCTAAGACAGATAAGTAAGTCACAACCGCGGTGAACATACAATTTTTGTTACTTCTCAGTCAATAAAATTACAAAAAATTACCTAAATTAGGAAGTGGTCTCCAATTTTTTGAATCAAAACCCGCAGTATGACGACATCACGGAGTATAAGGGAATAGACACAATTAAAAATTAAGCAACACGTTTTATGATCTAAGTGTATTCCTTCGTCTGATTGGCCAAAATACAGCTCTTTACCATCAACCAAATGAGAAAAAACATAAGCAATGAGCAAAAACACAGCGAAACCTGACCATTTTAGCTTGCTATTTGGTTATCATCGTTATTGACCGCTTATGTTCAGATATTTTATAAACAAGTGGTGGAAACGTATTTCATAGTCGTTCAACATACCTAATAATGGTGTATTTATATTAAAAGCTAGTAATAGAAGAAATAACGTATTTTTATAACTTTCAAAATAAACACTCCACGTGTTGTGGAGTGATATGTAGATAGCTTTTAAATCTTTGAGGTGGAAAGTTCATTTTTTATTACTTACTCTTGGGTGCATCCTCATTCACTTTCCTGGAAGATTTGTTCGTTGTTGGAAAAAGAATTTCGCACTACTCACAGTAAAATTACTGAGATTAGCAATTTACCTTAGAAAGGGCTCCGACGAATCGACCTGGTTTTATGTTTAGCCAGGTCGATTCGTCCGAGCCCTTTCTAAGATAATTGTTATTCGGAGTCATTTTACTGTAATGTGAAATTCTCCTTCCAACAACGGACGAATCGCCCAGGAAAGTGGATGAGTCTTTCACACACAAATAAGTAGTAACAAATTCGTGATGTATTAATCACTTTTTTCTTTCCTTTATAAATAATCAATTAACACTTCAAAAATAAAATATTATTACATGTAGGTACCTATATATTTATTATTTTATTGAACAATATATTATGTATTTAAATAAGAACTTATAATTTTTAATCCTACCCAAATAACATTTTTACTATAAAACTCTTTTATAAATTCCGATCAAATTTTAATCCACATGCATAGAAAATCTCTGCCTAAAATAAAAAATAATTAAATAAATTAAACTGAAATTAAATCTAATATTTAAAAATACATGGTACGCCTATGGATCGCGGAGCAGTGTCGGTTGCAGCGTTGACAGACTTCACTTTCCACCATCGACGGCCATTTTTGCTTCCCCGCAGCACGGCACTCCACCCCTTACCCACCTTGGTCTCGTAAACAATCGCGTTTTATGATTGAAATACTACGTCTATTATTTTATTCCTTAGTTTATGGTACAACCCCACAAAAAAAGCAATGATAAACAATGGTTATTTGTCCCAACAAAAATTTCCACAGATGACTTTGACAGATCGTTGGACTGCCTGGTGGATATTTTGACGTTATAGAAAAATTATCCAGCTGAGCGACAAAATGCTAACAGTAGTCTCGAGGGATGTCTTTTGGATACTAAATGGACATGTCCATCAAATGCAGAAATTTGTGCCCTCTGTATAATCCATTCGACAGGATGTAGATTAATCTGGGCTCTTAACAGTATATCCATTGGACATGAGGATTTACAAAAATATTAGTCCATTGGACGTCCATAGGATTAGGTTGTGCTGTTTGGGTGAATGGATTATATCTAGAAAACAGTCTAGTACCAGCACACCTGTATTATTGAAAATACAGGTTATTCTAGTAATTCTGTTCTTAAGTTAAAAAGATCATAATATTGCAGCCACGCCACTTAAAGATCCACATTTAGAAAAAATCTTGTATGAAACTCGTTGGGAAATCACTATTTTCTGTAACTGCATCTTTTTGAGGGACCTCGCTTCGCTCGTCCCGCAGAAAACTGCTCGTTACACAAAATCGTTCTTTTCCCAACTGGTTACATAAATAGCTATTAACGCAAATATCTTGCAGAGAATCTGCCGCCATTGTAGAACGAAAAGATCACTGATTCCATGTTTCCAAGTGCACGTGCTGGAACCTCTCAAGTGGCGTCATGTTCTTCTGCTTCATTCTCAAACAGCAATTGTGTGTTATATTCTCTGCATCTGACGACTCACACCTTTTCACATTCAACTTTTTTTCACCCTGTATAAAGGATAGAAAGCTTAATATTGATACGAACTTTTGTTCTCAGAGTTGTGAACAGTTTCACTCCCATGAATATGGACATTACTCTCAAACACACTATATAAATCATATATAACGCTGGAAATCTGCCTTTCTCGTCTGCTCCATTTCACCAAGTGAATTTTCATGTTGTTTTGTTGTTTCCAAATTAAACAGTTTTTTAATGAACAAGTGCGTACCCACCAAAACCATCTTAAACGCTTAGTAAGGCGAGTTTGCCCAACCAAAAATAATACTTATTCGGCGAGTTATTTGAGTTGCCAAGAGATACAAAAACCATAATCAAACCCATAACACATGAAAGAAAAATCGTTTCTCACAGTTGTCGGTCTTCCTAAGGTGCCATTTTGTAGACCGCAATAAGTGTAATGTATATATTTTTAGGGCTGCTGAACCTGTTTTACGTGCAGTTGTTACCATTAAAGGTTCTTGCAGAAAAGTGGGTCTTATTATAGGTTACGATCTAGGTACTAATTTGCTGATGACGCATGCTTTCTGCAATCCCTCTGTCCGTTTCCTTATTGTCACCTACTTATATTAATAATACATGATTGCACATACCTATACTTAACAGAGATCTAAATATTATCATCTACCTCTTATCCTTAGTTTTAATAACAAAACTGGACAAACCCTGTCCACTTTCCTTTCAGTTAATTAACGGTATTCCCCCGAGAAATTTCAATATTATTATTCACTCGCTAAAGGCGGAAATAAACAAAATGACTTCCAAGAATGGTCTGAAGAAAGATGTAAAGTACAGGTTGACAATAACAGGTCCGTAGTACGACTGGTACTACGCACTACGCTTAATAAAGGCCATCGGCCTTTTGGACCGGTGCAACGCGTGGCGCGTCTTCACCGGACACGACGACACATTTTAGTGGGTTCCGATGGCGGTACCGCTGCTGCACCATGCCCATTCAATGACCCCGGTTCTCGGACGATTTTGTTTGCTTGACTTTTTTTTTAGTTATAAGTTTTATAGCGCGTCGTGCGTAGAAAAACTTCTCCCAATTTAACCTGTTCAATTATTATTCCCTTTGGTGGTATAATTGGTTTAATTTTCATCTTGGGGCTACTAAAAGCGCTTTTAGATTTTTATCGGGTAATTGCCCGCATCTTGACAATGAGCAGTCTCTTTGGCGGTTAACTGCCTTTTTAATGGTAATAAAACCGCAATTTAAGCTACTCGAGCACGATAGTACATGCGCGTTCAAAATATAAGACCTCCACTCATTACGACAAGTGGTTTTAATTGGAGTTTCCATGATAGTTGATGAATTTCTCTAAAATAATCCCTCTTTTTGCACTTGAAGCTTGAAGCATTCTGCTTTAAATTGACGACACTTGTTTACTTTCGGTGAATTTCTTCATTTTGTGCGGTTGTGTATAACCTAATTTCTTGAAGTTTTTCCCAAGGTTTTCCAAAAATGCTAAACACTACACCTGCCAGCTCATTTTATTGTGCTTTAGCTATTCCACTTTTACGACAAATAGCGTAACATATATAGAATTAAGTTTAATTTAGATTCAGGTATCTCTATTAATGATTGAAGACGATAAAACATGATCCATTATTATTAAAAAAACATTCTTGGTATTTCCTCTATCTTTATTGAAAACGACGATTCAAACAGTGCTGCCTGTGCTTGTTATCAAATAGAAACTGAAAAATAATCCTGATACTAATAATTACTTACACAAACTGTCCGAAATTAGGTTGCAAAAATTTGACTAATAACTGTTAATTGGTGGATAATGGTAAAAACTGAAAATTAACGCAAAAGTTCACATAACAAGTCCGCAAACATTTCGTTTCTGAAATAAAAGCTGTTAAAATGTGTTTTATTGTTTCCTATGTAGCATCATACTTCTGAAAAATTCTGTAGCGTATCTCGCTTATGAAAAATATTTGTAAAACCCAAATTTTAAAGTCGGGTTAAAATGGAAAATGTCAGGAATTTCAACTATTAAGATTGTGGAGGTTTTCTATATGATTTATTAAAGCCAATAAAATTAATACTTAATAAAAAAAAATAAAAAGAAAGAAGGAAAACAAAAGGAAATAACAAAATGAAATAAAAGACACGACGAACCGAGTATTGTGGCGAGGGGTTTCGGCGCACTTGAAGTATGTCGTGGAACTCGCTTCCAGCCTGCATTTAGAAACATAATTTCCTCCTTCCTGTTGACATTGTTGCCGTGTTTAAAGATCTCAATGCTGCCATTGATACAAGATATCCACCTCGTTGAGAAGGATGTCGTGACCTTCGGAGAAAGCTTGCTCTGAGACTGTTGACTTTGGGGTTTGTCCAGCCTGCAACTCTGTTCCGTAATCCTCGTGTTCGCACTGCGTTTTGTGGTGCCAAAGTATATGTAGCCACAGCTGCATGATACTCTGTAAACTCCGGGTGCGAATAGGGGTTCTCTGCAGTCTTTTGCCGCTCTCAAGCTCTATTATATTGTACGAGTGGGTTTAAAGACAGTTCTAACATTGTGCTTTTCCAGTAGCCTGCCGATCCTTTCCATTACTTTGTGGATTTATGATAGACTAGTCCATCCGCCCTTTTCTTTATCTTCTCTGGTTGTTCCTTCTTGGCGCTCTATATTCCTTGGACGGACGTCCCTATCGAAACCATGCTTGTTGTATCCCTTTCAATCAAAGGCTCTTTCCAGTTGCTTTATTTCTCGTTCCAATTCAGCTGGCTCACGAATTCTTTTGACTCTCACAGACACAGTCTTTATGATTCTATTTTTCTGTCTGGAATGATGATTTGATCCGTTATTGAGGTATAGGTCAGTGTGTGTTGGTTTTCTATAAAATAAAAAACTCTCCATATAAGATGCAAAGACGGTAGGCATCCTTCCTTCTCTACCTCCATAGTGAATTTTTGGGTCAATTCAGTTGAGGAAGTATTGAAGTCCTCGCCATGGCTCCAAATAACGAAGGTATCGTCCGTGTATCGGAACCAGCACTTAGGCCTCTTATTTGCCATTGCCAACGCCTTTGCCTGAAAAATTTTCATTAAATAGTTGGCTATTACTGGACTAAGGAAGCCGCCTATAGCTACACCATCAGTCCGTTCATAGAAGTCTTTCATAAAGCTGTCAGTATTTCGTAGTCTGCCGCATCTGTAGACGAAACGTCAAGAATAAATTTCACTCGACCACCAATCTTGGGCTTCAAAGCCCGTAAAACACTTAGATTACATTTCGCCATTTTTGAAAATTATGACTCACTAGACAATTGGCAAAAACCAAATTTTTAAATGACTGGCTTCTTTAATATCTTTCAAAAAATAGGTATATTATAAAAATTTAAATATGACATCCGTCATAAAAAAAAACGAGAAGGCTTGGTCAAGTTAAAATTATCTCCAACTTTTATACTTACATCATTTTGTTGGAAGCAATACTAATTTACCGAGATTGAATTAAAGAAATCGTCAAAATTTGGTTTTTGCTATCGATTATCTAGCCAGTATTTTTTATAAAGTGATATAATTTGCAATTTATCTAAATTCCGATTTTGATCTTCAAGTAAATTCCAACTTTAAACTCGCAACTTAACTAAATTTTGACTTTGAACTCATGCTTTAGCAAAATTTTAACTTTAAATTTACAATTTGTATAAATCCCGACTTTAATGGACTTGGAATTAGAATTTAACTAAATTCTGAGTTTAGACTCGAAATTTAATTAAATTCCGACTTTAAACTCGGAATTCAGCTGAATTCCCATTATAAGCTCAGAATTTAACTAAATTTTTGCTTTAAGCTCATGCTTTAACCAAATTTCAACTTTAAACTAACAGTTTAACTAAATTCCGACTTTAAAATTGGAATTTAACTAAATTCTGTGTTTAGGCACGAAATATATTTAAATTCCGACTTTAAACTCGGAATTTAGCTGAATTCTCATTATAAACTCAGAATTATAATAATGTGTTTATTTAGCAAAAAAAGATATAGACAAAAACAATACATAAAAAAGATCTTATTTTTTATGCTTACGATGAACATAAATTTCTATACATACAATACTCAACTATAATTCATGTGCCCTATGATCGCACGAATTCACGCAATAATTTCTTAAATACAACTAAACTATTACAAGTTTTCAACGCACCAGGCAAACAGTTAAACTATACGAGTTTAACTGTCCTCTAAACAATACTGAATTAGTCATTCTTTCACTATTACATTTATTTTTTTTAAATAAAGTCGTGTCTATTTATGGTGTTATAGTTACGTATTTCACTGAAATTTGTTAATTTATTACAAACATATCGTGGCAATAATTATTTTTTTAACTTAAAAATAAATATAAACACATTGAACACTATATTATTTCATCATATTCCTTTTATACAATGTTACATACTGACCATCATCTATACAATGATCACTTATCTTTGGAGTAGTATAGACCGTATGATTTAAGTATCTGTTATTAGTAATTATAAATTTAATGAGTGTAGCACAATTATTGGTGATTCTTGTGGGGGAGCAGCATGGATTTCCAGTCTTTTATGAGCACCATGATATTACCCTTATTATTTAGGAACCCCTGGCAATTAAATTAGACGGTTGACAAGTTCATAGCATTTTGAAAATCTAACTGGTTTATGAATTTTCTCTGTTGTGATTTTTTAATTCGTTTATAGGGGTCACACTGTGTTACATCCCACGTTGTATATTTTATATCCAGGTTCATACCATATTTTATATTAGAGTCCTCACAATTTTTCAATTTACTGTCCTGACATTGACAGTCCTCAGTGCCATGTTCAGTGCTGCCACTTTTACCACAAACTTTTTTGTCCTTACAGTCTTTCCCTAAATGCCCAAATTTACAACAGTTAAAACATCTCACAACTCCATGCTCATTATAAATTCGGCATCGATTCCATCCAATATTCACTTTTCCCTTATCCATTAGCAAATCATATGTATTTGACTCAACCTCAAGCACTAGATTAAATCTTTTATTGAAGCTATTTGTTTTTCTAAGTGTTTTGATCTTCGGCTCCTTCGCAATAGTGCTCAAATCATTTTGCTTGATAATCTTTTCTATTAAGGTTTCATTGGTATTTTCATACTCGGTTTCATTTACCCCTACCACTTTAATTCGATGCTGATGTATTTTTGGCTTATTCACCTGATACTGGTCTCCAAGATTTTCCTGTATAATGGCTTGGATGGTATCAAGTTTTTTCTCATTCCCACAGTTTAAAATAACGCCGCCACTTTTTGTAGAACGTCCCATCGTCACGCCAACTCCAATTTCAGCTGGATTTACCTTTTCTCTTAAATCCTCTTTAATTTTCTTTGCTTCCACTTGCTCACCCTTTTGCTTATTGACTAGGACGTTATTATTACTGATTCTGCGTAAACTTTGGACCCGTAGATAAAACCAACTCCCCATTTGCTTTAATCTTCTTCAATTCCATAATTTCTCTTTTTAACATTTTCTTCAATTAAGAGATCGATTTTTTTATTCATTTCGCTCGAATTGTTCATAATCTTTTGCAAATTCGAACTTATAATATCAATTACATCTTGATCAATACAGCATTCTTCAAGCCTGCTCCTTTTCCTTGGCCTATCACCTCCCTTACCAACACACGATTTACATTTCCAGATCATTTTCCTTTTGTGAAACCCCCTCAAATCGACATTTTCACATTTTCCATGGTAATATTTTCTACATACAGTACATTTAATTATAGACTTTATATCGTCAAATACAAGCCCACAACCATGACACGAATTATCTCCATCGGCATCGTCCTCAGTACACTTCATCACTGTACGATAGTTTGTTTACTTATCGGAGTAGGTATACCACAAAAAGCGTAAACACTTACTCTTGTTTTTCCGTTTAGTTCTAATTCTGAAATTTCCGACTTGCATTCAATTTTTTTATAAATTTCGTTTATTACACCGACGGTAAATGTAATGAGCAATATTTTATGAAAAACAACACAATTTTCCACATCAATTTTTGCTCACTCAATTCAGTAAATTTCAGCAGCAGGGCAAAACACGCGTCCGACACCGTCCGAAAGCCTCTCGGAATTTAACTAAAATTTTTATTTTGAATTCATGCTTTAACCAAATTTCAACTTTAAATTGACAATTGAACTAAATCCCGACTTTAAACTTGCAATTAAACTAAATTATGCATTTAGACTCAATATTTAATTAAATTCCGACTTTAAACTCGAAATTTAGCTGAATTCCCATTATAAACTCGGAGTTTAACTAAACTTTTACTGTGTGCTAGGCGCCTAGCTAAATGTTGGGTCAGTATTTCAATAAATTACGATTTTAAATTTAAATTTTGATCTTAAACTTGAATTTTAAGTAAATTCTGACTTTAAAATTATACTTGAATTAAATCCCGACTATAAGTTCGGAATTTAACTAAATTCCGATTTTATAGAAGCAAAAAAACGGAAATTAAACAATATTTTTAAATCAAAGGAATTTACTTAAATTTCAGGTCCGAGACCGGAATTCAATTAAATTCCTAATTTCCAAGTTTAAAGTCGGAATTTAACTAAATTCGGTCTGTCTAGAATCGGGAATTAGCGAAATTCCAACTTCAAAATCGTGAATTTAGTTGAACTACGAATTAGAATATTTTAATATTTTTGAAAATTATTATGATTCACTATATAATTTATGGCAAAAACCATATATTGAAGATTTCTTTAAATCAGACCAAGCGATAATAATTTACCTAGATTGATTTAAAGCAATCGTCAAAATTTGGTTTTTGCCATCAATTATCTAACGAATAATTTTCTTAAGAAAGTGGATTAATTAAATTCACATTTTGACATCATTCTTCAAATAAATCAAACTCTAAACTCGCAATTTAACTAAATTTTCACTTTGAACTCATGCTTTAACTAATTTTCAACTTTAAACTTACAATTGAACTAAATTCCAATTTTAAACTTGGAATTTATTTAAATTCCGACTTTAAACTCGGAATTTAGCTGAAATCCCATTATAAACTCGGAGTTCAACTAAACTTTGACTTTGTGCTAGGAATTTTTAGTCGGAATTTAAATACGTTCCGATTTTTAATTTTAATTTGGATCTTAAACTTGGAATTTTAGTAAATTGCCAATTTGAACTTATACTTTACTAAAATTCCGACTTTAAGTCCGGAATGTAACTAAATTCCGATTTTATAGGAAGCAATTTAAACATGTTACGACTTTAAACTTGCAATTTAATTCAACTCCGATCTTAAACTCGGAACTTAACTAAGTTGCGATTTTAAACTAGGATTTAAAATAAATTTCGACTTTAAACTTGCAATCTAACCTACGTTCTCCGAACTTTATTTAAGGAAAAGTTCGGGGACTCGCAATTTGACTTATTTCTGACTTTAAACTCGCAATTTAACTAAATTTTCACCTTGAACTCATACTTTAATACTTTAACTAATTTTCAACTTTAAACTAACAATTTAAATAAATTCCAATTTTAAACTTGGAATTTATTTAAATTCCGACTTTAAACTCGGAATTTAGCTAAAATCCCATTATAAACTCGGAGTTTAACTAAACTTTGACTTTGTGCTAGGAATTTTGAGTCGGAATTTAAATACGTTCTGAGTTTTAATTTTAATTTGGATCTTAAACTTGGAATTTTAGTAAATTGCCAGTTTGAACTTATACTTTAATCAAATCCCGACTTTAAGTCCGGAATTTGACTAAATTCCGATTTTATAGAAGCAATTTAAATAAATTCCGTCTTTAAACTCGAAGTTTAACTTAATTCCGATTTTATACTCGAAACTTAACTAAATTGCGATTTTGAACCAAGATTTTTTAACTAAATTTCTACATTAAACTAGCAATCTAATCAAATTCCGATTCCTAAATAATTTCCCAGACTCGCTCTTAGACTTAATTCCGACTTTAAACCCGGAATACATCTAAATTCCGACTTTAAACTCGCATTTAAAGCGAATTCTGACATAGCGTTCGGAATTCGACTAAATTCCGACTTTGAACTTGGAATTTAACTAAATTCTAATTTTAAAATGAAAATTTAATTGAATTCCGACGGTAAACTCGCAATTTGACTTAAATCCAATTTTAAACGCGAAAAATAACTAAAATCCGATTTTAACTAAATTGCGATTTCAAAATCAGATTTTAACCAAATTCTATTCTTAAACTTGAAATTTAATAAAATTCTGACCTTAAACTCGGAATCTGACTGAATTTCCACTTTAAACTCAAAAATTAACTACATACTGATTTTTAAGACGGGATTTAATACAATTCTAATTTTAAAAACAGGATTTAACTAAATTTTAACTTTGAACTACTGCTTTAACTGATTTTCAACTTTAAACTTACAATGTAACTAAATTCCGACTTTAAACTTCCCATTATGAACTCGGAATTTATCTAAATCTTTACTTTGTGCTAGGAATTTAGTTAAATTTTGAGTCGGAATTTAAATAAATTCCTATTTTATATTTAAATTTCAATCTTAAACTTGGAATTTAAGTAAATTGCGACTTTGAACTTATGTTTTGACTAAATTCTTACTTTAAGTTCGGAATGTAGCTAAATTCCGATTTTATAGGAAGAAATTTAAACATGTTACGACTTTAAACTCGCAGTTTAATTCAACTGCGATCTTACACTAGGAACTTAACTAAATTGCGATTTTAAACTAGGGTTTAAAATAAATTTCGACTTCAAACTTGCAATTTAACCTACTTTCTCCGAACTTTATTTAAGAAAAAGTTCGGTGACTCGATTTGACTTATTTCTGACTTTAAACCCGGAATTTAACTACATTTTTACTTTGAACTCGAAAATTTAACCAAATTTCGACCTAAGACTTAGAATACAACTAAATTCCGCCTTTAAATTCGCACTTGAATCGAATTCTAACATAAAGTTCGGAATTTGACTAAATTCCGACTTTAAACTTGGGTATCAACTAAATTCTGGTTAAAACAAAATTAATTAAATTCCGACAATATTTTCTTTTACTTAAATCCGATTTTAAACGCGGAAATTAACTAAAATCCAACTATGAACACAGATTTTAACTAAATTCCGAATTGAAACTCAGATTTTAACCAATTTCCAATATTCAACTTAAAATTTTAATAAGTTCTGACTTAGAACTCGGAATCTGACTGATCTTCGACTTTAAACTCAAAATTTGACTACATAACGATTTTAAAGACGGAATTTAATACAATTCTAATTTTCAAAACGGGAGTTTAACTAAATTATTAATTCAAAGTCGGAATTTACTTAAAATTCGAGTCCAAGATCGGAATTTAGTTAAATTCCTAAATTCCAAGCTTAAAGTCGGAATTTAAATAAATTGGGTCTGTCTAAAATAGGAAATTAGTGAACTTTCAACTTCCAAACCGGAGTTTAGTTAAACTACGAATTAAAATATTTTCATATTTTTGAAAATTGTTATAATTCACTATGGAACTGTAGACAGCGGGTGTAGGACAAATAAGAAGCTACTTCACAGGTTAGCAAATCCACTAATTTTCTGAGTATACCATCTTTCACTTTGATAATAGACACATACAGATGCACGGTTTCTGGTTTTACTGTATATGGTTTATATGTATTTGTTTATTACTAAATCTACTTTTAATTTTTGCAACATATTTTTATGCAATTTTTTATCGGTGTTTATAGTTGTGTCTTTATTGATTTGTTTATGCATTAAGTGTGTTATAGAGTTTTTCATTGAGCATATTTTTTAGTCCTGAAGAAGATCTAAATAAAGATCGAAACGTTGGCGTATTCGCAACTGTGAAGTAGCTTCTCATTTGTCCTACACCTGCTATCTACAGTTCCATTGCATTAGAAAGGACACAAAGCACATATAATAATTCACTATACAATTGATGGCAAAGCCAAATTGAAATTGGAGATTTCTTTAACAATCTAATATATAGCTAAATCATTATTGCTTTTAGCAAAATGATGTAAGTACGAAACTTGGAGATAATTTTATCATGAGCAAGCTGGGTTTCTCCGATTTTAACAAAATTCCATGTTAATAACCATTTTAGAGTCGTAATTTAAGAATGCCCCCTACGCTATGCCAAAAATGCTAAAAGTGACAGCACTCGTGTGAGAAATAATTATTTATGTATTAAGAACGAAAAGTATAACTTTCCGCTCTTAGTCTAGTTATAACTAACAATCACTCGAGAGCAAAAAAGTTACTTTTTGCTTGTAATGCATACAACGTTTTTTTCTGCAAACGATCAATTTCAAATAATGTGAATCACAACTGAGCATAACTGACGACACAATCTGAAAATTTAAATCAAAGTGACAATGACGTTTTAAATATTTGGTTGAGTGGTGGTAGTTGCTATTGACAGCAAGCGAAATAGTTATTTTCCTAACTAGTGCGGAAAGTGATACTTTCCCGCACGAGTTAGAAACAATATTTTTTCTACGAGCCAATTCATTGTAACAAAGGCAAGGAAAAAACATACAATGCATAAACAACTTTATCTTTGTCAACAGTATGACAGCTGAATTAATCAACAATCAATTGGTTGTTATGACAAAAACTTGGTGTGATTGTTGGCGTGACGTAATGTTTCGGACACGAACTGGTCACATTGGAATAAAAACTGCGTATTTTATAGGTATATTTTGTATCAAAAATCAATAAATGCAAGCATAATAGTTCCTTAAAACAGATAAAAATGTTTGATACGGCTGTAAGGCAGATGCACCTATCTAGATAGACAGACTATAAAGTCTAAATTATATTATTAATCAGTCATTCTTTAAATATTTACTTTCCCGCCGCCAATTTTACTTTCACGCACGCCGTGCGGGAAAGTAAAGCTTTCGAAAACAAAATGCGTGCGGGAAAGTGACATAATAAGCACGCTCGTAGAAAAAAATCTTTTTTGCTTGCTGTCCTGAGCAATGCGCGGAAAATTAAACTCACATTCTGATCCTCAAAAAAGGATAGGTTTTCGTTTGTCTAATGAAAGCGTAAAATGCGTCATTATTTGACGTTTATAGAAAAAAATATGTATATTTACAGCCGATACCCTGAGAACTCTTTGTCAACAGTATGACAGCTGAATTAATCAACAATCAATTGGTTGTTATGACAAAAACTTGGTGTGATTGTTGGCGTGACGTAATGTTTCGGACACGAACTGGTCACATTGGAATAAAAACTGCGTATTTTATAGGTATATTTTGTATCAAAAATCAATAAATGCAAGCATAATAGTTCCTTAAAACAGATAAAAATGTTTGATACGGCTGTAAGGCAGATGCACCTATCTAGATAGACAGACTATAAAGTCTAAATTATATTATTAATCAGTCATTCTTTAAATATTTACTTTCCCTCCGCCAATTTTACTTTCACGCACGCCGTGCCGGAAAGTAAAGCTTTCGAAAACAAAATGCGTGCGGGAAAGTGACATAATAGGCACGCTCGTAGAAAAAAATCTTTTTTGCTTGCTGTCCTGAGCAATGCGCGGAAAATTAAACTCACATTCTGATCCTCAAAAAAGGATAGGTTTTCGTTTGTCTAATGAAAGCGTAAAATGCGTCATTATTTGACGTTTATAGAAAAAAATATGTATATTTACAGCCGATACCCTGAGAACTCTTTGTCAACAGTATGACAGCTGAATTAATCAACAATCAATTGGTTGTTATGACAAAAACTTGGTGTGATTGTTGGCGTGACGTAATGTTTCGGACACGAACTGGTCACATTGGAATAAAAACTGCGTATTTTATAGGTATATTTTGTATCAAAAATCAATAAATGCAAGCATAATAGTTCCTTAAAACAGATAAAAATGTTTGATACGGCTGTAAGGCAGATGCACCTATCTAGATAGACAGACTATAAAGTCTAAATTATATTATTAATCAGTCATTCTTTAAATATTTACTTTCCCTCCGCCAATTTTACTTTCACGCACGCCGTGCCGGAAAGTAAAGCTTTCGAAAACAAAATGCATGCGGGAAAGTGACATAATAGGCACGCTCGTAGAAAAAAATCTTTTTTGCTTGCTGTCCTGAGCAATGCGCGGAAAATTAAACTCACATTCTGATCCTCAAAAAAGGATAGGTTTTCGTTTGTCTAATGAAAGCGTAAAATGCGTCATTATTTGACGTTTATAGAAAAAAATATGTATATTTACAGCCGATACCCTGAGAACTCTTTGTCAACAGTATGACAGCTGAATTAATCAACAATCAATTGGTTGTTATGACAAAAACTTGGTGTGATTGTTGGCGTGACGTAATGTTTCGGACACGAACTGGTCACATTGGAATAAAAACTGCGTATTTTATAGGTATATTTTGTATCAAAAATCAATAAATGCAAGCATAATAGTTCCTTAAAACAGATAAAAATGTTTGATACGGCTGTAAGGCAGATGCACCTATCTAGATAGACAGACTATAAAGTCTAAATTATATTATTAATCAGTCATTCTTTAAATATTTACTTTCCCTCCGCCAATTTTACTTTCACGCACGCCGTGCCGGAAAGTAAAGCTTTCGAAAACAAAATGCGTGCGGGAAAGTGACATAATAGGCACGCTCGTAGAAAAAAATCTTTTTTGCTTGCTGTCCTGAGCAATGCGCGGAAAATTAAACTCACATTCTGATCCTCAAAAAAGGATAGGTTTTCGTTTGTCTAATGAAAGCGTAAAATGCGTCATTATTTGACGTTTATAGAAAAAAATATGTATATTTACAGCCGATACCCTGAGAACTCTTTGATCTCCAGCATATGACGAAAATATGACGTATCACACCTAAATGATACAACATTATAAATATGCGTGATATTATGTAAATCGTTTTTCTCAGAAAAAAAATCATAAACAATATTTGAACACAGATTAAGAAGTCATCAATTTCCGCTCAAGTAATAACGCACTACTTCACTATCGAGAAACGTGCCATAAATCAAACTTCGATAAACTATCGCTCAAACTTTAATCCGGGCCTGTCATCCTTCCAAGTACTGGCATAATATAAAAAAAATCTCGAACGTACTATAAATCCCATGAACCATTTCAACGGAAAATTATATGGCACTGTCGTATATTAAATTAAACGTGAACAACTGGCGTGAACCTTTTTTCCTTCAGTTTTTTTTCGAATTCCCTTTTAACTAGATCAGATAGCATTACGATTAATTTAATATGCCTCCATTATGTACGGGGTATTGCGTGAATTGTCATTACCGAAGAGAGGCAGATGGTTCGTGTGTGGCTCACCAAAATGCAACATTCGACTTAAGATAAACGCGAATGCCTAATTAAAGGCTTATTTTTGCCAAATGAGCTTGGAAAAAACTTAAAATGTATCTAAATCTTATATTAAATTTAAGTATGTTTATCGTTGAATTTGAGCAAGAACCGTCAATTTTGTTTATTAGGGGCATTTTGCAATTTAAGGTCAGGTTTATCCCACTTCTTTGTCATTTTCTTAATTTTCATGCATAACAGTCGTTGCTATCATGGATATTTTATTTCGTTTGGTTGTAATGAACAAAAGTTAAGAATGCGACTATGAATTCGAACAAAAAGTTGGAAATGCTAAAGATTATAAATAAAACGAGTAGGTAGTAGTTTTTAGTACTCGGCCAAACCGGGCACCTTGCGAAACTAGAGCCGGCTCTTGCTGCCTAGGAAGACTATAAACCCATAATGAGTTTAACATGACCGTATCCACTTACTTTCATGTGTATAATGGCCACCTTTTCTTCGTTAATAGAAATTGAACGAAAAAAAATAAGTTTTTTTATAGTTTATATTATCTTTCCATTAGAGTTCAACTGGGAAGGAAAATCTACTATCGTTGACACGATGCAAATATGAGTAGGGTCCCGTAAGGAGTTTGGCATGACCGTATCCATTTATCCTCATGGATATAATGACAATCCCTTTTTTCTATTAGTGAAAATTTCACGGAAATAATTAAGTTTTTCCTTCCTTTTCAATATCTTTCCATTAGAGTTTAATTGGGGAAAAAAAATATACTATAGCTAATACAATGGAAGTATGAGCGGACTAATAAGCTTTCTGACAATATTTTATAACTTCTTGTATACGAACTGGTTTCGGAGTTATCAAAATCTAAAGTCTGATAAACATTTTGAGTAAAAAAACACTAGCATTGAAATCAGATGTGGCCAGTATTTCAAAGTTTAATATTTTTGTTGACAGGAGATTCACAGAAAATTATAGTCGCGCAATGAATTTTGCATGACCGTATCGATTTATCTTCATGGATATAATGACAATCCCTTTTCTCTATTAGTGAAAATTTCACGGAATACATTAAGTTTTGCTTTAGTTTTTACTACCTTTCCATTAGAGTATAAATGGGAAAGAAAATATAGTATCTACTATCGTTGATACGTATCTTCCAGTGGTTTTAGCTACTTTGATAAAATCTGGAACCAGTCTCTGAAAACAGACGAATATTAAGCCCTACTTGACGAAGAATTATGTTGATGCAATCCTTAAATCTTTTTAACACCTTTTTTTCTTGTCTCAATGAGATATTACAGAAATTGAGTTGGTAAAACTTAGCAAGTTCTTTTAAAAACTTGTCTGTCATCTTAATGAATAATTAAGTTGTTAATTCAGTAATTCTTTTTATTTGGTCTTAATTTAGATTATACAGGAAATAACTCGTTCTAACCTAATAAGTTCTGCAATCTGTAAACTATGTGGAAGAGGGCGAAATTTAAGCGCAACTTGATAAAGAATTAAGTTGCTAATTCAATAGTTATTTTAACCTTCTATAACGGCACTTTTTCTTGTCTCAGTTGGATGTAGCAGAAAATACTTGGTGACACTTATTAAGGTCATTCAGGAATTTGTTTGGAAGTAAACGAAAATTAAGCTCAACTTGACCAAAAATTAAGTTGCTAAAAAAACTGTCTGGTAACACTTAATAAATTCTCTCATGAATTTTTCTCGAAGCGGAAGAAAGTTAAGCTCAACTTGAAGAAAAATTATGTTGCTAATTCAATAATTATTTTCCTTTTCTCTCTATTTGATATCAAAAAACTGACTGGTAACACTAATAAATTCCATCATGAATTTTTCTCGAAGCGGAAGAAAATTAAGCTCAACTTGAAGCAAAATTAAGTTGTTAATTCAAAAATTATTTTTCTCTTCTTGCAAATTGATATCAAAAAACTGACTGGTAACATTTAATGAGTTCTCTCATGAATTTTTCTGGAAGCGGAACAAAAATTAAGCCCAACTTAAAGAAAAATTAAGTTACTAATTCAATAAGAATTTTCCCCTTCTCTCAATTTTATATCAAAACCACTGACCGTAACAGTTAATAAGTACTATCATGAATTTGTCTGGAAGCGGAAGAAAATTAAGCTCAACTTGACGAAAAATTAAGTTGCTAATTCAATAATTAGGTTTCTTTCTCTGAATTTGATATCAAAAAACTAACTGGTAACACTTAATAACTTCTATCATTAAGAATTGAGTTGCTAATTCAATTATTATTTTCCTCTTTTCTCAATTTGATATAAAAAAAATGACTGGTAACACTTAATAAGTTCTATCGTGAATTATTCTCGAAGCGGAAAAAAATTAAGCTCAACTTAACGTAAAATTAAGTTGATGATTCAATAATTATTTTCCTCTTATAAACTCGTAATTTGACTTAAATCCGATTTTGAACTCAAAAATTAACTAAATCACGATTTCAAACTCAGATTTCAACCAAACTCCATTCTTAAACTTGAAATATAATAAAATTCTGACTTTGAAATCGCAATCTGACTGAATTTCGACTTTAAACTCAAAATCTATCTACATACTAATTTTAAAGACGGAATTTAATACCATTCTAATTTTAAAAACGGGATTTAACTAAATTTTGACTTTGAATTTCTTCTTTAACTAATTTTCAACTTAATACTTACAATTTTACTAAATTCCGACTTTAAACTTGGGATTGAGCTGAATTCCTATGATGAACTCGGAATTTAACTAAATTTTTACTTTATGCTAGGAATTTAGTTAAATTTTGAGTCGGAATTTAATTTACATAAATTCCTGTTTTTTTATTGAAATTTGGATCTTAAACTTTGAACTTATACTTTAACTAAATTCTAACTTTGAGTTCGGAATGTAACTAAATTCCGATTTTATAGGAATCAATTTAAATATATCACGACTTTAAAGTTTCTTTAAATTCCTATCTTAAACTCGGAACTTAACTGAATTGCGATTTTGAACTTGACGCAAAATTAAGTTGTTAATTCAATAATTATTTTTCTCTTCTTTCAATTTGATATAAAAAAAACTGAGTGGTAACACTCAATAAGTTCTATCATGAATTTTTCTCGAAGCGGAAGAAAAATTAAGCTCAACGTAAAGAAAAATTAAGTTGCTAATTCAATTATTATTTTCCTCTTCTCTCAATTTTTTATCAAAACTACTGACTGGTAGCAGGTAATAAGTACTATCATGAATTTGTCTGGACGCCGAAGACAATTAAGCTCTTAAAAACTTGACGAAAAATTAAGTTGCTAATTCAATAATTAGGTTTCTCTTCTCTGAATTTGATATCAAAAAACCAACTGGTAACACTTTATAACTTCTATCTATTACAAATTAATTGCTAATTCAATTAATATTTTCCTCTTTTTTCAATTTGATATAAAAAAAAATTGGTAACACTTAACTATCATGAATTTTTCTCGAAGCGGAAGAAAATTAAGCTCAACTTGACGTAAAATTAAGTGGCTAATTCAATAATTAATTTGTTTTTCTCTCAATTTGATATCAGAAGAACTGACTGCTAATACTTAATAAGTTCTATAATGAAATTTTTCTCGAAACGGAAGAAAATCAAGTTCAACTTGACGAAAAATTAAGTTGCTCATTCAATATTTATTCTCCTCTTCTCTCAATTTGATATCAAAAAACTGACTGGTAATACTTAATAAATTCTCTCATGAATTTTTCTCGAAGCGGAAGAAATTTAAGTTCAACTTGACGAAAAATTAAGTTTCGAATTCAATAATTATTTTACTCTTCTCTAAATTTGATATCAGAAAACTGACTGTTAACACTTAGTCAGGATCTTTTCTCGAAGCGGAACAAAAATTAAGCTCAACTTGACAAACAATCAAGTTGCTAATTCAATAATTAATTTGTCTTTCTCGCAATTTGATATTAGAAAAAGTTCTTCAATCTCTTAGTTTGATATCAGAAAACTGACTGGTAACACTTAATAAGTTCTATTATGAATTTTCCTCGAAGCGAAAGAAAATTAAGCACAACTTAACGTAAAATTAAGTTGATGCTTCAATAATTATTTTCCCCTTATCTCAATTTGATATTAAAAAAACTGACTGGAAACACTTAATAAGTTCTATCATGAATTTTTCTCGAAGCGGAAGAAAATTAAGCTCAACTTGATGAAAAATTAAGTTGCTAATTCAATAGGTTCTTTATTGTTTTCAACCACTTTTCTTTTGGTATCAATTAAATATTGCATAAATTGAATGGCAACACTTAATAAGTTCGATCAGAAATTTTTCTGGAAGTAGACTAAGCTCAACAAACTGACTGCTAACACATGTTCTATCACGAATTTTTTTCAAAGCGGAAGAAAATTAAGCTAAACTTGACGAAAAATTAAGTTGCATATTCAATCATTTTCTCTCAATTTGACATCAAAAATACTGATTGGTAACACTTATTAAGTTCTATCATGAATTTTTCTCGAAGCGGTAGAAAATTAAGCTCAACTTGATGAAAAATTAAGCTGCTAATTCAATAATTTTCTCTCCAATTGATATCAAAAGTACTGATTGGTAACACCTAATAATTTCTATCATAAATTTTTTTCGATTCGGGAGAAAATTAAGGTCAACTTGACGAAAATTTAAGTTGCTAATTCAATAATTATTTTCCTCTTCTGTCAATTTGATTAAAAAAAAGGAAGTATTGTAACTTGTATCATACATTTTTCTAGAAGCGGAAGAAAATTAAGCTCAACTTGACGAAAAATTAAGTTGCATATTCAATCATTTTCTCTCAATTTGACATCAAAAATACTGATTGGTAACACTTATTAAGTTCTATCATGAATTTTTCTCGAAGCGGTAGAAAATTAAGCTCAACTTGATGAAAAATTAAGCTGCTAATTCAATAATTTTCTCTCCAATTGATATCAAAAGTACTGATTGGTAACACCTAATAATTTCTATCATAAATTTTTTTCGATTCGGGAGAAAATTAAGGTCAACTTGACGAAAATTTAAGTTGCTAATTCAATAATTATTTTCCTCTTCTGTCAATTTGATTAAAAAAAAGGAAGTATTGTAACTTGTATCATACATTTTTCTAGAAGCGGAAGAAAATTAAGCTCAACTTGACGAAAAATTAAGTTGCATATTCAATCATTTTCTCTCAATTTGACATCAAAAATACTGATTGGTAACACTTATTAAGTTCTATCATGAATTTTTCTCGAAGCGGTAGAAAATTAAGCTCAACTTGATGAAAAATTAAGCTGCTAATTCAATAATTTTCTCTCCAATTGATATCAAAAGTACTGATTGGTAACACCTAATAATTTCTATCATAAATTTTTTTCGATTCGGGAGAAAATTAAGGTCAACTTGACGAAAATTTAAGTTGCTAATTCAATAATTATTTTCCTCTTCTGTCAATTTGATTAAAAAAAAGGAAGTATTGTAACTTGTATCATACATTTTTCTAGAAGCGGAAGAAAATTAAGCTCAACTTGACGAAAAATTAAGTTGCTAATTCAATAATCATTTTCCTCTTTTCTTCATTTGATATAAAAAAAAACTGACTGGTAACACTTAATAAGTTCTGTCATGAATTTTTCGCAAAGGGAAAGAAAATTAAGCTCAACTTAACGAAAAATTGATTTGCTAATTCAATAATCATTTTCCTCTTCTCTTAATTTGATATCAAAAAAACTGACAGACAGGTAACACTTAATAAGTTCTATCATGAATTTTTCTCGAAGAGAAAGAAAATTAAGCTCAACTTGATGAAAAATTAAGTTGCTAATTCAATAATTATTATCCTTTTCTCTCAATTTGACATAAAACTGACTGTTAACACATTATAAGTTCTATCATGAATTTTTCTCGAAGCGAAAGAAACTTAAGCTCAACTTGACGAAAAATTAAGTTGCTAATTCAATAATTTTTTTTTCTCTCATTTAAGATATCAAAAAACTGACGGGTAACACTTAATAAGTTCTATCATGAATTCTTCTCGAAGCGGTAGAAAATTAAGCTCAACTTGATGAAAAATTAAGCTGCTAATTCAATAATTTTCTCTCAATTTGATATCAAAAGTACTGATTGGTAACACCTAATAATTACAATCATATATTTTTTTCGAATGCGGAAGAAAATTATGCTCAACTTGACGAAAAATTAAGTTGCTAATTCAATAATTATTTTCCTCTTCTCTCAATTTGATTTAAAAAAATGACTGGTAACACTTAGTAACTTCTATGATCAATTTTTCTCGATGCGGAAAAAAATTAAGCTCAACTTAATGAAAAATTAACTTGCTAATTCAATAATCATTTTCCTCTTCTCTTAATTTGATATAAAAAAAGTGACTGGTAACAGATACTAAGTTCTGTCATGAATTTTTCTCGATGGGAAAGAAAATTAAGCTCAACTTAACGAAAAGTTAAGTTGCTAATTCAATAATCATTTTCCTCTTCTCTTAATTTGATATAAAAAAAAACTGACTGGTAACACTTAATAAGTTCTGTCATGAATTTTTCTCAAAGGGAAAGAAAATTAAGCTCAACTTAACGAAAAATTGATTTGCTAATTCAATAATCATTTTCCTCTTCTCTTAATTTGATATAAAAAAAAAACTGACTGGTTACACTTAATAAGTTCTGTCATGAATTTTTCTCAAAGGGAAAGAAAATTAAGCTCAACTTAACGAAAAATTGATTTGCTAATTCAATAATCATTTTCCTCTTCTCTTAATTTGATATGAAAAAAACTGACAGGTAACACTTAATATGTTCTATCATGAATTTTTCTCGAAGAGAAAGAAAATTAAGCTCAACTTGATGAAAAATTAAGTTGCTAATTCAATAATTATTATCATTTTCTCTCAATTTGATATAAAACTGACTGGTAACACATAATAAGTTCTATCATGAATTTTTCTCGAAGCGAAAGAAACTTAAACTCAACTTGACGAAAAATTAAGTTGATAATTCAATAATTATTTTTTTCTTCTCTCCTTTAAGATATCAAAAAACTGACTGGTAACACTTAATAAGGTCTATCATGAATTCTTCTCGAAGCGGTAGAAAATTAAGCTCAACTTGATAAAAAATTAAGCTGCTAATTCAATAATTTTCTCTCAATTTGATATCAAAAGTACTGATTGGTAACACCTAATAATTTCTATCATACATTTTTTTCGATGCGGAAGAAAATTAAGCTCAACTTGACGAAAAATTAAGTTGCTAATTCAATATTTATTTTCCTTTTTTCTCAATTTGATTTAAAAAAATGACTGGTAACACTTAGTAACTTCTATGATCAATTTTTCTAGATGCGGAAGAAAATTAAGCTCAACTTAACGAAAAATTAACTTGCTAATTCAATAATCATTTTCCTCTTCTCTTAATTTGATATAAAAAAAGTGACTGGTAACAGATACTAAGTTCTGTCATGAAATTTTCTCGATGGGAAAGAAAATTAAGCTCAACTTGATGAAAAATTAAGTTGCTAATTCAATAATTATTATCATTTTCTCTCAATTTGATATAAAACTGACTGGTAACACATAATAAGTTCTATCATGAATTTTTCTCGAAGCGAAAGAAACTTAAGCTCAACTTGACGAAAAATTAAGTTGATAATTCAATAATTATTTTTTTCTTCTCTCCTTTAAGATATCAAAAAACTGACTGGTAACACTTAATAAGGTCTATCATGAATTCTTCTCGAAGCGGTAGAAAATTAAGCTCAACTTGATAAAAAATTAAGCTGCTAATTCAATAATTTTCTCTCAATTTGATATCAAAAGTACTGATTGGTAACACCTAATAATTTCTATCATACATTTTTTTCGATGCGGAAGAAAATTAAGCTCAACTTGACGAAAAATTAAGTTGCTAATTCAATATTTATTTTCCTTTTTTCTCAATTTGATTTAAAAAAATGACTGGTAACACTTAGTAACTTCTATGATCAATTTTTCTAGATGCGGAAGAAAATTAAGCTCAACTTAACGAAAAATTAACTTGCTAATTCAATAATCATTTTCCTCTTCTCTTAATTTGATATCAAAAAAACTGACTGGTAACAGTTAATAAGTTCTGTCATGAAATTTTCTCGATGGGAAAGAAAATTAAGCTCAATTTAACGAAAAATTAAGTTGCTAAATCAATAATCATTTTCCTCTTCTCTTAATTTGAGCAAAAAAAAATAAAAACAATTGCTACCACATAACAAGTTCTAGCATAAATTTTTCCTTGTAAAATTATCTTGCTACTCCAATAGTTCCTTAATTCTTTTCAACCACTTTTCTTCTTGTATAAATTAGATATTGAAGAAATTGACTGGTAACACTTAATAAGTTTTTCAAAAATTTTTCTGGAAGCAGACGGAAACTAAGCTAAACTTAATGAAGAACTAAGTTGCTATATCAATCATTCTTCCAAATCTACTATCGTTGACACAATGGAAGTATGACAGGGAGAATAAGCTTTCTATTAAAACATGTTTTAATTTCTTGTATACGAGCTGGTTACGGAGTTATCAAAATCTAAAATCTGAAAAACATAATGCGTAAGAAACACTAGTTTTGAAATTAACTGTGGCCAGTGTTTCAAAGTTTAATATATTTGTTAGTAGGAGCTTCACAGCAAACTATAGCCCCGTATCTAGTTTGGCATGACATAATTGCAACACCTTTTCTCTGCTGTGGAAATTTCATGGAAAAAACTAATTTTTTCTTCTGTTTTTAATATCTTTCCATTACAGTTTAATTGTGAAGGAAAATATAGTATGGCTAAACGATATATGGAAGGCTACGAATTTTTGACAGAAAAGGATACAATGAAAGTAAATGGACCTTCGTCAGTTGTTTTTTTGGCACTTTACAGCCTACTAGGTGACGTTGTCAAATGGATACCCCCTATTGTTTTTTTGGCCACCGGGTAGTACCGTATCCGGCAAAAATCGATTTACACTTCTAGGAAATATGATAAAAAATCGAAGGCATTTTGCGTGTGGCACTTCTTTCTACAAAGTCACTGCCCTATGCAAATTGCCACAAAAGACCCTTGGGGTAGGAATAGAGAGAAAAAAAAGCACCTAGAAAGCGACCTATTGAAGTCGGTTTTATCTTGACAATCACACAAACATAAATCCAGCAGAGAGAATCGTCGGCCAGCTGTTGTCGACATTAGAAATGCATTTTAATTTCGAACTTTCAAAGATCCCGCGTCACGAGGCCGCCATAAAACAAAAGACCACGCAGCTTGAGGCAACCCTTTAACCCTCGCGGCCAACCCTCCTGTTACTCTGCGTTTTTTTCTCCAATTGTTTTTTTTCCGAACCCATACGGGAGGTTTGGGCGAGAAAAAAGTTGATAAAAAACGAATAACGTATATCGTGAGAGGTGGAATAATTTAAATGCAGGGACGGCTTGGATAACCCGTTCAGAAATATAGAAATGTGGTTTTTCTTTAGAGCCTAAACAACCACATTTTCACGTAATAGAAAGTCCAATTAAGCCTCCTCGGGCTGTATAAGCTAAGAGCATTGCACAAGTGCACAACCCACACCTCATTATCGCTAACGTTTATCTCCCACTTACACATTAATTAGCCACGACCGACAATTAACACCAATTTTGTTAGTTTATGGCTACTCGTGTCGAAAGCCATTGAATGTTGACCTCCAGCCCAGCCTCTGACAGGGGTGCTTTTAAATTTCCATCTGCCTTAGGGCCGAATTAACAATTTCAATATAAATATGTAAGAGATTTCTAGTACTCGTACATGGAACTAGAAATGTCAGTACTTAACCAGAGATAACGATATTATGGGCACTAAATCAAGTTTTTTGAAGAGTGCCTGACTTGTAGACTTATCCATACTGCCATTTGGAAAGCAGCTCGTTTATCTTGGGCAGTAATGTTTTATGTATGTTTCGTATGGTTGCCTAGACATATCATGTTGTTCGGCAAAAGTTCACGCTATGAATTATTTGATAATAATCAGATGGAAAGGTGTGTGAGTTATTATTTTTGTAGGTTATTTCATGCGCATAAATATTGGAACTATTAGATGACTTTGTTATCGCCAAACACATGCAGCGTCAAAAATTGAAAACTACTTGAGTGAAGAAGTTTCGTTTAACGTAAACCTTTGCGGTGCGACTGAAGTTGTCGCTTATGGTCCCGTCTTCTTAAAGGAATCAAAAATTATCCTTGTTCTGAGGAGCCTCGGATTCGCTTATCAGATGGAGAAGCGTTTCTTCTTCTTCACCATTCAGCCATTTTATCCATTCTGAGTATTGTTCTATTTTCATTTGATGTAGGTGTTTTCTCAGTGAACCGTGTTCTGTGATCAGACCCACGGCTCTCCTCGGTTGATTGATTCTTCTTCTCGTGCCTTGCTCTTGTTGAAGTATTGGCGGTCACCATGTCAATCTATTGGCGGTATGTCTCTCGGTCTTCGACTATTCTAAAAAGTTGTTCCACTTGGAGTCCGGTCCACTGGCGAATATTTCGTAACCACGAAAGCTTTTTACGGCCAATCCAGCGTCTTCCCTCCACTTTCCCCTGGATCAGCAATTTAAGGAGGTCGTACTTGGGGCCACAAATCATACGTTCGAAGTATGATAATTTTCGTCTTTTGATGGTAGGCAGCAGTATGCGATCTGTGCCCATCCTTCTTAATACTTCCTCGTTGGTAGTATGTGACGTCCAAGTCACCTGTAACATCCTACGATAGCACCATAGTTCGAACGCCTCCAGCTTATTCATAGCATTGACCCTTAAAGTCTACGTTTCACTGGCGTAGAGCAATACCGATCATACTCAACGTTAGATGGCTATTAGTTAAAACCGTTTTCAATTTATTGAATGCGCTTCTTGCAATTTCAATTCTGACTCCGATTTCCATGTCTGCGTCGTTGCTGGAAACCCTCTCTATGTTGTTGTTTTCGAGTGTTAATGTGGTATTCGGCTCTATATTAATTTTGCCCACTGCCATCCATTCGGCCTTAAGAGCGTTTATGCTTAGCCGTTTATCTTTACACGCTTGGTTTACTCGATTAAGGAGTGTTTGCAGATCTTCAATATTCTCAGCAAGAAGGGCCGTGTCATCGGCGTATTTGATGTTGTTAATAATTTCGCCACCAACTTTGACACCAGTGTTGCTATTCTCCAGGGCCTCCTTGAAGTAACGTTCGATTTGTTCTCCCACCATCTGGATTATTTCCCTCCTCGATTCCTCTCTTGCAATACCCAAGACCAGTTCAGGCCCTATAAAGGTAGCACTCGCACTCGCTTCCCTCGTAGGAGAATCGGCGATTTCATTGTCCTCAAGGCCTTTGTAATTTGGAATCCGGACTAAAGTTAGCGTATTATGCTTCCCAGTGTGGTTCAGTATGTTTCGAGCTCCCCAGACAGTTCTTAAAGAGATCCTACTGGAGTCTAGTGCTTTGAGTGCCGCTTGACTCTCCGAATGTATTTTGATATTTTTGTTTGTCCAGTTTTGATTGCTTATCGACCTGGCAGATATTTCTATCGCATGGAGCTCCGCCTGAAATATTGTTGCCTGTTTTCTCAGACTCTCCTGGAATCTGTATCTTTGTCGACCGCCATACGCCCCAGCTCCCACTCCTTCGGAAGTTTTCGAGCCATTCGCGTACTCAGTAACCTTAGTCTACTCTGGTTCCACTTCTCCTTTGTAGTGAGGTTTACCTTGTAGACTGAATAAGTGTAAGTGATAGGGGCCATCAAGTCCGAAGGCAAACACAGCATTGCATGGTCGGTTAATTTAGCCGGCAGTGGGTTTGGTTCCAATGTAACCTCCACCCCTGTGTGTTGTTGAGACTGTATATACTCCACTTGGCTTCCCTCTCCACCAGAATATGGAGCGGGATTAACCCGAGTAGTCTTTCCATGGCCACGTTTGAAGTGGTGCCAAATGCCACACAGTCAATGACTCCATACGTGATCATTGGTCTAATGACAGTCACATACAGCCAGTGCATTAATTTGGGTTTTAATCCTCAGTTTTTTCCGCAGTACCTTTTGAATATCCACAAGGACAATTTAGTCCTGCTGATCATTCTTTCTGCAACAGAATGGTTTTGCCCAGCAAGGAGGATGGCCTCAAAGAGTCCAAATTTCTCTTCCTTGAGAACGGAAGCACCATGGCTTTGTCCGGGTTGAGAGACATCGTCTGCCCAAGACACCACTCGTAGAAGATGTATAATAGAATCAGGATCACAAGGTCCTCTGCATACGCCTGAACATCCACATCCCACAGTTCAACCACAGCAGGCAGGTCATCCACCTTACGGACCAGAGAAGAGGTAATCGTTCCTGGGAACTCTACCTGGCGGCTATGAAGCAAACTGCTGTGTCCTGAAGGGCTGTGGTGATTGTTCTCTTTTTCAGGATGTTGCTCGTCTAGTCTGCTCCTCCAATGTCCAAGAATATCCCTACCGCTATGCTCCCCTTCTTGAAGTCACGCGAGATCTTCCCGACGAGGTTGTAGACCTCTAGAGACTAGATCGGTCGATTTGCTGCCCTCCTCGGTTACCCCCTTCCCAGAATTAAGAGTTCATTTGACCTCTCTCTGGTTTTATCTCCCATAGGCGTTCGGGTTGGCCTCATGCCAGGAAGTTCTCCCCAAAATGGGTGGTGTCGTTTCCTTAGTAGGGATCTTACTTCTGGCCTTACTAGTTTCTTCTTAAGCTCTTTTTCCTTCTTAAAGTTCTACAATTTCATTTGTTTCGTTGTTTTGTTGCTCTTTTCTTCATCGAGGAAAAATTTTATGATATATTGATTATGTTGACATGTCAAGGTATTTATTTATTCTTTGACCCCCATGCAACAGTTTCAGAACTATACAGAATTCAGTATATTTATTGCAGCCATCATTTCCTACGCCATTTTCATGGCAACCATCACCTATATCTATGGTTGTCTTGGACCCATCCATGTATGTAGTAAACTTCTATTTATTGGCGAACTTCTTGAACTCCTAACTCGTAAAAGGATTATTATCAGACACAAATAATAAAGGAATCCTTGAATTGGAAAGAACTTTTAAGACGAACTATTTTGTTCTTTGTATTGTAAGAGACTATTTTGAATTGCGCGCCATTTATTTGACATTAGATCTGTCATTTGTCAATAATGACTTAGGATATTGAGAATTAGAATTTAAGGATTTTGACAACACTGTTTTTGGGGTTATGTATGTACGAAATAAAGACACGTGGAATTGAAAAAGTGTGGACTTTTATTTTAAAAAGTCGGCATCCGGTGGGTCGGGGAAGAGGCCTACCTTACAGCTCAGAAATGGGATCAGGAACCCGTTACATTATTTAAAGCGTAGGCTTGATTTTTGGAGTGAAACGAGGATTGAATTTGCCCTGGGTTTCTGGTAAAGAGTAGCTTTGTGTAAGGAACTGAACTTGTCATTTAAGGAAGTAAAAGAGCAATAATTAATTGTTTTAACTGTGGCATCGAAGAACATTTTTCTAAGGATTGTTCATTGCCAGCACGTCCCAAGGGTTCTTGCTGTGAGTGTGGTAGTACTGACCATCAGAAGCAGAACTGTCCACAAGGAAGTCAGAGGTATTCAGTCAAACATACCCAATGGGAACGAAGTGGACCAATCAAAACAGATTCATCAGCTTTGGTAGTGACTGATTTGAAGCCTGCATACCAGTTTGATATTGAAGTAAAAGACAGTCGAAGTAAATTTGAAGGTAAGCTTACAGCTGTTGTTGACTCAGGTAGTCCAATTAACTTGATTGTAATTAGTGAAAGAAACAACGTTTGTGTAAATAAAGAGGAGGGTAAAGAATGTGTGTTCACAGGCATTAATAACAGCCAGCTTAAAATTTTGGCTACAGTTATTTTTTTGATCATATTTTGAATATCATGAATATTAATTATCTCGAAGCAACAGAAGTACCCAATTTGAATATTAACTCAGATTTAAATCCTTGTGATACTCACAAGAGGAACGAAGTGTTCTATGATAGATATTGGAAAACCGAGAGGCCCAAAAAATCTGCTATTAAATTTGTATGTAAAATTAATATTAAGCCGGACCATGCACCATTTTACTTTAAACCAAGGAGATTGTCTTTTAAAGAATAGTCTGTGGCAAAAGACATCCTTGATAATTTACTTAAAGAAGGTGTAATATGCAAAAGTAACAGTGAGTACTGCTCACCAGTTTTCCTTGTACAAAAGAAAAATAGAGATGAGTTTAGAATGTCTCAGAATTTCAGGGAGTTATAAAGAAGAAATATTTCTTAAGGGATCATTTCTTATACCAGTAATCAGTGATTTAATCGATCAATTGCAAGGAAAGAGGTACTTTTCATGTTTGGATTTAAAAAGTGCATTCCATCATGTCAGCTTAGATCCTGGTTCAACTAAATAATCCTCATTTGTGGAAGGATCATTAGGTCAATATCAGTTTCTGAGGTTGCCTTTTGGCTATAAGAATAGCCCTGCTGTGTTTTCACGATATATATCTTTGATTTTTAAAGAGCTGATTGAAGCTTGTAAGATCATGGTTTATATTGATGATTTGGTGATTCCTTCACGCACTGTTCAGGAGAATATAGAAATTTTGGGGATGGTCTTTGATATTTTGATAAATAACAAATTGTCATTACGTTTAGACAAGTGTTTGTTTTTGCACACTAAAATAAATTACCTAGGGTACGAAATTCAAGACTCAAAGGTGTGGCTCAATTAAGGTCTATAAAATGTTTCCCAGTAGTATAAAAGTTTGTGAAAGACTTTTCTCTTATTGCAAAGCCTCTATATGATTTAACCAGGAAGAATGTTTCTTATCACTTCGGTCCAGATCAACTGGAAAGTTAAATTAAAGAATATTCTAGTAAGTAGCCAGGGCTTGCAATTTACTCATCCACTAAAGAGACACAATTCCATTGCGATTCTTCTAGTTTGGGATTTGCAGGTATTTTGTAACAAAGTCAAGAAGATGGGAAGTTCCATCCTATATTTTATTATAGTCAAAGAACTACCGATGCTCAGTCTAAACTTCATAGTTTTGAGTTGGAGCTTCAAGCCATAGTTAACAGTTTAGAACGTTTTCGAGTGTATTTGCATGGTATAACATTTCAAATCGTAACAGATTGCAACAGTGTAACGTTAGCTCTTAAGAAAAAAGAGATAAATCCGAAAATAATGCGTTGGTCATTATTTTTACAGAATTTTGATTTTACTCTAAAACATAGGGGTAATGCTTGAATGAAACATGCAGATGCATTGAGCAGAAGTTTTAACAGTATTTTGGTGATTGAGGAGACTGCCTTAAAAATTTATTTAGGAATAGGCAAAATAAGAACATGGAAATTGCTCGGATTAGAGCAGAATTGGAGGTTAAAGAATCTAAATTCTTTGAACTTAGAAATGGCATTGTTTTTAGGAAATATGGTATTGTTTGTTGTTCTATGTTCCCAGGGACATGGAAAATAATATCATTAGAACAGGTCATGATGAGATGGGACATACAGATATGAATGGGACATACTTATGCAATCCAATTTATACAATACAGGATCGCTTCAAAATGTTTTAATATTTAGGTAGATATTTAATTTTTTATTAGCAAATAATAATGTTACAAAAGAAATTTGTTGGGATTGGAATTGTTGAAAGTTGGGACAATTACTAAAATAATAATAATTGAATATTTTAAATATTGTTACGCCCGACCGTCGGTCCACAGAGATTCGGGCCGAAGCGGCAACGCCTAGCGCCGACCGCGACCCCGGGAACTCATCTAGAATAAACGAGAACCGGGAACGGTCGCTTCCGTTCTCGAAAGTACGATAGTGTGTTCAGGCCGGGTATATAAACCAACGAGCCTCGCGAGATGTGATCGAATGGATAGTGCAGTGTAGTAAATAAGCGAAATAAACGGACAAGCGAATAGTGCGAATTGTAAGTAGAGAGCAATTGTGTTTTAATCGTGTTGTAATAGTTAAAAGTAAATAAAAGTGTGTAGTTAATTGACGATTAATTATTGGATCCCGTAACAACTGGTGTCAACAACGAGAAGGACCAAGCATTTTTAGAAGAACCAGGATTGACTTCGACGAACATTGGACCACTGAACAAATGAAGGTCGACCAAACAACCGATAATGCTCTGTGGTGAATACGTGAGTGGAAGTTGGAAAATCAAAGACCTGATTGGAAGGACATAGCAGATAAGAGCTATGTGGGCTTAATGGGATTCCTTGGCGATTCAGAATGGTTTACTGAAGAGGACTTGGGAAAGCCCCGACGGGAAAAGAGCCACGCTCCAGCTTGTCGTACCAGAAAGTACACGAAAAGGTTCTGCGAGAAATGCATAATGGAGTGTCTGGAGGCTATTTTGGAGTGAATAAGACTCTGGATATAATTCGGGAAAGGTACCACTGGGTGAATTGCAGGGATGACGTGGAAGAATGGTGCAGAAACTGTGATACCTGCTGCTTCGTAAAAGGACCCCAAAGAAAAACTAGAGGGCAAATGAAGCAATACAATGTTAGCGTCCCATTTGAAAGAACTGCGATCGACGTGGCAGGTCCTTTTCCAGAAACGGACGATGGCAACAAATACATCTTAGTTGCCATGGATTACTTCAGTAAATGGCCTGAAGCATGTGCACTACCAAATCAGGAAATTAACACCGTGGCAAGGGTCTTGGTTGACAAATTCTTCAGTAGATTCGCTGTACCATTAGAGCTTCATTTGGACCGGGGACGGAATTTTGAACAGCAACTTTTCAAGAAGATCATGGAACTTCTGGGAATCCGCGAAACAAAGACAACTCCGCTCCATTCAAAATCAGATGGCATGGTCGAGCGTTTCAATCGAACCATGGAACAATACCTTTGCAAAATGGTAGCGGACCACTAGAAATATTGGGACAAATTTCTGCCTCTTCTAATAATGGCTTACAGAGGTGCAGTGCATAAGACGACAGAACATACCTCTAGCCATTAATACTCCTTACATCCAATAATGCTTGCTCTATCTGTTGTTTTCGCATTGCAAATGCTACAATCATTTCTTTTCAAACGGCACTTTGGTGGCCAATAGGCAGGACGTTAACAGATTTGCCTTAACGGAAGGCCTGGGCTCAAATGACGTCACTAAACATCGAAACTTCGGTTGAAGTGGCGTTTTTGCTGTTACAGTGGCTGCAGGACATTTTGATTAACTTGGAGAGCCACTTAGAAGAGTTTTATTTACACGAGAATTTCGGTGGAGTGACTGATGTTTTCGTCAAGTGAGGGTATCAAATGACATGGAACTTTTCTACGATTTGACAAACAACTCGCGTCAGGTGTTGACCAATTGGTGTACCATGGAAGCGGCACAGTTTTCCGTCAACCACAAGCTGCGCACCTCTTTCGGGAAGCCGATCGAGACTTCACGAATCAGCTGGGCAATGACCTGGTGATGATGAAAAAAACCGGTGAGCGTTAAAATGAGAAAAGCGTTTTCCAGGTGAGGTTGCTGAGCATTTGAAAAAGAGCATCTACAACGTTTCAGAAGGGTGCGCTGTCGCTATGCCTCAGTCCACTAAACCTATCAGGTCTTTTTTTATTGCCAACACCAACACCTGCAACGAGTGGCTTTCGAGAATACGCATGGTGGTCATGCACATTGCGGCGAGAGTGGGATCGCTTTAAAACACGGCCAGAGCATGCTTAAAGATTTAGTATCGACCCACAAGACTAATTGCGTAGATATTGAAAGGGTGGCCATATTTGTCACTTTGGCCTGGCTCGGCCTGAAAGAACCTGAGGCCTTATATGAATAAATATGAAAGAAAAAGTTAAGACTTATATAGCAAACTGTTTGAAATGTATTGTATATAGTAATGTACGGGTGTAAGGGGTGACAGCACAAACTATATGTAGCTGACCCAAAAGACAACCTCACCTGCACGTGGTGCACCCTGCTAGAAAAACTGACGAGGCACTGTCGACCGAGTGGTTACCGGTATAAGTAATCCCCTCTTGTCGGCCAACAGCTGCGGGTGGAGGAGCTGACAAGAGATAGGGCACCTTCTTGCCCTTGGAAGAAGAAATTCTCCCTAAAGGCGGATGAAACTGCTACAAGTTCAACGGCATGGAGATGCAGAAGGCAACGGGAAACCACTGCATTAAGGATCTTTAGGGATTTTCCAAGACAAACAATAATGGCAACACAAGATAATCAAATGGCCCCTAGTCCGTGGCAGACCTTAGATGGTCAAGGGGTGCGAAGAATCCCCACGTTGAAAAACACTAATGTAGTAAAGACGGAACTTAAAGAAGCACTTCGACTTGGCACTTGGAATGTTAACAGCATGTATATGCCAGGGAAAACTAATAATATGGAGCAGGAAATGAAAAGACTGGGAGTGAACATCTTGGGAATAAGTGAGACAAGATGGCCCGGTCGTGGAAAAATAAAATCAGACTGAAGAACGCAGTGTTGTTTTATTCCGGAAACGAAGTCACCCACCACTATAACGGAGTAGGCATTATGGTGGACCTGGACACCAGCGGTTCTATCATTAACTTCATACCACTCTCTGATAGAGCAATGATGATACAACTAAGGGCCATACCTAAAAACCTAAACATCATTCAAACATATGCCTCAACAGCCGACAAACCACAGACAGAGTTGGAGGCATGGTATACAGAAGTCAAACAATTAATAGCCGCCACAAATAAAGACGGCATCACCCTTATCCTCGGGGATTTCAATGCCAAGATAGGTAGAGGAAAAAGTGGGGATACCGTGGGTGAATACGGTCTGGGAATTAGAAACGAAAGAGGCGATACCCTGGTCCAGTTCTGCCAAGAAGAAAAACTGATGGTTTCCAACACATGGTTTAAGCTACCTGTACGTCGCCTCTACACATGGAAATCCCCCCAGGACACCACAGAGCATCCGGTCAGGAATCAAATTGATTATACACTGGTTCCAAAAAGATATAGAAATGCTGTGCTTGGTGTTAGGACATATCCAGGAGCAGATGTCGAGTCAGACCATATTCCCGTAGTGGCACACTTTCGTATTAGACTTAAGAAACTTAAAAGAACGCAGTCCAATAAACCAAACGTAGCACTACTACAGAATGAACCCGAACGTCAAACAATCACTGACAAACTCAACAATGAGCTCAAAAAGGTTATACAAAAGAACGAAATGATTCCTGATACCGAGAGCCCTGACAGGATCGAGGACACCTGGAATTCATTCAAGAAAGCTATATTAGACACACAAAAGCCGCTAGTAACACCAAACAGAACGAAACAACATAAGGCATTCCAACAACATAAGGAATGGATGACCCAAGAAATACTCATGCTGATGGAACAGAGACGTAGCTTCAAGAACACGAGCGCAGAAAAATATAGGGAAACCCAAAAACACATCAGAAGAAAAATCAGAGAAGCCAAGGAAAAGTGGATGGAAGAAAGGTGCCAAGAAGTAGAAGAACTGTACAAAAAACACGACCTCTTCAATTTACATAGGAAGGTCAAGGAAACTACAAGTAGTCGAAAATACCCAGCCTTGTCCCATATAGTTAACCAGGACAACAAAATAATCACAGATGATGGCGAACTTAAAAAGGTATGGGCAGAATATGTGGCAAATACATTTGAAAGCAATAGCCCTCCTTTTCACAGTCAAGATCCGACGGAGCCGACACCGGAAATACTTCAATCGGAGGTCCAAAAAGCACTAAGAGAGATAAAAACTAAGAAATCAGCAGGCCCAGATGACATTTGCCCAGAGATCCTAAAACTTATAGGAGAGGAAAACATACACATCCTGGTTCAACTGTTTAACGATGTCTATAAATCGGGATACATCCCCCGAGATTGGCTGAAATCAATCTTCATACCTATTCCTAAAAAACCCGGAGCACGGAAGTGTGCAGAATTCCGATTGATCAGCCTGATGAGCCAGGTGTTAAAGGTGTTCTTGAAAATCATCCACAGGCGCATACGTGCAAAATGTGAACAGGATGTAAGCGAAGTGCAAATGGGTTTCCGCGAAGGAATGGGTACCAGAGAGGCCTTGTTTGCACTCTCTGTCATACTACAAAAATGCAGAGACCAGCGAAAGGAAGTGTACCTGTGCTTTATAGATTACATAAGGGCCTTTGACTGTATAGATCACACCAAATTATTGGAACTACTGGAAAGAAAGGGTGTCGATGCCCAGGATTTAAAGATCGTACAGAATCTCTATGAACAGCAAATAGCATCTGTTAAACTGGAAAACACCGAAACAAGCACTGTACCCATAAGGTGTGGAGTCAGACAAGGGTGCGTACTTAGCCCCATGCTTTTTAATATGTATTCAGAAATCATTTTCCAAAACGCTCTGGACGAGGCGGTGGACGGTCTGAAAGTCAATGGGAAACTCATAAACAATCTAAGATATGCTAACGATACAGTGATAATTGCGGACAGTCCTGAAGGACTGCAACGCCTAATCGACAGCATATCGGTTTCCGGGGACGAAATGGGACTGAAGATTAATATCTCAAAAACGAAGATCATGCAAATAAGCAGCAACCCAAACAACCATCCCAACATAAATATATACAGAACACCTATAGAGCAGGTCACTAAATTTAAATATCTGGGAAGTTGGATCAGCGAGGACCTGGATCCTGAGATAGAAATAAGATCCCGCATAGAGCAAGCGAGAACTAACTTTATTAAGATGCGGAACCTATTAACCGACAGAACACTCAACTTAAACATAAGATTTAACTTCGTTAGATGTTATGTGTATTCCACGTTACTGTATGGAGTCGAAGCCTGGACGCTGAAAGTCAGCGGCATTACTAAGCTGGAAGCATTTGAGATGTGGGTGTACCGCAGAATGCTGCGTATTCCATGGACTGATCGTACCACTAATCAAGAGGTCTTACATAGGATGAACAAAGACCGAACAATCCTCGAGACCATAAAAAAGCGAAAGGTCGCTTACCTTGGCCATGTCATGAGACAGGGCAAATACAGATTCCTACAACTGATTATGGAGGGCAAGATTGAGGGAAAGCGTGGTCCTGGACGTAGACAGTGCTCTTGGCTGAAAAACATAAGGGATTGGACAGGCTTAGACTCAAACTCCCTGCTGAGAAGAGCCCAGGACAGAGCCGAATTTGCCAGAATTGTTGCCGATCTTCATTGAATGGAGAAGGCACTTCAAGAAGAAGTGATGTAGGGAAAAAAGAAGGGGAATTACATAGCATTCCAAAAAGTAAGATTTCATTTAATACACTTCACTTAGATCATTGTTGTCCACTAACCACGCGGTTTTAGTGACAGATAGAGGTTCTTGTTTTACCTCAAAGCAGTTTGAAACCTTCGTAAAAGATCAAAGTATCACTCATGTTTTAGTTGCCACCAGTGTACCCCGCGCAAACGGACAAGTGGAAAGACTAAACGGAGATATAATACTGAGAATTTCTAAGTTAACCAATGATGTTGAGCACTGGGACAACATTTCACATCAAGTGGAATTTTCAATTAATAACAGTATCAATAAAACAATCGGTTGTATACCCCAGCTCTAATCCCTAATTATTGTTTAGAGTGAATCAGAAAGGTTATATCGAAGGCTTTTTGGAAGGCAATTTAGCGTCTAAAATAAAGAAAGTCTTACCTAATGATAGGTATTTGTTGGGAGATGTGGAAGGATACCAAATCACCAATAGACCTATCGAAGGCATATTTGAATCTGGGCAATTACGACGTTGGATCTCGTAATTGACTATTTAAAGAATGTATAGTTATAAGGTTTCATCTTTAGGAATAAGTAGATCATAAGTATCATTTTGTAAAACGTGAGTAGTTAAGTTTAAGTTTAGTTTTGATTGAGGCAATCAAATGTCAGGCTGGCCGACCGTAAGAGACTATTTTGAATTGCGCGCCGTTTATTTGACATTAGATCTGTCATTTGTCAATGATGACTTAGGATGTTGAGAATCAGAATTTAAGGATTTCGGCAACACTGTTTTTGGGGTTATGTATGTACGAAATAAAGACACGTGGAGTTGAAAAAGTTTGGGGCTTTTATTTTAAAAAGTCGGCATCCGGTGGGTCGGGGAAGAGGCCTTCCTTACAGTATTTACCTCTTTATTTTTAATCCAGTTGCAGGAACAATCTACTCTCTTTATTAGTAAATCACACACTCACAGATTACTTGGGATAACCAGTTTGTCATTATAAACAGCAAACAAATTTTTACAAAAATCGCAGCATGTTGTTTGAAGTAGATCCTAGCCTCCGTGTAACATATTAGAGGGCATTTTTTCTGGCCATCCTCACCCACAAGAGATAAAACAGTATGCCCTTCAGTTTAGATACTCTAGTTGACTCAGAATCTCATATGAGATTGGTAAACAATATCCATGGTCGTTTTCAGGAAGATATTCATCTACTGGCATCTTCTTCCAAAAATTTTTCAATTGAAATCTGGGGAAATTCTTATTTTCTATTGGTATCAATGACATCGCCGTCAAAACGTAAGAACTTGCATGACGCTTAGGTACTATCCTTGTTATCTGAATGTATTCTGAGAAAGAGAGCACAATAATACGTCCATCGATTCATTGGAAGCATCTTTGTAAATATTGTGACTGTAATCTAAAATGTTTTCCGGGCTTTAAAGCCGTGGTCCAACTTCTTCCTGACGTTTCGTCAACAGATATCAAAGGCGATGAGGCAATGGGCAAAGTGATCTCCCGTGCTCCCGACGTTAATGGATTTGGCTGTGGTGAGCTTCCCAGTTGGAACACCATATTGCAGAGATCCAAACATAGAACAATCATGGCCATATGTCAGTAAGTTGTGTCGTCCTTACAATTATTCCTTCGGTTTTACTTTTTTTGAACAAACGAATACTCAGTGCATGTCCCAGAAACCACGGCAAGTCTCCACAAATTAACTCTCTGTCATTATCCCCACCTACACCATGACGGAACGTGTCATAAGATTGCGGTGGACCCTCTAAACCAGTTACATGCACTGGTTTTTCGTTCATGTCCTTGCATTCTCCATATCTTCTTCCAATGTACAATTGATTTCATCCGTTTGCATGCCACAATCGGTCGATGATGTATTCTAAAATGGTTCCTTTCTGAGGTCTTCTTTGAGCTTGGTGATATCCATGCTGTAGTAGTGATTTGACTACCGGTGAGATGTTTGTACAGAGCACAAGCAGGCGTTATTGCTCTGTACCTCGCTAGTTATCGGAACCAGAACGAAATGGCATGAAAAGAGAGCGTAGGTAGTCATCTGGTTCGATAACCAGCGAAGTACAGAGCAATATGGGCTGCTTCTCGAACCGAGAGTGCTCTGTACAAACATTTCACCGGTACTCTGTACGTTTCCGGCTTTAAATTAGCCGAATAATGGTTCATCAATTTGTCGACCAGCCAAAGCTGTGCTGATGAGGAGCAGTTCCCGAAACTAGTACGCAGATGGGTTGATCGACAAATTAATGACTACCTACACTCTCTTTTCAGTGATTTGACTGTTTCGGCGTTATAACCCTAGACTGTAGCTCCTCATTCAATGCTTAACCATCATAGTCCACCTCAACTGCCATTCTCGCAATCCTGACTCCCTCCAAGTTTTCCCATTTCAGCCACCACCCTCTTAAGCTAATCCACCCGGTCCTCAAGCAAAGCCCTTGCCTGCTTCAACCCCCTGATATCTGCAGTCAACTCTCGCTCCTCATCCTCATACAATTTTTTGTAATTTTTCCCGCCCAGCCATCCCGCCCACCGGGCGTCTGGCTCCTAGACCTTCAAAAGCTTTTTTGGTGCATTCGAAGTAAGTGTTATCAAAAGCTCACTCGAGGTCAAGAAAAACAGCTAGCGCAACTTCTTTGTTAGCTGGTGTCTTTTCTATTTTCTGCGTAGGATCATGTATGCTCAGATTTTTTTTCTTCTCCCTAATTTTTCAGCTTGATAGGTATACTAGTATAGACTAAGAGTGACTTTTACAACTATCAGTAAAACTTCAGTTTGAAGTTAAAGCACCAGATATGACATAGATTCCATTGTTTATCTGTCAGGTAACAATGTCACTACTGGTGTTTTATCTCCAAACTGGAGTTTTACTGATAATTGTAAAAGTCACCCTTAGTCGTTTTGATGCGAGGAGGTCATTCCTTATATCGCTCATTGTCTGCAATAGTGGCACAACTCAAAAAAGTCGAAATTCTAGATAACAAAATGTCTGAACTAGAAATTCCACCCTCTACCTTAGAGCCAAAACTGGCACAAAATTATTTCCTTTTATGATCGTATTATACATAACTCATTTTCAAGTCAAAACAGTGTTATATGTATAACCCAAATCTTAATTATTGATTTTCTCAAAACAATGTTTTTTGAGTTGTGCCACTATTGCAGACAATGAGCGATATGTATATGGAAGATGGATTATTTTTCCCACTATCTTGAGGATAAACACATTAGACGAATAAGCCTAAAAGGGTTCGCCTGAGCTTAGGTTTCTCGCCTTGGTTTAGGTATGAAGAGGTTACCACTACTGGAGACAAACGTTAGTGGTTGTTTACATTCTTTCTTTAATATACATCACTGTTAATCTGAAAGGACGACAGGGCGAAAGAAAGGTGATGCTAAGGCATCAACTCATCTGCATACTAGTTTCGGGATCTATCCCTCATCAGTACAGCTTTTGCTTGTCGACAAATTGGAGACCGTGAGTTCGCGGCTTAAGGCCAAAAATCTACGGAAGAGCGGTGAGGTGTTGTACAGATCCAATACTGCATAGCAGATGGCTCTCAGTTCGAGAAGCAGCCCATATTGCTCTGTACCTTGCAGGTTATCGGAACCAGAAGGAAGTGTAATGAGTAGGTGGTCACCAATTTGTCGGTACGGGATCACCAATTTGTCGATCAACCCATCTACATACTAGTTTCGGGGTCTACCCCCCCCCCCCATCAGTACACTTTTAGCTGGTCGACAAACTGGAGACCGTGAGTTCGCGGCTTTAGGCAAAAAATGTGTAGAAGAGCGGTGAGATGTTCTATAGAGCAGGAGCAGGCGACATCCACCAGCGTATTTTAGATCCAATACTGCATAGCAGATGGCTCTCAGTTCGAGAAGCAGCCCATATTGATCTGTACCTGAGGTTATCGGAACCAGAACGAAGTGTAAGGAGTAGGTGGACACCAATTTGTCAATCAACCCATCTACATACTAGTTTCGGGGTCTACCCCTCATCAGTACAGCTTTGGCTGGTCGAGAAATTGGAGACCGTGAGTTCGCCGCTTAAGGCCAAAGGAGGGCGGTGAGATGTTGTACAGAGCAGGAGCAGGCGACATCTCAGTTCGAGAAGCAGCCCACATTCTCTGTACCTTACAGGTTATCGGAACCAGAACGAAGTGTAAAGAGTATCTGGTTACCAATTTACTCTTTACACCTCGTTCTGGTTCCGATAACTTGCAAGATAGAGAGCAATATGGGCTGTTTCTCGAACTGAGAGCCATCTGCCATACAGTATTAGATCTAATACGCTGGGGGATGTCGCCTGCTCCTGCCCTGTACAACAACTCACCGTATTGATATTATGTTGTAAACATTGCTGGTTGAATGCCGTCTGGACCAAGTATTTTTAATGTTCAAAGCTTTGCACCTCCCATTTTACCCTCGTTATGCCAATCAGACTGTTGGCTACGTTCCACTTTTGTCTTAAACCTCTTTTTGTAGATACCCTTTGCCTATCATCTAGGTTTAGAACTGGTTATGGACACGCTTCCCGGGAAGTGAGTATCCAGAAGCAGATCTAAGGTATCCTCCTAGGGCTCTGGGTAACTTTACAGTTTCTCAAGATTTCCAAGCTTAGCTTTGGTGGCCTTTTGGAAACTCTTTGCAGTCTGACAGACTCCGAGATGTTCATTTTTAAGTGTTGTTTAAAAGTGTGTGCCCTCAATGACAAATATTCTATTTCATCTTCTTTTTCTCCTTTGAAAAACTGCTTTTCTTCTGTAAAATAGCAGTCTCTAAGAGTATTCTATAGAAACTTTTGGTTCAGACTACCGACCTTAGAACAGAAAAGCTCATTAATACAATATTTACGGCGTTGAGTCGTAGCTGTTCGTACAATGATGCTGCTCAATGGATATTAATTCAGAAAAAAAAACTTTTTAAACAAAATCCTTTTCTTTTGTCTAGATACAGTTCTTAATTTTCCTTTGGCGCTACTCAATCTACATCGCAAATTTTCTTTGTTTTCTTACAGATCCCATCATATAGCGTGCCTGTATCCGTGCTGTTAGCGCAGCTAACTGCTTCACAACCAATGATACTTTTCATTTACAGTGAATTTACAACAATTGATATCAAAGAAGGAAAAGTAGAGAGAATGTGGAACAAGAAAAAGTAAAATAATTTTAAAAAGATGGGTTGGATGCTACACTGACACTTTTATTAGAAAATTTAGGAAAGTTTCGCACACATGAAAAAATGTTACGTTAATCAGATATTCCTACTATATACTTCGACTTAACAATTTTCAAGTGTGCCACCTTGTAATTAATGAATTCCTACATACTTCGTTATTACACAAGACTGGTACTTAGCCGGCATACCTATAACTTCATTATGGACCGAAAGACCTTACATTTAACAGACAACTACCAGCAACCACTAATCTAAAATGCACCGAGTACTACCTGAATTGCTATTACGGCACAGCTGAAACGCTACGGTACCCCGAACTAAATAGAAAATGGTGAACATTTAGATGTAAACTACCACTTTCGACACACCCAGCTTGAATTCCGCATCCCATGAGGAGCCTTCTCGATAAATTAGCATTCACGAAGCCGCGATCTCTGTTAATGTAATTTGTCTTTCGGACATTAATCCTCCGAAAATCGGTTGAGAATTTATTTTAAAATTTTTGAAAAGTTCAGTTTTTCTTTGAAGTTTGTCGCTGCCTCATTAGACAACATTTTATAAACATTTGCTTCTTCAGTTTTTTTTTATGTATTTATTATGACTCTATAATACTATTCGCTTCGGGCCAGATATCGTCATACCCACTATATCAATCAGCCTAATAGCCCGAACAAGAAAAAGGGAGTACCAAAGTGACACGCGCTTAATTAAGCCGTATTGTTCGATATCAATTCCGTTTTTGAACCAGCTTGAACATGGGTACCCCGCAAAAATGCGTCCAAGGTTCCGAGTGTGAGAACCATATGGTTCCGGCCGAGAACGTTGTCAATCGACAATCGCATTCCTGCCTTCCATTCACTGGTACCGCAGGGACTTTCACTTTGCGCCTTCCACGGCTTGCGTCACGTTTAAAACCATTTGATCGACGAAGGAAACACCTTTCGATTGTTCTGTCGTGGTTCTGAGCAGGAAAATTGGTGAGGGTGTCGAAAAAAAAACCATTTTTGAGTAACCATGAACGTCCTCATCAGGCTCATTGTAGCAAAGTGGTGTATTTTTATTCAACGGCGCTTCAGTCCTTTGACTCTTCCGTGACATTTTGTGTTATTTTTTCGTTCTCGTTTGGGTGCTTGCTCTCCACGAAACATTTTACATACATTAAATTCTCATCCCTCGGGGGAGCTTGAAACCCCTAGAGGGCGCGTCCCCAGGTGGCGGATAGGGGAACGCCCTAACCGATCTGTTGAGCAGTTCGGCGGGTAGGTGGGAAATAAAATACCACCCGCGGACCAACAAGCAGGGTGGGCAGAACTCTCCAGCTATAGTGACAGCAATCTGCCTAAGTGAAGGATACTCTGAAATCAAACCCTGACCCTCCAGGTTGGAGGTTGAGGCATTGGGCCAACCACTCAGTACTCGGAAAAAAGGCATAAAGGTTAAAAATTCCAGCAACAAGCCTCGGACAGGACGGATGATGCGAAGACGACTCAAGCTACGAAAAAGGATAATGAATATCGGAACATGGAATGTTCAAGGTCTTTCCCACAAACTGAATGATGTTGTTAAAGAATTGAAAAGCTCTAGCATGGATATAGTGGTGCTGACGGAAACTAAGAGGAAGGGCCAAGGATCGGATAATCTGGGATTTTATGATCATTTCTATTCTGGAGTGGGTACGGATAAGAGGGCTAAGCAAGGAGTGTCCATACTTGTACGAAAAGATCTGAGGAGATACGTTAATTCCTGGGAAGCAATTAGCCAACGCATAATCAAACTAAACCTAACTCTGCTGGGGAATAAGGTCACAATTGTTGGAATGTATGCCGTTAACGACGATTCCAGTGTAAGAGAGAAGGATGAATTCTACGAACAACTCTCGTATGAAATATCAAAAATAGGAACCTCCAGAGAAGTCATTCTGTTGGGTGATTTCAATGCCAGAACGGGTTCAAAACAGCAGGATAAAATAATAGGTCGATTCGGAGAAGACACAGTAAATGACAACGGAAGCAGACTTATAGATATTTGTGAACATAACACCCTCAAAATACTGAATGGATTCTTTCAATACCGCTCAATTCACAAGTTCACCTGGGTCCAACATACAAGAAATTTGAAATCAATCATAGATTATGTGATCATACGACAGCAAACACGGATGGTCATCCAAGACGTACGAGCCTACAGAGGGGTAACATGTGGAAGCGACCATTACCTCGTCAAAGCCAAAATTATCCCCTTCGGAATTCAAAGCAGCCAAAAAACTTATACCGAAGACAACGAACAGGAAATCACGGAGAACAAAAAATATAACCTCGAGAGCTTCGACCAAGAGAGTGTTAGAAAACTATACCAGTCCAGATTAAACGCCAAACTCACCCAAGAATATTTTGAGACCACGGAACAACAATATGAGTACATAAAAGAATGCTTAACAGGTGCAGCGTTAGAGGCTTTGGGAGAAAAAGAGAGGAGCATCAGAAGGAAACCGTATTGGTGGGACGAAGAGATCGAGGAGATAATCAGAGCTAAAAAGAAAAAATATAACATATACCTCAGTACGAAAACAGAACACTGCAGAAAGGAATATAGATCAGCACAGAAACAAGTGCATAGAGCAATAGCAGCGAAGAAAAACAAAAGCTGGGAAAGAACCTGTGAAAAAATCAATTCATATATAGGAGGTACAAAGAGCACAGAGAGCTGGAGAACATTGAGAGCTCTTCGGCAGAACAAGAAGAGAGACATTGTCTCACCAATTTCTTTACAGAAGTGGGACGAACATTTCAGAGAACTCTTGGCGGAAGACAGGGCAGAGTACAACCAACCGTATGAGAATGATCACCTTACAACTACTGGATCCCCTATAAGAGTCATTAAAGAGCAAGTAGAAAGGATATGCCGCGGACTGAAAAATAGAAAGTCCCCGGGCCCAGGTAATATACCCCCAGAACTACTCAAATATGGTACAGACAAATTGTTCGAATGTCTTGCTGACCTGTTTGAAAAATGTCTCAATGGAGAAAGCGTCCCTGAGGAATGGAGATCCTCCTACATAACAACAATCCATAAAAAGGGTAATAAGGAAATCTGTGATAACTTTCGAGGTATCGCTGTGCTGAGTAGTATTTCCAGAGTATACGGAAAACTTTTGTTGGAAAAGATCGAAGGGGAGTTCTCTGACATGGAAGCTGAAGAACAGGCCGGTTTTAGGGCCGGTAGATCGACAATCGACCATCTGTTCACTCATACGCAAGTAATAGAGAAGAAAAGAGCGCTAAACCAGGAAATTCATCTACTCTACGTAGACCTCAAAAAAGCGTATGACAGCGTACCCCAACAAAAACTGTGGGAAGCCCTTGAAAGAACTAATATAAGTTTAACCCTCATCAAGGCGGTCAAGGATTTATACAAAGACAATAAAAGTCAAGTAAAAAGAGGAAAAATGGTTTCAACTGGATTCTGCGTGAGCAAGGGGCTGAAGCAGGGCTGCTGTCTTTCACCTTCTCTGTTCAAAATCTATCTAGAACAGGTTCTCAGGATATGGAAGAGAAAGTGTCGGGGCATGGGTATACCATTAAGTGAGACAATTCTCTACACTCTGTGTTGTGCCGACGATCAGGTGGTCTTGGCCCAAGAATACGAAGATCTAGAGTACATGACACGGAAACTTATAGAGGAGTACGACAAATGGGGGCTAGAAGTAAACATCAGTAAGACAGAGTATATGTGTATTGGCGGAGAACAACAGGATTTGGTACTGGAACAGCAAGTTATAAAGAAATGCAGCAAATACAAATATCTTGGAGTACAGATCAGAAACGACGGAAGTATGGATGAAGAAATAAAACACCGAAACAACCTAGGAAGAACAGCAATCAGGCAACTGAATGGAATACTATGGGATAGGTCAATTTCAAAAAACAACAAGCACAGAGTGTACGATTCCATAGTCAAAACTATAGCATCCTACGGTAGTGAAATATGGCCATTAAAACAGAAGGCTCTCCGCTCACTCGAGGCTATGGAAATGGATTATTGGAGAAGAGCGGCCGGTAAGAGTAGATTAGACAGAGTGAGGAATGAAAGAATTCTTGAGATAATGAAAGTTGAACATCGAATTACTGACGACATCAGAGAAAAACAACTGAGGTGGTACGGGCACGTCCAGAGAATGGGAAACGATAGACTGCCGAAGCAGGTCCTGGAGTGGATGCCAGATGGAAGAAGAAAAAGGGGAAGACCTAGATTGAGTTGGAGAGAGGGAATAACTAAGGACATGAGATCAAGGGGCATAGAAGAAAACCTATGGGAGGACCGAGAGAAGTGGAGGCTGGAAATCAGAGGACGTCGAAGAACGTTGTGAACTGATCAATATATATATATATAAATTCTCATCCGAGTTTCTAAAGTCTGGTCTAATGGAAGGACTTCTTGTGCCCCGTTTATATCTGCAGTCGACATCGTCAAAAGCGATGGTATAGAAGCAGAAGTATTCCACCACCTCTTTCGATGTTGACTAAAATAGCAGTTTTTTCCATTATGTGGTTATCTGTAAAGCCTAGGCTGTTAAAATTCTTTTCTATAAATTGATGGAAGATTTTAGAGTCCAATTGAAGATGGAAGGTATTTTATGTTCAAATCGTTGGTATCAAAGGTACTCTACATTGCCAACGTAAAGCACCCGAAGATTAGGAAAGCGTGAACTACATACAAATCACTTGATCATGAAAGTCCCAGAACAATCTCGGGTACAACATTCCCGGGTACTGCTGTCTCATCCATGTTAAGTTTTACAATGTATACCCTTTTATGGGAAATATGCTTGAGGGTGTTGACACACCATTTGAAAGTACCGGGTCTTCGTTAGAAAACGTGATCTAGAATGCTATGAAATTTTGACAGAAAAGGATGACAATCGACTTCGTTTTTTCGTCTTTTTCTTTTGACAGTTCATCGTTCAATGACATTAACAAATAAAGAACCCCTACTTACTTAAGCCAAGCTTTTCGTGTTCGTGATAAGGCAGAAATCTGACAGTACATTCATGGTGGATGTGGTCAAGTTTCCTACAATAATCCAATAATCCCCCCCCCCCCCCCCTTCTGCGTATTCGAGATGGAAAAGCAGTTGACAACACACCTGAATCAATGCAGAATCTTTCTATTTTTCATGTCACGCATCAAATCTTAAATATCAACAATATGTCTAACGCATGAGCATATAAACACCTTTGGAGTTGAATGAAGGGTGCTGCATTTTCAATTACAGCATTCGTTTGAAATATAATTTTGTGTAAAAAAAATATTTTCTGCTACTTTGCCATGAGCCAGTTTTTCTTTGAAGGCTCGCGTGCATGCCTATGTAACTTGCTCTTTCAATGTTCAATGATAAAGTCGTACACCTATGGGAGCTGCAACCATTTGGCTTTTTGACCCTTACGATTCTCGAATTGGAAGAGTCATTTGAGAAGAGGCGCGCGTCAGCCCTCAGCGTTAGAGATACTTGAGGAACTGCTTGAAGGTCTGAAGGTTTTCACCACCGGTAAGAGCTGGCTACCCTTCTGAGGCTTGGAGGAAATGAGCTTTTATGTCAGACCATGGGTTGCAATGACCGGAGGAAGAAGATAACAAAGTAGAAAGGCTCAACGAGTCCATTGGCCACTCATTTGAACAGTCGTGCCCATTTAGGAAGCAGATTGCTCGTAGAGTTCCGTGGTAGAATGGTACGCTGGAGCGTCTTAAGTTAGACGCCAAAATGGCCTTCCACCGCGCTGCCAAAAAGGGTGTGCAGGTGTGGGATGGATGCAACGAAGTCCGCAGAGAATTCAAAAAAGAGTTACGATGTCGCAAAAGAGTGAGCTGGCGGAAATTTTGTGCAGAGATGGATCCCCTTCAGGAGCTCGTGAAATTGCTGATCTCAGAAAGAGGAAACCAACAAGGTACAATGAAAAAACAAGACGGAACATGGACGAGAGACTAGAGAGAAACCCTAGAGATTCTTCTGGAGACCCACGTCTGTGGAGAATATGGCGTGGCCGCTTCTCCCCAGCTTATTCCACACGAGAGGACTGGATACTTGTAAGGGAAGTAGTGACCGAAGAAGTCATTAGATGGACGGTGGGCGAATTCAGTCCATTTAAGGCAGCGGGATTAGACGGTGTTTTTCCAGCAATGCTGTAAGAGAGACTGGACAATGTGCTCAAATCGCTGAACGGGGTGTTCATTACGAACGTAGTAGAATAGAATCCTAATACGTCCTTAGGGCGTGGAGATCCGCGAACGCGGTCTTCATACCAAAAGCTGGAAAAAGTGACTACAATGTCGCTAATTCGTTTAGACCCATAAGGTTGATATCCTTTCTAATGAAAACATTAGAAAAGATAGTCGACAGGTACATTACAGAGTTAATTTTGGCAAGAAAACCCATAAGCAATGACCAACATGCCTACAGTAAAGGGAAGTCGACCGACACGGCTCTCCACTTTGTAGTTACTAAAATAGAGAAGGATTGATATTGAGGAAACATTCGTCAAAGCCAGAACAAACAACATCTAGGGCCCGGGGAACTCAAACACAGTTGTTAAGCTGGATCAGATCGACGTTCCACAACCATAGGGTGACTCCATCTGGGAGATCACCGGAGGGAATTTTTGGAGAGGCTACAGGCCGAGGGGTCGAGACGGACTGATCATGATACCAGAAAAGTTCGTCCGCAGCGTTTGTGATCGAATGCAAAGGGCACGCAGAATAATACAATCTCAGAATAATAACTGAAGAATAATAGAGTCTCGGTACAAAGGTGTACAGAGGAGGTACCATGTCTAGGAGTAAGCAATATGTACGTCTCTCACACTCTAAATGAGTGGGCAGGGGAGAGTACAAAGACAAGCTGAACAGAGTCAGGAATATGTAGACAGACCAAGGAAATCTACCCTAACCCGGATGCCTGGGGGGCCTTATCGGAATCCTCGCTGGCCACTGCAGACTAAACAGACACACGCTCCTCCTGGAAGGTGGACAGTCCACTCGGCACCCACTGTGGAACAGGGGAAGAGTCGTCATACCACTTTTTGGGAGTGTGCTATAGGTAGGCGCGACTGCGCCATAGGACACTTGGAGCCGCCTTTCTTCATCGAGGAACTTATTCCTACTCTGAGATGGGACGGGATACTCTCTTTCATTAGAGGGACGGGTCGACTCGTAGACGAAAAGAGGACCCAGGCGGAATAGGGATGTATGGATCGGGGGACTGTGAAAAGGGCCTTTAAGTTCTGTAGTCGCAAGGCTTCGGCCCCCCCCAATATCTACTACTAGTACTACTACTCAGTAAGTTCCAGATAGTCTTAACTTTGTCCTGGCAATGCACACATTTGTTCATTAATTTTATTTCTCATTCTGATCACACGGATAGTCTTAAATTTGTCAATGTAGTCAACAAATTTCGTATTGATTTTGTCAGGGTTTATAGTTGCAAAATTGACTTAATATGAGGAAACCTAATTTTGTCAAATCAGAGAACGCCTACAGATTTGACGTATCTCAGTTCCAAATAGTCCTAGCTACACATTCTCGACTCAGATTTTTATGATAAATAATTTAATATGGTTCATTTTCCGAAAATAACCACTTTTTGTCCAGATTTGACGTATCTCTCAGCAGTTCCAAATAGTCTTGGTTTTGTTGGAATCGTGTACAAAAAAGATGGGTCATTACAAAGATTTAGAGCTCAAATTTTCTCAACTTAATCACGAAAAATCAGATAATATATCTAAAATAGTCTTAACTCTATCGATCTAATGGACACACTTGGTTATGCATTGTTAAAATGGCGTTGACAGGAGAAAGCCCATGTGTGCCAAATCAGAAAATGTGTCCATAGTTTACGTATCTCTCACTCAGTTGCAGATGCTTTAGTTGCTGTCCTTAATACATTTATTAGAAAAATGGACATATACTAAAATGGACCACATTCTGTGGAGTTTTTTTTTAAATGTTACCTTCAAGCAGGAAAAGAAAAATGATATTTGGAAATCCAGCAATAGGAACGTGTTTCCGCTTACTGGCTTCATCAAGCAAAGAGCAAAGTATGACCATCTACTACACTAGGCACTCTACTGGTCTCACACTTCTCAGGTGTAGCCTGATTAGTAAACCTGATGGGAATTAAATGGGAGTCACATGAAGGCAACATGTTAGTTATTCGTCTCATTAGGTTTTTTATTAGCATCTATGCGATATTATAGCATTTGTTATCCAACCACTTTTTTTAATCTACAGCATGTGTGTCTGTGCAAATGCACAAATTTTCCTGATGAAGCCAATATGCAGAAACACGTGCCCCTGGGTTGGCAAACAGCATTGCCCAAAGTCCATTTAAATGCATTCTTTGTCTCGCAATTGCATTCAAGTCCATTTCGGACACCTGCTTTGCTGGTTATGAGTTTGAAGTTAGGGTTTGGGTTGAATGTGATGTAAGTTTGGATTGAGAAATGTTTAAATAGGTAGGTGTGGGAAGGTGAATACTTTGTGCATTTGTTTCAAAAATCCTTTAATTGCATAGCGGTTACGGCGCAAAGACCATTGCCCAAAAATCCGTCAAAAGAGGAGAAGTGAAGGATGAGGAGTCATCGCGCCAAGGCACTCCTTAAAAAACTTTTAGAAACTATCTGGTCCAAGAAGGATTTGTATGTTTTTGTGTTTTTTATATTCATAGAAGTGACCTTCTTGTTGATGTGTGACATTTTGAAAATTGTACTTTATACAGGGTGAGTCATAATGGGAGGACGAAAATGAAATCTCATATTCTTTGGTCGATTTTAAGGGGGGCTTGTCATATATTTGTGTTACCTATCGAGCTTCCTTAAAAAGTTACGGGGTGTTGAAATTAGAATTTCAAAATGCATATATCTTGATTATTTCAAAAGGGTAAGAGATATTTTAATGAAATTTGGTATGTTTCGACATCTGGGGAAGGCGCATAATTTGTAATAAAAAAAAGTATTTTTATTTTCGCCAGTGGCGCGGGTACCAGCACCTCGACCCATATTACTTGAAGGAAAATTGGTACGCCACTGGTTTTCGAAAAATAATATCTAATTATTCACTTCTCCATTCATCTGGGAATAAAAATGTCCATACTGCTTAAAATGGCTATATCGCAATGCTTCTTAGTTATTTACTCAATTACAGTTCTACGAAAAAAAAGTTTTTGCTTTTTGCTTGAGAATTGTAGTGGCGGATAAGATAAGATAAGATTTTAATTCACGAGAATTCAAAAACTTGAAGACGTAATTTTTATTTAGAGATGGATGGGGAATTGAAAAATTAGATTTTATTTTTCTGAAGCAAGGGGCGTACATCACATCAAACTTTAATGCTGTTATCAGACTACTTAAAATGGCGGTACAGCAATGATTTTTATTAATTTACTCATATACCCTGCGTCGTACTAAAAAATCTGAAGAGGGGTTATTTCTTCAGAGATGGTTGAGGATTGAAAAATTAAATTTCGTTTTTCGAAAAACCAGTGGCGTACCCTTTTCTCTTCAAATAATATGTGTCAACGTGCTGGTACGCATGCCACTGGAGGAAATAAAAATAATTTTTTTATTGCAAAGTGTGCGCTTTTCATAGTAGTCCAAACATACCAAACTTCATTAAAATATCTCTTAACCTTTCGGAATAATCAAGATATATGCATTTTAAAATTCTGACTTCATCACCCTGTAACTTCTTAACGAAGCTCGATAGGTAACACACATGCATGACACTTAAAATCGACCAAAGAATATGAGGTTTCATTTTCGTTCTCCCATTATGACTAACCCTGTATATAACAAATAATGGTATCTAATGAAAAGAAAAAAACAAGAAAATGTCACGCATGTTAGTTAAGTCTGACACACAGGAGCAGGCTCATGTTGAATTGTCCTGAAAATGGAACTAATTTAGTGCCGAAACGTCGACATAAAACGTTTCTACATCCTGTAGTTTCACTGATCCACACCAAGTGTAGAAAACTTTAGTACTCGTTGCTTAAAAAGCATGTCTCAGAAAAAGTAAACTGTTCTACACGCATGTAATAGCTATTACACACTTTGACGAATTACGGCACTCCCCTTCGGATTGTATCGGAGACGTCATCCTCGTGAGTAACAGATATCGCTACATGTTCGCTGAATAATATAGTATTATCCACGGCTGTACAATAATATGGCCATCACACTTCAAGTTATAAACTTATAATAGGGTATGTCATATACTATTTGAATTAAAAGAGGCCACAGTGCCGCTGTATTTTTAGTTCTTGATATACATTAACAAGTAGTTTCCAAATATTATGTCGACCATGATGGTTCTTGCCCTTGCTGGGGTTGCTAGTCCCCCATCGGGCACCTCCCCATGTGGCGGATAGGGAAATGCCTCTTAGAAATAGGTGGTGCCGGGGAAATAAAATTCCTGGGGTGGACCAGAGCTAGCGAGCAGAATGACCTAGAAAGAAAGGCTGCAATTGATGAAAGGCAACAGTTTCATCAAAATCGGGCTATAGCGCAAGAAGAATGACTTTGAAAAAATAGTACCGAACACGGTAAAAGGTAGCTAGGACAAGACCTGGTCCTTGCCTACTCAAAGTCGTTCATACAAGGACCCTGTGGGAAAAGGACAAAAGACTTACTTAACATCGACACACAACATCTCAAAGCTGCTATCGGCTTATACACTGGGCACTGTCGATTAAAACACCGCATGCATAGGATAGACCTGGCAGACAATGCCGAATGCAGACTGTGCATGGAAAATGTTGAGACTGTAGAACACATCCTGAGTGAATGTCCTGCAGCTGAAAGACTTAGATTTCAGAACTTCGGAAGAACACACATCCAACCATCGAACTTCCATAAAATCTCACTGAAGAAGATATTGGACTTTCTAAAAGGATTGGGTCTTGTAAGTGAGCTTTAATCGATATTGAGGCACAATAGATCTTGTAGGTCCCGGGGCATGGGATCCCCTCGTTGGACCACTCGTTTGGAATCAATTAATCAATCAAAGCGTAGCTGAAGCAGCTAAACACGGGTTTCACACTGCGATACAGAAAAGGAACGGAACCATTACTGTAGGATATTCGTCCAAAAATCTAAATGGCATCAAGCGAAAACACAAAACCGGTTCTCAGTCTGGGGCACCCCTTCAGTGTGAAGAGGGTGCGAAGAATCCCCCCGTCGATTACCATTAAGAATCAAGAAAGCAGACAAATAACACAGGTATATGGCAAGACAGTACCCTGGCGAACACTGAGGGTGAGATGGGCAGAATGCAAATCGACATACTCGGAGTAAGCGAAGTAAGATGACCTGGCTCTGGAAAACAGAAAACAAAGGGAGGATACATCTGTTACTCAGGAGGGACTGCTCCAGAACAGAAATACTCGTTTTGGACAGAATAGTACAGTTAGTTATAGACTTCGTCCCTCTGAGCGATAGAGTAGCGCTACTAAAAAAAAAATGAGAACAACTCAAAGGAATCTAAACATAATTAAGATTTATGTTCCAACAAGTTACAAGTCAGAACAAGAAATCGAAGAATTTTATAACAACCTAGAGAAAATAATGCGATTGATAAAAAGAGGAAAAATAACAATGGTCATTGGAGACTTCAATGCCAAAGTTGGCTGTGGTGCCGAAGGAGACAACATGGGATCGATCATACGGTTTTGGCACAAGAAACGACAGGAGAAATAGACTAATGCATTTCTACATTGAAAACAACTTTTTAATAGCCAACACCTTCTTTAAGCAACATCCCAGAAGCCTACTTGGAAATCATCTGCAGACCAAGAGGGAAGGATTGTCAGGAAGCTGATTTCATTCTGCTCAACCTAAACTTTAAGAAATATATGAAGTCCGTGAAAACTTACCCTGGGGCAGACATGTGCAACCACAATCCTGTGATAATGGACTTTAGGTTCAAGAGGTTCCTGAAAGTCAAAAGAGAAAATATATCAAGAACAGTAAACATCGTACAACTGAAAAACCCGATAAAAAAAAATAAGTCTTAAGATTGAGAAATAACTAGAAACAATAACAGAACCAATGCAGAATGCAGACGTTAAAGAAACATGGAACGCTTTAGACTCTAAAATAACAAAAATCCAAGAGGAAGACATCGCATATATGTAGAAAGTGAATGAAAGCTAGAATGGATAACACAGGACATCACGGATCTCATGGAAGAAAGACGAAAATACAAAACAAACCCAACAGAATAGAAACAACTCAATAAAATTAGAAAAAAATGCAGAGAAGGCAAGGAGAATTGGGTGTCAACAAAATGTCGAGAACTTGAATAACTGCAGGAAAGATATGACATTTAGTGTCCACAAGGAAATTAAAGAAATGACAGGCAGACACAAAAATCGGCAAAAGGAACGATTTTAAGATACAGTAATAACGAAATAGTCTTACTAGGGGGGGGGGGGCAGAAGTCAAACTTTCGAGATGGAAAGAATACAAATTTTGCGATGATGGTAGACCTTGTGTTCCACCACAGATAAGGAGATCAATGAAAAATGTCCAGAAATAACCAAAGAAGAAGTTGTTCACGCAACACAAGCACAACAAAACGGAAAGATCATCGGTCCTGACAAAATCAACGTTGAAATTGTTAAATTAATTGCAGGAAACGAAAGCAAAGGCCTTGACTTATATTGAATAACGTCACTATTCAATACAATATATACCTTCGGTAACATAACCATCAGATTGACTAAGGTCAAATATAACTCCTCACAGTGTGATGACTATCGGATAATAAGTTTGATGTCTCATGTACTTAAAACTTTCAAGGAAAGGATTTTCTCAAGTGATCGGTCGGGGCGTTAAGAAATAGTAGATTATGTCACTAGGAGTAAAAGTGGGTCTTTTCGTGCTGAGCCCAGAGATTGACGGCCGAAGCGAAGCTGAGGCCTGCAACTGGGCGAAGCACAAAAAGAACTTTTACTTCAAGTAACATATACTTTTTTTTTCAAGCATTCTTGAAATAAGAAGTCTATTTCATAGTGATTCAGTTTTGCAATTTTCTTTCATCCTCTTGAAGCGGGTCTAGGTACTTACCCAATTACTAAGACCAAGATGGCCGCCCAAGAGCGATCGCGTAAAAATTCGTGCACGGAAAAATCCTATTATTTCTGTTGTAAAACGAAACCTATTAGTGCCCAAATCTGCGTCAACTGCGGAAAAGTATTTCACAAATCGTGTGTAGCTCGAGACTGGGCCGAGAAGGTCATTATTATTGATGAAACGCGAGTTAAATGTAAGGATCACAGCGATGGTGGTGAACATAACCTCCCACAGAATACCAAACCAGAAGCTATAGATGGGAATGAAACTGATAGAATGCTGGAAATCCAATATTTGAAGGAATTACTATCAGAAGTACGCAGCAAAAATGCAATCTTGGAGGAAAACAACTGCCTGCTGAGGGAGAAACTCTCATTGTTGGAAGAAAAGCCGCAAAAAAAAGGTAAACAACATCAACTCAGAGCGGGAACTGAGGAAAAACAAAACAAGCAGGAGACAAAGACAGCTGTCAATAAAAGGTCCTATGCTACAGCCGTAGGCAACCCACAAAACCACAATAAACCTGATAGGGATGTAGCACATCTACGACCGACAGAACCATCTGCCGAGCAGCTAGAACCGCCATCAGAACGCGAGTGGGACGTTGGGTCCAATGACTCGCGGGAGTCTGAAAAATGCACCCCAGCTGTGCGAACAAGGCGCGCAAAAAGAAATAGGCAACGATTTCTGGAACTAAAAAAAAGAAACCTCTGCCAGGGAAATCGAACAGAGGATGTCGAATTTGAAGCTGATTTAAATACGGATAAGAAGGCTTGGATTTTTCTCAAGAAACTGAGAGAACATGTCACGGAGGACAAAATTAAAAACCATGTTATGAAGCATGCAAATATTTTGGCAGACAAAATTACTATTAAACAGTGTCAGCCAAAGATGCAAAAGGGAAACAAGCGATTCTTTATGGTAGGAGTCCCATATGATCATAAAGACCTAGTAGATAGTCCAGAGTTTTGGCCTAAAGGAGTAACATTCCAAAGATTCAACTTTGGGTTAGGTCGTAATTTTTTAGACCAGCGGAAATAACAAACAAGGAGTGCTTAACAAGCAAAGAAAATAGGGAAATATGGAGTAAAGCCAAGACAGCTCCTGGTAAAGCTCGGCAGACGACACCAGTCAAACCTACAAAGGCAGTAAAACCTTTAAATAAAGATTGTACATTGCGTCTACTGCACATTATTGTGCAGTGCCTAAACAATAAAACAAACGAACTTAAAGTGCTGTTAGCCCAGGTTGCCCCGGATGTGCTGTGCATCACAGAACATTGGCTGAAGTCGGACCACATGAGTCAAGTAACACTGGATAAGTACTCTCCTGTAACATACTTGTCCAGGAGCCAATTTAAATGTGGAGGGACGGCCATATTCACGACACGACAACTGAATGCAAAGCCGCTCTGTATAAACATATCCCTATTGAAAAACACTGTGAATTTTGTTTAGTGGAATATGTTATTAATAACACATCATATGTACTTATTTGTATTTACCGATCGCCAACTGGCGATCTAAATATTTTTCTAGACACTCTTGAGTCAATACTCCATGCTGTGTCAACTCCAAGAAGGTACTTGATAGCAGCTGGGGATTTCAATATAAACTTCAAAGTAACTAATGAGAACTCAACCTCTGTAATACAACTGCTGTCGAGCTACGACATGTTTCCACACATAAACGAAACCACTAGGGTGGGACGGACCTCACATACGCAGATTGATAACATCTTTAGCAATATACTGGAAGTAACAAGCCAGGTAATACATACCCATATTTCCGACCACTTCGGTCAAACTATTGAATGTAAGCTTACGTCAAACACACCAGAGGTTCCAAACTTTAAAAAAAGGCGTTTCTTTACCGAAGCTAACATAGCTAGGTTTAAGCAAGAGCTTCAGAATGAAACATGGGAAGATGTTTATAGCGGCAATAGTGTGAATGAAAAATACAACATTTTTACAGAAACATTTTCCTACTATTTTGAGAGGTGGTTTCCTAGATGCACTCATAGGGTAAAGAAAGCGAAGCCAAATTGGGTTAATCCAGAAATTCGCCAGTACTCTGACTATGTCAGGGACTTATATATGTGGTATAAATATACCAACAGCGAGGAAGTCTATTTGGAATACAAAATAGAAAGGAAAAATTACCGGAAGTATCTAAGGAACTATCGAATTTCCCTAAACGAAAATAAAATCGTTAACTCTCGAAACGCTACAAAGAAGGCCTGGAATATCTACAGAACCGAGTCAAACAAAGTCAATCACAGAGATACCCAAATTAACTTAAAGGACCAAAATGGTGTACTGGAGGAGGATGCGCAGTCGATAGCGGATCTGTTTGCTAGAACACTTATTACAGCCAACGTTTCCAATGTTCCCGGGATCCCAAGAGTGCCCCCCTTAATTGATGGCGGTGAGGTAGCTATTCTGCCGACATTATTTTTGATGCCCGCTGACAACATGGAAGTAGAAAAAATTTTACAGGGCTTGCCCAACAAATATTCTTCAGGAATGGATGAAGTTCCAGTGTTCCTGTTGAGGCGGATTGCAGCGCTGATCTCTAGCCCTCTTGCTGATGTCATCAACCACTGCTTCATATCAGGAGAATTAAAAGGGGCAAAACTGATACTAGTACACAAGAAGGGTGACAGGTGTAATATAGGCAATTATAGGCTGATTTCCATACTGCCTTCATTCTCAAAGGTCTTTGAGAGAGCAATATACAACAGGCTAATGCATTTTCTGAAAAACCACAACATTTTAACAAGCAGTCAGTATGGCTTTAGACCTAACCACTCAACACAAATGCCCATTTTTAAGGTGGTATCTTTTATAATACAGAAGATGGATAGAAACATTGATGTTGCTGGTATATTCTTTGACCTATCAAGGGCTTTTGACATGGTTGATCATGGAAGGCTGCTGGGAGTGCTGAGTGTGTGTGGGATAAGAGGGGTTTCTGCACAGTTAATAGAGTCGTATCTTGCCAACAGGGAACAGACTGTGTGTGTAATGCAGGATGGAGTAACCCATTTCTCAGACCCATCAGTTCTAAGTAGAGGGGTACCACAAGGCTCAATATTGGGTCCCATACTGTTTCTAATTTATGTAAATGACATGGGACAACACCTGGGCCCTGGACTTGTCTGTCAGTATGCCGACGACACCTCAGTGGTCTTGGCAAATAAAAACATTGACATCCTGGCAGCAACATGTACCCATACTGTGGCCTCAATGCAGAACTGGTGTAACCATAGTTTTCTAAATCTAAACTCTGATAAAACTGGCTTGTTGTCTTTTGGCAGAAAAGGTGGAAGGGAGCGATCACTATACGTCAGATTTAATGGGAGATCTATTCCAGAGACAGACACCACAAAGTTTTTAGGAGTATATCTGGACTTGGGACTCTGCTGGGACCGGCAAACTGAGCTTGTCACAAATAGGCAGGCTAAACAGTTTCTGTGCATTGGCTAGGAGATTGCGCGATCAGGTAACTCTGGATTCTCTGCGGCAGCTTTACTTTGCCTCTGTGCAGTCTGTGCTGTCATACAGCATAATGTTCTGAGGTTCATCGAGGGGAGCCCAGGCTGTTTTCATAGCCCAAAAACGAATCATTCGATGTTTCTTGAGATTACGCCCTCGTGAGTCAGCTCGACCACATTTTGTAGATTTAAGACTGCTAACTGTACCATCTTTATATATATTGTCCTTGGTTCGTTTTGTAAAAAAAAATCCGACCCTCTTTGAAACGAATGCACAGCATTATGCAGATAACATGACCATCACTAAGAGACATAGAGAGAACTTGAGTGTACCAAATCACATATCTGCATTCTTCCAAAAAACAGTTTTCTATAAGGCTGTTAGGGAATACAACAGACTTCCTGACTATATAAAGTCAGAAATTCATGTACACAAATTTAAGCAAAAAGCTACAGAATACCTACTTGATGAGTGTCTTTATGATGTTAGCATTTAAGTGGACTTTGGTCCTCATTTTTATGTGTATTCAAATTATTGTACTTGTTGTTGCTTTCTTGTTTTTGACGTTGCTAATGTCCCGGGAGGATTTGGATGGCAATAAAGAATATTATTATTATTATTATTATTATTATTATTATTATTATTATTATTATTATTATTATTATTATTATTATTATTATTATTATTAGTGGTGTATATTAATTGTAAAATAAATAGTATGTGTTAGAACGGTGGTTTTCAATGTTCAATGGTTTTTTTAATGGTACTAAATCATAACCAATGGTTTAGATGGTTTAGGTAAATTATGGTAAACTAAAAACTGTAGCATTATTATCAATACTAAATTAATAAAAATCACATTGACAGATAAATGTGATGACGCGCATGACTTTTAACAGACGTCAGAATTCGAGAACCTTCGCGATTTCGACTAATAACTGTTTCGGGTGGTGCTCTCGAGCGCTCTGAGAGTATTCTTGGCCCTTTGTTTTTTCAATAAGAATGTAAAGATGGCAATACACTCAGATCGGTCTATCTAGTGCTAAAATAATTTTGGTGAATGAAAACCGTTTATCTATGCGCCACCATGACAGTAGCGGCGACTTTTGACTTTACTTTTACTGCCTACGACTTTTTTGGTCTCAGGATTACAAAGGCCACTTTAGGTGTGCTTATATGGAGAAAACAAATGACTTACTTTTAGTCCGCTTGGAAAAAAGAAACTTTTCAGCTAACCGAGCTTTCGGCAATTGTGTTTTGCCTTCTTCAGGGCTACAATAGAGAAGGAAGTGGGGAGCAACTACAACTAGATAACAACTGTATTTATAACTTACTGCTAGACTCTTTCTCATGAAAGTCACAGCTCTGCATTATCAGGGGGCTCTTTAGTTTCAATCCATATTAGGACATTTTTACATTTAATCTCAATGATGTTGTACATTGTTCTTAAAACGGGACTACAGATTAAAATTGCTACGTCACATATTTCTTAAAACCAAACAGACACGATTACATGGTCAATCTTTAAAATTATTTCTCCATATGAGGAAAACTTTCTTTGGTTTCTTTATGGTTAAGCTACCTGACAATTTCACAGTTTTGGTGGGAAACGAATGTCTACGTGACAGTTGACAAAGGCATGTCAAACTTGTCATCGAAACTCTGTATGTCAACTTCATTTCTGACAGATGGTGTGAACAGTTCTAGTACATCTCTGGTACAACAGCAACAAACGTCAAGGCAGACAATGCAACGAGTAAACACCCCGTAAACAGAACGCAAACCAAGAGTTCCGACAAGTAAGAAAAAAATATTGTTGGAGACCATGGATCTTCAGAAGAACCATCTAGAGAGTTAGTAGGTATGCTGAGATTGTGTTGTGTACTTGCTTTATGTGTGCACTATCGTATAAGATTTGAATAAATATTGCCTAGATCTTCTATATCTCTGCGTTTGTCGATTTAGTTTGTTTGTGTGGCTATTTCCAACATTTCTAGGAATAACCTTTTCTGGTACCGCGGTTCTTTGTCTGGGATACGTAGCTCATCGAAGTCCATGTGGTGTCCTGTATCAAGTACATGCTGGGAGAGTGCGCTACATGATTTAAATAGTCTGCAATCGCTTTTACGAGAAGCTACTCTGTTTTGAAGCAGATTCGTGGTTTGTCCAATGTATATTCCTTCACAATTACCACACGGGATACTGTATACTACTTCTGATGTTTTTAGTGCTACATCTTTGTCTTTTAGTTTTGTGTTGAAGTCTCCCACACTAAGAGGATTTCTTGGTGCTAGTCTTATGTCAGGTGTGTTGCCGAGCAATTTGCTGACTTTGCTATGTATCTCTTTGATGTGAGGAAAAGAGAAGTATTTAACTGTAGGTTTCGATGTTATGTGTGTGTTAGTTAAGTCATTGCTTAAGTCCATGTATGTAAACCTGAAAGGTCTAGAGGATAAAAATCATTCTCCTCACGTGTTGAATTGTCATTTATATGGATGCTTGTCTGTTGCGTCTGTGAGGTGCAAAGCAATAGAAGACAGAAAGAAAATAGAAGACAGCAGGTTAGTAGTGAGAGACGCTTTCGATCAATCAGGGAGGGCAACATTCGAAAAAAACTTAACAACTTAAAACACAACCACCATCAATATAACATTCCCACTAAGGATAATTGGATTAAAACCTTGACCAACGTGGCCATTCCTATTGACATAAGGCATTTTCTTGCGCTGGGATCTAAGTGTGGCATTGCCCCTACAAAGCAGAATGTATCAGGTAAGCGAATATTGACTAGCTTTGAATGCGTCGTAAAAAATGTACCCACTAACGTAGATTTAATCAGGGCCAGATTCACAAACATCCTAACTAACCTTTTCAACGCACCGGTCAACAACAGTCCCTTAAACTTATTGTATATTCGCACAAACGTTTTTTGAAAGATCATCAAGACATCATAGTAACCAGGGCAGATAAGGGCAATGTAACAGTGTTGTTGCCCAGAGACATGTACTTGCAAAAAGCATTAGACATTTTGAACGATAAATCGAGTTACACTATTCTTCCTTGTGATCCCACCAACACCTATCAAAACAGTTGCAACAGACTGGTCTCGAGCCTCAAGGAAAGACGCCTAATTTCCCAAGAAGAAGCTGGCCAGCTCCGAATATACAATCATAGCTCACCCAAGTTTTATGGACTGCCTAAAATCCATAAGCCCACACTCTCTTTAAGGCCCATAATTTCCTCAATCAATGCCCCTAACAAGATTTGGTGTCATCTCCCTTTACAGCAATATCCCAGATGAATTAATAACCAATGCAATACACAAGCATTGGAATGAAATCAAAGAATTCACCACTCTCGGGGAATCGAACATTGCAGAAATATTTGCATTGATTTGGGACACAACTTACTGTTCTTTTAATGGACAATTCTGCAAACAAATCATGGGCACCCCTATGGGAGCCTCACGGTCTCCAATCATTGCCCAATATGTAATGGACGAGTTAATTGATAATTGCTTGGAAAAATAAAAATTTCCAGGTCCTTTTTTTGAAGAAGTAAGTAGATGACATCATAACCGCTGTACTATCAGATCATATCAATCACACACTAACAATTTTTAATAGTTACAACCAACATATCCAATTTACAGCTGAGGAAGAAACTAACAACTCAGTTCCTTTCCTTGACACACTGGTGATCAGACTACAGTCACAACAAATTATCCCAAACTGGTATCAGAAACCTACTAACTCCAATAGATATCTGAAAATTCACTCTAGCCATAACCGAAAAAACAAAAATCAAAATGGTACTTGCATTGAAGCATAGAATTGAAAAAATCACTCGTTCAGAGCTCAAAACCTAGAACACCTAGAGGACATCTTGATCGAAAACTCATACCCTCTAAAGTTAATAAGAAAATTGCTTTTCAACACCTCACAGACGCAACAGATATAAATGACAATTCAACACGTGAGGAGGATGATTTTTTACGTAGACTTAAGCAATGACTTATCTAACACACACACAACATCGGACCCTACAGTTAAATACTTCTCTTTTCCTCACATCAAAGAGATACATAGCAAAGTCAGTAAAATGCTCCGCAACACACCTGACATAAGACTAGCACCAAGAAATCCTCTTAGTGTGGGAGACCTCAACACAAAACTAAAAGACAAAGATGTAGCACTAAAAACATCAGGAGTAGTATACAGTATCCCGTGTGGTAATTGTGAAGGAATATACATTGGACAAACCACGAATCTTCTTCAAAACAAAGTAGCTTCTCATAAAATCGATTGCAGACTATCCAAATCATGTAGCGCACTCTCCCAGCATGTACTTGATACAGGACACCACGTGAACTTCGATGAGGTACGTATCCTAGACAAAGAACCGCAGTACCACAAGAGGTTATTCCTAGAAATGTTGAAAATAGCCACACACAGAAACTCAATCAACAAACGCACAGATATAGAAGATCTAAACAATATTTATTCCAATCTTATACGAATGTGCATACATAAAACAAGTACACAACACAATCTCAGCCCACCTACTAACAACTCCAACAACTTTCTAGATGTGTCTTGGCTCTTCTGAAGATCCGTGGTCCCCGACAATTTTTTTTCTTATTTGTAGGAGCTCTTGAATTGCGTTCTGTTCACAGGGTGCTTACTTGTTGCATTGTCTGCCTTGACGTTTGTTGCTGTTGAGAGGTACTAGAACTGTTGATGCCATCTGTCAGGAATGAAGTTGACATACAGAGTTTCAGTGACAAGTTTGACATGCCTTTGTGAACTGTCACATAGACATTTGTTTCCCACCAAAACTGTGAAATTGTCAGGTAGCCTAACCATAAAGAAACCAAAGAAAGTTTTCCTCATATGGAGAAATAATTTTAAAGATTGACCATGTAATCGTGTCTGTTTGGTTTTAAGAAATATGTGACGTAGCAATTTTAATCTGTATATGTATTTTAAAGAACAATGTACAACATCATTGAGAGTAAAATGTAAAAATGTCTTAATATGGATCGAGACTAAAGAGCCCTCCTTCTGATAATGCAGAGCTGTGACTTTCATGAGAAGCAGTCTAGCAGTAAGTTATAATATACATACAGTTGTTATCTAGTAAACTAGTTGCTCCCCATTTCCTTCTCTATTGTAGCCCTGAAGAAGGCAATAAACAATTGCCGAAAGCTCGGTTAGCTGAAAAGTTTCTTTTCTTAACGCCCTGACCGATCACCTGAGAAAATCCTTTCCTTGTCGATTAACAGTCGAGAACAGCTTCAACTTAAAACTTTCCTCAGAATCATCGATACACGAATATACAAGAAGTGCGATCACCAGATGCATAACACTTAGTTGGGATTTCGAAACGGACAAGGAACGCGGGAATCTCTTTTTTCCCTAAATGTATTGATATAATAACACAAGAACGTAGATGTATATACATGTTTCATAGACTACCGCAAAGCGTTCGATTGCGTTAACCATCAAAAGATGATCATCAAAGACGAGGTGTCCTGTATCCGCTCCTGTTTAATCTATATTTGGAGTCCATATTTAGCGAATCATGGGACGGGTCCCAAGGCGGAATCAAGATCAACGGAACTGTGATAAATAACATCAGGTACGCTGACGACACGGTCTTAAGAGCAAGGAACGCACAAAATCGTCAAAATATAATAAATAAGATAGTTCACCAGCGAAATGATCGGTTTGTATCTGAGTATCTCCAAGACCAAAATACTGGTCTTCTCAAAGACTTCAACAAACGCACATCTACGACAAGTCAATGAGCAAACAATAGAATAGGTTACTTCCAGCCAGTGTATGCGGAGGAAAAAAATAGTTGCAAGAATTGAACAAACGAGGAAAACACTCATGAGCATGAAAATATTTTTACAAGATCAGACCTTAGTCTAGAGCTCAGAATTTGAAAGGTGAGATGTTAGGTTTTCTCTGTTTTACTCTATGGGTGCTAAAGCTGAACCTTGGACTCACAAACAGAGAAAAGAATAGAGGCATTTGAAATGGTCATATATAGACGAATGCTACGAATAGCATAGTACAAAGGACAATGTAACAACGAAGTACTCCAGCGCATGAGCAAACAGAATTAATTGCTAAACGCCATCAAACAGAAAATAATTCAATACTTGGGGCATGTGCTGAGAGGAAAAAAATATGAGTTACTCTAACTCATAATAGAGCGTAAAGTAGAGGGTAAAAGATCAGTAGGAAGGCGCCAGAATTCATGGCTTCTGAGAAGATACATCTAAGGGTTCATCTTCCGAAGGCGAGGGTACAATAAATGAAGAAGTGGTTCTCCTTATATAATGTACTTAGATGAAAAATAAGTTTCTGCTTTCGGTAGTGTATCTGAGCTTCATTAGCAATTCCGACGGGATTGTCAAACACAATCTTAATATCTGTCTCATTTATTTACTGGGTGTCCAAGCCGAGTATGACCCATTTTAAATGCTTATACCTTTTCAACCATATGTGACAGCTGCTTGTGGTTTACGCCATTCCTTTTCTCTAGATCTAAAGTTTTCTTTTAGTTGGCACCAAATTTTGTACACACTATACAGTGGGATCAAAAAAAAATCCTTTTTTGCAAAATAAAAATTCTCAACTATTTTTAATGGAACACCCTGTATATTGTGACGCCACAATTAAGAGTCATGATCAAGATATCCAAGTACCAATAAACACCGGACTTGAAACTTGAAGTTTCAGCTGAAAAAAATTAAAATAGATATCGGCGTATTTTTGATTATGCAAATTTTATTAGCATATTTACAAAACGGATGGGCAGATATTGACAAATTAATAAAGAAAGAATAAAGACTAAAAAAACTGCTGTATATGTTGGCCGTTCTGATCCACGCATTTAAGAGGCCTGACCAGTAAATGGTTAAAATAATTTTCTAACATATCCTGCGGAATCGCTGCAATTACGTTACGAATATTCCTCTTAAGATCATCCAAACTAGTGAGGAGGGGGCTATAGCACCTCTCCTTCACATAACTCCAGAGGAAAAAAAAAGTCTGGAACGGTCAAGTCAGGAGAGTAAGGTGCGCACTCTATAGCCACAATGTATACAACATTCTTTTTAGTTTTATGTTCAAACTGAATATTTTCCAGAAAACATTAAGTACTTGATTTATTCATTAACCGTAGATGTTTTAAAGAACAACAAATCTGAAACCTGGCTAAATTTATTAAATTTTAGATTGGGAATAAAAGATAAATATGCTCTATAATTATCAGATACAAGAATAGATGTTGCCCAACACAATTGCTTTATAGCTATTAACTAAACATACATTTTTGTGTGACTTGCTTCCTGACGGTTCGCCCATAACTACCTCGGACATTATCAATTGCGATGAGGCAATGGGCGAATTGACTTTTCTTGCATCTCGACCTTAACTGATTTTAGCTCTAAAATTTAGATCTAAAATTTGGGAAGGGTTAGAGCATAGTTTTGACGCACATAACGTATATGTCGCAAAACTCCCGGAATTAATTAGGGCCGTAATTTCGTCTTTACTGTCGAAGTTGTTGTTGTGATCAAAGATCTCAGTGACTTTCCTCTTTAGTCTCAGATAGTAATGCTGCATTTGATGTAAGATTTCCACTTCGTTAAAAAGGATGTCGTGACCTTCAGAGAGAGCGTGCTCTACTACTGCTGACTTTTGTGTTTGTCCCAGCCTGCAACTTCTTTTATATTCCGTAGTTCTCGTGTTAATACTACGTTTTGTGGTGTCAGTGTATTTATACCTAGCCGGAGCTGCACGAAACTTTGTAAACTCCTTATGCTGATAGAGAATCCCTCTGACGCTTGGCCAATTTGTCTCAGGCTCTGTTGTATTGTAGGAGTCGATTTAAAAACACTTTTCACTTTGCTTTTCAGCCTGCCAATCCTGTGGACTTTGTGGATGTGTGGTAGACTAGACCAAACACCGTTTTCTTCATCACGTCTATTACTAAGTATTCTAATGCATTTTGCCAAACCTTTGCTATACATGCTCTGATTTAAGCTCATCATCTATATGCTTGTGGTAATACCCTTTTGCTCCAATCCATATCAATTCTATTGAGGTAAACTGGGAAAACCATCATGTATGATGTATCCATGTTCGCACAATCTTTGGTCTGAGGCGTAGATTTTGTTTATTTTTTTTTTAGAGCTCTGGTCACAGACAATAGTTCCGATCAGTCATTTTTCACATCCAATTTCACTGCTTTTGGTAAATCAAAAGTCTTTGTTCTCTTCTTATAATGTTCTTCGGTATTATTTTGTACTTGGTTTCTATGCACTTCCTCTCTGCATACTCCTTAAGATGATTCCTAGTGTCTTTGATACAGTTTCCTGGATATTGGTTGGCAAATTTCCATTTTTTCTTTCATTCCAGAAATAGTATTTTCCAAAATACTATTTGCTTGGATTAAAAATGCAAAAAGCCGAAAATTGCTTAGAATTATTAATTTTGCCTAATTAGAATGTCAGAGTGACATTTATAAATCAAAATGACGGGAAATAATACACATTTTGGTGACCACTTTAAGTCAGAGACAAATATAAGTGTAGCCTATTTTTTCTTGTATAAAGTTGTATATATCTGTCTTTTTTATCATACGGCTTGTTTTTGGTCGGTACAAATAAATGCCATGAAAAGAAACAAAAATTTCAAAGTCTGTCGTTGATAAATCGTCGGACCCGCCAGTTAAGAACCCATTCGACTATATTAAACAATCATATTTTCAAAAACGCCACCCTGTATACAACATTCTTTTTAGTTTTATATTCCTTTCATCAATTTTAATTATAAATTAAACAATGAAAATCAAGCTCTAATTTCTATTTTAATTTTTTACAGCTAAAACTTCAAGTTTCAAGTCAAAAGTTTATTGGTACTTGGATACCTTGATTATGACTCTTAATTGTGGCTTCACAATATACAGGGTGTTCCATTAAAAATAGTTGAGAATTTTGATGTCGAAAAAAAGAAATTTTTTTGCTCCCACTGTATAAGCGTCCACAAAATTTGTTGCCAACTAGAAAATAACTTTAGGCCTAGAGAAAATGAATGGCGTACACCGCAGGTGGCTATCACATACAGTTTAAAAGTTATAAGCATTTAAAATGGGTCACTCTCGGCTGGGACACCCACTATTATAATGAACAAAACTATTACGACAAAAGCCTGCCTTAGCAGCTACGAATGGCCTAAGCAAGGCTGTATATTACCATACTAACTAGATTATTTTACAGCTTTACGAGCCGTCTCATCACAACTAAATCCCATTAGTGTTCTGTAAACAAATTGCCATCAAACTCCCATTTTCTTTTAATTCGCCGATCGCTCTTAAAGAGGTGAAATAATTGGGCAGGAACCAAACACGTCAAACGGGCTTGATGGATAACGTTCTCGAAAGTGTTTTTTAATAACTTAATAATAATTAGAAATAGATCCTCGAGGTTTCATAACTTTTGACATTAATACCAAGATGAATTACTATCGATGGTTTCTTATTAACAATGATCGGACACGGTCGCTCGTCGAGTGCTTGTTTTAACAAATATGGACCTCAAACACCTGTTGAGAAATTTAGGATGATGAAGCACTCTCGGTTCAATGCAAATTGGAAAGGTTATCTGATGGGGCTTCGTGCGTGATCTCGTCATGCGGATGATTGGTAATGATACATCTCCGATATAGAGAAAGAAGCACCTCGGGTACAATGATTCAGTGTTTTTGCTGGTAAAAAGGTAAACGAGTAATACAGAACTTTATTTATGATCGCGTTGAGAACGTAAATCCGGCCAGAGACCTTAATCCCTGACAAGCCTTCGGGAATTACGACATCATACCTGCAACTTTACAAACCCGAAGAAACTAGAAAACACGACGAATTACAATAAAACAAGGTCTTGTCTTATTCGGAATCTCACGCTTCCGATCTCTGGTCAGGTCGGGAACTGCGATAAACGAATATGTTAAATGCAAAACGTTACAACAAAAACACGACAAATCTGATGCAGATATTGCGAATAGTGCCACTATTCTTGCACGATTGCCCTGGCCGGTCACGGGAGCAGTTTGTTTTTAGACAACGAATGCTGATTTTAACCTTTAAAAGTGTAGCAGGAGAGCCTACTTAAGGCCAACCAATTCTGTTGCAATGCCGCTTGCGTACTTCCTATTGGAGACTTATTCAATGAGATGCAGAGAGGAATTGTGAGTTGGTGAACGACAGATTGTACGTGACGGCCCTTATAAATTGAAAGATGCAGCCGGAGATTACATATTTTAATTAAGTAAATTTAAAGCGTTAGGTGAGGTCATTAATATTAATTTGGTGGGAATGAGTCGTTGTGGCTTATAAGGACAAATAATGGCTCCTTTTAAGATAAGGCTTGTGTAGACTGTTAAACTAACGATATAGTTTTGAATTTGCTATGTTTTCAGTGGATAGCCATAATTCCTTCCACCCATCACCAACTTTTCAACCAGTTCTTAAATGAAAGCCAAGCCTAGGACCCCTCCCTTCTTGGAAATACACAAGGGATTGAAGAAGGCTTGTGAGTCTCGCCTGGAAACCCAGATCTCTGACATCTTTGTTTTTGCCTGACTGTGTTGTATTAATATTAGCCTAGCAAGTAAGTTTGAATTTCATATAACAGTAAAAAAGTGTGAATTTTATTTACAAGTAAAAATTTTGTTGCGCATTTGTCTGCGTACAGAGACTCTACGATTTGAGTTCACAAAATCCACTTGCCACTACTCAAAACCCAGGAGCTGCACTTGTATGGATGCTCAGGTTTGATGGAGAAGAGTCCAGCATTCAAAGCACTACTTGCTTTGACATCTAAAATTGGTCCTTCGAGCCCTGTGCATCATGCTTCTGATAACAAATGTAAGATGGCTTTTACAAATATAGTTGTGTAATTTTGAAATTATGATTTGAAT